>CAWUFW010001266.1:1200000-2400000 GCA_963921515.1 Calotriton arnoldi | reverse complement strand
TTGTTTTGGACCGGACCGTTTGTTAGAGGTCAGTCATCCGGCACCGCCGGAAGGCACCCTAACAAGGACATGTACGTAAAATATGGATTAGCCACCGTAGCTTATAGCAAACTATGGCATAAGTACACTAGGAAGGACCGGGTAAATTAGTGGCCACTGACGGGATCTTTCGATCCCGCTAAAATAGAAACGTTAGAATTAGCTCTCCACAAAAAGAAAGCTAGACCAGCCATGTTTGATAGTTTTGGTTTATGGCGAAAAGAGGCAGCTCAACGAAAGAAAAGAGACGAAGCTAGACAAGATAAAGAAACGCGAAAATCAGCTTACCAAGCCTGTAAAAAGTTAGAAGAAGAACTAAAAGAAAAGGAAATCGATAAAAAGGAACAGGAATCAAAAATATCAGGTCAATGCCCTGTTAGAACGCCCTTAACTCTTTACCCCGAGTTACCAGCAAAACAGGGGGTAGATGATGATTTATTGTTAGGTCCCCCAATGATATACATGCCACCCCCTTATGCCCCTACTCATCCCGTAGTACAACGCCAGGACCCCCAAAGTATAGCTGGAGATGGCACGATCGCCTCAGTCTCCACCGCCTCTGCTCCCACCGAGCCACCCACACCAAATGCCTCATCAAAGGAGGCAGTAGTAGAGGTAGGAACCAAGGAAATAGGAGCGCCCAGGGTCCCGCGATTAAGTAAAAATGAGCGAGCAGGCATTGATAAAATAGTTAAAACCCTCATAGATAGGAAAGAAACAGAAGAACACGTAACAGACATATGCGACTCCTATGTTGAAAACCGCAAACGATACTTTATTGTACGTCTCTGTTACCACACCCTTACTGCATATGAAGAGAAGTACCAAGACGTAGGGCCCGAGCGATTAGTGGCTCTCTACAGGAAGGTAGACATCGGAGATGAAGGCGACAACGATGTTGCAGAACTATTTTCATCCACACTAGAAGTATTGCGTCACCTCATAGAACAAGGACAGATAGATAGGGACAGGACAACTAAGGTAGCAGGACCCCCAGTGGAGAAAACAGATAGCATGATGCCAATAAAAGAAGCTGCCCCTTACTGGGTACCTCCTAGAGGACAAGGGACTAATGACGATATAAACCATCAAGACGCTAGAGGAAGGGTGGTCTACAATTGGGTGTATCAACCATGGGACAGACAGGACATTTTGACGTTCCGTAAATCTCTACCGGATTTACGAAAGAACCCCACCGCCTTTTACACCGAGCTAGGTACCGCTCTGGGATCAACAATAATGACACTTGCCGACATAGACTTGTTCTTCGGGTTATGTTTACCAGCAGATGTGTGGAAACAGATTAGGAAAATAGACCATACCGAACTGCTTGGTCATACCTGGGAACAACTTAACACACTAGATAAACAGCGGAACCCTGGTCAAAAACCGGTTAAAGCAATATTGGACCTCCCTGACAAAATAGTGCAGAAAGTGAAAACGCTGATCCCAGAGAAAAAGATAGACTGGTCCATAGTAACCGCGTGCCGCCAGAAACCACAAGAGGATGTCTCAGAGTATTTCTCCAGATTTGAAACGGTGTTCTCCGATTACAGTGGACAAGACATGTCCACCGCAACTGGACACCACTTATTTGTGCAGAACTATGTAAAAGGACTACTGCCAGATGTATCCCAGAAATTACAAGCCAGCGAAAGTAGTTGGGCAGCATCTAAACCGGCGGCCATTCTCCAAATGGCCCAGTACTATGAGCATCAGAAAAACGAAAATGACAGGGCTACAGAAAGGAAAAAGAAGGACTTGAAGGAAAGGGTAATGGTAGCACAACTCCAGGGGGGCGAATACAGGAAGGGAGCAATATTGGGGAGGATACCAGCAGAATACCCCTAGAGTACAGCCACCTGGTAACAATTCATCGACATCATATGTAGGACGCCAAGACCTAGGACAGGATCAATGTGCATTTTGCAAAGAATATGGACACTGGAAAACCCAATGCCCGGCTTTGTTAGGAGCTGGTAGGGGCAGAGGGGCGAGGGAAATAGCAAGTGGACAGAGAGGAAGAGGACGTGGGAGAGGGTACACGAGTGAAGCAAGCAAGGAAAGGCCAGGAAGAGTGAACACATTTGACCATCCCAAACAGAATCAGTACCAACAGACAGATTATGACAATACGTACGACTTTGCATAGGACAGCCAGGGGCAAGGGAGGGATCCAGTCGAGCTCTATGTTGATCAGCAAGGCCCTTATGTTACCGCTGAGGTCCTGGGCACAAAGTCGCCATTTCTGGTAGACACGGGAGCAACACGTAGTGCACTATCCAATCGACTGATTTCAAGGGCACCCTTGTCAGGCTCACATGTGACCTCAATAGGATTTGACGGTACGCCCTCCACCAACCCTTTGTCCACCAACCCTTTGTCCCGACCGATCTTAGCGACTGACACGACAGTTAACATATACACCGACAGCCAATATGCCTTCAGGGTGGTTCACCATTTTGGAATCTTATGGAAAGAAAGAGGGTTCATGACTTCACACGGTACACCCATCCTGCATGGAGATTTAGTCTCCGCCTTGACGCAAGCAGTCCTCCTCCCCAAGAAGTTAGCAGTGATAAAATGCCAAGCACATAGGAAAGTGACTGATCTCATTGGACAGGGAAATGCACTAGCAGACGTTACTGCCCGAGCCACGGCAGGAGACAGAACTACGCAGATTACTTGCATAAATTGACAAACGAGCTAACAATTATCCACCAACAGGTGCAGCAAGCCTTGCCTGACTATCCAGGGGCCCGGGACATGAAATAAAGCCAGGCGACCATGTTTGATAACGAAGAATCTGGAGCCTAGGTGGACGGGCCCCTGGCAAGTCCTGAGCACCACCCGAACTGCCCTCCGAGTGGAAATAAAATGAAACTGACTGCACGCTCCATTGCAAACGAGTCCCTCCAACCCTGGCAACCTGTGAAGGGGTGGAGGTGCAAGAGGAAGTACTCGCAAAAGACCGACCAGCTCTGAGTTGCTACCCACAAGAAGACACCCTCCAACTGTCAGAATTTCCTGACCCCACGGTGCCATCCAGGAAAGGGTACAACCTACAACTAGATCGACGAAAAGGGGGAGCTCCAACAACCAGGCCACTAACTGGAGTCAGAGTCTCAGATCGGTAGCACAGCCAAACAACGCTACCAGGAAAAACACCAGACAAAAGTCTGTGGTCCTAACAGTTGGTGAGCTCCTCGAAGATGATGGAAGAAACGGAACACCTGCAAAGCCACCGCAAAGACACCAAGACTTTTGAACTGCACAGTACAAAGACAATTGCACTTGTAGCTGCATCTCTCACCTGCCTCCTGCTAATGGTCACACTCTGGATCATTGAAGAGAATGCACCTGCATACAGAACATTGTCACCAACCATGCAACCAATCACAAAGAAAGAACACTACCTGGTATCACTACCGCCACATCTCCGAGAACGACGCAAAGAATTCTGGAATAATTCTTTCGTACAGATGCTGCACCAGCACAATCTTGCCACCAATACCACTAACTGTTGGGTCTGTGGGCTGCTACCACATGCCACTGAACATTCCATCCCTTTCATCCTTTCACCCTTTTCTGTTCATGGATCTTGCCTTGCCTGGATGATGCTCCTACAAGAAAGTTACAAAGACAATGCCACTTCCGATGGGACAATCGCTCAGTTCTACAACGAGTTCTGGCTAAACCAAACAGGAAGAACAGCAGCTCCCTTTTGCCCTCACACCTCCAATACGACATTCCCAATGAATGTCCCCTCCAAAGAACGAGTGGAAATACAAGTGTTCAATAATCCTGTCAGAGCCACATTTTCCTACCTGAAGAAAAGAACTGCTGCAACACCGACTGTGGCCCTATCTGTGGTGAACGTCTCAGGCCTTGTATGCATTGAAGGCCGTGGGACTAAGAATGTGGGTCACAGCACTTGTAACATTGTAAGGACTTTGAACACTGCCAACCCCCCAGCGATTGTTGCATCACCCAATATGTACTTTGTTTGTGGAACCAAAGCCTACACCTGGCTCCCAGGAAACTAGGGGGCACGTGCTACATCGCCTTTGTTCTACCACCAACCTACACAGCCCCTGCAGAGCATCATCAAGAAAAGCGTTCTAAAGACATTGATCAAACAGACTCTGCCTCATCACAGTTCCTCGACGCAGCCTGATAATTCACCTTCTGTCTATGAAGCAATCGAACATCTCCATAGACTATCTTCAGAAATTCATCAAGGATCAGAGACTTGGCCAATTGGAAGTTGGCTTTGGGGCATCTTGAAGGAGTGGGGTTGGAAAATATCAATGATTCTCTTGGTCCCAGTATTGACAATATGTGGTTGTTGTTTGGGTATACACTGTATACCACCTTTGTGTTATCTTTGCATAACTACCTTGCACCCTAAGACTATGGACACTCAGCTAACAAAAATGAGAGTAATGTATGATCAAGAGATACAGGACATTATGGAGATCGAAATAGACTGACAAGCTGGCTAGTTATGTTCAAAGAGGCGACTGTTAAGAACAAAACAACAATCATGAACATTCTGCGCCATCTTGTCTGATGAAAGTTCCTACGTGCACATAAACTACAGTCATTCTGATTGACCACAGCCATTTTGTACTCTGTTGGTCACCTTCATTTCACCCTGTCCTCTCAGCCTTCTGACTCTCTGACCAAACCTGATATGTGTGCTGGGGGCTATAAACTATCTCCACGACAAACATCAACATCACCTGCTGCCTCAAACTCGTCTTTCCTCTCATCCCTGCACAAACAGGTTACAAACACCAAACAGACTCTTGCAAGCATGGTTTATTGCACTGCACACAGCAAGACTTGTTTTTTGCCAACAATGGGACCTGTTTTTATCAACAGAACGGACTCTTAGATCTGGCCGGTCTCACTCGCTTTTAGACCCTGAAGCAAGGTCCAGCTGCAATTAAATTGTCTGTTTTTGACCCGGGCGGGAGGAGAGTTAATGTTGGGCTTGTGTAACCATGTTGATGAAACAATGTCGGGCTTGTGTGACAACCTGCCCGGGGCGGAGACTCCAAGCTTGTAACCATGATAAATGAAACAAATACATTGTGTAAAACCTGTATAAAAGGAAGAGCCAAAAGCATTGCCAGCAGAACACCTCCCTGAGACATCCCGGTGTCTCAGTTGACGCGATCTCCTCATGAGAAATAAAAACCTTCTTGTCTCCCAGCTTCCAGCGCTTGCCTCATTATTTTGATAGCGAACCCAAAGTGAATTAGAGGTGGAACCCTGCACCGGGCAGCATTGAGGGTCTTAGAAGACTCGCTGCCTTTCACAGACCAGGCTGAAGTCTCTAGATCATTGCCCAATAGACATTCGACAGGGAGGTCTGCACTGACTACAACCTTCTTGAGGCCAGTTACCCCTCCCCAGGAGAAATTCACAACTGCCAGACTATGGTTGGTCCTGACATTGCTTGCATTGGTCACCTGGTACATTTCGACCAGGATGATCTGTCCAGGGTCCACAAGATCCTCTGCCACCATGGTGACACTAGCACCTGTGTCCCTAAATGCCAAAGCCTGTTTGCCATTTATTACAGGCTGCTGTTTGTATTTGCCCAGATTACTGGGGCTTACTAGGAAGGACATATTAAGGTCTCCCTCACAAATCAGCATTGCCTGAGTGGGCACTCTGACTAGGCCAGAGTCCACTTCAGAACCCAGGGTCAACCCTACTACACCCTTATTCTGAGTACCACCTCCACCAGTAGCTGAGCTAGGGGTAACAGTTGCCTTAGGGGCAGGAGTGGTGGTGGTTTGGTCTTTGGACTTGTTACAATCAGAAGTCCAGTGCCCTTTCTGTTTACAGAAGTTGCACCAGGGCTTCTTTTGGCCTTTCCCCTTGTTGGATTGTGACTCCCCACCAGATGCAGATTTTTGGAGCCCTTGTGAAGACTTCTGGTCTTTTGACTTATCCCCACCTTTCTCAGAGCCCTTAGGATCTTGCTTCTTGGTGTCACCCCCTTGGTTCTGGGGTTTCTGCCTTACCCTGGTTCTGACCCATTTGTCTGCCTTCTTTCCCAATTCTTGGGGAGAGGTCAGATCTGAGTCCACCAGGTATTGATGCAACAACTGGTTCTGGCAATTATTAAGGATCTGTTCTCTCATCATCAGATTATACAATCCCTTGAAATCAGTAACCCTACTGCCAACCAGCCAACCCTCCAGAGCCTTGGTTGCACAATCTAGAAAGTCAGTCCAGTCCTGAGTCTGTGCCTTCTGGGTGTCTCTGAACTTCAACCTGTACTGCTCAGTGGTTAAGCCAAACCCATCTATCAGTGCACTCTTCAGGACTTCAGAATTATCAGCATCCTCTTCTCTAACAGTGAGGAGCTTGTCTCTACCTTTGTCTGAAAAGGAGAGCCACAAGATTGCTGCCCACTGCTTTTGGGGGCCTGCTGTACTCTACAGGCCCTCTCTATAGCAGTTATCCACTTGTGGAAATCATCCCCACTCTGGTAGGGAGGAACAACCTTGCTCAGGTTCCTATGGTCTGGAATAGATTCTCTGCCTCTAGGGACACTGTTGCTGCCACCAAGGGGTTCGAACCCCTCTCTTCTAGAAGCTCTCTGGATCTCCAGGGCTTCTCTATCCAGTGCCAACTGCTTGGTTCTGAGGGCAACTCTTGCTTCCTCATACTGCAGCAGTTTGCACATTCTTTCAGAGGAGCTCTCTCTTATGGGAAAGTATGAGTTCCTCTGCTGGACAAATTCTCTGCCAGAGTGATAAGAGTGGTCAGATTCCCTGGAAGGGGACCTATGCCTCTCCTCCACTCTGTCAGCTCTCTTAGGGAGAATTCATCTGTCCTTTTCAGGCCCCTTGGAGCCTGGCCCTTCAATCACAGAGTCTTGGTCATTCTGATTTTCATCATCTGACCCAGACACTGTAATTGACCCACCCCCTGATTCAGACCCATTAGCTCCTAGAGCCAATCTAAGATCATCTGCTGTCAGCAGATCTATCAGGTGTAGTGTGGAGGGAGTCTGTCCTAGCTTCAGGTGTCTTTCAACACACATGGCTCTCAAGTCAGAGAAAGCCATGTCCTTATACTGAGGCTGAGTGGATCCACTGGTTCCACCCTTTAAGGACATTCTAGTGTTGTGCAGTGTTGTACTACCTACACTAGTTTGTGGCCTACTGATACTAGCTTGAGCTGTAGAAAGGGTGTGCTATCCCTTGGCACACAGCTCTAAGTTCAGTAGAACTTATTGATACTAACCTTGACTTTATATGTACCTTAAGTACCTATAGTGGTTTTCAGTTAGTAATTCAAATAGAGATTTTCTGGTAAAACAATAGCAAGCTGGAATCCCACACGCTGCCCACCAATGTGAGAAGTTGGCCTGGTATATGCTGTTCACTAATTAAAGTGGACACCTTGCACCAGAACAATTCGACTCTTATGGTAGATAGGTTTAAGACAACCTTTATAGAAAGCTATCCTAGTGGTAGCTGTGGAGAGCAGCCTTCAGGCTAAGTCTTGAAGGAATGTAAAGCAGCTTGTTTTACCACACAATCTCTTGAATCACCAAATGAAAAGACACCACACAGGTATATATATCAAATATATATGTATTTATTAATAAACACTCTCTACTGATCTATTTATGAGATTAGAAGTCAGGAACATATGTACAAGTCAAATGTTATCAAAATAAGTTTAGCACAATCGAATATCACAATCTTAGTTTGGCTAGACCTAGGTCTAGGGCATCTAGAATCGAGGGACCCCCAAGAACCACCCCAGGTAGTTGTAGGAGACCCACAGGGGACGGACGCGGTGTCCTGGCACCGGTGCGAGTCCTGTACGAGTCTATGCGAACAGACGCGATTGAGATTTCAATGTTAAAGGTCCCTTGCGTGTTCGAGGCGAACACACCGATCGGTCCTTGTACGAGTCGAAGGACACGGTTACAGATAGAGTTGCAAGGGAGATGGACGCGCTGTGTCTAACACAGACGCGAACCTGGTACGAGTCAGCGCAATGGAGATTTCAATGTTACAGACCCCTTGTGTGTTCGAGGCAAACACCGATCGGACTCAGTACGAGTCGAAGGACACGGTTATAGATAGTGTTACAAGGGAGATGGACGCGATGTGTCTAACACAGACGCGAACCCTGTACGAGTCAGCGCAATTGTCGCACTTGGAAAGTAAGAGTTTTAGGGCACTTCTAGGGTAGCTACAAGCAAGTCACTTACAGGGTAAGTAGTTCTAGGGCCCACACCCACAGGAGCACCGTAGTGCTGAAGTTACCTCACCCAGGGGAGCCGGGTGCATAGGTGTTCTTTGGTGTCGGGTTGCGGCGTCGTTTTCAATGGGAGCCAGTGAAGACTTGCTGCTTGCGGCGACAGGAGAAGTGTCGAAGGAATCCAAACCTGGATTCGGAAGATGGAAGACCTGAAAGCAGAAGGGACAGTGTTCAAAGTCACTTGGCAGTGACTCGGGGCAAGGAAGATGGATGCCCACTGTCGTCGCAAGATTCAGGTCGTTCGCGGGTGCCTTGACTCTTCAGCCACGAGGTCCAGGAGGCGTCGACGACGACCAGGAGCTGGATTCGGCGTGTCCCACGATGTCTGCAGCTTACTGCGGTGTCGGCGACTCGATTGGAGCCAACAAGCCTTGGTAACAGCAAGTCTCGGGGAGAGTGTAAAAAGTCAGTGGCGCAGACCAGCAAGGTCTGAGGGACTCACCCAGCGAGGGTAAGTCAGGGTAGGCCTGGAGCAACCAGGGGAGCCCTTTGGTTCTGTAGGAAAGCCTTCAGGGGACCCACAAGCCGGCTGGCAAGGGATCGCGAAGACGCCTCGGGAGGATTCGCTCAACAGGGGCCCACGGTCACTCGGGACGTGGTAGGCCTCTGATCTTCGGAGGGATTCCTGCTGGAGGCTAGGACCACACGTGGTCCAAAGCACAAGTTCGTGGAACGTTGTGAAGGGGTTGCACTCGACAATAGTGCACGGTACCCAGGGGTCGCGGTTCCTCGTCACTCTTGGGGTCCACTGGCCTCAGCTTCGCTGGGGACTCACGATGGCCTTTGAGAAGTCAGGAAATCCACTTCTTGGGCTGCAGGGACTTCGGACTCCGGCGGGAGCGGCGTAGTTTGCGACCGTCGTTTGTAGTTTTTGGTGCCTGCCAAGCAGGGGAGTCACTCCTTGACTCCAAGGGAGATTCTTCAGTCTTCCAAAGGTAGTGGAAAGTCGAAGGTCCGGGATTCTTCTTGTAGAGCGTCGTCCAGGGGTATCTAGTTTGCAATGCACAGGTTCCCCCTCTTATACTAAAAGAAAGGGAGGGACTTGCTCTATGACCCCACCTATGGGAGGGTCAGGGGAGTGGGTGGTTACACCTACTTCCCTTTGTCCAGTTTCGCGCCAGAGCAGGGGCAGGTAGCCCCTGAGCCGGTTTGAACTGGGGTATGCACAGAGGAGCCTTCTGCTTCCCCAGTGCAGGACTTCAAAGCACTCCAAGAGTGCACCCACCCAGCCCCAATACACTAAACCCTGCCTGGGAGGTGGTCACACCCCCTTGGGACAGGATATCTATTGTTGGGCTTCCTCCACTGCGAGTGTTGGTCATCAGCAGGAGGGCAGCCCAGTGTCTGTGACTGGTGGCATCCATTTTGTGATGCCAGGGCTCTGCAGGATTCTACCGCGTTTCCACAGTAGGTACATGTCTATCCCTCTAGAAGGGTGGAATGCTTCCCCCACCGCCAGGACTGGCGGGGGGGTAGTAGTCCAAGATGTTTGACACCAAACACGACATGTTTCGATGCAGCCATTCCAAAGTTAGCATTCTACCGCGAGGATATAATGCACTTAAAAGTATATGGTTTAACCGCATCCACAAACAGCCCCAGAGAATGGACTCTGAGAGCTGCAGAGGGGCCCTGCTCAGGCAGAGGCACCCCCTCACATGGAAACTAAGCACCCTGCCCTCAGGATTGATAGGGCCTGCTTTAGGGGTGACTGATAAGTCTCAATGTGTGTGCAGGAGAGATATAGGGGACCTATATCTCAGTGAGGGGTGCTAGCACTTCCTCACCCAGGCTGCAGTAGCAGGCCTGTGGTGTCAGATTTAGTCTGCTTCCCAGTGGTGGCATAATACATGCTTCAGCCCCTGGTAGGCCTGTGAAGTACCTATGCCCTTGGTACCTAAGGTACCATATACTAGGGACTCATAAGGTACCACAGTATCCAATCACTAGTGCACCTAGAGTGCACTCCAAGTCGTTTAGAGAGAACAGAGAGGCTGGGGCCCTGATTGGCAGGGTCCCAGCCAGACTATAGCCAGAAACCAGTGTAAACATCAGAAAAAAAGTGGGGGCAACATAAGAGGCAGATCCTACTCTCCTACAATAAGGGAAATACTATATATGTTCACAGTCAAATATGACAATACTTTATTGACTGGAATAAGAGACGGTATGGGACTCCCAGATGGTTACTGGGCTCCAATTTTATCAACTGAAGTCATTTACCTCTGGAATTAGTTTACTGCTGGACCTCAGAGTGAATAACAATTACACTACTTGAGCGTTCAACTCTCACGATAATGACCCGTAGAAGTCAAAAGCTTACACAGTGTGGGGATGTGGGTTAGACACCCAAAACTCAGTAAGGCACCAGGATGGCCTTCATTAAAGTAAATGTCCATTCAATGAAAGCACATTATTACATGCAGGGCTAAAAGCTACATATAAAATGAGGAACAACAATGAAATCCACCACTCTAGTCACGGTTACCAGAGACAAACTCCCAAATGCCACGCTCAAAATGAAGCCGAGCTGTGGGCCACAGCTCCAACTGGACATGGAGCTAAGGCTCCATGAAACTAATGGAAGCTAATATACTGATGTTGTCTAGTAAAGTTATCAGTGGAACAGACTCACCTTTCTGAGCTCATGCACCCAAGCTCTGCACTCTTAACTCAAGGGATATGCTCATTCCGGGGAAGGAAAGACTGGAGGTACACTCAGAAGGTTGAAGCGACCTGGTGAAAGGCTATACGTCTTTGGACAATGTAATACGCATTAGCGCCTGAATGCAGATTCAGAAACTACATTTCGATGAATCCATAGAACACCATGTTCGAAATTAGTAGCAGGTATTTTGAAGATATCAAGTCTAAGTGTCAAAGTAGTCCAGAGCATCCTTGCTAAGAAATTTAGATAATATGTTGCTGCAGCTAGGGCCTTGTTAAGCGACTGTATGAAAACGTTGGAGATTAATTGTTTTAATTCGAACACGCAATTGGAAGTCAAAGCTGAATCTAGAGAAATATTTTTCAGTTGCATGTTTAAACCAAGCTTAACATTTTAAAGTACTGGACTATAAATAACCCTAAAGGGGAATAGAACTTATATTTTTGTTACACTTTTTGAATTCTAAAGCTATGTGAGTGAATAGAAACGATCCTCATCACCTTTAAAAACTGTTTAAATTTAACAACGAATTTGTGTTTAAGGTAGCGGTGAGCACATAGGAAAGCGATTAATTTGTACCAAAGTGAACTATACAATCCTTGATGAATGTTTGTTTATACTACAATTTAAGAAAATGACTTTGAATGTGTATCAGAACCAGAGAGCAAGTGCGCCTAAAACAGAAGAAAATTCTCTTTATCATAGAAGATAAAAAAGCAGGGTGATATTGAGGTTCCCTTTCAAGAATGTTACATTTCCACCAATAACCGAGAGAGTTGAGGGACAGAAATATTCAGTAGGTATATAACTTGTTCAACAAGTGTTGGATGGTTCAATACAGACACAGGTATTAAAAATATCAATTTTGCTTTTAAATGTCCACTAGAGCCTAGTAGACGTCAGCGCCGAGCAGAGTGACTGCGTCAGAGTGGTTCTATCCAGTGTGTTTCTTGCTTATCCTGTTTTTCTTTGCCCGAGACTAAATGCTAACCATCATATTCCTATTGTACTTGGTTGTTCATAGATACAGAATAGTGGTGAACAGTTCACCACACTGCTTGTGAATTGCACCAAGCTCCTGGGTCATGTCTGAAGGTTCTTCAAAGTTGTATCTTATTCTCATGCTCCAATACATTTTTCGCTATTTTTCCGTTTAGACATCAGCACCTTTGTGACAATAGTAAATTTGAACGTGACAGACCAATCGTACTGTTTCCTTCCTCTTATCACACACATTTTCCTCCACCTTTTTATACCAACTTTTTTTGGAGACACTTGTTAGAGCCTAGTAAACGCACTCTGAACACAAGTTACTAACTTGTACGTTTGTAAATCAATTTGTCTCTTTCGCAAAGTGCGTTACGTAGTTTGCACATGTACTTTGAGGAAATCCTACCTCATTTACTGCCAATGCATCTTCTAGTAGCACGATCAGGCCTACTGGTTATTCAAGTGGCAGCTGATAACATCAGAGATTTCACCTTTTTCGATGGAAGCATTAAATCGGAGAAATCTTGACTGGGGAGAACCATTTTCTTATGAAGTGACTCCATAAATGCCTTTGTCAGATAAACAAGACTGCAGCATATCATGGCAAGTTCATCAGGGATATATCCGTTCATTTTGTGCTGAATACATGAACTAGGTAGCTAGTGCTGGCTTAAAATCTCTGGAGAAGAACATTCCAAAGAGATGTTCCACCTTTTCAGTTGTAAAGGAAGAACACAAGTTCATGAAATCCAATTTTGCCTTTCACTTATTAAGGAAATCAAAATTCAGGAAGCACAGCATCTATCTCTGCTTCATTTTTGCAAACACACACTTGATAAACTTGCTGTCTCAGAGGTGAATGGGGGCAGAGGAGTCATAAACGTGCAGATAAACACTCACAGGATCTTGAGAATGGCGGCGGTCACTGTTGGGAGTCTCAGGTCGAGGGCTTCCATCTTTTGTTTTCCTTTTCTTCTTTGCCCCAGATGGTGCTACAGGGGTGCTTTTCTGTTGGTATTCCTTCAGCTGTGGACAAAGCCATTAAAAGAGAATAAATCCAATAAACATGGGCTCCAAGTAAAGAGCATTTTTCATGCCTAATCCAAGACTTTTTCAGTTTTTTTAACATGCAAGTGTGTGCATTTCAAGGTGTGCTTTAGTGATAGTGTTTTGTTGTCAGGGGGTGACAGTGTGTTTTGCTGGCAGGGGGGTGACAGTGTTTTGCTGGCAGGGGGTGACAGTGTGTTTTGCTGGCAGGGGGTGACACTTTTGTTGGCAGGGGGTGACACTTGTTGGCAGGGGGTGAAACTTTTGGTGTCAGGGGTGACACTTTTGGTGTCAGGGGGTGACACTTTTGGTGTAAGGGGTGACACTTTTGGTGTAAGGGGGTGACACTTTTGGTGTAAGGGGGTGACACTTTTGGTGTCAAGGGGGTGACACTTTTGGTGTCGGGGGGTGACACTTGTTGTCGGGGGGTGACACTTGTTGTCGGGGGGTGACACTTGTTGTCGGGGGGGTGACACTTTTGTTGTCGGGGGGTGACACTTGTTGTCGGGGGGTGACACTTTTGGTGTCGGGGGGTGACACTTTTGGTGTCGGGGGTGACACTTTTGGTGTCGGGGGGGGTGACACTTTTGGTGTCGGGGGGGTGACACTTTTGGTGTCGGGGGAGTTACACTTTTGGTGTCGGGGGGGGTTACACTTTTGGTGTCGGGGGGTTACACTTTTGGTGTCAGGGGGTGACACTTTTGGTGTCAGGGGGTGACACTTTTGGTGTCAGGGGGTGACACTTTTGGTGTCAGGGGGTGACACTTTTGGTGTCAGGGGGTGACACTTTGGTGTCAGGGGGTGACACTTGGTGTCAGGGGGGTGACTGTGTGATTTGCTGGCAGGGGGTGACTGTGTGATTTGCTGGCAGGGGGTGACTGTGTGTTTTGCTGGCAGGGGGGGCGACTGTGTGTTTTGCTGGCAGGGGGCGACTGTGTGTTTTGCTGGCAGGGGGGCGACTGTGTGTTTTGCTGGCAGGGGGGCGACTGTGTGTTTTGCTGGCAGGGGGGCGACTGTGTGTTTTGCTGGCAGGGGGGCGACTGTGTTTTGCTGGCAGGTGGGGCGACGTGTGTTTTGCTGGCAGGGGGGCGACTGTGTTTTGCTGGCAGGGGGCGACTGTGTTTTGCTGGCAGGGGGCGACAGTGTGTTTTGCTGGCAGGGGGGCGACAGTGTGTTTTGCTGGCAGGGGGCGACAGTGTGTTTTGCTGGCAGGGGGCGACAGTGTGTTTTGCTGGCAGGGGGTGACAGTGTGTTTTGCTGGCAGGGGGTGACAGTGTGTTTTGCTGGCAGGGGGTGACAGTGTGTTTTGCTGGCAGGGGGCGACAGTGTGTTTTGCTGGCAGGGGGCGACAGTGTGTTTTGCTGGCAGGGGGGCGACAGTGTGTTTTGCTGGCAGGGGGCGACAGTGTGTTTTGCTGGCAGGGGGCGACAGTGTGTTTTGCTGGCAGGGGGCGACAGTGTGTTTTGCTGGCAGGGGGCGACAGTGTGTTTTGCTGGCAGGGGGCGACAGTGTGTTTTGCTGGCAGGGGGCGACAGTGTGTTTTGCTGGCAGGGGGCGACAGTGTGTTTTGCTGGCAGGGGGTGACAGTGTGTTTTGCTGGCAGGGGGGCGACAGTGTGTTTTGCTGGCAGGGGGGTGACAGTGTGTTTTGCTGGCAGGGGGGCGACAGTGTGTTTTGCTGGCAGGGGGCGACAGTGTGTTTTGCTGGCAGGGGGGTGACAGTGTGTTTTGCTGGCAGGGGGTGACAGTGTGTTTTGCTGGCAGGGGGTGACTGTGTTTTGCTGGCAGGGGGGTGACAGTGTGTTTTGCTGGCAGGGGGTGACAGTGTGTTTTGCTGGCAGGGGGTGACAGTGTGTTTTGCTGGCAGGGGGGTGACAGTGTGTTTTGCTGGCAGGGGGTGACAGTGTGTTTTGCTGGCAGGGGGGTGACAGTGTGTTTTGCTGGCAGGGGGGTGACAGTGTGTTTTGCTGGCAGGGGGGTGACAGTGTGTTTTGCTGGCAGGGGGGTGACTGTGTTTTGCTGGCAGGGGGGTGACTGTGTTTTGCTGGCAGGGGGGTGACTGTGTTTTGCTGGCAGGGGGGTGACTGTGTTTTGCTGGCAGGGGGGTGACTGTGTTTTGCTGGCAGGGGGGTGACTGTGTTTTGCTGGCAGGGGGGTGACTGTGTTTTGCTGGCAGGGGGTGACTGTGTTTTGCTGGCAGGGGGTGACTGTGTTTTGCTGGCAGGGGGGTGACTGTGTTTTGCTGGCAGGGGGACGACAGTGTGTTTTGCTGGCAGGGGGACGACAGTGTGTTTTGCTGGCAGGGGGTGACTGTGTTTTGCTGGCAGGGGGGTGACTGTGTTTTGCTGGCAGGGGGACGACAGTGTGTTTTGCTGGCAGGGGGACGACAGTGTGTTTTGCTGGCAGGGGGGTGACTGTGTTTTGCTGGCAGGGGGGTGACTGTGTTTTGCTGGCAGGGGGGTGACTGTGTTTTGCTGGCAGGGGGGTGACTGTGTTTTGCTGGCAGGGGGGTGACTGTGTTTTGCTGGCAGGGGGTGACTGTGTTTTGCTGGCAGGGGGGTGACTGTGTTTTGCTGGCAGGGGGGTGACTGTGTTTTGCTGGCAGGGGGTGACAGTGTGTTTTGCTGGCAGGGGGGACAGTGTGTTTTGCTGGCAGGGAGGTGACAGTGTGTTTTGCTGGCAGGGGGGCGACAGTGTGTTTTGTTGTCATCCTGTTTCCTGGTTGGGGCGTGCTCAGCATGGGCAGACAGGGTGCTGTAAGGGTCTGCCCGTCACTTCCTCGTGGGGGGACTCCCAGCTGGGGGCTGTCAGTGTGTGCTCCTCGTCAGGAGAGGCTGACACTGCCCTTCCTGGGGCACTGCCCTTTCCTGCTGGGGGGCTGTCAGATAGTTGGTAGGAGGGGCTTGCAGTGTTTCCTCCTCCTCCTCTGCCACAGGCCCCTCCTTCGGTGCCTCCTTCCCACGGCCCCGGGGCTCGCTGCAGCCCTTCGCCCCCGCCCCCCCAGCCCTCAGCCCCAGCGGCTCACCTTCTTCTTGGCCGCCGCCAGCTTACTCTGCCTGCTCCCGTCAGCCATCTCTGAGCGGCCTCCACGTCACCGCTCTCCCAGCATGCACCGCGCGCCAGCCGGCCGGCCCGTCAGCACCAGCCCACGGCGCGCGCACGTACGACGCACACACGCGCTTGCATACGCCGAGTGCACGCTCTTTCCGGAAACAGAGCACGCCTCTAGGGGAGGGGCTAGGCATGTGGGCGGTGCCTGCGTCCTGCTGAGAGGGCGGAGCTTTAGGGAGCATGCGCACCACCTTGCTGTGGGCGGGGTAAAGCCGCACCACCTTACTGTGGGAGGGAGCAGGGAGCACGTGAGAAGCTGCGCATGCGCAGTGTTGCCAGATTGGGCTATTTCCCGCACAAATGGGCGACATTTTTCCCATTTGTGCGGGGAAAAACCACACCTGGCGGGTGGCTACTTTTTGGGCGTATATTAGCCCCTTGTGCGCAAATTTGTAGCTGGGGCGGAGCCGACACTCATCATGCACATGAAGATGATGCTTTGTGTTGACGCGCTGCGCCTATCACTCTGTCAGTCACTCAGTGGCACAGACACTAACTCCTGCTCCGCACAAGAATAAAGGTCAGCAGCGATTGGCGAATGAGCGCAAAGCGCGCTGCATGGCTGGGGCATGATTGGAGGATTGGGCACGAGTCACAGTCAACTGCAAGCGCACCTGCTGCTGTTGCAACGTGTTGGCAGCCACCCTAGCCTAGTGGTGCAGTGGGTGTACAGTCTAGGGGGTCACAGGGCTGTCAATCTTATAGCATGCGATAGCGCTACCAATGACGGCCTGTCAATGCATTTTGACCAGCCCCCGCGGCGCTCTTTACAATGAGCGGTCACACGCACCAGGCAGAGTCTCGGCGCGGGCAACACACTCAGCACGGTGACGACTGGCAACGGGATCGCACAATCGTGTCACAGTCATACTGTTACTGTCTCGTCGTCATGGAAAAGACTGAGACAAAGTGAGTGACTGAGTGTGACCACCAACGCTGCAACAGACTTCTAGAGTCCCACTCCCGACCGGGGCCGGCCTGTGACTTCACTCCGAGTCGTGATTGCGGCCACGAGCTGCCCGTTATGAATTGCCACGCTCGCCAGCTTTAAATTGCAGCAAATAGTAAGTGGAGTGAGCTCTTCTCCGCTTTTGTTTTGTAAATCACGTCACTGTTATGCGGCCGGTAATTGTTGGTTGGGCAAGCTCCTTTCAGTGTTCTCATGACTCCACAGCATGGCTGGCTTTGTCAGTCAGTGCACAGCGCGTGTCTAACACCAGACAGGATCAGGCATTTTTTTACAAGTCCTGCCGGGCCCTAGGAAGTCATTGCTGCGACCCTTTTAGGGCAGAGGCAAAATAAACTAATCGACTTGTTTCCTGTCACGGTGAGGCTGTTTTTAAAAGACACACATAGCGCACTGTGTAAACTTAAGTTCTACTGCTGCTAGCATTTGCCCTTTGTGACCCAGTCATGGTCTGGCGATTTTACACCGTCAATGCAATTTCTCTGTGGTTCTTAAAGCAGCAGTAGTGATCACAAGTGATCCCATCCCGCCCCCTGATGATACCCAATTTGTGCTCAAAGTTCAATGGATTAAAAAATGATTACACTCAAGCGATGAATGTCTAATAGCTGGCTTCGCCCACGAGGCCATACAGTGAGCACTCAGAACAGAGACATAGAATGGTCACTAGCTACATAGCTTACATATGAGGTCAAACAAAAGGGATAAAAAAGCTGCTGAAGATTTAGCGGTGTGTGCAGATATGCTGCAGGTATTGGCGGCCATGCATGACACAGGGATTCAAGATATACCACAGGAGAGAGCTGCAAGGGCTATAGGATTGATCCCCTGGTCACCAGGACTTGAGAAACGGAGGCCACACACAGGATAGGTTTAGTAAATGTTTTTTCTTACGGTAGGAGTAGGAATGAGTGCTATATGATAAGTAAAGCACTCTGGCTCAGATGCTCTGTATAGACTTGTTATCTTTGATGTGAACATTTGCTGTTGTAAAGCGCTCTGATACCTTTGGGTCTAGCTATTGCTATATAAAAATCTCAAATAAATAAGTGAAGGTTGCTGTGCTACTGTCTGTGTGTTACCTGTTCTGTGTGAGGGAAGCGCACACTGCTGCTGCCTCCAACACCTGGCTGTGGCCGTAACGTCACATCCTCTCCCATAGGTGGTACTATTATTCAATTTAGGCAGGAGACTGCACATTTTGGAAGCTAAAAAGTGTATTATTTTACGTAATTACCTCTTAAAGTCCCCCTCCCCCAAACAAAATACAAGTTAAAGGAGTAATTATTTTACCATGGGTTTGTCTCTGAATCTCCCTCTTATTTGTTTCCAAATGTTGACAAATATGCTGTGGATGAAATAGAAGTGGAGGTTGTCAGACTCCATTCGGGAAGGAGGGAGGGGGGCTTGAGGGCTATGGGGTAAACGGGGGCTACTAGGCATTACCTTTGGGAGTTGCTTAAAATACAAATTAGAGGGAGCAGTAATTAGCACATAATACTATTTCTGCCTTTCTCAATCTCTGTGTTTTCTACTATTGTAGCTTTAGCAGTGCCTGTTACAAGTTGCAATGTCACAGTGGTGACGGGTCATGAAAATGAGTAGCATTAACACAGGTGCCCAGTTAACCCCCTCCCACTATCTGTATATTGAATAGAATTTAGATTCATCCTTGAAGTGGTTTCTGATGACTATTTCTGCATAATTTGAGAGTTGCGAGTTTGGGCTGGTTTTTGGGCTGACACTGGTCTGCGTTGGGCTGATTTTGGGTTTATACTTGAACGGCTTTGGGCTTGGGACGGGTCTCAAAATCTGGCAACACTGCATGCGCACCACCTTAACGTGGGTGGGTGGGGTCAAGAAGCGCAGCGTACTCCAGTTCGAGGCCGCACCGGGGGGGTGGAGGGCGAGGGCCGCGGCGCTGTTATTTATGTATTTTATTCATTTAATGCATTTTTATATAGCGCGGACTTTACCCAAAGGTGTCAGAGCGCTTCACAATAGAACCAAGTACGTTACATGAGGAGTTTTACATACTTACACGTTACAGATACGAACGGAATAGTTGAAGAAGTAAAATCAATGAAAAAAAACCCACAAGGATTAGGTTAGTCCAGGCATAGAATACATATTTACAAGATTGTATTAATTCTGGAAGTGTCTTTGGAAGAGGAGAGATTTGAGGTCAGTTTTGAAGGTCTGGGTAGAGGTGGTGGTACGGAGTGATGGAAGGAGTGAGTTCCAGATTCTAACCGCATTGCCTGAGAAGGATTGAGCCATCGATCTTTCCCTTTTGAAGGTAGGAGCCACAAGCAGAAAATTTACAGCATTATGTGACGGTCTAGAGCCGCCAGAGATTTAAAGTTTATTCGCCAGGTATCGAGGGGAGGAAGTGTTCAAAGCTTTGTGAGTGATACAGGCAGTCTTGTAGATTGATCTTGCCTCGATGGGAAGCCATCGAAGAGAAGACAAAATGGGTGTGATGTGGTCACTTCTTTTGGCCCCAAAGACAAAACGAGCCGCTGAATGGAGTACGGATTTAAGAGGGGAAAGGTGGGATTTTGGGGAGGCCAGCAAGCAGAGAATTGCAATAGTCCAATCTAGCGAGAACCAGAGATTGGACCAAGGTTTTTAGGTCTTGCTCCGGAAAGAAACGTCGAATCCCCCAGAGCAGGCGCAGTTGGTAACGTGCATTCTTTGCAATGGAATTGATGTGGAAGTGTAGATTGAGCCTTTTGTCAAGTATGACAAGTTACCTGTCTCTGGGCGGGGTGCGCACGCACGACGCAACACAAGCACTTCAACACGCCGGGGAGTGGAGGGCAAGGGCCGTTGTTACCTGTCGCGGGGCGGTATGGTGTCAGCACGCCGGGGAGTGGAGGGCAAGGGCCGTTGTTACCTGTCTCTGGGTGGGGCGGTACTGTGTCAGCGTGCCGGGGGGGTGGAGGGCGAGGGCCACTGTTACCTGTCTCGGGGCGGTACGACGTCAGCGCGCCAGGGGGGGATTGGGGGGGTTTACGGGCGAGGGCCGCTGTTACCTGTCTCTGGGCGGGGTGGTACGGTGTCAGTGCGCCGGGGGTGGAGGGCGAAGGCCGCTGTTACCTGTCTCTGGGTGGGGCGGTACGGTGTCAGCGCGCCGGGGGTGGAGGGCGAGGTCCGCTGTTACCTGTCTCGGGGCGGTACGGTGTAGGCACGCCGGGGGGTGGAGGGCGAGGGCCGCTGATATCTGTCACGGTACGGTGTCAGCACGCCGGTGAGTGGAGGGCGAGGGCCGCTGTTACCTGTCTCTGGGTGGGGCGGTACGGTGTCAGTGTGCCAGGGATTGTGGCAGCCGTTGTTACCTGTCTCTGGGCGGGGCTGTACGGTGTCTGCGTTTAAAGCCCCTGGCCCTGTGTGTTGTATTTGTTGTTGGTATTTAGCGTGGAAACTGAGGTCTCTTGCCGTCTGCAGAGTCCCTTCAGTCAACTGGTGTAGTGACGCCAGGGCCTAGCGCTGTGAAGTACCCCTTTTCCCAGCCCCCCTTCAGAGAGGGGTGCCTTGGGGGAGCACCCTCCTTCGGAGGGGGTTGCCTTGGGGGAGCCCCCCTTCAGAGAGGGGTGCCTTGGGGAGCCCGTCCCTTCGGAGAGGGGTGCCTTGGGGAGCCCCCACTTCTGGGAGGGGTGCCCCCATTCAGAGAGGGGTCCCTTGGGGCAGTCGCCCCCATCAAAGAGGTGTCCTTGGGGGAGAAGGCGCTGGCTAGGTGTGTTATTCTAATAGAGTAGGCCTGTTAAGAGTCCGGTGGACAGGAGGTTGCAGGAGAGGAGGATGAAAAATGTCCTCGTTAACATGAAGGAAAGTTTCAATTATATTAAGGACGCAGAGGCGAGGATTATGCATCACTTTCTTCACTTTGTATTAACAGCACTTGAAAGATAAAATTAAAAAAATACATCACTGAACTACAACTCCCATGAACACCAGGAGTAACCATGGCCACCAATAGTCCAATCAAGTAACAGTTAAAAATTTGCAAACATTTGGGACAAGAATTTTCAATTCTATTAAGAACACGTAGGAGAGGATTATGCTTCTCAATTCTTTACTTCCTTTCACAGCAGCCTAAAAACAATCAAGTTAAAACATTACTACATTTCCTATGATACTCTAATATATCACGTGTCCAACCACAGAGCCACTGCCCTATATAAGCTCTTCATGACGACTCCTTGTCCAAACCATCCAACTTATAGAACATACTAATATGAACTCTTCACTACAAATCAGCAATCTCCCGGGAACCTTAACACAAGACCCAACAGGGGTCCGACACGAAGATCCGGCTAGCAGGAGACAAAGAGGCCTCTCAAGAAAAATTTCCAGTCGCCAGCCGACGATCCAAACTTTGTCAAAGCAAGCTTTGTAGAATCCAGAACATCCACTCCATGGGGATCTCACTTGCCCTCCGGACCTGAGAAAGAAAAGGAAGATACCGTAACACTGGTCTCACCACCCATGTCACAAATCAATGGCACTAACAACAAAAGGGTGGGAAAAAGCTATCAGAATTAGATCTATTACATCAATAAATCATAAAATATCTTAATTCTGGGTGGGATAATCCTCGCCTCCTTGTCCTTAATAGAATTAAAAATTCTTGTCACGAATGTTTGCAAATTATTAATTCTATATCAGGACCGGAGGCTTCAATTATGCTTGTTTAAAGCTTAGCCACCACAACAGAAGCCACATCAACAATAGGTTTACAAATGGAAATTCTTGAACGTAGAGTCTGTCGACCAGTCTGCTGATTGCATGATATCAGCGAGACTAGCGCCCAAAGCAAAAGACTTAGAAGTCATGGCTCCCCGAGCCGAATTGGCCCCAAACATGGAAACATCAATGCCAGCCTCTCTCATGAGCCAACGCACCCATCTCGCCATGGTTGCTGGAGTCACTTAGCGAAAATACTTTTGTAATGCTATTAACACTTCCCCATTCATGTCAGTACGAAATTCAGCTGTACTTACCTCATACGCCTTCAGACATTGTACCACAGATAGTTTGGAATTCTCTGGAAAGGACGGATAAGAAACTGAAGATGTGTTGCATTTAGTACGTCTAGAAATGGAAAATGTAACCCCTTCCGGGGAAAAACTGCGTCCCAACAAATCTAAGGCACGAACATCCGAAACTCTTTTACAAGATACCAAACAAAGTAACATGGTCAGTTTGGCGCATGACTGCTTTCTCGAAAGATATTTATTGGCAGGCCATGCCTCCAAAAATCTTAGAACAATGGATCCATGCCAAAGCGTCAAATACTTCGGACGCGGAGGGTGGACCATACGGATACCCCTCAGAAGTTTGCATACCATGGGGTGTTCACCAACTGGTTTACCATCCACCACCTCGTGGCCTGCCGAAATGGACGATCTGAAATTATTGACTGTACTATACGCCATACCCGAGGAGGCAAGTGAAGACAAAAAATTATTAACGTGAAATGTGCCCCAACGGGATTAACGTCCCGTTCACGGCACCAGCCACACCATAGTCTCCAACAAGAGGTATATTGATTGTGTGTATTGGCTGACCAGGCCTTACTAATGAAGTTGTTAGCTTCCTTCGAAAGTCCTGGGATACTCCATCTGTCCTGGAAACTCGCCACGCCACTAGGGAGAGTTGTCCCGACAAGATCAGTGGATGTGGATGGACCCCCAGATCCAGAAGGAGATTCGGGCGAACTGGGAGAAGGACTGGGGTGGGGCACAACAGTTCCAGAAGTACTGGGAACCATGCCTGCGCTCTCCAGAGTGGAGTTATCAATACCAATTCTGCTCGTTGGCCACGTGCCTGCGCTAGAACTCTGGGAATCATTAAGAATGGGTGAAAGGCATATCCCAGATTGGAACTCCAGTCCTGCATCTGTGGCCATGGCTTCCGGGTCCGGACGCCAACTGAAAAAGGATGAGATTTGACAGTTAAGACGGGATGCAAATAGATCTATCTGGCAGGGGCCCCAGAGATGATTCAGTGCGTGGAAGACTCAAGGGTGAAGCCTCCAATCGCTGAAATCCCGAAGGTGCCTGGACTGCCAATCTGCCACTGAGTTGTTGCGGCCTGGGAGATACTCTGCCACCACTGAAATCCGATGCTGCAGGCAAAAATGCCAGAACTCCTTGGCGATCTCCGCCAACACACAGGACTTTGTCCCTCCCAGCTTGTTCACATAATGAACCGCTGAGACGTTGACCATGCGATGCAAAATGCAGTAGTCTGACATCAACGGAGACAGGCTGCGAATCGTAAACGAGCCCCCTACGAGCTCCAGACAATTGATGTGCATGGTCAGTTCATTCTGCGACCACCGCCCCCCTATGGAAATTGGTCCGCACCTGGCTCTCCAGCCCCAGCGGCTGGCATCCGATTCGATCACTATCTCTGGAGTGGAGCCAAAGATAGCCTTGCCGTTCCAGGCTTCCATGTGGTCCAACCACCACGTCATCTCCGACCTCACATCCTCTGAGAGGAGAATCTGCTTGGCATAGCTGAGGCCTTTCCGGAGATGCCGAAATTTCAGTCTCTGAAGTGCTCAATAATGCAGTGGAGCACGGAATATCGCCTGGATCGAGAAGGCCAGGAGACCTACTACTCGGGCTATTGATCGCAAGGATACAGTCTGCCTGCTCAAAATCAATCTCAGATCTCTCTTGATGTTCCTGACCTTCTGTGTTGGTAGCGTAAGCTGACACGAGAGAGAGTTGATCTGGAACCCCAGAAATTCTATCGTTTGAGATGGGATCAGGCACGATTTCTGAGGGTTCACAACAAATCCTAGAGCGAAATCGACCACTCTAGATGAGTAACCACCAGCCGGGGACACTGCGCCATGATGATAATATCGTTCAGGTAGATAATCAGACGGACCCCCGAGCCCTCAAGTACTCTACCACTGACCGTAGGAGTTTCGTATTACACCATGGCGCAGAGGAAAAACCGAAGGGAAGAACCTTGTAGTCGTAATAAATTCCCTGCCAACGGAATTGAAGGAAGCGTCAATGAGGTGCAAATATGGGAGTGGATAGGTAAGCGTCTTTCAAATCCAGACGTACCATCCAGTCTCCTTCCTGGAGGAGATCGCGGGGTAGATGGATGCCTTCCATCTTGAAATGACGGTAAACGACCCAACCATTGAAGTCCTTTAGGTTCAAGACTAGCCGTGCTCCTCCCCCCTTCTTCTCCACTAAGAAGACGCTGCTGAGGAAACCTAGAGGATGGGGATCCGTGACAACAATTGCCCCTTTTTGTACAAGAGTCTGAATTTCTTAGGAAATAAAATTCTGATCTTGAAGGGAAAAATGCATCATTGAGGGAAGGGAAATCTGTCTGGGGGAACTGTGCATTTCTATTCTGTACCCCTGCACTGTCTCCAGTATCCATGCATCCTGTGAAATCACCTGCCATACGGGAAGGAATGACTGGATCCTGCCCCCCAATGCCCCCTCTGAACATAGAATGATTCTCACCTGTGGTCCCTGAATCCTGGATGCTTCCTTGGTTTCCTGCTTATCTAGCCTTTTTAAAGCGGTTTTTATTAGCGGGTAGGGTAGAAGGTGGGGTTGTTTTGAGTCCTGGTACCCCCACGTTGTTGCTGATAATAAGCTCTTTGGGGGCCTTGCTGATACCCTCGGCCGAACGAACACCCCCTAAATCGTCCGGCCCTACCGAAAACCTGTCTGAAGGCCCTTCTTATAGACCCGTGTGCCTTTTCTAGCCCGCTAAATGTTGCGGCAAATTTTGTCAAACCTAAAGAAAGGTTGTCCGAAGAGGAGGCCTTGGGCCAGCGGACTGGCCTCAGAAGTGGATTGTTCAGCGAGTTTTGGGTTCAATTTCAAATGGATAGACCGCCTCCTTTCACTTGACATGGCGCAGTTAGCATTCCCTAACTGGCATATGGCCTTTGCACCCATCTGATTAATTCTTCCGGATCAATTGCCATAGCGGACTCTTTTGCCCGGTAACCAAGCTCCAGAATTTTAGACAGGGGCCCAGACATGTCAAGGAGCTTGTCCTGGCAGGAGCGCCAGGCCCTGTCAATTCCTTTCTTTGAATCTTTAGAGTATTTTTTAAGATAGGTTACCATGGTGGGTCTACCTCCGGGGTGTCGGCTACCTTGCCTTGGAGATCCGGTCTGGGACATTCTGAGCGCAATCTAGCGCAAACCTCTCTATCAAAGGCTTGGCGCAGTTGGTCCTGTGCATATTCAGCCACTTCTTGGGTTGGCAGCCAGGCTGTAGACTTAGGGTGGACGATTTCCGATGGCTCGAAGGTGAGCAGTTTTGGTGGTGTGGGTGAGTCCAGGTGACGCTCCTTCTGAGTGCGTTTGGTGGGTCTGGGGGCTTTATCCTGGTCCGAGCTCTGGTTAGAGGACGACTCATCATCGTCTTGAAATGGGTCAGGGACCGCAGCCTTCGAGGGAGCTCTATAGTCATGCTCTGTAGACATGCTACTAGCTAATTTGGTAAAGTCTGCAGCGTGGGGCCCCTTGGGGGACTTGCCCTTGGGTTTAGCCTGCAATCGAGGAGCATGTAACCAGCCTTGTTGTGCTGCATAGCCACATAGGTGACGCTTTAGGGGTTCAATCTCCCGAACCAAGGCCCAATTGACAGAATGTTGCACTCCCATGTCCAGAGCATTTACTAGCTCCTGCTCCAGGGATCCCATGTGTTCCTCGTAGTAAAATTCATCCTCGTAGGAATCTTCCATCTTAAATAAGTACAGTAGCACTGTTAAGAAAGGCCAAGGCCGTAAATTATACGGTGAGGACACCCAAGTCAGGAGCAATACAGGGGGGAGTGGTACCAGCCCCAGGCAAGCCAAGTACAGACAACTGTCTCTGAAAAGATATGTGGTGGAGGGAAGGCTTGCTAAACACTCTAGGCAGAGCCTATGCACTATTATACAACCCTGAACAGAAGGAACTGCTGGGTGTCAAGAGGGAGCTGCCTCCATGTCAGGGGTTAACTGGAGCAGTTATACGCGGCTCCCCGCGTTACACGCAGCCTCCCGAGCACTGGAAGTCAACCAAGATGGCTGCCGCGCATGCGCGGTGCCATTTGCTGAGGCAATCTAGAAAGAGAACTGCGTGTCACCGAGACGCGCGTCCTCACTCCAGTTCTCCTGCTCCACATTGAAAAGGGATGCGGGCGCGGAGCGCCCAGTCGGGAGGCAAAGCGCTCCCAGAAGCACCAAAAGAGACGCACCGCTCGAGCGAGACGAAAGTGAAACTCACTCGGCTGCGCTACGGTAATCCTGGCAAAATATAGGAAGAAATTGAACAAGCCAGAACAAACACGGATATCGGGCAGCGCGCAGCGCAAGTAATATCAATTACCACAATGATAAAAGTGCCTATCAATATACAGTCATTAAACAGGAAGATAATGGAAGTGTACTTAAGTGGCTGCGAAGCAGCAAAGAAAGAGGATACGGAGTCGTCATGAAGGGCTTATGTAGGGCAGTGGCTCTATGGTTGGACACGTAATATTTGGGTAACATTGGAAATGTAGTAATGTTTTAACTTGATTGTTTTTTGGCTGCTGTGAAAAGTAGTAAAGAATTGAGAAGCATAATCGGAGCCTCCGGTTCATATATTACTGATCATGCTGTAGTCCTTCCTCTTCTTCACTGAAGGAAGTTAAGCACGCTGGACCTTATTCCGTCTTAGAATCCGAACCTAAGAGGATATAGAGAGAATGTTAAAAATGTCCCACGCAACTCATCTTCTACCATCGAAGGCAAACATTCAAGAAAAGTTATCGAATGCTACAAGGGGAGTAAGGGGTATGACAATCATTATAATACTGTTCTAGGTGTTCCATTACCCACATTAAATACTGTCTTACACAACATGTCTGGCTGTCAGGAGGAAAACATTGTTCAGAATAAACAACAATGCGTAACAATACACAGTTATCGCTTATAATTCAAGTACTTCCCTCTTAATCATGGAATCCCGTTCTCTAACCTTTAGAATCCATGTCGATCATTTCATAAGTCTCCCAAAGGAGGGTGGCATAGCGATAGCATGCTAGGGGGGGGATAATCCTCGCCTCCGGGTCCTTAATTGAATTGAAACTTTCCTTCATGTTAACTGGGAAATTTTTCATTCTATGTCAGGACCGGAGGCGGGGATTATGCATGTTTAAAGCTTATTTACCACCAGTGCGGCTGCGTCATGGCTTGGTTTAAAATAAAACTTCGTGAAAGTGGAATTAGAGGACCAATCTGCCACATTCATGATATCTTCCAATCTGCCCCCTACTCGGATGGCCTTGGAAGCCATAGCCCCCCTAGTGGAATGAGCCCCAAACTCACTGGTATCGATGCCGGCCTCTATCATGACCCATCTCACCCACCTGGCAAGGGTCGGAGACGAAACAGCCTTGAAGGGTTTTTTAATGGCAATCAGAAGTTACCGTTCCCCTGGAGGCCGAACCTCCAATGTTATATCTTCGTAGGCCTTCAGACATCTGACCACACACAATTTAGGAGCATCTGGAAAAGCTGGATAGATACCGACCTGGTGCTCGTCTTTGTCTTCCTTGAGATGTTGAATATAACCCCTTCCGAGGTAAAGATTCTAGCAGAAAGGTCTAATGCCCTCACATCAGAAGTTCTCTTGCACGAAATGGGGCAGAGTAACATTGCCAACTTCGCTGAGATTTCCTTCCTAGAAAGATATTGATTGTTTTGCCAGGATGACAACAAGCGCAGGACCAAGTTTACGTCCCAAAGACCCGCGTAGCGAGGTTGGGGGGGGGGATGGGAAATCCTGATACCCTTGAGGAGTTTTCTTACCCAGGGGTGTTCCCCCACCGGAACATTAATCACCGGTGTATACCCCGCTGAAATAGCCGGCCTGAAGGAGTTGATGGTACAATAAGCCAATCCCTCTTGGAAATGTTCTTCCAAGAAGTTCACTATGTCAGTAACGCTGGTGCCCACGGGATCCAGGTGTCTCTCCACACACCAACGCACCCATCTCCTCCAAGCCGATCTATACGTCTTGGTGGTCCCAGGGGCCCACGCCTGCTGGATAAGGAATTCAGCTCCCTGCGAAAGTCTGATGTCTTGCCAGCATCGCCTGAAATCCTCCATGCCATGAGATGAAGATGGCCCTGGTGAACCAGGGGGTGTGGTTGGCCCAGTGGATCCAACAGGATCTCTGCGTACGATGCTAGCCGTACCGGGGCGGCCCATGCTAGCTCCAGGAGAGAAGGGAACCATGCTTGTGATCGACATATCAGAGTGACCAGGATCAGCAAGGCCCACTGGCGTCGGACTTGCGCTCCTACTCGCTGGATGAAGAGAAAAGGAGGGAAGGCGTAGGCCTGTTCCGTCGACCAATCCTAAAGGAAGGCATCTACCACCTCCGCCCCCGGGTCCGGTCTCCAGCTGAAGTAGCGGGACAGTTGAGTGTTCCATCTGGAGGCGAACAGATCCACTTGGTACGGACCCCAAATTGTCATCAATACCTGAAATACCTTTGGGTCGAGTCTCCAGTCGCTGGCATACCTGAGGTATCTGGAGTTCCAGTCTGTTTCAGAGTTCTGCGCCCCCGAAAAATACTCCGCTGTTACCGAAATCTGTCGTTGGAGGCAGTAGTGCCAGAAGTCCTTGGCTAGTTCCGCTAGGGCTTGAGATCGGGTACCACCCAGCCAGTTGGTATATTGCACCGCTGTCGTGTTCTCCATCTGTAGAAGCACACAGCACGATACCCTGTCCCTCATGAGGGATCGAATAGCAAACGATCCCGCCAGAAGCTCGAGACAGTTGATGTAGAGAGCTAGCTCTTTCTCCATCCATCTGCCTCCCATGGGGGTCGATCCACATCTGGCACCCCAACCCAGATGACTGGCGTCCGACTCTATCGCAGGTCCAGGCGGGAGCCGAAAATCGCCTGACTATTCCATGCTTCCATGGGATCGATCCACGATTGGAGTTCCGTCCTGGCCTGTGGCGTCAGTGTCACTAGTTTGGAATACGTGAGTCCCCTCCAAAGGTGTGACGCCTTCATTCTCTGCAGGGCTCTGTAGTGGAGCGGTCCCGGGAAGATGGCCTGTATCGAGGATGATAACAAACGAACAATCCTGGCCAGTTGATGCAAAGAGATTCTGTCCCGTCTGAGAACCTTCCTCAGTTCTTTCTTGATCTTGGAAATCTTTTGTTCCGGTAGATTCAGGGTCACTGCTTTGGAGTCTATGCGGAAACCCAAGAATATCTGCTCTGCTGCGGAACCAGGTCTGACTTCTGCTGGTTGATGGTGAACCCTAAACTCTGGAGCAGAGATATGGTGGTATTCAGGTGCACCACCAGGTGGTCTCGTGACTGATCCATCAGTAAGATGTCGTCCAAGTAAATGATCAACCTGATGCCCAGTGTCCGGAGGTGTTCCACTACTGGTTTGAGAAGTTTGGTAAAGCACCAGGGTGCTGATGACAGGCTGAAAGGGAGAGTCCGGAATTCAAAGACTTGTCCCCTCCATTCGATTTGGAGAAACCTGCAATGGGGAGGAAAGATGGGGACCAACAGGTAGGCATCTTTGAGGTCGAGACGGGCTAACCAGTCGTCCTGGAGAAGTAGATCCCGGAGGAGTTGGAACCCCTCCATCATGAAGTGGCAATAGACCAGCCACTCGTTGAAGGACCTGAGGTTGATGACGGGGCAGAAGCCCTTGTCTTTTTTCTCCACTAGAAACAGGTTGCTTAGGAAACTCCTGGGATGCAGATCAGAAGGGCATATCGCACCCTTGGCCAGAAGGTCCTGAACTTCCAGATCTATAAGTGACGTGTCCTGAGTGGAAAAAACCAGGGGGCACGGTTTTACTGCTTGGACTGGGGTCCCATAGAATTCTATATGGTACCCTTCTACAGTCTCCAGAACCCAAGGATCTGACGTGATATTTACCCATCTGTGAGAAAACATTCGCAGTCTCCACCCCCAACGAAGAGGTGATAGCAAAATGGGGCTTACCGTTGTATCCATTGTTGTTGTTGTGGGCCCCTCCCTGGGCATGGTTGTTCTTTCCTCTTCAACCGCGGGAGGGGTAAAAGGTTCCTTGACGGCCATCCTGCCAGCCATTGTTCCTTCTTGCCTGGGCTCTGTTCAGGCCTTGATAGGATTGGCGGCCGTAAGAGCGACCCCTGCCTCTTCCGGCCCCTCCGAAAACCTTCCCAGGGAAAATCTTTTTCATGGTTGCCTGGGCCTTGTCATGGGCTGAGAATGTTGACACAAACTTCCCTAACTCTTTGACAAGAGGGTTACCGAAGAGAGTGCCCTGGGCAATAGGACCTGCCTCAGAAGACGAAAGTTCCCCCAGTTTGTGGTCTGTTTTTAACAGGAAGGAAAAAAGACATTCCGCAGAGAGGGTGCAGTTGGCATTGCCGAGGAGGCAGACCGCCCTCTGCGCCCACCCCGCTACATCGTCTGTGGGGAGAGGTTGGCCTGAGTGCTTTGCCTGTTCCGTAAGCTTGATAATTTTCGTTAGGGGTCCGACCTCGTCCAGAAGCTTGTACTGGCATGCATATACTTGCCAAAAAAGGTGCACAACTTAGGGTCAATCTCGGGGATTGCTGTGACCTTGTCAGCTAGCGACGGTCTGGGACACTCCGCCCGGAGGAGGGCCCTCGCTTCCTTACTTAGTGGCTGGCAGATCTTACTTCCTACGTACTCTGCCACCTTCCTCTCAGGGACCCACTCTGCAGAGCTCGGTCGATAAATGCCCTCTGGGTCAAACATATCTGGAGGGTCAGAGTCCCCCTCGTAAGAGTCAGAGTTGGCCGAATGCGGGTGCCAAAATCTGCCCGAGTCCTGGGCCTCATCAGAGGATACCTCTTCGTCGTCCATGCCACCCTCCCCCAGGTCGGGGAACCCCTCCTCAGGGTCGAAGACCGTTGCGACATCGTCACCCATTGCCCCGGGTATATCTTCCTCCCGGTAGGGTGCTTCCTTGAGCGTGCGCACACTCTTATGGAAGACTTCAGTCAGTCGGCTAAAGCCCTGCAGGTGCCCCACGTCACGCTTGCCGGCACTGCGTGGGGGAACCAAGGTCACCCCACTAGGCCCAGCCCCCGTCCCCCAGGATCCCCTTGAAGACCTGGGCAGACAGTTTTGCGACGCTCTCCTGCAGGGGGGCAAGCGCCTGAGAAAGGGCACTGGAGAGGAGCTTGTCCATCCCTGTAGAAAGGCGCAGTTGGGGGTGCCGTTGCTCCTCAGAGGCAAGTGAGGGCGCATAGTCATGGTCCCGCTGGGACTGCATAATTAGAGGTTGAGAGCACTATCATGCCCTGTAAAAATTAGTAAGGGCAGCCCCCTCGTCGGTGCTCTGAAATACCTTCCAATTGTATTACAAACACTAATGAGGCTTGGAAAAGACAGTATTAAGGTATTGGAAAAAATATTGTTGGGCTAAGCCCTTCTTAGCTTACCGCAGCGTGGTGTCAGGCGAGGGCTGAGAGGGAAGCAGGCACTGAGTGCGGGTCCGCTCCGATTCCCTCAGCGCGACGCAACCACAAGAGCACTGACGAGCTGCTCTGTGGTGCGAGAGATGCGCTTGAAAGCGCGAAAGTGCACCACCTAGCGCACCCGTGCGGTACAATAGACGCACTCGGGCAAAGCAGCCTACCGCGCTGAATATATGTGGCAGGCGAGTGACGCTGCAGCAGAAGCACTTGCAGAGCAATATCAAATAAGTACTAACAAGCTAATCGTCAGACAAGCCCTACAATCTATCAATCCCAACAAGTCAGGAAGAAGGAATTAAGCGACTTAACTGATGAGGCAGCAGTGAAGAAAGAGGAAGGATTACGACATGATCAGTAATATATGGACTATCGGACTGTTACTTGATTGGACTATTGGTGGCCATGGTTACTCCTGGTGTTCATGGGAGGTGTAGTTCAGTGATGTGTTTTTTTACTTTATCTTTGAAGTGCTGTTAATAAAGACTGAAGAAAGTGGTGCATAATCCTCGCCTCCGGTCCTGACATAGAATTGAAGTAGATGATGTTCTGTACCATGACGTTTATAATAAGCCTGTGAATTACAACTCTGCTGGTGTGCAACTCCGACATTCTCACACTGACGACAAGATGAGGAAAATAAGAAAATCCACCAGAAGCATGAGAAGTACCCCAGAGGCTCAACATTGTTGTTTCCTGTTCTGTAATTATAGGTTATTCTCCATTGCTATTCAAAAATACTATACCTGGTTTTCTGGACGAATCATGTCAGCGCTAATTATACATTCTAATCCCTGCTTTTCCTTACTTCTGGTTTTAGTACCTTGCCTATAACAGGCGGCTCGCTAGTGCGACGTTCTTCTCTTGTTTGACTGTGTGTGCTCTGATCCTTGCTCGAACTGTGACCTTGTACGGACCGCGACTTGCAGCTCAAACAAGTAAAGTTGCGTGTGCAGCTGCCTCAGCGCAACATTGTCAGCCAGCGTTTTCCTCTCAACGGGCATATGAGTCAGATGGATTGGAGGTTGCAGGAGCGAAGGATTGAAGTGGAGGAGTTACTGTACCTTGAAGCTTATAATAAATCTTTGGATTACAACTCTACTCATGTGACTCCTGGCATTCTCACAATGAGCACTCGTGTTTCAACCTGATAACGCCACCTGTTTGTCAAAGCGACCACAGAGCAGAAGAAAATATTCCCACCTTATCAGTGCTTCCCAGCTGTAGTGCATAAACATACACGACCTTTCCCAATTCATTTGTCCTGAAGTTTCTGTCCATTCTCTAATTTCAGACCAGATATACAAAACACTGAACCATTGTGATTCTTGTAAACAAATGTGTGCACCTCAATGATCAATGTACAGAAGCAGATAAAAGTGATTAGAAGTATAAGGACAGTGAAGAGAATGAACAATTCCACCATCGTGCTAAAACAGGCATATATAATTACAGAGTATAGTGTACTCCTACTATGCGTACCTTAACCTAGTTGTCTAGGGTGTGTGTACTCTGCCAACAATCCCTCATAGGATGATCTAACTCCCTTTTACCTGAAGGCAAGGTATATAGTTCCCCTTCTTGGTCACAGGTTGGACATCCTTCCTCTCAGAGGGATAAACGGGAACCCGCTAAGCTGAGACGCCAACACACCGACGACCGCACAAGTGACAGCTGAGTGCTCTTCTCCCTGAGCTTGGAAGTACGTGTGTATTTTTTTATTTTCCCGTGTTGATGCCCCAGCTGAGCTGGCATTGTTTATTGTCTCTTTGATAGCAAGGTCGCTTCATGAACGAAATAACAAATAACATTTGCACAATATGTGTTGAGGCCTTGTACGAAATGTTCAAGGTGTCATGAGAGTGTACTTGCTAAGTGGTTTTGTAAGCAGTGTGGTTTCTGAGAGACTAACCCTGCACTGTCACGCAAGCAAATGTGTGTCAAAAGTCATCATGTGAAAGAGAAGGCATCTTAAGAAATGTGTGCATGTTAAAAATGCCAGTGTTTCTTCCCGGGCCTAACTGAGCAACGTGACACCCACTCCTTGGACATAAGTCAACTAAAAGCTATCTAATGAAAAAGCTATGCATAATAATGCTACAGCCTATATATGTAAAAAGATGCTAGAACATTCTACTAAAATCATTTTAAAAAGGCAATCATACATTTTGAAAGCCAAAGCATACAGAAAGCCATTAAAAAATATAAAAGCAGCTTAAGAAACCAAATTTAAAAACAATTTAGGATGTTAAAACAGGCCCAATAAAAAGTTCCCACCAAATGGAGTAGCCAATTGTTTATGTGTTTCGAAAGGTAGACAAAACATTTCTGTTCCCAGCCACTGCAGACGATCCCAAAGGCACACCTCGTCGCAGGTTTATAGATCAAATGTGTTCCCAATCAGCCCCCCACAGCAGCCGCTGAGGAAGTGACCACAGCCAGTGAAAGGTCCGCAGAGCCAAGATCCAGTTCATCAGGAGCAGAAGCATCCCAGGAAGGGTCGTAGAATGCATTCAGAAGCAAAGGTATATGCAATGGAAAAGAAATACAAATGGATTTTTAAGGGGTCCATCAGTACATTTATGTCCGAAGGCTCAACCAAATGCATTCCTAGGCACAATTCCAAAGCACACTCGAAGGTACACAGCAGACAGCTAAATACAGGCTGTATGCAGTGGAGCCAAACAGGCTGAAAGGACAAGAACCAATGCTCATTCAGTTCCTGAAGCAAAGGTGTGCCGAAGCATTGCACTATGCGTTCACGGCACAGGAGCACATGTGGTTGTGTCAGCCCCATTCGATCTCGAAATGGGACATCCATTGCGGAGCAGAAAAATGTAAATCACAGTCCCGACAATCATGAATAGGACCAACGGAAGACCTCCAAAGATGCTTCCAAGCACGAAGTGAATGAATAATGGAATAACTCCGAAGATCGTCTAGAAGGTGCTAACCAAACCAGAGCTGACTCTTAAAAAGTGTGCCACCCCCACGGTATGGGACATGTTAAAAATGTGGTGTACCAACTCTCCAAATTGTTGTCGGAAATCAGTGTGGAGTAGTGACTGTATCTCAGAAGGGGACCTTGCAACTTGAAGATCAAACGTCTCCTTTGCAGATGTTAAGGCCATATCTTTTTGAAACAGTAAGACTTTCAGTCTGCTCAAGGCATCAAAGTGCACGTTTGAAAGTTTCATCGAAGGCCATAATATCACCTCCCTAACTGTACGGGCTGGTGGAAACAATACTTGTGTACAAGCCACAATGGAAGAAACCTTGAAAAGATAAGCTATGCCAGGTTTCATCCCACAGCAGCCTTGATCGTTCAATATCAAATAGCTCCCATTCAAGAGCAATCTGAAAGCCGGACGAATGACAGCCGCTGGGTAACCCTTCAAGTAGCAAGATAAGTTTGCTACGGAAGCATTACATGCCTGTGGAGCGAAACCTCCAATGTCGAAATCGGCAGAGGAATGAACCTGTGGATTATCCAATCTGCAGAAGCTGTTTCAGCAACATGAATGGTAGCCTCTTTAATTTCTCTATGTAGAACATTGTGTGTGTCACATCTTTGCATGTCATGAGTATTTGCTGTTTTGTTAGTTGGTATGGTGGAAACAAGCTTGTGGCATTAATATGTCACCATAGTACGCAACCAGAACGAAGTGTCCAACTCAGTAGCAAGATGGAGCGAAGCAGTGATTGCCCATGTTTTAAAGAGAACATGTTATGCTGTATAATGTCAGTTGCTGATGACACTATGTTGCCCAGGGAATACATTCTAGAGGATAATGTTGTCATGCCGTTGTCAACTACTAAAGCCTTTTCTATATTTGCCCTGTCAATTTTGTGCAGTCTTTCAGCAGCTTCCTGCTGAGAAACCTTCCATATTGTATTGTATATTGCATACAAGAAGTGTTTAATTTTGATGTGGTTTTCTAGGACCCAACAAGAAGTCCCGTAGTGTCCGGTCATCAGAAAGAAAGGACAAGTGTTGTTTCACCTGGGAAAGTTTTGAGGTTTTTAGCCAATCAAGGCACAACTTTCCAACATTGTAAGTTGTGAACACCCCTAAGTGTTCTGTCTGCACGTAACGCTGGTCAGGCCTGCTGATTTTAAAGTTCTCTGTGTTACCTAGGAATCGTGCTTGACATCCGTTAGTATCTAACAGCCACACTAACCATCCCCTCCAATTGGTGTCCGATGAATTGTATGTGAAATTTCTTAGAATGGTGTCTAATGTTTCCTCCCTATATTTTGTAAACTGCTGCCAGTTTTCAAAATGTGCAAATGTGATAATGCATGGTGTGTTCAAATCTTTTATCTTAGCTAAACCAAGACATGCAGTTTGTTGCCCAGTTTTGTTCGGGAAAATCATTTGTTGTGGGCTCTAAACAAAGCCTTGTTCCCCTGAACCTGCCAGTCCCTTGTCCCCCAAATCGATTTTACATTGATTGTGTCCCTTCAAAACTCGAACCCTTGTGTGGACAGCTGGGAAAGAAAGGAAGCAGAATATATCAGCTTGGTGTTTGTTAGCATATTTTTCTTTGCGGGTAATAGTGCTAGCCTATAATAATAAGAGGCTGGGTCAGATGTATCATAACCAGAAAAATAAGCAAACTTCAGCACAAATGTCTTTGAAATACTCAGTGGTGGTGTAGGGCTATGTTCCCATTGTATGCAATTGAAAACAAAATGCAGAGTATTTGTTTTATGCAGAAAATGATGACCGTAATGTTGGAAACAAAACATTTTATCATAATTAGATGTACCTTCGTACAGTTCATCAGACGAAAAAACAGTTGAATGCCCTAGATCGTCTAGCATTTTATGTACTGTACCTACATCCCAGTCATCAGAGATAGTGCTAGGTGTCATTTAGAGAAAGTTTAAACAAATATGGAATTTGTAAACCCCCTCAGTAGGGCCATACACATCATACGATGCCCTATCCCAAACAATCCCATCAGGAACTGGAACAGCTGAAATGTTCATCAGGGAAAGGTCTGTTCGTTCTTGGTGTGATGATGAATGTGGTTTGAGAACCAAGTACACCAGTTCACCAGTTGTACTGCAGAGCATTCTGGTAGATAGTGTAAGTAGCGGCTGCTACCGGGCAGTAGTGGTGAGGCGGGGAGGGAGGGGGGGGGTGGTCCCGCGCTCAGCCAGGGAATAGGAGGCTGGGCATGTTCTCCATCGGGCTGTACAACACAGCCCGGTAGAGAACATGCCAACTGCGCATGCTGATTTGGCCAACCCGAGACAGCCGGCCAAACCCTCATGCCCACTTAGGAGTGTGCCACCACTCCTTCCCCTGCTCTGCGGGAAGCGCAGCCCCGCCCGCGCCGCTTTACATAGCCAATAAAATAAAAATCAAATGATAATAACATTGCTATTATCATTTTATTTTTCTTGTGGGGCGACGCTCCTCCACCTTGGCGGAGGAGCTGTCACTGGATAGTGCCCAATTAGAAGCAGGAAAAAGACAGTCATCAAACCAGTCCAAAGGACCAGAAAAAGTAATGCAATTGTAATCCAAAGGTGTAACCATGGAGAAACAAAGTATGTCTTTTTCAGCCAAATATAGAAAACAATCAGTCTCAGCTGAAACAGTAGAGGTGGTGGTGGATCAGATGAAGCCGATGAGAAGTCATCAAAGTTAAAGTAGCCAGGGGCAATCTGATCGATTTTTGGCAGCTCAGCAGGCTTTGTACAACTGGGAGATGACTCGAACTGTGGTACATTAACGTAGACAGCATTCTTGTCAGGATTCTGAATTGAAACCTGTGTTTCGTTACTGGTTGATTGTACAGTTGTTGCAATAACAGGCAGAAGGGATACTTTTTTGTTGTGTAAATTATCTCATGCTGGAAAGGGGATGCTTCATCAGTAATTAAAGCTTCCATCCAAACTTCCTGTATGGTAACGAGAGGAGGCAGGTAGCTACCCAGGAGCCCAGGTGGCTTACTATTGAGAATCGGCCACATAGTGTGGTTTGATCAGATCAATGGAGACAAATCTGTTGTCTTTGCGACCAGCAAGAGGCAGAAGAAGAACAGTTCTGGTACCTTCAACAGCAACAACAGGTACATGCGCTCTGTAGGATGGCGCAAATTCTTCTTGTCCACAATTTTCTCCATGCATAGATCCCAACCTTCGGGAGCCAGCCAGGCCTTGCCGGAACTTCCTTCACTTCCCCAGCAGCGGTGCGTTTTACTTGGACATTGCTTTGTCTGTCCCGGAAACTGTTCAGTTCCTTTAAAACAGCCAGACGTTCGTTTAGATCAAATGGTGTTTCGGCCGCCACTGTGCTGGGACTGTCGAGGTCTGGGACCCATATTTTTACCCCAAACAAGATCTCATATGGAGTCCAACCATCCAGGGATTGTCTAGGCAGATTATTTATTTCCCTTTGGACCCCATAGAGATGATGAACCCAACTGTGACCCCGATCCTAATACCCTAGCTGTTAAAGACTGCTTTAAGTCCCATTTTGTTCTCCTCACAACTGCTTTTTCTTCTGGATGATACGGGAAGGAGTAACGCATGGTCACGGCCGAACTTCCCACGGCCTCTTTGTAAGCCCTAGAGCTAAACGCCGGACCTTGGTCAGAATGTAGAATGCCTACTGCCAGGGCCGGACTGGGCACCGAAACCGGCCCTGGCAAACAGCTCGGCCGGCCCCCCCTGGGGTGAGGGGAGGTGCAGCCGAGCTGTTTGCCAGGGCCGGTTTCGGCCGATTTTGTTACAGGGGGCCAATATTGCCGACCCCCAGTAACAAAACCGACCCCCAACCTGGCGGCCCACCGGGGAAACGCCCGGTGCCCGCTACGGCCAGTCCGGCCCTGCCTACTGCATAAGTCCAGATGAGGTCTTGCAGATCCTTTTTAATAGTTCGGGCATCAGCTGACTGCTTTGGCCATACCCAGAGCAATCGAGAGCAGGAGTCCACTGTTACCAAGATGTACTTGCAAACCCCATCTGATGACAAAGGGCCGCAGTGGTGCAGGTAAACACAAGCCAGAGACTTGTTAGAAATCAGTAGAGGTGTCTGTGGTGGACGCGCCACGATGGAACCCTTCATCTGCTGGCAGATGTCGCATTTAAGGAGAGTCCTTGGTCTGTTTGTAAAGACCTGGCCACCAGAAGCATTGCTGCAATAATGAAATTGTAGCAGCCACACCTGCATGTGCTGATGCCAGACCCTCGTGTGCAGCTAGAATTAATCCTAACCTGTGGTCTGAATTAGGTAGTACTCTATCCCCCACTCCAGGAATGTGAGCATAAGGTATGTTTTGTGTATCTAACTAATAGAAGTACTTGAGTGGAAAGCCTGGGTGTCATTGTGAGCAGCATTGACGGCCACCATTATATCTGTGTCTATCCTCGTACTTGAACGAGTTATAGCAGCGACTGCAGCATTTCGCACTGTTGCTGCAGTGGCTTCATCAGCCATGGAATTCCCTGCAAACTGGTTTCCTTGCCAGCGATAGTAAGCGACCGACTTGAGGAAGTCAAACTGATTGACAAGCACAAGATTCCTCAACCCAGCCTCAAACTGACCATGGTACCAAGAAATCAAACATGCCTAGTGCCATTGAGGCAAATACTGACACCTACGTCGCATCTTAAATCAAGACGGCCTGTGAACAACAGACATCGATGTAGAAATTCATCCTGTAGCCCAGAGTCCAATCCTCCAAATCATCGATGACACATTGAATCTTCACACGGTCTCAGATGTAAATCGTCAAGTAATCCCAGCATTTAAAGCATTATACGGGGAGGGCCCTGCAAACAGCTGCGACTCAAGTCCCCCTGTCGATCAACTAACTAAACGAAAAAGAAAACATCTAAGAAAACAGAACAAAAAGCAAGATAGAATTCAGAAGGCGGCAGAGCGTGTGGCCAAGATAAAGTGCTTCTTTCCACCAGTAAAAACGGAGCCCAAGAACATTTCTGACACACCCAAGCTCCCACAGGGTAGGGATATTGAAAACCCCATTGAACGCTTCTCTAACCTTAGCACACCATTAGCTGCTGCCATGAAACACTCACTGGGTACCACAGTGAGCTCCGCTTTAGCTCTCACCATCCCTCAAGACCTCTCCCTTCACGAGCCTCAGGTTATCAACGATCAATTATTAAACAAGGTCCTGGCTGCCCCCTCACTGAAAAACAACTCTGGCCAAATCTCAAATGGGACCAGCTGTGCCGGAATAAAAGCCAGGAAAGCTCCAAATAGGATCAGTCAGTCACTCGAAGGCCCGCATCAACACTCATGTAAACAACAGGAAAATGGGACAACAAGTACCCAACAGGTGACTTTAACAACACCCTGCCCAATGAAACCACGGGCCAATTCAAAAATAATACATTACCATCGTCGGCCAATTCAACAACAATTTTCCACCCAGAGTATATCTTCAAAGAATCAAATGACATCCTGAACAGGGGGAACATGATCAAACTCTTAGCCGCTCACCCCTAGATCCGTCATTTAAGCTCCTCAGACATCGAGAGTATTCAGTTCATCCCTTCAACCCTATTTCCCCAAAAGGAAGCAACTGCTGTAACTTGGACTACCCATGCAGCAGCTAACACCATATATGAAAATCACACTCATTTAGAGGAATGGGGGATCTTGGCCGCATTGCCTTGGAAAGCCCAATATCCCTATGTTTTCTTCCAGCAAGACCTAGAACGTCGCTCAAATGTGGCTGCTCGTGATCCATCAAATAATAACATCCGTAGCAAGTATCAACCAACGCCTCAGAAATGCAGTCGGGCCTCTCTCTTCAACTACGAATAACCTTAAACAAGGCCTGATCATCTCCACCAATCCACAAGAAGGAAGAATCTGTAAATTTGTTCCACCATGGCTGGGAAATCAACAAGAAGACTGGGGCTGGCTGGCCGCCACTCTGGCAGGTCCCTCGTCTGAATGACTTAATCATAAAAAGAATGCCCCATTAGTACGGAAGATGAAGAGTCCTGGAACTTGGCTGGGCTTGAAAATATCTTAACTGACCCAGATGCAAAGTCCTTTTTAATGTCACACGATATCATATGCATCCAGGAATCATGGCGCAAAGAAGAGACTCCGATCGAAGGCTCCTACGAGTTCTTCACTCCAGCCACCCGACAATCCACCAAGGGACACGCGATGGGCGGCCTATCCACTTATCTATCCCTACGTTGGTCCTTTGATGCCTTTGTCCACCTCATCAGCAACCATAACTGTCTATGCTTTGGAATCAAAAACTGGAGTCAAGACCCCGCCGCAGTCAGGCTAATACTATTAAATGTGTATATACATCCAACAGCTCGAGAAAAGAAGCATAACATCGAGTCCTTGGAGCTTCTAATCGCAGACATCAAATTAACCTATCCAAATGATCATTTATTGTTGACTTGGGATTTCAATTGAAACTTAATGTGCAAAACGCTTTGAACTCCCTCTTCAGCTCTAGTTGATTCACTGTGGCTAATAGACTCACTGATCTATCCACCTCAAAGGACTCACTCCTCAGGACAGCCAGCCCATTACACACACTTTACACACAATAGCCATACGGTCCTAGATTATACGTTTTGCTCAATTCCGTTGATAAACCACATACAAACCTTCGCAATCTTAACACGCTGTGAAAGTGATCATATGCCCCAGTGGCAGTCCTTAGACCATCAGACCAAGGCCCTAGAGACATTAGAGACGATTGGCTCAAAAAGTTCACATCAAAACTGGAAACGTATCAAATGGTCAACGGACGTTGCTACGAAATACTCACTATGGAAAACTACACTTCACAGTCAAATCCTTCTATGAGCCCATATAACAGAAGCCTGGGAACCATTTTTGCACCAACTTCTTCTAACCCTTACTCCCACTCAGCGGTCCGGATGGGCCCCTGGCCCCGTACGATCCATTGCAACGCAGCCATTGGTCACAAAAGACCTTACAATCCAGAAGCATGCTCTACAAAAGAAGATCAGGCAGATAGAAACTGGATCAAATATTGTCTCTTTAGAAGAAATAAACAACTTGCGCAGGACATACAAACAAGCATTTGGCAAGCAAAAAAGAGGCACGAAGAAGCAATCCAACTAGAGTTATTCTTTGCCTGTCAAACAAAAAACTCTACAGCTTTCTGGATCATTATAAATCGATTAAACAATGAACGGAAACAACTTTACTGCAGACAGCTGGTCTCAACACATGGGCACTCTGTATCAAACCAATCCTAATGACCTAAACTGTCAAGTTCCGCACTCTACAACTGACAAACTCTTCAGAGCCAAAGAGGACGTTAAAGAACAAACGCACCATTCAGCATTAACCATCGCAGCTAAAAGGATTGCTGTTTTAATTAAAAAAAAGTAGAGCAGATGGTGCCCCTGGTTCAAATGGCATCACTGCTTCGGTTTATAAACAGGACATTGAATTCTGGTCACACTGCTGAAAGGAAAGGCTTTTTAGAACCTGCCTCATTACAGACACTGTCCTGCCCTCTTAGCAGATTTAGGCCCATGTTGGGCACCACTGATAATCGAGTGGTATCAGGAAGCTGGAGTCAAAACAGATATGGAAAAAACAACGTGAACTTCTCTGGCAAAAATGAAAATACTGAGGCATCCCGGACCCACTATTCTGAGGTATTCAACTGCTCTATTCTGAAACATGGGCCAGAGTTAAATGAGATAATAGCTCAACAGTCTCCAATAAGATCAGGATAGAACAAGGAGTCAAACGAGATGCGTTCCGGCGCCTGCCCTTTTTAACCTATTTTTGAGCGATTGGTCCCTGCTCTTGACGCGATCGTCTGCGATCCACCGAAGTGGGACATCGCCAAATGACTTCCCTTTACGCTGACGACGTTGTTCTCTTGAGCCAAGCAGCGAGGGGGCTGCAAAGGCTGCTCGACATCTTTTCCGCACATAGCACTACAAACGGCATGACAGTGAATTTCGAGAAGACCAATGTTGTGATATTTGGACAGAAAAGGAAACAAGCATTTGCAATGCAATAGGTCTCGCATTTACGCCAGTTTGAGCTATTGGCATTGTAAATGACAATGCCTTTAATTTTGTTTTGGTTTTTGAAAACATAAATAAAACGCAGTGTCAATTACAATGCCGATAGCTTAAACTTGCGTAAATGCGAGACTATTGCATTGCAAATGCTTGTTGTGTAGTGGTACCAGTACTGAGCCCCTCCATGACTCTGGGACAGCTGACCCCAGATATCCTATCTTGCTCAGCTGGGCAGACGCTTGCAGTAACAACTCCAGTGTGTCTCGCTCAGCAGTCCACTTTTCTAGGCAGACTCAACAGCAGGATATAGTCTAGGGTAAATAGTCCCTCACACCCTTGGGGAAACTGGTAGTCAGAGGCTCTAGCCCTGGATCACAGAAGTCCTCCTACACCCTGTTGGGTGCACTGCTTTAGTCATGGAAAACCTTGCAAACACTGAATGGAATCTAGAGCCATACTTCATACACTCTTTCAGACATGTTTTGTTGATGCTGGGTGATTGTCCCAAAAGACTTTGTGATGCTTCTCTCAGGGCTAGCCAAAACACTGGCACAACAACCTTCACACTTGCCAAATCGGCTAGCTTTTGTATGTAGCGCCTTTAGCGGAACATAAGTCAGGACAGGAAACACCACTGTCCTTCCAAGATACCCCTGTCACCTATCCTTACACACACTGCTTTCATTAGTTGACAAAAAGCTAAGTCTGTATCAGGGATCTGCAATTCACTTAGCCCATCTGGAAGGCGACTCCTGTCTCTCCATTTTGTATACGGTACCTACACAGCTATATCAAAATACATTCTGCATCACCCATTGGTTTAAAATAGCACACAAACTCCTTGAACATTTCTGACATACACTGAAGGTATGCCCACATACAAGCGCTACACGTGCATACACAGAAAATTAATGTAGAGTACAGCTGTCCTTATCACTTTACAGGGACGAAGCCAATAGGCCACTCACCTCAGGTATCAGTAAAGGGACTCCGCTCCTTCTAGAAAGAAATCAGGCTGCCACCTCTGGCAATACCTTACAATCCAGTGAGAGGACATTGGTCCCTCTACAGAGGTCACATTATTGCGTCCCTCTATACCACAGATCCACACTGAGTTACTGCAGTTTACAGTGCCTACAAATCGCAGCTCTCGGCACACACGCACGATTCCCTTGTGTGCCAAGAACATCACAAAAAAGCAAAAACTCACCTATGCGCCCAGTAAAAGCAGAGGCTCATGCCTGCAAATCATGTAAGGGGCATTGCCTGGCCAACAACCCACTTCAGCAGCCTCCAGCCCTTGAACTGGAAAGGACTTTTCAGCACCCCACCAAAACCGGAGAGCACTGCATCCAGACCCAAGTGCCCTCCTGCGAAACCCGTTGAACCCACTCCAGTTGCGACTACTTCCAACACCCACCCTGAACCTGTAGCTCATAAGTCTGACGTGTTCAATCCCTTACCTGTGGTGTGGCCGAGCCCCAAGCCGGGCTGCCCCCAGTAGCTCGGGATAGCTGTATTCCGCGCAGCTCTCCTCCGTGGGGTCCCGAAGGGCTGGCTCCAGCCGCACTGTCCGCCGTTTCTTAGAGGGGGCCCGGACTGAGGCTCCGTCGGAGTCCCAGGCGGTCGGTGCTGCTCCACGCAACGTGAGCTGGACGTCGTTCCTTGCTGCACTTGGACTGGACGTGTTCCTAGCTCGTGTTGCTGCAACCGTGCTTGCTCCTTATGACGTACCTCCTGCTCGCGTACCTGTGCCAAATGTTGCTCATTGTAGACGCAACTCTGACTCGCGCTGTGGCAGCCTTTGGGTCTCACTGTGACGTGTGTCAGACTCGGGCTGTGGAGGTCGTTGATCATTGTGACGTGTCTCTGACTCAAGGTTGGGCCGTGGTTGTTCGCTGTGACGTGATTCTGCCTCTTGCTGCGGGGTTAACGTCACACAGAGCTCTAGCTGCACTTGGCCACGACGTGCTTCTAGTCCACGCTGCTGTTGTGACGCTTCTTGCGGTGCCTCCTTTGCTGGCAGTGTCGTCAAGCCTATGTCGAGCTGGCGCTGGGGTCCCTCGAGCTGCTGCAGCGGGCCCTGACGTCTTTCGTCCACCTCGTGTCCCGGCGAGGGCGCAACCATGTTGACTCCTCGGAACCAGCGGGAAGTTAAGCTGAAGACACGCCGTGAGCGTGCCTGGACAGGAGATGTGCACGCGTATGGTGCGAGCAGGCGTTGTGATAACGCCGCGAGCCGTACGCGTGCATATCTCCTGTCTGTTTAAGTTTCGGCACAGACAGTTGATGTGCACGCGTACGGCTTGCGGCGCTATTACAATTCCTGCTCGCACCAAGCGCGTGCACATCTCGTGTCCCGCATCGGAGCAAAAGTCGGCAACAATAGATCTCGCATAGCGAGCAGCGCTTTGCGCTGCATCGCTAGGCGAGACCTAAAAACCTGGTACATGGTACATGGTACTTTAACAAACACAGACTGTCCAGAGCCCCCACATACATGTACTTTGGATGTTTGCTCGATGTTGGCTCGATGACAGGGAAGGGCATCTAACCCACAAGAATGCACTTAAACCAAAGGTTGCAGTGCTACAATTTGCTTTTCAGTCTATCTTTAAACATACGAAGACTTCCACTCTAGAACCTTTGCTGAAGATAGTAAAAGCCAAACTATTTCCTACATTGGCCTATGGCTTGGAAGCCTTCCCCGGTAAGCTGGGCTCCTTTTTGAATAAATCCCAGAGTCAAGGGTTCAGGGCATTATTTAAACTCCCAAACCACTCTGCAGCCGCCCAGATTTGACTAGAATTCAGGTTACATAATCAAGTCCTGACACAAAAGACCAGTATTCTCAAATATTTACATGCCATGCATGCTGCCAAAGCAGGAACCTTGAAAAATCTAATCTGGCAAGAGACATCTGAAACAAATCATCCAGTCTTTCAAAACCCTTGGTCCGTCGCCCTGCATGTAGCACTAAAACTGAAAACTACCACCGCACTTTGGATCCAAAATCTTTCACACCAAAATTTTAAGAAGGCATTAAATAGAGCAATTGAAAAAGCTTCGTTTCTGCACGTCCGCCGGACCCTGATGGCTAGAAAGCATACCTGTCTCATACAGAGAAGTTATAACAAAAACAAGATGCAAAAATATCTCACAGATACTTTTGCGGGGCATCTCAAAATCAAGTATTGCCACATTAGGATGGGAATTTTCTCATCCCTGGACCTCTTACCTTCTTGGTCCATGCGTCCAGTGTCAAATGAGTGTCGGCTATGCGGTCAGTCTTGGGAGAATTTAGCTCACCTTCTCTGTATCTGCCCAGCCATAATCGACGATCGATGGAAACTCCTCTGTCAAGCATGGATCAAACAAGGGACCCGTACAATTCAAGCAGCCGTAGATTTTTTGCCTAACGACCTTTACCCGCAGGTCATCTGTGGCCTGGTCAAATTTCTGAGCAAAGCTCGTGCATGGCTCCTTGTCTTCCTCAGCGTTGCCTGGTCCTCACAGCTGCAGAGTCAAGGTCATCGTCATCCATCCTTGCAACACCCGACATTGGAGGGCATTTGTCTTCCAAGTCTCCTGGTCACTCCTGAGTGACATAGACCTTGTCCCCTCTGCTTGCACGTACCTCTCTTCTAGAATCCACCTTCGGATTCCACCGGACACTTTCTCCTTCTTCAGCAGCGGCATTTCCCTGAAGTCCTCCATTGGGTTAGACGTGGTGTCCAACACCACTTCACACCTATGCACCCGGCTTCCCTGGTGTAGGTAACGTGGGTACTAGGGTATCCACGGGTGGGGTGGCTCCCCAGCCTTCTGTCTTCCACGGGGTTTCTTCAGGGTCCACTGGGAAGGGTCCTTAATCTTTAAAAATCCAACCGCGACTTATCCGTAGAGTTGCACGGAGCACGCGGTCGTTTTCCCACACTGCACACGCTCCCCGTGGGGTCCCTCTCTACTCACCTTGGGTGGATACTTGGGTCCCCAGCACTTCTACGTCCTCTCGACATTGTCTTGACCCAAGTCGTGGTTCTTATACCATTTTTTTAGTATATGGTTTGGTCCCCCCTGGGGTCCACTGTGTATTCTGTGCTATTTACTGTATTTCTTTGCAAAGTATTGTGTGCATTGTGATTATCTCCTGGTAGGGGATATCTAAACATGTTAGAGAGTATATTATAATAAATACACATTTTTATAAATACCTTGTGTGGTTCTTTTTCACTTAAACTATACTATAAGATTGCATTCTGGTGAAACAAGTTGCTTTACACTCCTTCTGGACTAAGCCTGAAGGCTGCTCTCCACAGCTACCACTTAGAGAAATTTCTAAGGTTTTCTAAGACCTTTTAAATCACCATAAGGGTTGTCTGGACTGGTGCAAGGTGCCCACTTACATTAGTGGACATCATATACCAGGCCAGCTTCTCACACACCATGAGACAAGTTTCTGGACCCCTGGGATGGGAGCCTTCTCTCCCTGGGCCCAGAAACAAAGCCTTTCCTGGGTGGAGGTGTTCACACCTCCCCAGGTCAAGAAGAGCCATCGGTGGCAGGGGAGCTTCAAAGTCCTTGCTGCCTTTGCATCACGACCCACAGCCTCTCCTGCTATCAGGAGCAAGCCCCCCTCCTGTCTCACCCCCTTTTTGGCAGAAAGACAGGCAGGAAAAATCAGGACAGCCCAGAAGGTGTGCCCACCTCTGCCAACCCCCCTCCTCAGGTGGGGGAGGCGAGGTGAAGCCCACTCTTCAGTGCCCGCCATCTTGCAGATGGCAGGCACCCCCCCAATCAGGATCAGGGATTGTGCCCACTTCCCCACGTGGGGTGAGCACACCAAGGGTGTAGTCACTCTACGGTCAGTAGCCCATTGGATACTGACCTTGAGACCCCTAAAATGCCCCCTAAATACAGTATTTAAGTGGGCAGCCCTGAACCCAGAAGTTGGATTCAACTAAACAAGAAGACTGGAATCCGAAGACGACGAATCAGTGAACACTCCAGGTCCAACTGACTTGGCCCCAGCCCTACCTGCCTGCAGCTCAGAATCCCTCTGCACAGAAAACACCAGCTCAAAAAAGGGTCAGCGACCTCGAAACTTGGTAAGGACTGGTCCCCTGCTTCCACATAGACTCGAGACTCAGAAGAGAACGGTACTTACCACAAAAGAAGATCAAGCCCCTGTGGAACCAAGAAGCCCTGCTCTAGGACTTACCTCTTCACCTGCCGTCCCCGACCTGTGTCCAGAGGGTCCATCGGTCCAGAAGTGGTTCCCCAGCAATCCTGACTTTCAATCCATTGAGGGGTGTCACCTCCAAGTTCCAGTGTTGACGCCTGCAGCCTCTTCACAACGACCCCCTTGACCGGGACCTTCCTGGTAAGGAGAAACCCTACGTCCAATGACACCCCTGCATCCTCCGACCCTGCATCCAGGTGACCAGATCCAATGGTGCCCTGATGTCGCCTGGCATCTCAACTTCCTCCCCTGACTGTTGGTTCCATCGAAGAGACCTCCTGGTCTGAGCCTGCAGCCTGCAGCCTGAAACTGAAACCAACAATTCCATCTACATTGGTAACATTGGCCACCTGACACTGTGTGAGCACCCTGCACCCGGCCGCCGCTGGTGGTGTGGTTTTGGTGCTACCATGGGCCCCCCTTTGTACTTACCTTAAGTCCTGAAGATTGTCCTCCAAGGCCGATTCACCTCCCCGTGGGCAGCCTCCAACCGCTGTGCCCCTAGTCTCCATAGACTAGCAGTGGCACCCCTGCACTGTGCACCCGGCTGCCCCAGTACCTCTGGTGGTGCACCTCGAGTGCTGAATTGAACCTTGGGAACATTGGTTCCACCCCCCCAATACTCAATTACAAAAACGGTTTACTTACCTGCAAACTTGACACTGCGTTTTTCTCAATAGGATTGTATGGTGGGTTTTTCTCTGAAAAATGTTTTAAATGTTGAACCTGTCTTGTACTGCAACAAAGTAACTTAGTGTCTTCAAAAGAGTTAACCTTCTTACTGATGTACAGTGATGCTGTGATGCCCAAACTAGAAAAGTAACTACAAAGTAACTAGAAAGTAATCTAAAGTAATTGCAAGTATCTAAAGAGCTTACAAACCATTTTCTACAGCAAAGTAACTTGTATGCTTCCACAAAACCAGTACACACTGTATCTTGCAAAATATTATGATATTGAAAGTATCACTTACCTGCTACTGAGTAAATCTTGGTTCTAGTAATAAAAATAACACAGTAACAACTTCTATACAAACAATTGGTCTGGATTCAGTTTTTGAGTGTGTGACATCATTTCTTGCCTGAGTTTGTACAACATATGCTTAACACTACCCTCGATAAGCCTGACTGTGCAACCACACTACCACAAAAGAGAGTACGGTATTATCTACTTTAGCCTCTGCTATACCTCTGGGGATCCACTGGACTCTGTGCACACTATACCTTACTTTGGTATAGTATATACAGAGCCAGCTTCCTACACTAATGACATCCTGCCTCTAGAACAGTATGATTACATCATATACACTGATGGTTCTACTCAGTCTGCAGTGGGGACAAAGCATCAGTACTCAGCAGTGTGCGCCGTAGTGAAAGGACGTATGCATGATGGAGAATTCCATCCTGTGAAAACCTACAGGCAGTCACTTAGTGACTGCACGTAACAGCTGGCTGAACTCAAGGCTCTAATTTTGGCACTAGAGAATACAGATCCCGGATTCCCCACACTTATAGTGTGTGATTCATACTGTGTCCAGTCTTATAATGAATATTTACACTATTGGAGCCAGAATGGATTCAAAGACTCAAAAGGATGCACAATAAAGCACAAGATACTTTGGGAACAAGTGGCAAAGCTGAAAGACTGCTTGCCACGGACTCATGTAATAGACACATTGAGTTTATTTATTCATGCTCAGCTAATAAAAGCCATTGCAAGTTTATGATAGAAGCCATTACAAAGATTATAAAACATATAAAACTAGGAAAGGGAGAGACCCACTTAGGCCTAGTGCCCGAGCCATTATAAAACATTCAATTCAGTGCTAACATACCAATTTCAAGTACATGTCGCGAAATAGAAATTGAAAAATAGAAAAAGGTGGTAAACACTGCTGTGGCATTAATTATAGAAACTTTAAAATGGCAATTTCATCATTATTAAAAGTAGTTCATTCAGAGTTCAGTCAATATGTTACGCTAAACATTTTAGTAACTATGATGTATCGAAGTGAGGATAATTTCATGCATTTGGAACTCAGTCAGCTATTTCTCCCATTATGGTAAGGCTTAAAGTGCCGGTGCATCGACAGATAAGCTTGTTCTGTGCTGAGACAATTTTGCCCTGGTCTTTCTTAGGTTTTTAGCATGAAGCCCTGAAGTCACATTTAAAGCCGTTAGGTGATAAACTGAGCTTTTAGTAGGCGCTCGTCTTAGTTACATGTAGGGTGGTACTTTGTGCATTTATACGTAATAATGCAGAGGAAAGTGAAAAGTGGAATTTTAGATTCTAGAAGTGACTGGTGGAGTGAGGGCTGAGTGCATGGAATAATAAATCTGAAACTGAAATCAGTGCAGGTTTAGTACTCTGGGATGTTTGATACCAAACATCCCAGGATTCAGTAAGGCCATTATGGTGCTAGGAAACTCGTACTGACCAGTTTCTAGACCATATACTCAGGATGGCTTTACTGGGCACTTACAATATCTAAGAATGACCTTATATATTATAGGGACCTGTCTGCTCATGCAGATTGGTCCTCACATGAGCTATAGGGCACCCTGCCTTAAGAGTGACTTACCTAGGTCTCATACAGTGCTGGGCAGGCATGGCACACAGGGATGTGTGCCATGTCGACTCTTCACTATTAGCTGCACCATAACACGCAGGCTGCAATGGTGCATGTTTATGGTGAGAGGTCCCTGTGGGTGGCATAATACATGCTGAAGCCCTCAGAGGCTTTTCCCTGGCTACCATGCCCTTGGCACCATAGGTTCCCTTACAAGGGACTTACAGGTAGGCCAGAATTGTGCCAATTGTGGAAACAATGGTACAGGTTTAGGGAAAGAACACGGGCCCTGGGTACCTGATTGGCAGGGACCCAGTGCACACTCAGTCAAAGTGCATCAGAAATCTGGCAAAAAGTTGGGGGGTTACTGCAACAAAAACCCACTTTCCTACAATTAGACATAGCGGATTCTTGTTCGTATTGCAGAAAAGCTTGTGTTTGTAGTGTAGAGTTGAATCTGTAGTTTACATCTGTTGTGGTGAGTGAGTTAACCCATTGTATCCAACGAGGATGTAGAGATTTAGCGTTTGGAATGCTTGCTCTGGTGACGGCCTCTAGGGTTAGTACTGGGGTCACGACAATTATGCGTTTTCCCTAAGCCAGTGCTCTCTCTCTCCTCTCACCACAGCAGTCTTTACCACTGTCATTATTTTTTCTGTAGTTGCAAAACTCATTTCAGCATTGGTGTATAAATGCGATTTATATGGAATTGGTATCGTGTCACCTTCATTGAAAGTGACGTAGGTGTACCCTGATGGCCCGCGATGACGCGGATCACCAGGTTTGTTGTGTTTACACATGTGTGTAAGTGTTTTGAAGCTAGCATGTCAGCTTGTACTGAAAGTAGTATTTCTGTGTTCAGTAGTCCAGTGTATGTTTGAGAAATCTGGATGGATAAATTCGGGGAGAACAGTCACGACTAAGTGGGCCAATGACTGGCACTTACTGTGACAGCATGACCCACACCACTCAACAGCTGGTAATTAGACACCCATCACTATCCTTGCGCGTCCCATGTCCATTTTTAGACCAAGGATGATTACTCCACTATTAGCAGATAGGACCCTGTCTATCTTGTCCTGGAAAGTAAAAGGCCTAAATGACAAGGTCAAGAGAGAATTAGTGAACCAATACATTAGACGGCTGCATCCGAATGTCGCGCTCCTACAGGAGACACATCTCTAGGGGACTCAGCGCATATTTCTGGAAGGAGGAGCCTACATCACACTTGCACATGCAGGGTACATGTCAGGCTCCAGAGGGTTGGCTATTTTGATCCGACAAGGTCAACCTTTTTGAATAACAAAGAAATGGACAGACCCCTCTGGGAGGTATGTCAGAGTGAAGGGGTTCTGGGGACGTACGGATGTTACGCTGCTTAGTGTATACGCACCCCCTAGGCCACAGGCCCCCACTTTGGAGAAACTAGCCGGCATAATCCTAGACACAAACTCCTCACTCAACACCGTGGGAGGAGATTTTAACAATGTCATGGTGACGAAGCAGGACAGGACGGAATCCACTGGTCTGGCCACGCAACCCACCCTGCGTGCGAGATTTGTGGCTGGCTTGGGTCTTACAGATCTTTGGAGGCAAGCTCACCTACTAGAAAATAAATACTCCTATTTCTCCGGGGCCCATGGACTATGTTTTTGTCCCAGCAGGGTAAGTGGGCATCATATTACACGTGGACTATTTGGCCCGCAGCCTCTCTGATCACTCCCCCTTGTTGGTGAAGGTGGGTAGGAGTTGTAGAGGGGAGAAGGGTTGGAAACTCAACGCCTGGGACCTTTGGAACCGGAAGATGGTGGTGGGACTGAGGGTAGACTCCGAGATTTTCTTCCAAGAAAATGAAGGCTCCATCACGTCTAAAGTAGTGCTCAGGGAGGCCTATAAAACGGTCCTTCAAGATAGAGCCCAAAACCTGATAGCCCGAAAGAGAAGGAGAGAGATGGGAACATTGGAGAAACTAGAGGGGCAGCTGCTGGAGATTGAGGGAACCCTGGGTCAAGAACCAGATCCCCTTACTCTTATAAAATTAGCCCTCTTAAAAGATGAATATCAAGTTCTGGCACAAGAAGGTGCCAAAACCCAAATGATGGCCAGGTTACACCGACTATATGACATGGGGGATAAGGCCGGGAAGCTTCTGGCATGGCTGGGGAAAAAAGAGGCTGAGGCTTGGTGGGTAGACCGGATAGTTGAACGGGGGAATGACAGTGCGGAAACAGACAAAGCAATAGCGGGAGCCGCCTTCGCTCGCTACCACATAGAATTTTACAGGGCTAGGCCGTTTGCGGAGACTGCCCCAAATGGAACACTGGTAATCACTAAGGGGTAACTGTTCCTATGAAAAAGGACGCAACCTATTCTCGTGGCTTAGATAAACGTGTTGGAGTGGTCTCTTTTTACACTTGTGGTTGGATATAGATGAAGGTGGGGGAATTCCTCCTTTTGGAAAAAGTGCCCTCACACACCCTTGCGAGTGTCATGCTTCATCATTGGGCATTTGCTCCTCGTGGGGGTGGCGCTGCTGTCCCCCACGGGCCCTGCGAGAGGGCTCTTTGGCAGGGATCTTTTAAGGAGAGACGCCGCAGTTGTGCATGCGGGTGTGTGGGCCTTACAGAGTGTGTGCGTGAGTTAAAATTGCCTCCCCGGTACCTGTAAATAGACTTTTATTCGGGGGTCCAGGTGGCAAGGTTAAAAAACAACAAGGGATAAGGAGAACCTCTTACAAACAAATATAGTAGAGGGAAGAGTATTATCCTGCTGCTCTCTTATCCGTGAGTGTGAGTGACAGTGAAATTAGGTCGACATGTTTCGCGCTTAAAGTGGTCCCTAATGGATCCCAGTGCGCTTCTTCAGGACCGTGATGTGCAATAAAAATTCTTAAAAATAGGAATTAGAGACGGCGACATTCTATATTCCTATGGTACCTAAAATTAGGTGTGGGCGTCTGTGTGCCTAATGGAACATCCGGGTCGTGTTCCTTATTCCAACCTGGTGAAACAACAAACAAAAAGAGACACACAAATAGACATTAACATGTAGGGATATAGTGAATACAATCATTCACATCCGATGGAATGCTGTCAACTGATCGGCATTCATGACGACGGATAGTCTTGGAGGCATGCTTAATATAACGTGCCCCTTCCATCATAAGAGTGCGTGGTAAAGTATTAGTACTCGTGTTTAGCCTGTGCAGTGAAACACGCACAGGTGGAATGTCACCTATACCTGGCTAAGTGCAGCCGGAGGTGACCGGTATCATGCATGCTTTATGCCGTACTGACAGTACCCCTGGCATATGAAACGAGGTATTAAAAACATGATCATATAGTATAGGCATCGCTGCCATAGTGATCGTGTCAGGCTGTTAACAATTACAAGGTACACATCTCATTGTACCGAGTGGCTCACGTAGTGCATGAAAAATGCGTGAAACCAGGTGTATGCCGCGATATGGCACACACATCAATCCCACACATACTGCATGTCATGCCTATCTGTATGTGCGAGACGGAGTCTCAGAACGTGATCGTAAAATCTAGGCATCACTGCCATGGTGATCGTGGCAGTCCGTTAACATTCGTGAGGCGACGATCACACAGTCATCAGTAATGCGCGTTGTGCTTAAATTGCGTGAATATAAGTCTACAGCTGCGTTGTGGCACATACATCAATCCCACACATACAAAATATCATACCCCTCTATTTAGATGGAGTGGCTTCCTCGGCATACCATGCGGAAATGAGGGAGTACACCTGTTGATATAATTGGTCGAGGTCAGCTCAAAGCTTAATGGCGCGTGTTGGTAAATACCTTAATCTGTCGTCAAGGCAGCAGGAGAATACTCACAGTTTTACTCCTTCGTGACAGCCCTTTTACCTGCCCATCCGCTCGTGGGTTTGCCGGTAGATTGCAGCCGGAACACTACCTGGAGTCGGTGAACACCCCTGTGCTAAACGCAGAGGCTCGAGAGGCACTTGATGCTGAAATTACGTTGTCAGAAGTTCAAGCTGCTATGGCAAAACTAAACTCTAACAAGACCCCGGGCCCAATGGGATTCCAGCAGAATTTTATAAGCAATACATTGTGCTAGTGGGTGTCAGGAACCAAGGTCTAAAACCTAAGAAGAGATGCCAGCTAGTGGGGGCTACTACTGTCTACAGGAGAAAAAGGAGTTTTTATCCTCCATGTTCCCTTAGGAAACCATACGACCTGCCCTGGACCGTATTGGTTAATGTACGGTCTTCTAAGATGGCTGCAAGCGCTAAGGTTAGCGCTACAGCCTTCCAGCAGTGAGCGCTAGGATCCCAGCACAGCATGAGGCTCGTGCTCTCCCTCAGCTGTGCGCACTTCACCAGGACCGTTAGGCGAGCAGCAGTGCTTCGCGTTCGTCCGTGACTCAGTTTTAGTGTAGTTAGAGAGTTTTCGTTTCGTATTACCGGCGGTGGCCTTAGCTTTTCGCTACGCGCCGGGAATCAGAATTAAGCACGGAACAAAAAGGCTCGAGTCGTCACTCGAAATTGGCAGTACATTCCTGAAGCATTCCAGAGTACTTCGTCTCTTGTCAGAAAAGCTTCCAGTCATGCAAGTACCCGTTCAGCAAAAAAACAATTAAGGCAAGTCTCTAGTTACAGTGTTCTAGTGTGTAATATTCCACTCCTGCTTTCCGTTGCTGCTGGGCACTAATAATTAAACATTTCAGAGAATTCTGGGGTAATGTCAAGCATTAGCTAAAACAAAAAACTTACCTGAATTATCTGTTCCTGTTGGGCTTTCAGCGTCCGTTGACTCACCTGCATAAAAGAAAGATAAGAAAGGTTATTAGTTTTTACCAACAGCACAAGCTAGATAGAATTAGAGTATAATAGACAGCCTTGAAGTTTTTAAAAAACGGTTATTGCTTTTCTACAGGATATTGCTGTGTTCCTACCTATATCATTGTGGAACAAATATTTTTACATCCCCCAAAAAACTAATAGAAGAGAGGCAATAGCTCAGTCTCTTAAGGGTACGTTGTAAGAGGGTGTTGAAAATATATAGTTTGTAGTAAAACATTGTTTAGATCCTGGTAATTTGTTTATTTTGTGTTTCAGTGTTTGATTACTGAAAACTGTGCAAGAAACAAGCTAGAAGTAGCGGTTTATGGAAGACACCAGATATAAGAAGACGAGGCTGTCTCTTCTCTGTCCCCATCCCCTTTCCCCCCTGGGAAATCCTTCATACTCCCCAGAAATATTCTTTGGGAGAGTGGGGGAAACTCAGAGAGGCATTGGGAACAGTCATCATTCTGCTCCTGTGAAGTATCTGGGAAACTTCAAGTAAGACTCTTGACAGTGGGACCCCATCTTTTGAACATGTATTTGGAAGCAAATAGGCAGGGCATCCTACCATACGACTTTCAATGTGCGGTCATAATAGTCATTCATAAAAAAGGCAAGCCAAAGGAGTACTGTGACTCATATCGCCTGATATTGTTACTCAACACGGAGGTTAAAATCTTGGCCACTACACTAGCTGCTAGACTCGTACAAGTCATCACGCCTCTAATCCATAGGGACCAGTCAGTCTTTATGCCTGGTAGATCAACGAGACATAATTTACGCCGCACCCATAATCGGCGGAATAAAATTTGCGACAGATCAGAACAGTGCATCTTTCTAGCGCTCGACGCAGAAAAGGCGTTTGATACCTTGCATTGACCCTTTCTTGAACATACCCTAGTCAAGTTCAGTTTTGGTTCCTATTATAGGAAGTGCGTCAAACTGTTATACCTGGCCCCTACTGCTGCCGTCTGAGTGAACGGGATATTGTTAAGGAAGTTACCTATTTGTAGAGGTACGAGACAGGGTTGCCCCCTGTCCCCTCTAAAGTTCACCCTCACCATAGAATCCTTAGTCTGTGCGGTCCGTGACCATCCTGGGATCCATGGCTTCCGGATCGCAGGCGAGACCGCAGGGGAAGAAAACCTTTTCGCTTTACGTGGATGATATCCTCCTCTACTTCACAGACTCACCCCTCTCCCTGCCCTCAACCTTCCAACTATTTGAGGATTACGGGAGACACTTATGTTACAGCATTAACTGAAGCAAATCAGTGCTTTATCTTCTGTAAACAGGATAGATGTGCCCTCACTCCCTCGTTAGCTGACACATACAGCCCATGGTATATATGTGACACTGGAGAGGGAAGTTTGTTTTGAGCGCAATCTCGGCAGGGTGATGCGGACCTGTCGAGAACACATGGAGAGGTGGCAGGGACTGACCCGTATGCTGATGGGGAGGGCGGCAATGTTTAAGATGATTTCCTTACCCAAATTGCTCTATGCACTGCAACATACATAACACCGGACCCCCCACCCGAGACCTTTAGGGCGATTGAGGGGGGACATGCAGGCTCTGCTTTGGGATGGAAAACACCCCAGAATTGCCCTTAAGACCCTGCAATGGAATCAATATAACAGGGGATTGGCATTACCAGATATTCAAGCCTACTACTGGTCTGCCCACCTTATAAATGTAAATGATTGGTTATTTGCCCCCTTGGACAACCCAACTTTCAGGCTGGAGGGGGCGCAATGTGGTAAGAGGTCCTGTTTACATTATTTGTACGGCGGTAAAGGGACATAACGTCTCCTCCCTGCCACTCGGGTCACGATAGCTGCCTGGGATACGGCTATGAACACAATAGAGTGGCATGGTAAACCTACGAGCGAAACACCATTGTGAGTGGGGAATTGTCTTTCTGAGATACGAAAGCTGAGGGGATGTCAGGCTTGGGACTTGATTAGGATATCCAGGTTTGGAGACCTGATTGAAGATGGCGATAAGGTCATAATTTTGGGGATCCCCAATGACATAGACCTCCCGTGGGCTCAGCTATTGATCTGCAGTCTTGGCCTAGTAGTAACCAAAAGAAATAGAGCTCAACAGTGGAGAGCATGGGAATGCCCAACATTACAAGAATGGAAACGGGGAATGGATATGTATATGATGGCTGAAAAAGTAACTTACGCCTGTAGGGGCTGCCCCTGAAAATTTCGAAAGGTGTGGCATAAATGGATTCAATACTATTCTTTGAAGATGGAGGACGGCACTGGGACACAGAGTCAGGTGGTCACTTGAGGGGTACGGATGGGATCTTGTCTGATGCAATGGAATTTATATCTTGGTGCTTAGTAAAGATGCTGAACCTGGACTGGTAGCTTTGTATCTGGAAAAGGGATGGAGGGTGGGTGGATCAGGGTTATCTATAACTATTGTTACTATTCAATGGTCACTGGGGTCGGATATCCAACTGACCATATTGTGTTTCACTTTCCCCTGGCTGCATTGTTTTGAAAAAAAGAAAAATATAATTTAAAAAAGAAAAAGACAACAACACAGGGCTATTCTTATACCCTTGTGGAAATCGACAGAATTGTTTTTGAGAACCCAGCACACTGAATGCGGTCAGATATTTTGGTAGAAAAATCCATTTGAGATATCTAGTGTTGTTTTGTATTTTTTACACACTATGTTATTCATGATTGCTGTGCTGTGCATGTTTTGTACTGCAAATGTGCGTTTAGCTGTGTTTAAGGGTCTGTAGTCTAATACTAGACCATATAAATGAATGATCTGGTTTCATCACGGTAAACAATGGGATTATTCATTGAAGAGGTGTAACTTTCTATTACACCTTGGTATTCAAGTTGTTGGAGAATTTCCCTAACTTGTTTTTTAGCTTTATTTTTAATGGGTTTTTGTCATTGAGATTGTGGGGTTATCCTCTGTAGTATTTCATGATAAGGGGAACCATCATCCCACCCCACATGGTTGCGGTATATCGCAGGAGCTAGCACTAATGCCCACTACTTGGCGTATGAATGTTTAACTGATTCTGGGACAAGGTTAGAAAAAGCAGGTAAAATTACTGTTTCTCTGTTTGGGCAATCCATTATGTACTTAGGTGGCCAATCCTTTTAAGCCAAAAGACTATTGTAACCATATGTTAAGTCGTCCCAAAAGAGGACATTAATGTTTTTAGGTAGGTCCCCCTCCAAATGGAGTTGTATTTCATATAAATGATGTGGGACACTTACCCTAGTATCTGGCGTTTCCACCATGATATACTCAGCGCTACTCCCACCAGACAATCCATCAGGTTCTTGCAAACCATTGTGACTTCTGCCGCGTTGTCCAGCATGGTCATTGCCCACTCCCCGCTCAGAAGCTGTGTCGTCAGTATCGGTGGCATGCCTGACCTTAAATACAGCTACCTTTTTTTGAATTGAGGTTTGGAAGGTATTGGTTTATCTTCCTGTTTAATGATGTAGTCAGATGAGTGTTGTGAGTCCTTCTTCAGTTTCACGTGCTCCTCCGATCTGCGCTCTGACCTTTCACCTCTCTCTGAATGTTTTTTTAGATGACTCCTGAAAAGGACCGAGATGAACGTGTATCAGTATCTTGATACCTGTCTGGCGGTCCAATATTATCACAGTTACGCAGGTTATAGCGCTTTTTAGTGGCTTCCTGTTGAGGAGACCCACCCTGTGATTTAGTTTTATCCTTGTTTTTCTTGATCTCCCACTTCTTCTTTGTAGAGCACTCGGTGCTTGCTTAGAGTTATACTTTTCAGAATTACTCTTTAGTTGTGGCTTACTAGGTTTGGCTCTCAAATTATCTCTACCCAGTGTAGCATAGGTTTCTTTGATAATTTTAGGTAATTCGTGCTCCTGTTGTTCCGGAGCCAAATCCCTTAGATTCTGGCGGATAGCCAATGCTGCTGCTTCCCCCTTTATGTTTCTCAACATAGTGGCGGATACCACGGCAAAATTGTCCATCAGTTTCATCCCCAGGTCCATGGCAGGTACTCATCCTGGATCTGGTTAAGCAAAACAACCAATGAAGGGGTACCATGTGTCCTGGTACATACTGCAGCAAAAACTGTACTCCATGTGGTGCAGTCTTCTAGTGGGGGAGCCATCCCCATCGACAAGCAAATTGTTAATATTATATATTTTTCCTGCAAATTGTTAATATTATATATTTTTCCTGCAGTCCCATATGGGGAAACACAGCTTCAAACTGGCTTGTCTTTTGTGCAATCCAGAACGAAATCTCCTGTCTGATGGGAATGTTACCCATGACTGCATTCAGTTTTTGCAGGCAGATGCCTGGTGTAGTTGAATGCAGTTGTGCAGCTTGAGCAGTCCGCAAAGGATTTAGTGTCAATGTTTGCGTAACGAACTGTGTCAAACAGCTGCATAATGTCACTGAGTGTTTGTATAGTGTCCGCAAATGTACTGCAGATAAATTATCAACATTAGGATGCAGTGTATCCGGCTAGGACTGGCCATGTTTCTCCCTCACTGCTAAAGGGATCTAGTCTAACATTTTCTGTTGTGTATGGAAGGGTGCCATCAAACCAATTTCTGTGTTCTTGGTATGTTAAAGGTATTTCTATTTCTGCATATGGTGTATAATTATCTTGTACTTCATCCTGTTTATAGGAGTGAAATGCTGCCGGGATGTAACCCATGAATAGAACACCTCTATCCTCTATGCTTCATGTGCCTCAACCACAAAGGTAACATCTCCACCCTTAAGTGCAAGACCATGTTGTAATAGTTTCTGAGTAACCACATGTCTGCAGTTTTCCGCAATGTTAAGTGCTGGATCCTGTTCGTCTCCAGACATTGTTGTGTATGAAATTCAGAGAGGGTAACACAATGGGAATAAATTCTATGAAGAGTTCAAGCTTGAACAACCTATAGCCAATACATAGGCGTTACCTATTCAGCTGAGGAGGATAGTCGCTACCATCACGGATGTCTCCGGTTAGGAGGTAGGTAGGTGTCTTCGAGTATGCACAAGAGATCTACTAAGGCGATCCATTAAATAAGAACCCAAACTACTATTTTTGGCGGCGGCATGTCATACAGTTTTCACTTTCCAGTAGGAACTGTGCGTTTGTTGGGCAACATAAATGTTGTGATTGGTGCCAACATGATTCTATTCACCCCCTCGGGATATATTGTCCTATAAGCCAGCTAGTTCACAGTACCACCATAAGTCCCCCTAACCTAGACGGGTGACAAATGGTTTGGGCGACCCCAGAACATGACAAACCTGATACCTCCCAGGAATTGTGGTAACAGATCTAGAACCTTTTAGCTTAGTCACTCGTGCACTCTTGGAGAGATATACAAAAAAATACACAAATGGGTGTTTTCAATATTTATTGAACTATTGTGATTCTTGTATAAAATATATGTGCTGCAATGATCAACAGACAGAAGCAGATAAAAGTGATTAGAGGTATAAGGACGTTGAAGAGAATGGACAAATTCCACCATTGTGCTAAAACAGTGTATATATGCTGGCATATAAGTGCTGAGTATAGTGTACTCCTACTATGTGTTTCCTAACCTAGTTGTCTAGGGTGTGTGTGCTCTGCCAACAATCCCCTATAGGAAGATCTAACTCCCCTTTACCTGACGGTAAGGTATGTAGGGCCCCGTCTTGGTCGCAGGTTGGACATTCCTCCTCTCAGAGGGATAAACAGGAACCTGCTAAGCTGAGACACCAACACAGCAACGACCTGGCAAGTGACAGCTGAGTGCTCCTTTCCCTGAGCACGGAAGTGTGTGTGTATTTACAACAATGGCATCCATGCTTCCGTGTTGATGCCCCAGCTGAGCTGACATTGATTTTTGTTTCTTAGAGAGCAACGTCGTCTCATGAACGAAATAACCAAAAACATTTGCACAATGTGTGTTGAGGCCTTGTACGAAATGTTCAAAGTGTTGTGATTGTGTTTCAAAAGTCATTTTGTGAAAGAGAAGGCAGCTTAAGAAACGTGTGCATGTTAAAAATTGTAGTGTTTCTTCCCGGGCCTAACTGAGCCACGTGACTGCCCAAACATGAGAACTTAATTGACTGGATGACCAAATTAACCAGGTTTGTCTGTCACCGTAAATGCAGGCTTATTACACAGAAATCTTGAACAATTCCGAAACAAAAATGGCCACCAAAACGTAGGAACGTATGTTTCTAAAGCAGATTGGGCATGGTTTCACTCCCCAACAATACAAAATGGTTGCTAGATGTGATGTGGAGGGTGCTTCTCAAGCGAAAACCAACGACTGCTATAATATGTAAAGGGAAGCTTCGCAATCCATTAAAATGGTTGCAAACGCAATACAGGCAACATGTGTTTCTTTAGTCAATAGGGCATGAAGGCATGACTTAGGGTTCCTCTATCCGGTGAGAGGAAAATGAGCAACTCACCATAAGTTGGCACAAAAGCAACTAATAAGCCGTGTGCCCCACCCGGACAGCTATCAGACTGCCACCAAGGTGCCGGGTCCTTGGATGTTCTACCAGCCACTGCCATGGTGCTGCACCTCAGCACAACAAACAGAAGGATCCTCCTGCCTGGGGAATAGGAGACGAGCCCAGGAGAAGACTGGCGAGACTGACGGCCAACTCATCTCCACTGCAAGGACGAAGACACCAGTAAGTTGGAGCAGAAGCTTTACTCGACCGTCAGCCCCCCACAGGCAGCAGCTGCCATCCCCAGAGCCCTGCATCCCGAATGTTCCACAAAGGGAACCAACTCCCCCCAAACACTCCAACATACACAAACCCTACACCTGACTATTCGGATAACCATGCAAGTGCCTCTCGCCTTTCTCCTGCTCTAGCGCCTGGATACCCTCAAGGGAAATTAGCTTACTCTACAAATCAACGTAACATAATAGGTTGGTAGAGCGTATTCCACCACTAATTCATTTAGGTCTGCCATCTCAGCGGGGCACCTTCCAGTGGCAGGTAACCCAGTATGCTCCCATTTGTTTGTCTGCAAACTCGCGAGGGGTATTAGGTTATCTAGGCCATCAGGAACTAAGCACCAAAACATGGGGTGTAAACAGAATACTGCGCCTATTTACCTATGATTCCCACTTCTCTAGGAAACAGCTGTTGGCCAAGTTGACAATGATTCTTTGCCTCATCTTGTAAAAGACTTTTGGATGTACGAGTGTTTGACTTGTCAGGACGATCATCTACCCCGATGAGCTAATGTTTTCCTTCACTAGGCGCACTAAATCTAACAATGGACAATTTATTACCTGGCCGATCCTGACAGTATCAAATTGTGTGTGGTGAGAGGTTTGTAGGAGAACAAGCGTGTAGTACGTGACCTCAGACCCAGAGGGGTTAATCAATTGTTGATGTCTATCAAGCGGTTTCCTCGCCCACTATGGTTGGATTGGTGATGCAGGAAGCAGGGATCGACTGTTCTGTGAGCCAGAAGTGCCACATCTTCCAAGGACTTTCTTATGGTTGAGCGATAGGAATACATGGTAAAATCAGCTGAGTGGTCATTAGACTCCACTTTTAAGAAGTTCTGCTTTGAACCAGTGTCACAGGTGGCTTCGCTGTAAAAGAGCATGAAGCAGATCTTCTGGTCCTGACATATAATAAAAAAATTCTAGCATTCGCGCCAAGAATTTTCAATTCTATTAAGGACACGGAGGCGAGGATTATGCTTTCTCTTTCTTTGCTGAAATTTTACAGCAGCCAATGAAAAACGTTTAAAGTACCACAAACTACATTTCCCACAATGCTAAGTAGTAACACCCAATAACCATAGAGTCTGTCCCTCTATAAACGCTCTTCAACATGAGCTCTTCCTCTTTCTTTGCTTTGAACGAGCTTTGTCCATGTAAAATAAGTAATTGTCCAATGATGGCCGAACACCGAGTAGAAGGAAAAAAACTGCAAAACATTTGGCATGGCCGACTCAACAGGAGTCCACATAGATGATGGATGCGGAACACGTCCTCCACGATATCCAAAAAAGCGACCGCTTATTCACCCTTCTGCTCAGCTCCTGAAACAGAAATATTAGATCGTAATAACCGTGACAACAGAGTGCATCAGGGTGGGTAAAGTAACATGCAACAGACCCTGGGCAGGATAATCCTCGCCTCCGTGTCCTTAATAGAATCGAAAATTCTTGGTGCGAATGCTTGCAAATTTTGTATTCTATTACAGGACCGGAGGCTTCGGATTATGCTAGTTTAACGCTTTTCTAGAACAACAGAAGAAATATCGCCCACAGGTTTATAATAAAACTGTTTGAATGTAGAATCAGGTGACCAATCAGCTGCTTTCATTATGTCTTGCACACTGGAACCTAGCACAAAAGACTTAGACGCCATAGCGCCTCTCATCGAATGAGCACCAAACATTTGAGTATTAATACCAGCTTCAGTCATGATATATCTGAGCCATCTCGCAATGGTGGCAGAGTGTGACGAAGTGGCGGAGCACTCCGTAGAGGACATACCCCCAGAACAGTTTCCCCCTTACCTTTCTCCGTGTCCTCTCCTTTATTCACAGACTTCCCCTGTGGACCGAGAACTGCACTGTTCCTTTAAGGGACTCTCACTTTGGGAACAACCTCCCGATCACGTGACGCCATCAGCTGCTCCGCACGTCTTGAAAGAGGGAGACCTGAGTCCATGGATGTGTGCACCGGAAGCCTTGGAGCCGGAAGACGTTGAACCAGGAAGGAGTAGAGCCGTGCAGACCTTCTTCGTGGCACCCCTGACCAAAGACCCTGTGGAATCCAGTGTCGGGGAAAGAGACGCGCCGGATCCTGAAGGAGGACCCAAGAACCCGAGGGAGCCAAAGAGGGAGCCGGACCCTACCCGGCACCGCGCGGAAGCCAGCCACGTTCCCGGAGGGACGTGGCTTCACAAGGTACGAGACCGCTTAGAGAGCCTGCGGGGAAACCGGGCGGGAGTCTCCCAGGAGACACCAGGGGCGGAAGGTGGGGAACTCGTGCCGAGCTCAGGTTAAACGCGTATGCGCGTAATGAAAACAAACGCAGCATAGAGGTTTTTTATCACTGGTGCTGGTATCGGGTGACACCTTCCCTCACTCCTTTCCCTGTTCCAACCATGGGGACTGAGAGCCTAGCCTGATCTGCCTTTCTGTTTCCTTTGTTTTTTGGCTTTGTTGGCGGATTCCCGGAGTGACTGGCAACTCGGGAGCAGACGGCGCTGGGCAGGACATTCCCTGACAACAAGAGAACGTCCACAAACGACTGCCAAGGACCAGAGCCAAGGATAGGAAGACTGAGTCCCGTTAAAAGAAGCCCTGTATTAAAGAGCGAATAAAGAAAGTCCCCATAAAACAAGCACGAGTCCCTGTATACTTCTTCGCCGCGCCACACAGAGGTAACTGGTTTAAAGGGCCTTTGTAATGCAATTAAAAGCCTTGAACAACCTTCCGGCCTGAGCGGTCGGGTACATTCCTCATAAACGTTTAGGCATTTGACCACACACAATTTATCATTAGCTGGAAATGCATTATAATCAATAGATCGAGAAAAGGTCTTAGTCCTTGCAGAAATCACAAATGAAACCCCTTCAGGGGAGAAAACCCTACCTGTCAGGTCCCGAACTCTGACGTCAGAAACACGCCGACTGGCAGATAAACATAGAAGCATAGCCAACTTAGCAGATAATTGTTTTCTAGATAAACCTACATTATCTGGCCAACTGTCAATTAAATGTAACACCTTAGAAACATCCCATAAAACTGAATACTTAGCCTTCGGAGGATTCGCCACTCGTATTCCTTTGAGAAGTTTGCGTATCATAGGATGCATACCTACCGGTCTATCATCGATCCGAGAATGCCCAGCCGAAATGGCTGATCGGAAGTTATTAACTGACCTGTAAGATAACCCCTCGGACGCTTTCTTGGAGAAAAAATTCAACACTTGTGAGAGATCTGCCTCCACGGGATCCACGTGCTTCTCCAAGCACCAACCCAACCATGCTCGCCACGTTGAGGAATATCGTTTCCTGGTAGAGGGAGCCCAGGCCTGCTGGTTGAAACCTTCGAAATTCCTGGCAATGTCCACTGTTACCTGAAAGCCTCCAGGCCATCAGGGACAACTGCCCGAAAGGACTAGTGGATGCAGTTCCCCCTGAGGGCCCCAGAGCATTGTCTGAGAACATGGTAGGAGAAGAGGGAGGTCGCATGCTAACTCCAATAGAATTGGAAACCATGGTTGGGCTTTCCACACTGGAGTGACTAAAATGATCTCTGCCTGTTGGTGAACTATTTGGTTCGCTACCCTGGGAATGAGGACGAAGGGTGGAACCGCATAATTCAATGTCTTTGACCAGTCCTGAGTGAATGCATCCGTGGCTTTCGCTAGAGGATCCGGTCTCCAACTGAAAAAGGACTCTAATTGGCGATTGAGTCTGGAGGTAAAGAGGTCTATCTTGCAAGGGCTCCATATTGAATGGATCATGTGAAATAGCGAGGGATGGAGTTGCCAGTCGCTGTAATCCTTCAAGTGACGGGAATTCCAGTCCGCTATTAAGTTGTCCTGTCCAGGAAGGTATTCCACTATCACCGTTAGCTGGTGAGACAGGCAATAATGGCAAAAGTCCTTGGCGATCTCTGCCAACATCCGGGACCTGGTCCCTCCTAGCTTGTTGATATCTCTCACCGCTGAGATGTTGTCCATCCTGAGAAGGATGCAACAAGAAACTTTCTTGGGTGAGAGAGTTTGGATTGCAAAGGATCCTGCCAGGAGCTCTAAGCAATTGATATGTAGTGCTAACTCCTGGAGGGACCATCTGCCCCCTGTTGTCACTTCCCCGCATCACGCCCCCAGCCCCACCGGCTGGCATCTGATTCTATCACTACTTCGGGGCGAGAGCCGAATATGGCTCGACCATTACAAGCGTCCACATGGGCTAGCCACCACTTGAGCTCCGCCCTGACCTCGTCCGAGAGGGGAACCTGGTCTGAGTACGAAAGTCCCTTCGGAAGATGCTGTATCTTTAGGCGTTGAAGGGCCCGGTAGTGTAAAGGGCCTTGGAAAAATTGCTTGTATTGATGATGCTAAAAGCCCTACCAGGCGAGCGAAAGCTCTGAGACATGACCTACCTGGTCAATGTTGCCTTCAACTCCTTTTTCAGATCTCTCAACTTGGATTTGGGCAACTGAAGTTGGGCTGGCTGAGAATTGATGACAAAACCCAGGAACTCTATCGACTCACTCGGGTATAGAATTGACTTGGATGTATTGATCACAAAACCTAGATTCTCCAAAAGATGAACTGCCATCTGAGGGTGTTGAAATGCTAGGGAACGGGTTGAGGCCATGATGAGTATATCGTCTAGGTAAATTATCAGACGAACACCCTGTTCCCTGAGGTGCACAGCCACTGGCTTCATCAACTTGGTGAAATACCAAGGAGCTGAAGAAAGACCGAAAGGCAGGACCAAATATTCCAGCCATCTGTCCTGCCACTGAAACTGCAAAAACCGCCGATGGGGAGGAAAGATCAGCACAGTTAAATAGGCATCCTCGAGGTCCAGGCGGACCATCCAATCTCCTTGTCTCAGAATGTCTGTCAATAAATGAATACCTTCTGTTTTGAAGTGCCTGTACTGGACAAATTGGTTGAACCCTTTTAGATGTAAAACCAGCCTGTTTCCACCTCCTTTTTTTTGCACCAGGAAGACATTGCTGTAGAAACCCACGGGGCTGCTGTCGCAGTAAGCCACCGCACGTTTCTCCAACAAGTCTGCTATTTCGCGCTCTATAAAAATTTGTCTTGTTGGGAAAAAAACAACTGCAGTGGAATTAATTCTTGTGCTGGGATCTGGAAAAACTCTATGTGAAAACCCTGGACGGTTTGTAAGACCCATGCATCCTGTGTAATCGCTGACCAATTGTGTAGAAATAAACGGATCCAACCCCCCAGGGGATATGATATTAGACTTAGCATGCTTACCTGAGGTAATTTGGATCTGGAAGTAGCCCCGCTGGCCTCCTCTGTGAAAGTGGCTACAGGAGAATCTTCTGATCGGGTAGAAGGTACCGCCCCTGGTGGTATCATTCCAGTCCCCTCTACTGCGACCGTAACCACCTCTGAGAGGGCCTTGACGATATTGGCGGCCTGGCGAGCGGCCCCTGCCTCGCCCGGCCCATCCAAAAAGGCCAGCCTGGAAAACGCGCTTAATGTTCTTCTGGGCCTTGTCCAGCGACGTGAAGGTACCCACATACCTAGTCACGTCCTTTACAAATTGGTCCGCAAACAGAAAACCTTCCGCCAAAGGCTCCGCCTCCGCGGAGGCCAGCTCAGTCAAGTTGGTGTCCATCCGCAGCAGTAAGGATTTGCATCGCTCTGTTGAGATGGCGCAATTCGCGTTACCCAAAAAACAAATGGCTCGCTGAGTCCACCCAGCCAAAATATCGGGATCTACTGGGGCTCCAGTCTCCTTGGCCACCAACGGCATCTCCAGGATCTTGGCCAGGGGCCCTGTCACGTCCAGAAGTTTATCCTGGCAGCCCTGCCAGGCAAATCTATCCCTTTTGTGGGATCTTGCGCAATTTTTTTTAAGAACGCCAGCAGGCTGGGATCAATATCTGGCGTGTCGGCCACTTTATCCGGTATGTCGGGGCGAGGACACTCGGATCGCAATCTGCTACATACCTCCTTATCAAAATGTTTGCGGAGGGTCTGGTGGAAGTACTCCAAGATCTCCGGAGCCAGAGCCCAGTCTGACGACCTCAGATGGACGATGTCCAGGGGGTTAAAATCGAAACGACTCACAGTTTGGAAGGAGGCGGAATTGGGGGAATTACATGCGCCCTCTTGGCCTTCCTCTTCCTAGGAGGGGACTTGTGGGATGAGGAATCAGTGTCTGTACCTCCATCAGAATGCGTAGAATGCAGTTGTTCAAATAAAATTCCAAAGGAATTATAGAGGGGGCGCCACCCACCGTGCACAGAATAAGAGACTCCTCAGCCCAGCTGTACTCAACTATTATTCCAGCCCGGTAGGGCGTAAGCGAGAGCCAAACTTCAAATATATGTGTGGATAACTGGCATGCACCCAACCTGGGCCCTTCAATTATTACAGCCAAGGATAGGTGTACAGTCCAGACAAAAAACGGCACCGTCTGAACAGCTCGGCGGTTTAGCGAAGCTAATTGAAACCCCTGCTTTATTTTGGGCATCGCCTAGCCCAAACATAGCCCAATTGGGCTACGTGACATCCGGCTCTCTTATGTATGCGGGCCCGACGAGGGGGGGACACCGCATCAACTGAACAAGGAGGTGCACCTCCTGAGAGCAGAAGACGAGCGGGTAAAAAAAAATGTAAATCCGTATTTGTAAAGCGCGAACTACTCACTCTTACGGGTCTCAAGGCGCTGGGGGCCGTCGTGGAAATTAAGTGAGCTATTGCCCAGAGTCACATGGTGCTGAGCTGAGCTGCCGCCGGAGCCGGGGATCGAACCGTGAGCCCTGTGCTCCGAAGTCAGCTGCCCTGGCCGCTGCACCACACCTCTCCACAGCAGGAAGAGATCGGTTGCGGCGGGCCGGGAGGTGAACCCAAGCCGCAAACCGACTCTGTGCCAAATGCCGCAGGGGATCCCCACGGGTACGCGGAAGCTACCGCGATGGCAGGTCCTCTGAGGACAAGCGCACAAGGCAGCAAACAGTAAGAGTTTTAACAGTACACTTGTATTTAATAATGTTCAAAGAGTGTAAGAAAACAAGTAATGAACACAATAAGGTTCTTAGGTAGTAATGAGAAAATAAGTAAGGAGCACTTAACCCTGCTGCGAGCAGCAAAGAAAGAGAAAGTGCTCATGTTGAAGAGCGTTTTATAGAGGGACAGTCTCTATGGTTATTGGGTGTTACTACTTAGCATTGTGGGAAATGTAGTTTGTGGTACTTTAAACGTTTTTTCATTGGCTGCTGTAAAATTTCAGTAAAGAAAGAGACAGCATAATCCGGAGCCTCCGGTCCTGACATAGAATTGAAAACGTTCCTAACTATAGTGAAGTAAAGTTTCAATTCTATTAAGGACAGAGACAGCGATTATCCTTTGAGGAGATTCACCCAAATTGCTAAGAATGCTGGAAACTACGTTGGGTATAAGTATTTGTTTTGCATAACCTTGCATTGTACAATGTGGTGATCTGGTTGAATAAATAACAACTTAATAATATGCACAAGTGATGTTTCAAGACAGTGTGAAATAAGTGGACAAGTATATGATGATATCTAACTGTTGCTTCACAGAAGACAAGCGTGAAGAGAAAGAGGAGAGACTCTTATAAGTATCCTCCACGCAAAGAAATTGGACAAAGGGGTGATGGGACGATATTATATACCACGGACTCTGCTATTGGCTGTTGTTGTCAACTGTTGACATGTCATGTTTATGTACTCATGAAAGCTGTAGCTTTTGTTGGCTTGTGTAAGAGAAGAATAAAAAAGTAACGCCTAATCCTTGCATCCGTGTCCTTAACAGAATTGAAACTTTCCTTCACAATAGCGAGGACATGTTTCAGTCTCCAGGATTGGTGCCTGTGCTATCACTTCCTGTGGTGCCATAGGATCAAATCAAATACCACAATGTCACTTCCTGTGGTGCCATAGGATCAGATCAAATACCACAATGTCACTTCCTGTGGTGCCATAGGATCAGATCAAATACCACAATGTCACTTCCTGTGGTGCCATAGGATCAGATCAAATACCACAATGTCACTTCCTGTGGTGCCATAGGATCAGATCAAATACCACAATGTCACTTCCTGTGGTGCCATAGGATCAGATCAAATACCACAATGTCACTTCCTGTGGTGCCATAGGATCAGATCAAATACCACAATGTCACTTCCTGTGGTGCCATAGGATCAGATCAAATACCACAATGTCACTTCCTGTGGTGCCATAGGATCAGATCAAATACCACAATGTCACTTCCTGTGGTGCCATAGGATCAGATCAAATACCACAATGTCACTTCCTGTGGTGCCATAGGATCAGATCAAATACCACAATGTCACTTCCTGTGGTGCCATAGGATCAGATCAAATACCACAATGTCACTTCCTGTGGTGTAATGAATTATGCTAATTGGTACAAGGGTTAGCACCTGTCCCAGAGTAAAATACCAGCTGTTTGGTCACAATTTAAGATTCTGCAAGGGCTTGTACACGATACTTGAATAGAACTTTATATAAAATTGTCTGTAGTCTTTTTAACATGGCTTTTCTGTCTTTACCTTATCAGTCGGAGTTCATTATTTTTTTTTTTTAATTATGTTTTTATTAAGGTTTTAAGTCAAACAATGAGTTACAAACAAAAAAACAAATTATAAACGAAAAGCAGATCACATAGTCAACAAAGGCACCATTGGAGGAATATTACCATACATGGGGTGGAGTGGCCTACAGGAGGGGGGAGTAGGAGCAATGCATCACTTTTTATCATAAATAGGGTCAAATATACACAGGTAAACACAACACGAATCCAGGATACAGCCAATTTCAAAATAAAATAAAATATACAGATACAGTACAGCAAGGAGGCCAGTACATTAGGGAGTAATAACAGTTCGCTCTTCACTCTTCTTGAGCATCATCGGTGTCCTGTTTAGACAGTTGGTATTGCACAAAGAGTCCCCAGAAACTCTTTGGTCGGTTACAGGGGGGACGCATCTCGTTATAAACATCTGATTGTGTGTTACAATACAACATGTCTTTTTCGCATCCACCTCATGGCAAGTCTGCGTTTGGCGAGCAGAGGACCTATTGCTATCAATTTACGAACGTTCTTCTGGAGTTGCTTCGTATATCCTAATAGCGCTAATAGGGGATCCGGAGTGAGGGGGAGACCCACGATGTCGCCCATCTTTTTAAAGATATTAGCCCAATAGACCTCTACCTGTGGACACAGCCATGCCACATGAAAGAACCCAGCACCAGACATATGACAACGCTCACAAGCGTCCGACTCACGTAAACCATATCTATGCAGTCGCTGCGGGGAGTAATGGACTCTATTCAAGAATTTGAAGTGCGCTAATCTGTGACAGCCATTAATAGAAATCTTGCGCGTGACTTCGCAGCAGTATACCCAAATCTCGTCCGTTATAGGAACACCAATGTCAGCCTGCCAGGCCAGTCTAGCCTTTGTCAGTGAAGAAACCTTAGTGAGTATTGTCGCAGCATAGAGCCGAGAGATTAGTTTACCAGGCACCTTAGAACCCAGAAGGATGGCCAGAGGAGGAATCACCGTAGGTTCCAGGAGTTCATCACCTAGCACCGAGCGCAGAGCATGTCGAGTTCTAAAGAATTGGAATTTCGTGAGCGCAGTAGGGGTCTCAGCGCCGCCAGACAATTCCTCCCACGTGCCTACCCGGCCATGTCTGAACAGGTCCCCCACCTCTCTCTGCGCTAAGGACAAACCACTGGCACCACTCCACTTGTAGAAGGGGCAAGTATAGTTGAGCACCGCTAAATGAGTTAAGTATTGTGTCCCACGCATGAATCGTGGAATTAACTGAATCCAATATTCTGCATCTTCTCGAGGGCGCCTGAGTGAGAAGACGGGGTAGGGGGTGAGGAGAAACACCAACCCGTTCGATCTGAAGATGCGGCAGATCCTGTGGGCCGTGTACCCAACTATGGGCATGCGAGGCCTGCGCTATTCTGTAGTAAAGCTCTAGATCCGGAGCCCCCAGGCCGCCCGCTGTGTAAGGCAACATGAGAATGTCTAGAGCGACCCTAGCAGTCTTACCCGCCCATGCTAATTTATTCATCAGGGATCGCAGCTCACGAAACAGATGCTTAGGCACTACCATGGGAATGTTAACAAAAAGAAAAAGAAAGCGAGGAAGCACCACCATCTTCATTAGAGCGACCCTCCCAGCCACCGAAAGCAGAAGCCGTACCCACCGGTCTATGTCGTCGCTAAGTTTGTCTACCACCCTGCCATAGTTCGCCTTCAGAACCAGGTCTGCATCAGTATGAACCTGAATACCTAGGTAGCGCACCGGTTCTGATGTCCATTGAAGTGGGAAGTCTAGTGTGATTTGCTTAGTCGCGGGTGTCAGTGGAAAAATTATGGATTTGTCCCAATTAATTTTTAGGCTTGAAAGTCCACCGTAGCGTAATACTTCCCGAATAACCGGGGCAAGGTGAGTTTCAGGATTGCGGACATATAGAAGCATGTCATCAGCATAGGCCGAGACGATTAAGTTGTAGCGAGGGAAACGAAGTCCGCGGTGACCGTGATACTCCCGAAGCACTCTCAACAGGGGTTCAGCTGCCACGGTGTACAATAAGGGGGACAGTGGGCACCCCTGATGGGTGCCACGCAAGATGTGAAATGGGACGGAGACCCTGTCACCCGTGCGCACACGAGCCGTAGGTAAATTGTACAACACCGAAATGAGTTGCAAAAAGACCTCACCAACACCCATACGGGGCAATACTGCATGCATAAACGGCCATTCTATGGAGTCAAAGGCCTTTTCGGCGTCCAAAAATACCGCCGCAGCCTGGACCTCCGGTCGAACATGCTGAATGGCACCGAACACTGTGCGAAGATTATAGGTGAGCGTGCGTCCGGGAATAAATCCAGCCTGCTCCGGCCCAATCAATTGAGGCAGAAGTGGGGAGAGCCGATTAGCCAAAACTTTAGCGAAAATTTTAGTGTCCACATTGAGTAGAGACAGTGGACGATAAGAGGGACAGTTACGGGGATCCTTGCCAGGCTTCAGCAAAGTGATGACCAGTGCTTCGCGCAAGGTAGGGGGCATTATCCCGTCTGCGCCCATTTCCTGAAACAAGGTAACGATATGAGGTATAAGAAGGTCACTAAAAGCCTTGTAAAAGGAGACCGTTAGCCCATCCATTCCGGGAGCACTCCCCTCACGCATGGAATTTAAGGCGAGTCGGACCTCCGAGGTCTCAATGGGGCGCATCAAAAACTCGCGTGCCAGTTTTGCAACCAAGGTAATTCAATATACTCGAGATATTGTGCTATATCATCCTCACTAGGAGTGATCTTGGAGCTGTACAGGTCCTGATAGTAGCAACAAAATCAGTTGTTAATCAAATCTTGCTCTGTCAGGACAGAGCCGTCCTCATCAAGTACTTCGGTAATGTGTCTAGTCTCTGATCTGCGGCGAGCCAGAGCAGCAAGCCCTGAGCCTGGCCTATCTGATTCCCCATAGGCCCTAGCCGAAGCGTATTTACCCATATGCTTAACCTCACAGTCCGCCTCATCGTGAAAATCAGCCAAAGCAGCCTTGAGCTGCTCCCTCAACTCAGGATCATTACGGACAGACAGCTCGGTCTCCAGAACGGCCAGCCATTTTTCCAACAAGGCAAGCCGGTCTTTAATAGAGCGTAGGACACCGGCGTGTTTACTAATGGATACCTGTTAGACTTGGCATCTTTTGGCGTGTTTCCCCTGACTTTTTGCTTTCTGACCTCCCGGTTTTGACTCTGTTTTTGCTGGTGTAATGATTCTGCGCACTTTCCTCACTGCGGTCCAGTGGGAAAGTGCAAGTGCTCCTGTATAAAATGTGTTATGGATTGGTGTTTCCATGATTGACCTATTTGGTTTATGTGTCAGTCCCTTGTAAAGTGCACTGCGAGTGCCAGGGCCTATAGACCAAATGCTGTTGGTGGGCTGCAGCACTGGATTGTGCCACCCACGCAAAGCAGCCCGTAAAGTGTAACTCGGGCCTGCCATCGCAGAGCCTGTGCGCAGCCTGGGGCTGCCATGTCGACTTGGCAAGTGCACACACTTACAAGTCCCTAAACCTTCCCTTTGCTACATGTTAGCCACCCCTAAGGTAGGCCCAAGGTACCCCTGTGGGCAGGGTGCGTTGTATGCGAAAGGTAGGACATGCCCGGGTGTGTGTGGCATGTCCTGATAGTGAATTACAGCCTAGTTCGTTTTCACTATTGCAAGGCTACCTGTTCCCCTAGGCCAGAACGGGCAGTTTTGATTATTACAGCTTATAATCCTAACTGACCCCGGGAACATGGTAGAAATTCGAGTTTAGTATGCCCGGACTCAGAATGATAAAATGCAGCTTTTAGTGAAGTTGGTTTTAACATTCTGTGTTTGAAAATACCACTTTTAGAAAGTGGGTATTTTCTTGTCTAACCATCCAAGCCTGCCTCTGCGAGGTTGTGTATTCCTTGTCTGGAATGTGAGTGACAGGGGCTGGGGGATGCCAGGAGACAGGGTGAGTCAGCACAGGGCTGAATAGCAAGATCTACATGTAGATGGGTGGGAGGGGTCGCACCTGGGCCCTGAATAGGACAGTGCCTTCCCTCCACAATGCTGGCTCCACCTCCTGTGGTGCGTCTGATGTCCCTGGCCTACTCACTGAAAGAAGGGACGGAGACTTGTCAACAAAGTGCTCCAGAACTGGTTTGGACTAGGCAATGGCCTCTCTGCCTTCAGAGAACAAAGGAATTTGGGATATAAATATTGGGGCCCTGACCCCATGAATTTAGATCTCGCTGGAATCAAGGAACCTGCCAAGACGAAGAGCTGGAAGAGCTGCCAGGAGGAGTACTGCCCCTTTGCTGTGTTGTTGCTTTGTTGGGTTGGCCTGCAGCTGCTGCTTCTGCCTTGGGCAGTGAAAGGACTGGACTGAACTTTCTACAAACTTGTGCTGAGTATCTCCAAGGGCCTGAAACCGAGCTGGCCTCCTGTTAAGAAGTCTAAGGGACTACAAAGACTTCTCAAGCCTCTGGGTACCGCTTCTGGAACGCTGTTTCAGTTGCCACAGAGGAAGGGAACCGCAACCGACTCCGTCAACCGAATCCATCCCTGACCGGTGACCTGTTTGCACCGCAGACCGCATCGCCCCACTTCGCATCGCAACCCTGGTCTCACCGTGGGCGACGTCCAACGCCGCCAACATCGAGCCGCTGCTTGCACCGTGACCTGGGGGCACCGCAGTTCGCATCGCATCGCTTCACTGAACCAGCCGGACCCGACCGACGCGGTCGCTGCAACTGGCTCAAGAGTCGTGACCGCTCCGCATTTGGGGCACCGCTCGCACGTCTGCGACGCACCGCTCCGACTCGCACCGCTGTCCGACGCCAGCTCCCGCACTCCGGCTTGGTCGCCTGCATCGCAACCTGTCAGCACCGCATCGAGCATCGTCTCACCCTGCATCGCACGCCTTGGACTCACCGACTCCGTATGCATGACGCTCATCGAGCCGCTGCCTGCACCGCATCGAGGACACCGCACCTTGCATCGCTCCGTCTTGCACCGCAACCGCGACGAACGCCGACCGGCTCGTACACTCCGTACCAGCCACAACGAGAAAGGTACTGTAACCGAGTCTGTTCACGACTCTGCTGGCCCGTATCGACGCGGCCGGCTGGAACTGTTAGACTCTGTGGTTTTCAGCATCGCGGTAGGCTCGGACGGAGCTACCGACTCGTACGAACTTTGCTTTTGTGCTATTCCTGCAAAGAAGAAGTTACCGTATCAAGCATTCATTCGTAAAGTATAGTATTGTGGATTTTTGTCGTAATTGGTCTTGTCTTGAGTATATAAAAATTGGTTATTTTTCTAAACTGGTGTGGTGTCCGTCTGTAGTGCTTACACTGTATTACTGTTGGTTATGTGCAAATGCTTTACACACTGCCTCTGAATTAAGCCTGACTGCTCGTGCCAAGCTACCACGAGGGTGAGCAGGGGTTACTTCACGAGTGTAACACCCTTACCCTGACTAGGAAGAAGGGTCCCTACTTGGACAAAGGTGCAAGCCCTTGCCAACTAGAGATCCCATTTCTAACACTACCCCACGAATGTAAACTTTGAACGCCTCCCAAACCAAAGCAAAGGAATCAACCAATCCCACATTAATGTCAAAGAACTCAGAGATAGCAGTGTGCAAATCGGTTTTGAAAACTGTATCCAGCAAGGAATAAGGGGGAAATCTCCACAAGAATGGCGGGAAGCCACGAGAGGGTGCAGAAATAGTTAGGAGAATAGGCGAGTGGTCTGAGAATGAACGAGGTAGGACAGCACAGTCTCGAACTGTAGGCATTAGAGTATGTGAAATAAACCAATAGTCAATGCGCGTGTGGACGTCGTGATGCGCTGAGTAGTGTGTAAAACCACCCCGTTGGTTGGGCCTGGTTCTCCAAACATCCGTCAGTTGCAATTGCAAGTTTATGTCATGTATGGCCTTTGCTGAATTCGATAGGGGACGAGGGGCCCCTCTTGAACGGTCGAGATCAGTGTCTAAAATACAATTAAAATCTCCCCCCCATAGCACTGTGGAAGGCATGCAGGCCTTAAGTAAAGAAAAAATCGATTGGTAAAACAGCGGGTCATCATAATTTGGGCCATAGGAATTAACAATGAGAAGATCCAACCACTGCCCATGGCATCTAGAAATAACATACCTGCCTGCTAGGTCAGACTCAAGGCAGTCCAACTGGAGTCCCGATCTAGGGGTGACCCACGTCAACACTCCCCTGGAGTGGGAGGTGAAGTAGGCAGCATGAATTGATCCCGATAACCCCCTGCCCATGAGTAACTTACTGCCAGAATTAAGGTGCGTTTCCAGCAATAATGCGATGTCGATCTCCCTACGCTTAAGATATGCAAAAACAAATCTCACCTTCCGGTGGTCGTTTAACCCCCTGACATTCCACGTCAGTAGGAGCAACTGCTTATTCCGAGTCTTACCAGTATTAGTACTGGTCATGTGCGTTGAAAGAACCATTCATATCCCCACCACCCGTGGCCACCCTCATCGCCCCACTCAGCAATGAAAGGAAAGAGTACTTGATCTGCAAAGACAGTAAAATCAAATAATACCACGACCCTACCCCCTCCCACGCCTTGCTTACCCCAACTTTGCGAAGGGGAGTACCCCCAAATGGCCCAACCACCACGCAGTTCAAGGAGAAACAACGACATGTGACCTGCAATAAAAAAAGCCAATAACAAAACATCAGATTCAAACAATCCCAATACCCCCCCACCCACGCCTTGCACACCCCAACTCTGCAAAGTCGGATTCCCATCCCTCCCTGAGAAAAAAAAGCAATAAAAATGAAAAACCAAAAAACAAATACTCCACCAACACTTTTGGTGATTTCAATGGGAAAGTGCGTGCTACGCATTGGGGCAGATGTTGCCCAGCAATCCAACATTTGTCCTTCTCTACTCCAGGCCACCGGAGCATAAGGCACAGAACTCCCTTTGCAGGATGTTAACGCTGGGTCTATTTACTGAACGACACTTAGGAAGGTCAAGCGGACAAGGGCAATAAACAAAAATACACTATATGTGCATGAAAAGGAAGTTAATCGCTGCTGGGTGTCAACATTACAGTTACATAAAAATAGAAAATATTTCAAGTATTCAACTGAGCACCACTTGAGATTGTCCCATCATTCACTCCTTGCTAGTAATTCTCGTCTAGGCCACCAGACTCCGCATCTGCTTGCGTGTCACTCTCTTAACTTTGCAGATGTGCCAGCCATGCCCCACTCTTTGAGGGCCTTCTGGAGGGAGCGAGGGTCTGTAAAGAACTGCTGACGGCCTTTTCGACACACCCTGAGCCGCGCCGGATAAAGCATTGCGTATTCAATATTCAGTTCACGCAATTTGTGCTTCACAGGCGCAAATTGCCTCCTGGCCTCTTGAACTTTCAGAGTAAAATCAGGGTAGAGGGAGAGATTTGAGCCTTCATATTGCAACGAGCCGAGCTCCCTTGCTCTGCGGAGCGCAGCATCTCTGTCCCTATAGTTCAAAAGTTTGGCTATGATAGGGCGTGGGGGAGCACCGGGAGCCGGCTTAGGTCCAAGTGAGCGATGTGCCCTCTCCACAACAAACATTGACGAGAAAACCTTGGGGCCCAGCAGTGTAGTGAGTAATTTTTCTACGAACAGCTCCATGTTGCCTGTCGCAGTCGATTCCGGAAGGCCCGTTATGCGGAGATTGCTCCGCCTCGATTTCGCCTCTAAGTCCTCAGCCCTATCCTGGAGGGTTATAAGAGCTTTCTCCATATTTTTTTGTGCAGCATTGGAGTCCGATTGGGCCTCCTCAGATTCCGTGATGCGGCGCTCGCCCATGTCGAGGCGCTCTGCATGTTTATCAACTCGTTCAGACATCCTATCCATTCTATAAGCTTGAGTGTCTATTTTTGCGTCTATTGCTGTTAAACCTTTCTGCATTGATGCAATGATAGACTTGATGTCCCCGATAGTATCGTCTGCTGGGCGGTCGCTGTCCGACAATGCAGACTCCGCTGCATCATCGTTGCGTCTGGACTTTAGCTGCTCGAAATTGATCTTTGGTTGCGATTTATCTGGTTTGCCCATTGTCTCTGGTATGTGTGCTGAGCCTGACTATGATAGGGCAGTTGATGCAGGAATCTCCCACCGTAGTTGGCGCAGTGCGCAATTCAATCCCAAGTCTGATGAAGATGGAATAACATTTTGTTCAGTATGTGGTGAGTGCTCAGTCCGAACCCAGCGCCACAATAGAAACCGCAGCGCGTCCCCAAGCCGCCGAAGACAGTGAAGCCAGGAAGGGAGACAGGACTCGATCGCCAACCACTAAGCAGTTCATGCAGACTCCCAGCTAGGTCGCCGTCTTAGGGGACGCCCACCGCGCTGGATCAAAGTTGCTCAACAGAGGTGGTTAATATAAGCAGCGTGGGATCTACAGACTGCAGGGCTAATATAGCGTGTGCTGCTTCCACAATGCTAGAGCAGTGCCGCACTCCAGGAGCAGTCGTGCGGGAGGGCGCAATGGACAAGTAACTTCTACCACGTATGTGCTGTGAAGTGGCAAGCCCAGTGTGTGTATGGGGGGGAAACAGCCAACAAAGCACCCCCTCCCGAATACAGGATCTCCAGCACTCCTCACCGCTCAGTATGACGAGTCCAGGTGGTTCAGGAATGTAGGGCCGATGTAGTGCAGGCTGTCCCCTGGGCCTCAGGAAGGGCTCACGCCAGGCGCAGCCTCAATTATCAGCCGGGTGTGGACAGGGGACAGATCCGACATGGCACGCGCCGTTCATCCAGTACATTAACACACTACAAGGGCGACCAGGCAGGGGGGCGCAGGGGGAAAATGCCACCCACTGCGCAGTAGCTTCGTCCCAATCAGCAGTGCGCACGAACGGGGGAGGGAGCAGATAATTACTCGACCCCCGTCCGAAAACAAGGCCCCCAGCACTCCTCACCGCACCAATGCCGAGGTCTCAGCAGCGTAGCCCTCCAGGGCCGATACAGTGCAGGCGTTCTTCCGGGTCTCCAGTGAGGGCGCGCGCGGCAGAGCACGCACACAAGTGACGGTGTTCGGGCAGAGCGCGCTTCTAGGCCGCGGTCTCAAGCGATCTCAGCAGCAGGGCTCGAACACCTCAGCGGTCGCAGGATTCAAAGCGGCATCATTGGAATCACCGCATCCCAGGCAGTATTTGCCCTAGTCTCTTCGGCGATATCGCGGCTCCAGGAGCAGCAAATTCCAGTCGGATAGGATCGGTGGCCGGCGGAGCTAAATCACTATGCGGCCATCTTTGAGCCTGGCAAGCTCCGCCCCCCCTCAGAGATCATTAAGGTAGCGCTAGAACACATTTTAAAGTGGTTTTTATTTTTTTATTTACCGTTTTAAGTATATACCATGCATCATGCCAATAGATCCGATTCAGGCAGCAAACTGCAGATTTTTGAAGCAGAAAGTAGGTTTATTTTAGCTGTCTTCTGCCTGAAATTGCTTCTGCTTCAATAAACGTCAATGGGGAAATGCATTCTTCCAGTTAATATTTTATAATCTCCCACTTCCTCTTCTAAAATGTTGGGAACAAAGGACAAGGGAACCCTACTCACACAGAGCCTGGGTACGTAATTTAGCAAAGAAACAATGGCTCCTGTGGATTAATAAAGATTATTCTTAATAGAGTATGCACAATGGCAATATACTGGGTTACAATGATGTCAGAAAGAGAGCTAGCCACATACACCATGGATGCGATCAGTTTAAAAAATACATTGTGCGCACCGAACAGAGAGACAGACGCGCTTCTGTTCCCGGTCGTGCCTACCACTACCCTCATATGGGCGCCCGGCTGGGTTCCCTGTGAGTTTTTTTCTTCACTCTACTCACGGTGACACTGTTCTCCACATTAGGCAGAGCAGGATAACTTTCAGGTGTCCCTACATTCTTAGGTCCTGAAGAGACCCTACATTGCACACAGGGTCGAAACGCCGTCGACTGTTTACAAAAGCGAACCATCATTCAGCACCTATCATTGCATAGAGTGCTGTTCAATACAATGTATTTTTTAATGGTCGCTTAAATGTTTTGAAAGGAAACCTTGTACATATGTCACAAAATATGTCACCATTAGTTTAGGTTCCTACCGTTTTTCACTGGGACACAATTCACTAATGTTTAATTATGATTATTTTTGTATTGTTGACTTTACCTTCTTATTGCATAAACATTTCTACAAACTGATCGCATCCATGGTGTATGTGGCTAGCTCTCTTTCTGACATCATTGTAACCCAGTAAATTGCCATTGTGCATACTCTATTAAGAATAATCTTTATTAATCCACAGGAGCCATTGTATCTTCTAAAATGTTGGCATGTATGATATAATGATAAAGGGAAACTAATACCGGATTTAGGTGGTTTTGCTAATTTTATACCAGGTGCATATCTGCCAACTCACACGGTGCTACAGTGCGACACATGATATCGGCTCCCATCACCCGGTAGGAGCCGATATCACACAGTGGCAGGGAAAACGAGCTGAAAACCACTGTAAAAACTGGTTTTCCTGATCGTTTTCGAAAGGCTTTGACCTGCCGAAGTCCATTAAGGTGTGTGAAAACACCCCAGGACATGACACTAGCCTCAGCAAGCTTTTTGTTTTTGGAAGAGCGGGCGGGGTGTGGTTCACAAGTGCCTCCTATGTACTTCAAGTTGGCAGGTATGCAGGTGGGATATTAAAATAGGGGTAAAGCAGTTAACCCCTTCGCTGCTAGGCCTTTTCCCCCCTGTGCAAAGCCTTTTTTTGCCAATTTGGGGTAGTTCGCACTTAGGCCCCTGTAACTTTTTGACCACATAAGGTATCGACACCCGCGACAGGCAAGGGCCCAAAACATATTGAGAAGACATCAAAATTACCTATCACAAAACAACCTGGTTTTGCAAGGGGGGTCACCTGGGTTTTTGGCCCCGGGCTCAGCGGCCATCTTGTGAAACTACCAAACACACACATTTCTGAAAACTAGACACCCGGGGGAGTCCAGGGAGGTATGGCTTGCGTGGATCCCCCAACGTTTTCCTACCCAGAATGCCCTGCAAACCTCAAATTTAGCTGAAAAAAGCACTTTTTTCTCAAATTTCTGTGTGGGAAAGTTCTTGAATCTACGAGGATCCACAAATTTCCTACCACCCAGCGTTTCCCTAGGTCTCCCGATAAAAATGATACCTCACTCGCGTGGGTGGGTCAAGTACCCGCGACAGGCAAGGGCCCAAAACGTATTGAGGAGACATCAAAATTACCTATCACAAAACAACCTGGTTTTGCAAGGGGGGTCACCTGGGTTTTTGGCGCCAGTGACCAGGAGCGGAGTAATCGAATGCCCACCGATGTCGGGTGCTTCAGGTGCGAAGAGGTGAAGCTTGACTCTGCAGCCACGGGGTCCAGGAGACGTCGAGGACGACCAGGAGCCGGATTCGAGCTGTCCCACGAAGGATGTCGAGTGCTGGGGTGTCGGTGCTCGGATTGAACACAACAAGCCTTGTCAACAGCAACCCACGCAGGAAGAGAAAAGATGCTTCTGTGAGGACCAGCAAGGTCCTGGGGACTCCCCAAGCGATGGAGAGTCAGGGCACGTCTTGAGCAACCAGGGAAGCCCAATTAAAGTTAGTGTTGCCTTCTTGGGGACCCACAGGTCAACGGACCAGGGATCGCGAAGGGACCTCGAGAGGAATCACAAAATGGCGGCCCACGGAACACTCGGTGAGTGTAGGCAAGCAATCTTCGGTGTGATTACTGCTCAGGGTCAGGGCTACAAGTAACCCAAAGCTCAGCCTCAGGGGTCGCCGGAAAGCTGATGCTTCTGCAAATGGTCGCGGTGTCCAGGGGTTCGGGTTGCACGGTCTCCACGAGGGATACGGGCCTCAGACTTTCTGTGGGCACAGATCGACCTCAGAGACCTCGGGAACCCACCTCATGTGTGGCAATATTCTTCGGAGTCTGTCGGAGCTGCGGAGATGCCAACCGGTCAGTTGCGTTAAAGGTGCCTGCCTTGCAGGGGAGTAACTCCTTTACTCCAAGGGAGATTCTTCAGTCATCCAGCGTAGTGCAGATCGTCGAAGTACTTGGTTTCTGTGTCAGAGTTTAGTCCAGGTGTAATCTAAAGTCCTGTAGTCAGGGGTTCCTACTTTATACCCAAGGAAGGGGTGGGACAAACTCTGGGGACCCACTTATGGGAGGGTCAGGAAAGAGGGGTGGCTACACCCATTTCCTTTGTCCGGTTTCGCGCCAGAGCAGGGGCTGGTAGCCCCTGCAACCGGTTTGAGCTGGATTATGCACATGGACACCAAATGTGCCCCCAGTGCAGACTTCAAAGCACTCTTGGAGTGCACCCACCCAGCCCCAATACACTAAAGCCTGTCTGGGAGGTGGTCACACCTCCCTGTGACAGGAAACCTATTGTCCAGGCCTCCCCTGCTGGAGTTTCGTCCAGCAGCAGGAGGGCAGACTCGTGTCTGTGGCTGCAGCATCCATTTTGTGATGCCAGGGTTCTGTTAAGCTGGTACCGGGTGTACCGGTGGTGCCATGTTTCTCCCTCTAGTAGGGTGGAATCATACGCCCACCCCAGTTACTGGGGTGGAGGTATGATTCCAAGGTGTTTGACACCAAACACGACATGTTTCCATGCAGCCATTCTCAAGTTAGCTTTTACCGCGAGGTTATAAGGCACTTAAGAGTATATGGTCTGGCTGCATCACAAACAACCCCGGAATAAAGATTCCGAAAGCTGCAGAGGGGCTCTGCTCATGCATGGGCACCCTCTCACATGAAACCCAGCACCCTGCCTTCAGGATTGATAAGGCCTGCCATAGGGGTGACTGATAGGTTTACATGTGCAGTGATATGGAGAGATATACTGCAACCTATATCTCAGTAAGGGGGGGATACACCACCTTACACAGGCTGCTGTAGCAGACCTGTTGTGTCATTTTGGATGGCCTCTCAGGGGTGGCATAATACATGCTGCAGCCCCTGGGAGGCCTCTGGGGTACCTATGCCCTGGGTACATAGTATACCATATACTAGGGACTCATAAGGGTACCCCAGAATCCAATCTGGAGTGTACCTAAAGTACATGCAATCAATTTAAGGGGAAAGCAGATAGGCTGGGGTCCTGAATAGCAGGATCCCAGCCAAACTAAGTCGAAAACCAGCAAAACACCAGGAAAAAAGTGGGGGCAACCATGCAGTCAGATTCCACCTTCCTACAGGCACGGTGATTCCACACAGAAATATGTGGAAAATTTGGTTTTTTCAGCTAAATTTGAGGTTTGCAGGGGATTCTGGGTAGGGAAACGTTGGGGGATCCACCAAGCCATACCTCATTGGACTCCCCAGGGTGTCTAGTTTTCAGAAATGTGTGGGTTGGGTAGGTTTCCCTAGATGGCGGCGAGCCCGGGGCCAAAAAACCAGGTGCCCCCCCAAACCAGGTAGTTTTGTTATAGGTAATTTTGAAGTCTCTACAGTACGATTTGGGCCATTTCCTGTTGCAGCCACTATGCCTACCCACACAAGTGATGTACCATTTTTATCGGGAGACCTGGGGGAACGCTGGGTGGTAGGAAATTTGTGTCTGCCCGGTGATCCTACAACTTTCCCACACAGAAATGTGTGAAAAATGTGATTTTTTTCAGCAATATTTGAGGTTTGCAGGAGATTCTGGGTAGGGAAACGTTGGGGGATCCACGCAAGCCATACCTTCCTGGACTCCCCCGGGTGTCTAGTTTTCAGAAATGTGTGGGTTTGGTAGGTTTCCCTAGATGGCCGCCGAGCCCGGGGCCAAAAACTCATGGGACCCCCCTTGCAAAACCAGGTTGTTTTGTGATAGGTAATTTTGATGTCGCCTCAATAGGTTTTGGGCCCTTGCCTGTCGCGGGTACTTGACCCACCCACACGAGTGAGGTACCATTTTTATCGGGAGACTCTGGGGAAACGCTGGGTGGAAGGAAATTTGTGGATCCACGCAGATTCCAGAACTTTCCCACACAGAAATTTAAGAAGAAAATGATTTTTTCAGCTAAATTTTAGGTTTGCAGGGGATTCTGGGTAGGAAAACGTTGGGGGGTCCAAGCAAGCCATACCTCGCTGGACTCCCCGGGGTGTCTAGTTTTCAGAAATGTGTGGGTTTGGTAGTTTACTAAGATGGCCCCCGAGCCCAGGGTCAAAAACCCAGGGGACCCCCCCTTGCAAAACCAGGTTGTTTTGTGATAGGTAATTTTGATGTCGCTTCAATAGGTTTTGGGCCCTTGCCTGTCGCGGGTACTTGACCCACCCACGCGAGTGAGGTACCATTTTTATCGGGAGACCTGGGGGAACGCTGGGTGGTAGGAAATTTGTGGATCCACGCAGATTCCAGAACTTTCCACCACAGAAATGTTGAGGAAAATATGTTTTTTTTTTACAAAGTTTGAGGTTTGCAAGGGATTCTGGGTAACAGAACCTGGTGAGAGCCAGACAAGTCACCCCATCCTGGATTCCCCTGGGTGTCTAGTTTTCAAAAATGTATAGGTTTGCTAGGTTTCCCTTGGTGCCGGCAGAGCTAGGGTTCAAAATCTACAGCTAGGCACTTTGCAAAAAAAGGGTCAGTTTTCACTGTGAATATGTGGTGTGTCCACGTAGCGTTTTGGGCTGTTTCCTGTCGCGGGCACTAGGCCTACCCACACAAGTGAGGTACCATTTTTCTCAGAAGACTTTGGGGAATGCGGGGTGGGTGGAATTTTGTGGATCCACGCAGATTCCCGAACTTTCCACCACAAAAATGTGAGGAAAATGTGTTTTTTTTTTTTACAAAGTTTGAGGTTTGCAAGGGATTCTGGGTAACAGAACCTGGTGAGAGGCACACAAGTCACCCCATCCTGGATTCCCCTTGGTGTCTAGTTTTAAAAAATTTACAGGTTTGCTAGGTTTTCCTATGTGCCGGCTGCGCTAGGGCCCAAAATCCACAGGTAGGCACATTGCTAAAAACAAGTCTGTGCCTAGTGGCTTTCTGCCGCCCTGAGGGGGAATCGGGGGGAGGGGGTTTGCCCCGATATGCCCCCAAGGGGGGCAGAAAGACTGTGGCTATTTTTTGGGGGGGTGGGGGCATTGGTATGCCCATTCTGGGCAGCCCCCACGCATAAAAAAAGCCAGCGTAATCGCTGGCGCCTAGTGGGCTGTCTGCCACCCCGGGGGCAGATCAGGGGCCACTGCCTCCATCCGCCCCCCGGGGGGGGGGGGCAGCAAGACTGTGGCATTTTTTTGGGGAGGTGTGGGCATTGGCATGCCCATTCTGGGCTGACCTCACCCCTGAATTTAAAAAATATATATTTCCTGAGGCCTAGTGGGCTTTCTACCCCCCGGGGGGGCAGATAAGGGGCTATTGCCCCAATATGCCTCCGGGGAGGGGCAGAAAGACTTTGGTAATTGTTTTTGGGGTGGGGGCATTATCATGCCCATTCTGGGCAGCCCCCACCCCTACATCATGAAGAAAAAAAAATCCCTGGTGCCTAGTGGGCTTTCTGCCCCCCCCTGGGGGCAGATCAGGGGCTACTGCCCCCATCTGCCCCTGGGGGGAGCAGAATGACAGTTGCATTTTTTTGGGGGAGGGGGTTGGGGGCATTGGCCTGCCCATCTTGGGCAGCCCCTACGCCTACATCAAGAAAAAAAAATCCCTGGTTTCTAATGGGCTTTTACTGGAATTTCACTGTGGTGGGGGCATTGTCATGCCCATTTTGGGCAGCCCCCACCCCAACATCAATAAAAAAATAAAAACCCTGGTTTCTAGTGGGCTCTCTGCCCCCCGGGGGGCAGATTGGGGGCTACTGCCCTCGTCTGCCCCCTGGGGGGGCAGAAAGACTGACATTTCTCTGGGGGGGCATTGCCATGCCCTTTTTGGGCAGCCCCCACCCCAACATCAATAAAAAAAAATCCCTGGTTTTTAGTGGGCTTTCAGCCCCCCCGGGGGGCAGAAAGACTGGAATTTCACTGGGGGTGGAGGCATTTTCATGCCCATTGGGGGCAGCCCCCACCCCAACATCAATAAAAAAAAAATCCTGGTTTCTAGTGGGCTTTCTGCCCCCACGGGGGGGGCAGATTGGAGGCTACTGCCCCCATCTGCCCCCCGGGGGGGACAGAAAGACTGCTATGCCCAAAGAAATATGGGGGGAGCAAAGGCCCTTGCCCAAGGGGCCGCTCCCCCCTCCCTGGTGCTAGTGGGTGGATCCCTGGGGGGGCAGAAAGACTGACATTTGTCGGGGGGGCATTGCCATGCCCTTTTTGGGCAGCCACCACCCCAACATCAATAAAAAAAAGTCCCTGGTTTCTAGTGGGCTTTCTGCCCCCCCGGGGGGACAGAAAGACTGCTATGTCCAAAGAAATATGGGGGGAGCAAAGGCCCTTGCCCAAGGGGCCGCTCCCCCCGCCCTGGTGCTAGTGGGTGGATCCCTCCTTGGGGATCCGCTAGGGAAGGGTACCATTGGAAAGGGGAGATTCTCCCCTTTCCAACGATACCTTTCCCATCTGTTTCGGTGCTCGGGGGGCTGAGATAGCCCCACAAGCACCAAAACTGAGAAACTGAAACTAAGTTTCAGTTTTGTTTTCGTTGCAATGACGATGGCGCGCCATGCACGCGATCGTCATTGCAACGAAATACAAAAATAGGCCTGGGGAGGTTGGGGAAGCTCTTCCCCACCTCCCCAAGCAAACAAAAAAAATGGGAAATCCCTCTGCTGTCTGCAGCAGAGGGATTTTCATGAGCACAGGAGCACTGGTGCTCATGACGGAACCATTCCGTCATGAGCACCCAAAGGGTTAAACAAATAGCCAGGAGGCAACCCTAACATGCAGTACTCATTCGTAAGGATTTTGTGTGCGTCAATGGAGCTGTATATACAGTGCTTGAAATGGGAAAATAGAAGTGCTGGTACTCTCCAATTAAAAGTATTACGTCTGTCTTGAGAAGTGCCGGTACTCTCCCTCTCAAAATAAACAAGCATTTGCAATGCAATAGGTCTCGCATTTGCGAGACTTTGAGCTACTGGCATTGTAAATGACAAACCTTTTATCTATGTGTTGGTTTTAAAAACAGATAAATAAAAGGCATTGTCATTTAGAATGCCAATAGCTTACAATTTTGCAAATGCGAGACCTATTGTATTGCAAATGCTTGTTACACTAGGGGTGAAAACAAAAAAACCTCAACTCTGCAATAATACAACCCGTCACTGCCTTTGATATAACGTCAAAGAGACTCATTTTTCAGTTTTATATAGCGCAAACTTAGAGCGCTTCACATGAGCACCAGTTACATTACACAAGGCGGGGTATATTCATTTTTGAATCACAGGATGTTGAGCCGTGAGGCTCGAACCGGTTTTCTCAGCTCGAAGGTCAGCTCCTCTAATCTTACCACAGCCTCGCCCCCAAGAGCCAGTCGCATTTTCAATATTATATACAGCAAAGTCATAGTTGCAGCTTATTTATCTTATGCAACTTACGACCATTGACAAAGCCAACAGTCCTGGCTTGTTGTAGGTATGATGTTACTTGTGTGATATATCTGGATCAATGGACAGATGGAGCAAAATACCAGTGGGGCGGCATACTATGCTAAGCACAGATTTTAACTTTGTTTTAAGCCACGCCCTTAATTACAGTGGCCACGGCCCTATGAGAGACACCCCCCCAGTTTAATCTCTTATTATGAGTGCTGCGCGTGAGCTCTTCCCCCGCTGGGCCACCCCCTCCAGGGTGGCTCCTGCTGCCCCCCGCCCCCTTCATCCTGGTGTCTGAGACTTGAGCTGTGGTTAGCCCGCCCACCCCCCACCTCCCCCTGCAGTGACTTTACACCCCGGGCCTTTGAAAGGGGTGTAGGTAGGGACGGAGCACCCCACTGAAGGTGGATGGGATTTACTTGGCGCTATCCTGGCTACAGAGCGCTGTATGCTGAAGTGGTGGAACGAGGGCGGGAGGAGGAGTCACGCCAGCTGGAACCCTCAGCCAGAGGTTTACACGTGGGTGAAGTGTCGAGGGGTACTTCCGGTAATCCCCGGGATTCAGAGTAGGGAAGTCTACCAGGAGCCTAGCTATCAAGGGTGCAGCGGCACCGGGTCCCACGAACCCCTCTATACTGCTGCATTTTAGTACCCAGACAGCAGTCGGGAGTTCATTGCTTGCTTGCACCGGGGCTCTTGCCACATTTGCCCCTTCGCTGCACGTTTCCAGAGCAGGGTGTGCCCCTCCCCCTCTAGGCAGTAAGAGTAGAGAGAACTAATGTCATCACCTCAGAGTGAGTCGCTGGTGAGAGGCTGTACTGCCTCATGTGAGGTACCTGCTGAACATCACACTGGGCGTCAGGAAGTAGTCGGGACCCCAGGCACGTCTCCTGTCCCACGTGAAGGTCGGAGCTGAGCATGAATGTCGTGGTTCTGGTGTAAGTGGATAGCAAAAGGCTCGAGTGACTCCTATGGAAGATGTGCTCAGGATCACACCATGTGACAAAGATGAGCCTGGATCAGACTAGGGTCAGAGGCCGCATCTCCCGGGCAGTTTGAAATACGAAGAATGAAAGCACCTTATTGTGAGCGGTGGTAGCAGGTTCTAGGTCTCCTTGTGGGTCACTCGATCAATCCCAGACTATGTCCGGAGTGGGTAGGAGGTGAGCGTGAGCCTTTCCTCTTCTTTGAAAAGATTTTTGCAGGCACATGGAGATATGAAATACGTACAGACAGGAAACAGACGTCCCAAGTGCTCTCTCCTGATAAACATTAAAAAAAAATAAGTTAGGCTTACCTCTTCTCGTTGTCACATTTAAACTTGATCCGGGCATCCTGCTGAAAGAAAACATTCACAGTTCAGATGGGCGGAGCAGTGTGAAGCAGGCTTCTGCACGAGCAGCGGAACGAAGGCAGGCCTCCGTGTTGGGATGTGGTTTGTGATACGCCAGTCGGCCGGGCCTTCTCTCTCTAAAATAAACAAGCGCGGTGACCCTGAAGCGGGCGCCGCGCTTAGTCTTAAAGTTTAAAAAAAAAAAACGAGCGCGGTGCCCCAAAAGTGGGCGCCGCGCTCAGTGTTACAGTTTAAAAAAATAAATAAATAAACCAAGCGCGGTGTCCCTGAAGTGGGCGCCGCGCTCAGTCTTTAAGTTAAAAAAAATAATAAATAAACTGAGCGCGGTGTCCCTGAAGCGGGCGCCGCGCTCAGTGTTAAAGTTTAAATAAAAAAAAATACCGAGCGCGTGTCCCATATCGCTAAATAAATAAACCGAGCGCGATGCCGTGAAATGTAAGAAGTCACATACCGGAAAATGCAGCGTAGCTGCCATTGTCCCGAACAGTGTCTGTATAAAATAGTACTGACCTTGAATTCAAGGAGAGGGCGCTCTGTAAACCAAGGGGATAGAGCTCCCAATAACCTTAGAGTTAAAAGAAAGGGTTCCCTTTGGTCAAGATCTATGTAGAATCAATCATGTCTCAAATATAACCACACTCATATCCCCCAACAAGCACTGCTTCACAACTCACTCAGAATGTATCAAAGCACTTGTATAACAACAAATTATATGAAAAAAATATATATTTTAATCAGTAAAAAACCTGTCCACATATTCAATTTACACCATGACAGTATATTAAAAACAATTTAAAAACACATAAATCCTAGACACCATGCTCAATAGGCACAATATCCAAAAAAAGGAGAATAGACACATACAATCTACTTTGTCATATTGACGTTAATTTGGATTCACTATAGACAGCAAAAGGCATGGGTCTTGATTCCCTGTCTCTAGTTGACTGCTGAATCCTCCATATTTAACAAAAAGCTGGGCGTCGACGCGTTTCAGTGGTACATATGTGTATATGGATTGATTTTAATTATGAAACGCATTAAAAAGATCATAATTGTTTTTGTTTCTATCTCATATTAGGTGAGATTAAAGACTTCTATATAAGCCATTTTAAGGAGAAAAATGTGTTCTTGTCCTGAAGAAGGTGGTCCTATTGAGAATGTACCACTGAAACGCGTCGACGCCCAGCTTTTTGTTAAATTTGGATAATTCAGCAGTCAACTAAAAACCCCTGTATCTATATGTTCCCTAGGCGCCTTTGTGCCCTGCGCACGTGCACATACGTGTTCCCTACGCCTCTACACACGTGCACGTACGTGTTCCCAGCGCCTCTGCACACGCGCACGTGTTCCCTGCGCCTCTGCACACGTGCCCTGCATGCTCCTTTGGTCCCTCAAGATGGCCGCGGGAGGAGCCGCATCCGGTTGTCTCTTTTTTATGTTTACTGCAGAGACACGATGTGTGATGCATGCTTCCCTCTTGTTTGACGGCTGCGGCAGTTGTGCGGCGTCGTTGCTTAGAAACAACCAATCAAAAGTGGAGCTGTCAAAGGGCGGGCGTGAACGCGGAAGCGAGGCTTGGAACGCTCCCGGTACCAGGCTGGAGTCGCCGGGGGAGAAGGAGGGATGCTGCGGCTCAGCCCCCGGCGGCCGGGGCTCCGGGCCCAGGTCGGGTCGGGGGCTTCCACGGAGGTGCGGGAAGGGAGGGGTGGGGTTGTGGGGAGCACCAGAGACGAGCACGGCCAGGGACTCAGGGAGAACTGGCCCCTAAGAGCATGCCGCACCAGCCCCGTCTCCCGCCCCTCAGAGGCCCCCCCCCCGCCCTGGGGCGCTGACACGTGGGGGCTGCCACCTTTGGCGGGGAGAGCACCGGCCGCCTGCTCACCTCTTAAGGAGTGACTTCTCCGTTTTGTACCGAAAGGGACGTTAAGATGCCGGTATGAAACCTGCGGGTGGAGAGGGAGCCAGCACTGCTGGTGCCTGGTCTTGACTTGCTGCAAGAGTGTGAGGGAAGCTTGCGCTGCCTGTGCTGTATTTGCTCTGTGTGAGGGAAGCTTGCATTGTACCTTCTCTGTAAAGGAAGCTTGCATTGCTGCAGCCTGTGCTGCACCTGCTCTGTGAGGGAAGTGTGCATTGCTGCTGCTTGTGCGGTACCTACTCTGTGTGCGAGGGAAGCTTGCATTGCTGCTGCCTGTGCTGTATCTGTTATGCGTGTGAGGGAAGCTTGCATTGCTGCTGCCTGTGATGTATCTGCTCTGCATGTGAGGGAAGCTTGCGCTGCTGTTGCCTGTGCTGTATCTGTTCTGCGTGTGAGGGAAGCTTGCATTGCTGCTGCCTGTGCAGGCTCTGTGTGTGAGGGAAGCTTGCGCTGTTGCCTGTGCTGTATCTGCTCTGCGTGTGAGGGAAGCTTGCGCTACTGCTGCCTGTGCTGTATCTGCGTGTGAGGGAAACTTGCACTGCTGATGCTGCCTGTGCTGCATCTGCTCTGCGTGTGATTGAAGCTTGTGCTGTATCTACTCTGCGTGTGAGGGAAGCTTGCATTGCTGCCTGTGCTGCATCTGCTCTGCGTGTGAGGGAAGCTTGTGCTGTATCTGCTCTGCGTGCGAGGGAAGCTTGCATTGCTGCTGCCTGTGCTGTATCTGCTCTGCATGTGATGGAAGCTTACGCTGCTGTTGCCTGTGCTGTATCTGCTCTGCGTGTGAGGGAAGCTTGCGCTGCTGCCTGTGCTGTATCTGCTCTGCGTGTAAGGGAGGCTTGCACTGCTGCTGCTTGTGCTGTATCTGCTCTGCATTTGAGGGAAGCTTGCATTGTACCTTCTCTGTAAGGGAAGCTTGCATCGCTGCAGCCTGTGCTCTACCTGCTCTCTGAGGGAATTGTGCACTGTTGCTGCGTGTGCTGCATCCTCTCTGCATGTGAGGGAAGCTTGCATTGTACCTTCTGTGTAAGGGAAGCTTGCATTGCTGCCGCCTGTGCTCTATCTGCTCTGTGAGGGACGTGCGCGCTGCTGCTGCCTATGCTGTATCTGCTCCGTGTGTGAGGGAAGTGTGCACTGTTGCTGCATGTGCTGTATCTGCTCCATGTGTGAGGGAAGCTTGCCCTTGTGTTGTACCTGCTTGATATATGTGAGAGAAGCTTGCACTGCTGCTGCTTATGTTGTACCTTCTCTGTGAGGGAAGATTGCGCTGCTTGTGTTTACCTGCTCGATATGTGAGGGAAGCTTGCATTGCTGCAGCCTGTGCTGTATCTGCTCTGCGTGTGAGGGAAGCTTGTGTTGCTGCAGCCTCTGCTCTACCTGCTCTGTGAGGGAAGTTTGCGCTGCTGCTGCCTGTGCTGTATCTGCTCTGCGTGCGAGGGAAGCTTGCATTGTACCTTATCTGCCAAGGACGCTTGCATTGCTTCAGCCTGTGCTCTACCTGCTCTGTGAGGGAAGTGTTTGCTGCTGCACCTGCACTGTGAGGGAAGCATGCACTGCTACTGCTTGTGCTCTACCTGCTCTGTGAGGGACGTGTGCATTTCAGCTGCTTGTGCTGTATCTGCTCTGCGTGTGAGGGAAGCTTGCATTGCTGCTGCTTGTGCTATACCTGCTCTGTGAGAGAAGCATGCACTGCTGCTGCTTGTGCTGTACCTGCTCTGTGAGGGAAGCATGCACTGCTGCTGCTTGTGCTGTAGCTGCGCTGAGGGAAGCGTGCACGGCTGCTGCTTGTGCTGTACCTTCGATGTGAGGGAAGCGTGCACTGCTGCTGCTTGTGCTGTACCTGGGATGTGAGGGAAGCGTGCACTGCTGCTGCTTGTGCTGTACCTGGGATGTGAGGGAAGCGTGCACTTCTGCTGCTTGTGCTGTACCTGCGCTGTGAGGGAAGCATGCACTGCTGCTGCTTGTGCTGTACCTGCGCTGTGAGGGAAGCATGCACTGCTGCTGCTTGTGCTGTAACTGCGCTGAGGGAAGCGTGCACGGCTGCTGCTTGTGCTGTAACTGCGATGTGAGGGAAGCATGCACTGCTGCTGCTTGTGCTGTACCTGCGATGAGGGAAGCGTGCACGGCTGCTGCTTTTGCTGTACCTGCGATGTGAGGGAAGCATGCACTGCTGCTGCTTGTGCTGTACCTGCGATGTGAGGGAAGCATGCACTGCTGCTGCTTGTGCTGTACCTGCGATGTGAGGGAAGCATGCACTGCTGCTGCTTTTGCTGTACCTGCGATGTGAGGGAAGCATGCACTGCTGCTGCTTGTGCTGTACCTGCGATGTGAGGGAAGCGTGCACTGCTGCTGCTTTTGCTGTACCTGCGATGTGAGGGAAGCATGCACTGCTGCTGCTTGTGCTGTACCTGCGATGTGAGGGAAGCGTGCACTGCTGCTGCTTGTGCTGTACCTGCGGTGTGAGGGAAGCGTGCACTGCTGCTGCTTGTGCTGTACCTGCGGTGTGAGGGAAGCGTGTACTTTTGCTGCTTGTGCTGTACCTGCGCTGTGAGGAAAGCATGCATGGCTGCTGCTTGTGCTGTATCTGTTGTGTGTGTGTGTGTGTGTGTGTGAGGGAAGCATGTGTTGTTGTACATTCTCTGTGAGAAGCGTGCACTGCTGGTGTTGTACATTCTCTGTAAGGGAAGCTAACACTGCTGCTGCTTGTTTTGTACCAGCGCTGTGAGGAAATCGTGCTCTGCTGCTGCTTGTGTTGTACATTCTCTGTGAGAAAAGCGTGCCCTGCTGCTGCTTGTGTTGTACATTCTCTGTAAGGGAAGCTTGTACTGGTGCTGTTTTTGGAACCTTGCATTGCTGCTTGTGTTAGACCTGCCCTCCGTGTGAGGGAAGCTGGTGTTGCTTCGTTTTATATGTTCTTTGTATGTGAGGGAAACATGCACTGCTGCTGCTTGTGCTGTATCTGCTCTGTCTGTGAGGGAAGCTTGTATAGTTGTAGCGTCTCTGTGAGAGAAGCGTGCACTGCTGCTGCTTGCTTGTGTTGTACCTTTTCTGTAAGGGAAGCTTGCACTGGTTCTGTTTTTGGAACCTTGCATTGCTGCTTTTGGAACCTTGCATTGCTGCTTTTGGAACCTTGCATTGCTGCTTTTGGAACCTTGCATTGCTGCTTTTGGAACCTTGCATTGCTGCTTGTGTTAGACCTGCCTTCTGTGTGAGGGAAGCTGGTGTTGCTTCCTTTTACATGTTCTTTGAATGTGAGGGGAGCTCTCTTTGCTGCTGATTTTGCAAGACTCCATCCAAAAGAAAGACATTGGTGCACTGGTCTAGGAGTCAAAATTACTAACATTGGGCGTTCAAGGGAGGTTCTGTTTTGTCCAAATGAGACATGGCCAAATGTTTGTTCCCAGCACCTGAATGGACGGGTTCCTTGTCCCAGGTCTGCTTAACCTTTCATGTGTTACATGTGCTACCTCTTCTTGGAGCCCACTGTGTCCCATGTGAGTTGAAGGAAGAAGAACCTTCAGTATTGACAGAGTAAAGTGCTGGGCGTGATACTCTATAGTGAAGAAAAGCGTAGCAGAGCTGAAGTACCACTGGGGTCCAAAGAAATGGTCTAGGTATTGAGACAGCCAGACCCAAATGCCAAACCTAAAATCGTTCTTTATTCTGTGAATACTACTTGAATTCAAAGTGGTTGCAACAAGCTCGTAGTCCCTTCCCACACAAACGTATGTACCCCCTTCTCTATCATACCCCGACACAAAATCACCACACAAGTGCTTAGGATACCTACAGCTTGCATACAACAGAATCACAACTACCACTGCAGCCAATCTTCAAACCTGCCCATGTTACTTAAGACGCCCTCTGTCCAAATCAAATGGTGCTACCCTGCTAAATGACACACTTCTTGCCCCCCCCACGCCCCCTTGTTTATTGCCCTTTTCAAACAGCCTGGGTGTCTTCCACTTCTAACATAAGCCAGCACACAGCTCCACCACTCGGAAATCTCAATGTTGTTGCTTCTTGTCCTTAAGTTGAATGGCAGACACTCTTTTCACAACCAAAACCAGAGCAACGGCACGCTGTACTGTACCATCCCCAACTTCGTACCCACCAGTTCTGTCGTCTTCACTCTGCCCCATTTGCCCACGTGAGGTAGTTTGTGCGTCTTAACATGTCCATGCCATGAATTATCGGCCACACACCGTTGTCTGTTCTGTGCTGCTCTTCAGTAATCTGTTCACTCTTGACTTTGGGATTTGATGCGGATGATACAAAGCTATTTAAGGGGCTGTTTACCCCCAAACCGCTCATCATGAAACAAGACAACAGATGCCCAGTGTGTTATTCACAAGCGGATTATGGAATTCTTCATGCCCAGCAAATCGGCGAGAAAAACTGCAGCTGCTTTCTGTTGCTGCTTCCCGTACTAAGGATACTTCCACCTACTTGGAACAGTAATCCACTTTACTCACTCAAGCATCGTCCGAAGCGGAAATGGTACATTTACATCAAAGGCTAACTTTTCCCACATAGTCACATAGCCCTGAACAGCACACAGCCTCTGGCTCCATGTCCAAGCTCACACGCTGCACAGTTCTTGCCTCGAGACTCAGCCGAACAACCTTTGGCCACCAAGATGCCAACACGTCAGTCTTAATCACACTCGGGTCGTTTGTGAGCAAAATGAAAGCCCAGCTCAAGTGCCAGCTCGTCGCTATAAGTAGTTTACCTTGTGAGAATACGAGTTTTGATTACTGAAGAAGTATTGCAGTCCCTTTCCTCAATGGAATTCAAGCATTGTGCCCTGAAAGCAGGTCAAGATGCGTTGGATTGGCATTACAGGTTAACAAAGCAATTGTTATCCCATTATCCCACCTCAAACCAGCAAAGGGGGGCACACATTCAGCTAGTAGTTCAAGAGGAATAGGAAATAGCTGGTTAGATGGCGACTGTCGAGAGGGTAGAAGAGTGACAAATAGGAGTTGTTGCCACTTTGTCAACTTAACAACATCAATGGTGGCTGCGAAAATCGCTTATCGAAACTTATGTGCCCATAAAAAGAGTTTTACAGGTTAAATTGGGAGTTAATGCTATCTGCCATTATTGATAAACATAGTAAGCACTTTTGGCGGCTAGTGAATTATGGAACTCTTTCATCACCGTCCTCTCTAGAGCCCCAGAATAAGTGAGGAAGATTGGTATATCTTTATACATTCACTATATAGTGGCAGAGACTCTGAAAATGTGTCCGTGCCCCAAGCCAGCTCTGAAGTAGAGGTCGAAGTGATCGCAAGAACTCAGACGGCGGTAATGCCATGTGAAATGATCAGTAATGTGAAAGCCTCTAGGGCTGGTGGCCCGGATGGGCTACCATCTGATATTTAAGAAGGATCCTATGAAATGGGAATTAGTGTTGAGTGCGTTCTACCAGTGGGTAACACTAATGGGTGTCTTCCCAGACTCCTAGAAGGGAGCCATAGTGAAGCCTATTCATTAAAAAGGTCAACTGGATCAGCCTGCTAACTATCGCTTGATCTCTCTCCTCGATATCCCGTCTCAACTTTATGCTCAAACATTATTAAAACACACTGCTTGGGCTTTTGATTTCGGGCTGATCCCGGTGGAGCAAGGAGGCTTCGGGCCAAAGCATTCTACAATGGACACTGTTTCACGGTGTGGGGAGTCGCACGGAAGTCAATGAAGTTGGTAGGTGGCCTTTGCTGCTGCTTCGTTGACTTCCGAGCAGCATTTTACAGGGTGGCCATAGGTACGCTTTGGTGAAAACTCCAACAATGGAATATTTCTGGAGCACTGTTAAGTCTATTGAAGAAAATGCACTGTGAGAATTGGGTCCAGGTTGATCTGGATGGACAAGGAAGCCTGCCAAGGAAATCCTGGCTGAGAATGGCTTACGGCAGGGGTGCGTTTTAGCACCCCTACCAAAAACTTGATATAGTGTGACGAATGACCCCTGAAGAGGTCTCTAGGTGCTGCTGTTTAGTCTGTTATTTGCGGACCTCCCCAAGAAGTTACGTGCTACGCACAGTTACTCTCTAAAGATTGGGGGCAAGCATACCAGCCGCCTTATGTACGCGGGCGATCTGGTAGTGATGGATCCAACGCCTATAAGGCTCCAAAGAAAATTAAATACCTGAACACCTTTTGTCTTGAAATCAAACTGCCGATAAATGTTGAGAAAATAAAAACTTTGTTTTTCACTAGAAAGAAAAAAAATTTTGCTTGGTTTTTAGGAAATGTGCGGTTGTAGCAGGTGAATGGCTTTAAGAAGTTTGATCGCAAATATGGTAGCTATACCTTTAAGCCTTTAAGTAAAGTGATACAAGGCAAACTAATACCCCAAGCTCTTTATGGTGCAGAGGTGCTGGCAATGGATAGGCGGGTTGCTTAAGAAGGCTTGGAGGGTAATTTGTTGAAAGTGCTCCTTGATTTACCGAAAAATGCTATGATACAAGCCGTTAGAAGGGACTTGAGAACAGTAGCCTGGAGTTCGCTGGCGAATGCCAGAGCTTTTATTTCTCCATTAAAAAATTGGGTTTCTGGCGACAAACTGTCAGCGCTAATTTTACCCGAGTTGTTGGCAACCTTTCCCTCTAGGAGGATCCCTGTGATAGAAATGTTGAAGCGCTTGGAAGTTCCTGATTTACGCACTGAGGGAGTGACAGTAGCTCAAGTTAATCATATAAAAAGCACCCTCAGACAATGTGCTATTGAAACCAGTTGGAAAGAGGACCTTCAGTATCTCAAATTTAGGAGTTTTCTTATCCCATTGTTAGCATCGCAGGATAATATGGATTTCTATCCATACCTATATACAATACCAGACAAAACCTTACAGAACGAAATTCTGCGGTTGACGGTGGGAATCGACCCGGGTTGGCAAATCGAGGGATTAAAAACACAAGTAGATGAGTGCGTGGCCAATGCCCCTTGTAAGTGGGGCAGGCAATATTCAGTGATCCATCTGTTGATGGATTGTGCACTCCTCCTTCAGGAAAGGAAGAAAATTCTCCGGCCTATTTTCAAAAAGTACGGGATACAGTCGAGAGAAATTGGCTTAAAATTGTTATGTGACCTTAGATACCAGGACGTAGCCATTGCAACCGGTCTATACCTGCGGAAAATGATAACACCCAGGTTAGACTTTATCCCTCTTAGTGCTCTAAGGCAAAAGGTTGGCACGCCTTAAGTGGCATGGTGTTTCGAATCAGTAAGCTAACTTTGAGCTTTTAAAAGGCTGCCTCGATGGGCTGGGAGTTGGGAAATTTGACCCCAATAGCAAGGATCATTAAGAGAGTATCTCGTGGTTGAGATAAGCAACTATGCTCATTGCACTTTATAATGCGCATGTGAGGAAAATGTGTGTGTAAGCTCCTGGTTATTACCCTCTTTCCTTTAAAATGTTTCTTTTAATATATGCGGGACCGTTTGAAGTTCTTACTGAGTCCTGTCCGCACTATGGGAATGGCCTGGCAAGGCCCCGCGGGAGACGGGAAGTTTGGCCTTGTTAATGAGGTTGATTGAGAGCCCCATGTGATTGGGATACGTTGCGAGGCGTGTTGCACCTTATAATGTTGTACCTGAGCAAAATGAGCTGCATGTTAATGGTTAATTTGGCACCTTTGTGTTTTTAATGTGTTTTTAAGATATGTGTGATTGTTGACCATCTAATGTGTCTTAGTGTAGTATATGTTTATTAGTCGAAGTCGTGTGTTGGTTAAACTGACCTAAATGCGTGCTACGCACTATTAATTGTATGACATTTGTGATTGCTTATTTATGGATCCGGTAATGTGCAATATTTCTGTAAGAATTTATTTCTTGGAAATACATTTTTGAATTGAATTGAAACCTATTTTTCACATGAACTTTTTAAATCGAACTTGCTGAATGTTAAGTTCCTAATTAATGTATTTTCAACTCTTCGCAAAACCAGACGTGTCTCTTCACTGTTTCATGCACCATCTTCCACCCTTTGCAGCCTGACAACACATCACCTGCTTTTGGTCACCAAGAACCTCTCCTACTCCTCTGCCGACAGTAGCAATCCATACAGCATTCTCAGACATTCCCCTTTTTGGGGGGGGGGGGGTGTATTTTTTTTATTTTATTGATTAAAAAAATATATATATATAACATTACAATTCATTAACTTGTCCCTGTCCCTCCCCCCACCCCTAAACAAGGAGAGAGATGCGAGTCACACCTCGTGCAAATAAATATAAACCCATAGATGAGATTGGATCACATCAAATTACAGCAGATTCCCATCAGACGCATGTACAGAGTATTCATCAACTGTCCCGGCTCAGGGTCCCCCATTTCCTGTCTCAGACATTCCCACTACTAACTATATCTCTGGCAGTTGTGAAAAGGGTCAAAACCATAGTGTACTTGCCGGGAACACACACCGGTTGGAAATTAAACCCCTACATATCTGCTAGCCAACAGGGTTTGTGGAGAGCAGTATATCCTGCCCCCTTTGTTGTCATCAAAGGAACCTATGGCTGGAAGTCAGTTATAATCCACTGTTTGACCCGTTGTGCCAGTCTGTTGTGCTCTGCACACGTGGGCTCGCACCTCATCCAAGTCTCCAGTGTAACGAAGGAAGGTGCTGATGAAATGCTGAGATGTTTCTTTGAGACGCAGTAATAGAGCCCTAGGTAGCCAGACACTCGCGTTGATCTGACCTGCTTAAAACCCTTACTTTTTCCAAGAACATTGCTTAACAATACAATGCTGGACACACAATTCCTTAGTGCACACAACCCGTCCTTTGGTGAATCCCTGGTCGTTGTCTTGTGCAAGTGGTGTGTGCAGGCAGTTAGTAAGGCACTGGAAAGAGAGGGCGCCCACAGCTCGCTTCTCAGTCCACACCTGTGGGGTGAGCCCTGCTCTGTTTCAACATGTCTCCAACTTGGATCACAGAAGTGATTTGCACAAACCCACGCTTGAAAAGAGGTCACACTTTAGCTGCACGCCCTTCATTAAGTTAGTCGGTTGTTTCAACTTGCTTCTGATGCAGGATCGGAGCTGAGCCATGTGTAGACAACAGAACCTGGTGTTAATTCAAAAGGCCGTCCTGGTTCTCTGTTTCAGCTGGGGGGGGGGCTCCTCTGATACATTACAGCATACCTAGTGCCGTTGGCACTCAAGACCCTCTGGCCCAGGGGTCTGTGGTGTACCACCTTCCCAGGTCCAGAACCGTTCTCCAACCACCTCTCCTATACATTATAGCCACCCCAGGACTTCCTGAGAACTGTTCTCCACCCACCTCCTAGATATTATAGTAGCCCCCCCCCAGGTCTTCTTGAGGACAGTTTTCCACCCACCTCTCCCAGGGATTATAGTACCCTCCTGCCTTCCTCAGCACTGTTCTCCACCCACCTCTCCTAGACATTACAGTAGCCTCCCCGGCCCCCTTCCCAGGTCTTCATGGAGACTGTTACCCACCCACCTCCAAGGCATTATAGGAGCCCAGGTCTTCCCGAGGACTGCTGTCCACCCACCTCTCCTAAGCATTGTAGTCCCCTCCCCCCCCCCGGTCTTCCTGAGCACTGTTCTCCACTCTCCTGTCTTAGGCATTATAGTACCCCTCCCTGGGTCTTCCTGAGGTCTGTTCTCCACCCATCTCTCCTAGGCATTATAGCCCCCCCCCCCCCCCCCAGGGCTTCCCGAGTTCTGTTCTCCATCCACCTCTTCTAGGCATTATAACCCCCGCCCCCGGGTCTTCCTAAGGACTGGTTGCCCTCTGTCCTGTTCCTGACGCACTCCTCTTAGCTGCTCATTCATTCATTCATTCTGTTTGTTTCACTCTAGGGCATCTGTCGGACCGCAGAAGACTTGTCATTCAAGCTTCAAGTCGCCGGTAAGTCTTGTGTCCGTGGTACCTTTGTATCTATTGCCTTTCTGTCCGGGTATTTTGCAAACCCCACCGTATTCCCAGGGTGACCCCACCGTATTCCCAGGGTGACCCCACCTTATGCCCAGGGCGGCCGCACCACTGCCCTCTTTCCTGGATAACACCGAATACGTCAGTGCGCTTCATTTAGAATCGTTGTATGTAGATATCATGTGGTATCAAAAATCGGGCCCGCATCCGCCCCTCCTGGGCCTACTTTGGTCACCCCTGGTTCACGGTGTTTCCTTATTGTCCTGTCTGTTACTGTCCCTCCAGCACCTGCTCTCCTCCTGTCCCTCCACCGCTGGACCTGCTCTCCTCCTGTCCCTCCACCGCTGGACCTGCTCTCCTCCTGTCCCTCCAGCGCTGGACCTGCTCTCCTCCTGTCCCTCCAGCGCTGGACCTGCTCTCCTCCTGTCCCTCCACCGCTGGACCTGCTCTCATCCTGTCCCTCCACCGCTGGACCTGCTCTCCTCCTGTCCCTCCACCGCTGGACCTGCTCTCCTCCTGTCCCTCCACCGCTGGACGTGCTCTCCTCCTGTCCCTCCACCGCTGGACGTGCTCTCCTCCTGTCCCTCCACCGCTGCACCTGCTCTCCTCCTGTCCCTCCACCGCTGCACCTGCTCTCCTCCTGTCCCTCCACTGCTGCACCTGCTCTCCTCCTGTCCCTCCACCGCTGGACCTGCTCTCCTCCTGTCCCTCCACCGCTGGACCTGCTCTCCTCCTGTCCCTCCACCGCTGGACGTGCTCTCCTCCTGTCCCTCCACCGCTGCACCTGCTCTCCTCCTGTCCCTCCACTGCTGCACCTGCTCTCCTCCTGCGCCTCCACCGCTGCACCTGCTCTCCTCCTGTCCCTCCAGCGCTGCACCTGCTCTCCTCCTGTCCCTCCACCGCTGCACCTGCTCTCCTCCTGTCCCTCCACCGCTGCACCTGCTCTCCTCCTGTCCCTCCACCGCTGGACCTGCCCTCCTCCTGTCCCTCCCACCGCTGGACCTGCCCCTCCTCCTGTCCCTCCACCGCTGCACCTGCTCTCCTCCTGTCCCTCCAGCGCTGCACCTGCTCTCCTCCTGTCCCTCCAGCGCTGCACCTGCTCTCCTCCTGTCCCTCCAGCGCTGCACCTGCCCTCCTCCTGTCCCTCCAGCGCTGCACCTGCCCTCCTCCTGTCCCTCCAGCGCTGGACCTGCCCTCCTCCTGTCCCTCCAGCGCTGGACCTGCCCTCCTCCTGTCCCTCCAGCGCTGGACCTGCCCTCCTCCTGTCCCTCCAGCGCTGGACCTGCCCTCCTCCTGTCCCTCCAGCGCTGCACCTGCCCTCCTCCTGTCCCTCCACCGCTGGACCTGCTCTCCTCCTGTCCCTCCACCGCTGCACCTGCACTCCTCCTGTCCCTCCACCGCTGCACCTGCTCTCCTCCTGTCCCTCCAGCGCTGCACCTGCTCTCCTCCTGTCCCTCCACTGCTGCTCTCCTCCTGTCCCTCCAGCTCTGCACCTGCTCTCCTCCTGTCCCTCCAGCGCTGCACCTGCTCTCCTCCTGTCCAGCGCTGCACCTGCTCTCCTGTCCCTCCAGCGCTGCACCTGCTCTCCTCCTGTCCCTCCAGCGCTGCACCTGCTCTCCTCCTGTCCCTCCAGCGCTGCACCTGCTCTCCTTCTGTCCCTCCACCGCTGGACCTGCTCTCCTTCTGTCCCTCCACCGCTGGACCTGCTCTCCTCCTGTCCCTCCACCGCTGGACCTGCTCTCCTCCTGTCCCTCCACCGCTGCACCTGCTCTCCTCCTGTCCCTCCACCGCTGCACCTGCTCTCCTCCTGTCCCTCCACCGCTGCACCTGCTCTCCTCCTGTCCCTCCACCGCTGCACCTGCTCTCCTCCTGTCCCTCCAGCGCTGCACCAGCCCTCCTCCTGTCCCTCCACCGCTGGACCTGCACTCCTCCTGTCCCTCCAGCGCTGCACTCCTCCTGTCCCTCCAGCGCTGCACCTGCTCTCCTCCTGTCCCTCCAGCGCTGCACCTGCTCTCCTCCTGTCCCTCCACTGCTGCACTCCTCCTGTCCCTCCACTGCTGCACTCCTCCTGTCCTTCCACTGCTGCACTCCTCCTGTCCCTCCAGCGCTGCACCTGCTCTCCTCCTGTCCCTCCACCGCTGGACCTGCTCTCCTCCTGTCCCTCCAGCGCTGGACCTGCTCTCCTCCTGTCCCTCCAGCGCTGGACCTGCTCTCCTCCTGTCCCTCCACCGCTGGACCTGCTCTCCTCCTGTCCCTCCACCGCTGGACCTGCTCTCCTCCTGTCTCTCCACCGCTGGACCTGCTCTCCTCCTGTCCCTCCACCGCTGGACGTGCTCTCCTCCTGTCCCTCCACCGCTGCACCTGCTCTCCTCCTGTCCCTCCACCGCTGCACCTGCTCTCCTCCTGTCCCTCCACTGCTGCACCTGCTCTCCTCCTGTCCCTCCACCGCTGGACCTGCTCTCCTCCTGTCCCTCCACCGCTGGACGTGCTCTCCTCCTGTCCCTCCACCGCTGCACCTGCTCTCCTCCTGTCCCTCCACTGCTGCACCTGCTCTCCTCCTGCGCCTCCACCGCTGCACCTGCTCTCCTCCTGTCCCTCCAGCGCTGCACCTGCTCTCCTCCTGTCCCTCCACCGCTGCACCTGCTCTCCTCCTGTCCCTCCACCGCTGCACCTGCTCTCCTCCTGTCCCTCCACCGCTGGACCTGCCCTCCTCCTGTCCCTCCACCGCTGGACCTGCCCTCCTCCTGTCCCTCCACCGCTGCACCTGCTCTCCTCCTGTCCCTCCAGCGCTGCACCTGCTCTCCTCCTGTCCCTCCAGCGCTGCACCTGCTCTCCTCCTGTCCCTCCAGCGCTGCACCTGCTCTCCTCCTGTCCCTCCAGCGCTGCACCTGCCCTCCTCCTGTCCCTCCAGCGCTGGACCTGCCCTCCTCCTGTCCCTCCAGCGCTGGACCTGCCCTCCTCCTGTCCCTCCAGCGCTGGACCTGCCCTCCTCCTGTCCCTCCAGCGCTGCACCTGCCCTCCTCCTGTCCCTCCACCGCTGGACCTGCTCTCCTCCTGTCCCTCCACCGCTGCACCTGCACTCCTCCTGTCCCTCCACCGCTGCACCTGCTCTCCTCCTGTCCCTCCAGCGCTGCACCTGCTCTCCTCCTGTCCCTCCACTGCTGCTCTCCTCCTGTCCCTCCAGCTCTGCACCTGCTCTCCTCCTGTCCCTCCAGCGCTGCACCTGCTCTCCTCCTGTCCCTCCAGCGCTGCACCTGCTCTCCTCCTGTCCAGCGCTGCACCTGCTCTCCTGTCCCTCCAGCGCTGCACCTGCTCTCCTCCTGTCCCTCCAGCGCTGCACCTGCTCTCCTCCTGTCCCTCCAGCGCTGCACCTGCTCTCCTTCTGTCCCTCCACCGCTGGACCTGCTCTCCTCCTGTCCCTCCACCGCTGGACCTGCTCTCCTCCTGTCCCTCCACCGCTGGACCTGCTCTCCTCCTGTCCCTCCACCGCTGCACCTGCTCTCCTCCTGTCCCTCCACCGCTGCACCTGCTCTCCTCCTGTCCCTCCACCGCTGCACCTGCTCTCCTCCTGTCCCTCCACCGCTGCACCTGCTCTCCTCCTGTCCCTCCAGCGCTGCACCAGCCCTCCTCCTGTCCCTCCACCGCTGGACCTGCACTCCTCCTGTCCCTCCAGCGCTGCACTCCTCCTGTCCCTCCAGCGCTGCACCTGCTCTCCTCCTGTCCCTCCAGCGCTGCACCTGCTCTCCTCCTGTCCCTCCACTGCTGCACTCCTCCTGTCCCTCCACTGCTGCACTCCTCCTGTCCTTCCACTGCTGCACTCCTCCTGTCCCTCCAGCGCTGCACCTGCTCTCCTCCTGTCCCTCCACTGTTGCACTCCTCCTGTCCCTCCACTGTTGCACTCCTCCTGTCCCTCCACAGCTGCACGTGCTCTCCTCGTGTCCCTCAACCCCTGCACCTGCTCTCCTCGTGTCCCTCCAGCGCTGCACCTGCTCTCCTCCTGTCCCTCCAGCGCTGCACCTGCTCTCCTCCTGTCCCTCCACTGCTGCACTCCTCCTGTCCCTCCTCTGCTGCACTCCTCCTGTCCCTCCAGCGCTGCACCTGCTCTTCTCCTGTCCCTCCACTGCTGCACTCCTCCTGTCCCTCCACTGCTGCACCTGCTCTCCTCCTGTCCCTCCACTGCTGCACTTCTCCTGTCCCTCCAGCGCTGCACCTGCTCTCCTCCAGTCCCTCCACTGCTGCACTCCTCCTGTCCCTCCAGTGCTGCACCTGCTCTCCTCCTGTCCTTCCGCTGCTGCACTCCTCCTGTCCTTCCACTGCTGCACTCCTCCTGTCCTTCCACTGCTGCACTCCTTCTGTCCCTCCAGCACTGCACTCCTCGTGTCCCTCCACCGCTGCACTCCTCGTGTCCCTCCACCGCTGCACTCCTCGTGTCCCTCCACCGCTGCACTCCTCGTGTCCCTCCACCGCTGCACTCCTCGTGTCCCTCCACCGCTGCACCTGCTCTCCTCGTGTCCCTCCACCGCTGCACCTGCTCTCCTCCTGTCCCTCTACTGCTGCACTCCTCCTGTCCCTCTACTGCTGCACTCCTCCTGTCCCTCTACTGCTGCACTCCTCCTGTCCCTCTACTGCTGCACTCCTCCTGTCCCTCTACTGCTGCACTCCTCCTGTCCCTCTACTGCTGCACTCCTCCTGTCCCTCCACTGCTGCACTCCTCCTGTCCCTCCACTGCTGCACCTGCTCTCCTCCTGTCCCTCCACTGCTGCACCTGCTCTCCTCCTGTCCCTCCAGCGCTGCACCTGCTCTCCTCCTGTCCCTCCAGCGCTGCACCTGCTCTCCTCCTGTCCCTCCACTGCTGCACTCCTCCTGTCCCTCCAGCGCTGCACCTGCTCTCCTCCTGTCCCTCCACTGCTGCACTCCTCCTGTCCCTCCAGCGCTGCACCTGCTCTCCTCCTGTCCCTCCAGCGCTGCACCTGCTCTCCTCCTGTCCCTCCAGCGCTGCACCTGCTCTCCTCCTGTCCCTCCACTGCTGCTCTCCTCCTGTCCCTCCAGCTCTGCACCTGCTCTCCTCCTGTCCCTCCACCGCTGCACCTGCTCTCCTCCTGTCCCTCCACCGCTGCACCTGCTCTCCTCCTGTCCCTCCACCGCTGCACCTGCTCTCCTCCTGTCCCTCCACCGCTGCACCTGCTCTCCTCCTGTCCCTCCGTCTGCACCTGCACTCCTCCTGTCCCTCCAGCGCTGCACCTGCTCTCCTCCTGTCCCTCCACTGCTGCACCTGCTCTCCTCCTGTCCCTCCACCGCTGCACCTGCTCTCCTCCTGTCCCTCCACCGCTGCACCTGCTCTCCTCCTGTCCCTCCACCGCTGCACCTGCTCTCCTCCTGTCCCTCCACCGCTGCACCTGCTCTCCTCCTGTCCCTCCACTGCTGCACCTGCTCTCCTCCTGTCCCTCCAGCGCTGCACCTGCTCTCCTCCTGTCCCTCCACTGCTGCACCTGCTCTCCTCCTGTCCCTCCACTGCTGCACCTGCTCTCCTCCTGTCCCTCCACTGCTGCACCTGCTCTCCTCCTGTCCCTCCACTGCTGCACCTGCTCTCCTCCTGTCCCTCCAGCGCTGCACCTGCTCTCCTCCTGTCCCTCCAGCGCTGCACCTGCTCTCCTCCTGTCCCTCCAGCGCTGCACCTGCACTCCTCCTGTCCCTCCAGCGCTGCACCTGCACTCCTCCTGTCCCTCCAGCGCTGCACCTGCACTCCTCCTGTCCCTCCAGCGCTGCACCTGCTCTCCTCCTGTCCCTCCAGCGCTGCACCTGCTCTCCTCCTGTCCCTCCAGCGCTGCACCTGCTCTCCTCCTGTCCCTCCAGCGCTGCACCTGCACTCCTCCAACGCTGCACCTGCACTCCTCCTGTCCCTCCACACCTGCACTCCTCCTGTCCCTCCACACCTGCACTCCTCCTGTCCCTCCACTGCTGCACTCCTCCTGTCCCTCCACTGCTGCACTCCTCCTGTCCCTCCACCGCTGCACCTGCTCTCCTCCTGTCCCTCCACCGCTGCACCTGCATTCTTCCTGTCCCTCCAGCGCTGCACCTGCTCTCCTCCTGTCCCTCCAGCGCTGCACCGGCTCTCCTCCTGTCCCTCCAGCGCTGCACCGGCTCTCCTCCTGTCCCTCCACTGCTGCACTTCTCCTGTCCCTCCAGCGCTGCACCTGCTCTCCTCCTGTCCCTCCACTGCTGCACCTGCTCTCCTCCTGTCCCTTCACTGCTGCTCTCCTCCTGTCCCTCCAGCGCTGCACCTGCTCTCCTCCTGTCCCTCCAGCGCTGCACCTGCTCTCCTCCTGTCCCTCCAGCGCTGCACCTGCTCTCCTCCTGTCCCTCCAGCGCTGCACCTGCTCTCCTCCTGTCCCTCCAGCGCTGCACCTGCTCTCCTCCTGTCCCTCCAGCGCTGCACCTGCTCTCCTCCTGTCCCTCCAGCGCTGCACCTGCCCTCCTGCTGTCCCTCCAGCGCTGCACCTGCCCTCCTGCTGTCCCTCCAGCGCTGCACCTGCTCTCCTCCTGTCCCTCCAGCGCTGCACCTGCTCTCCTCCTGTTCCTCCAGCGCTGCACCTGCTCTCCTCCTGTCCCTCCACTGCTGCACTCCTCCTGTCCCTCCAGCGCTGCACCTGCTGTCCTCCTGTCCCTCCACTGCTGCACTCCTCCTGTCCCTCCAGTGCTGCACCTGCTCTCCTCCTGTCCCTCCACCGCTGCACCTGCTCTCCTCCTGTCCCTCCACCGCTGCACCTGCTCTCCTCCTGTCCCTCCACCGCTGCACCTGCACTCTTCCTGTCCCTCCACTGCTGCACTCTTCCTGTCCCTCCACTGCTGCACTCTTCCTGTCCCTCCACTGCTGCACTCCTCCTGTCCCTCCAACCGCTGCACCTGCTCTCCTCTTGTCCCTCCACCGCTGCACCTGCTCTCCTCCTGTTCCTCCACTGCTGCACTTCTCCTGTCCCTCCACTGCTGCACTCCTCCTGTCCCTCCAGCGCTGCTGCTGCACTCCTCCTGTCCCTCCACCGCTGCACCTGTTCTCCTCCTGTCCCTCCACCGCTGCACCTGTTCTCCTCCTGTCCCTCCACTGCTTCACTCCTCCTGTCCCAGCGCTGCACCTGCACTCCTCCTGTCCCTCCAGCACTGCACCTGCTCTCCACCTGTCCCTCCACTGCTGCACCTGCTCTCCACCTGTCCCTCCACTGCTGCACCTGCTCTCCTCCTGTCCCTCCACTGCTGCTCTCCTCCTGTCCCTCCAGCGCTGCACCTGCACTCCTCCTGTCCCTCCAGCGCTGCGCCTGCACTCCTCCTGTCCCTCCAGCGCTGCACCTGCACTCCTCCTGTCCCTCCAGCGCTGCACCTGCACTCCTCCTGTCCCTCCAGCGCTGCACCTGCACTCCTCCTGTCCCTCCAGCGCTGCACCTGCACTCCTCCTGTCCCTCCAGCGCTGCACCTGCACTCCTCCTGTCCCTCCAGCGCTGCACCTGCTCTCCTCCTGTCCCTCCAGCGCTGCACCTGCCCTCCTCCTGTCCCTCCAGCGCTGCACCTGCCCTCCTCCTGTCCCTCCAGCGCTGCACCTGCCCTCCTCCTGTCCCTCCAGCGCTGCACCTGCCCTCCTCCTGTCCCTCCAGCGCTGCACCTGCCCTCCTCCTGTCCTCCAGCGCTGCACCTGCTCTCCTCCTGTCCCTCCAGCGCTGCACCTGCTCTCCTCCTGTCCCTCCACCGCTGCATCTGCTGCCTTCTTGTTCTCTGTCCCTCCTCCATTGTAATGTTTGGATGGGTGATAAGTGCACAGCTGCAGCACTTCGTGCTTGAAAGGGGTCTTGTGCCAGGTAGAAGTGCCCTGCCTGGCAATAACTGGCCACACTCCCAAACATCAGTGCAGGGGCCTCCAACCTTTTCTGTAATAAGAGCTACTTGTGCTCCATGAATATCCTGCCGAGCTACTGTTATTACCATTGTACCAGTGAGCATGTCAGACAAGATTACACTAGCGGCCACCTCATGCAAGATTACCAGCAGTGATCACTTCAGGGCCACAGACGGGGCCGCCACCAGTAACTTGATAAAAGGCTGTATCAATGTAGAGTGCCTCTACATGGGTAATTAATAACAGCCATAGTGGTAATACCCCTGGCACCAAGGTATATTATGAGTAGGGCTCCCGGTTTTATGGTAATTATCTTTTTGACATTTCCATCTGTATTTATCCATATTTATTTTGTGCTTAGAGTACAAAATGACGCTGTAATGGGTATATTTCCACATTTATTTATTCAACAAATGTTTACTCGCGTTAGTGTCCAATGGATTTTAGTAGTTTACAGTACCATACAATCATTATAAACCATTTGCATCATAGAACACCATAGACAGCTGCACTCCCTCAGCTTAATTGGTAAACCTTTTTATGTTTTTAGCTTCCCTGCCTGTCCATCCGCACAGTTATCGACCCCCTCATGGTTGACAGTAGTGAGTATCGTCCAAAAGAACCTATTTTCCGTATTTAAAGATAAATACAGACCGGAAAATAGATGTTTTTCTGTCTGTATTTATCTGCAACAATCATTAAAAATGGAAAACTGGGAGCCTTAATTATGAGTCCCAATTCTCCCTGATGCTGCAGTATTTCTCATTCAAATATTGTCTTTAACCCCTTCGCTGCTAGGCCTTTTCCCCTCCTGTGCTAAGCCTTTTTTTGGCTATTTGGGGTAGTTCGCGCATAGGCCCCTGTAACATTTTGACCACATAAGGTATCCACGCCAAATTTGCGTCCTTTTTTTCCAACATCATGGGGATTCTAAAGGTACCCAGGGTTTGTGGATTCCCCTGGAGGGGACCCAGAAATTAGCCAAAATACAGCAAAAAATTTTTGGAGGGGGGAAAAATGGGCTCTAGATGAAAGCGTCTGGTTTTTTTCCCTGCAAATGGTATCAATAAAGGGGTTGTGGTGCTGAAATCACCATCTTCCCAGCTTTCAGGGACAAGCAGACTTTTGTCAGAAAACCAAAAATTTTTACACAGTTTTGGCATTTTTCAGGGACATAGTCTATTTTTGCTATTTTTTGTGCTTTCAACCTCTTTCCAGTTAATGGTAGAAATGGGTATGAAAGCAACAATGGATCCTGGAAAGCTATACATTTTAGAAAAGTAGACACAATTCTGAATTCAGCAAGGGGTCATTTGTGTAGATCCTTCAAGGTTTCTTCATAGAAACTAACAGTTAAATAAAGGAAAAATTGAAAATGAGTTGAAAAAAACTGCCATTTGTGCCAACGTTTTCACCTGTAACTTCTTCTAATTATGACAGATGTTTGAAAGCAATATACCACTACATCCGCTGGACCTTTCTGGTTGTGGGGATATATAGGACTTGTAGGTTCACCAAGAACCCGACGAACCCAGAGCCAATAACTGAGCAGCGTCTTGCAATGGTTTTTTACTATGTACCGGGTATATAGCAATTATTTTGGGAAAATGTATACATGGAAAAATAGGTATGAAAGACACCTATGTATTTCTGAAATGGGAACAAAATGTAGAGTTTAGAAACAGTAGATATTTGCACATTCCGAAATTGGGAGTACCCATACTAGCATGAGAATTATAGGTCATTATTCAAAATGACTTCTTTTTTACACATTGTCTTTCATTTGGAAGGCAGAAATGCATCAAAAGTCAATAGGTAATAACAGTTGCTCTACAATTCTGTGTTACCCTACGTCTCCCGATAAAAATGGTACCTCACTTGTGTGGTTAGGCCTAGTGCCCACGATAGGAAACGGCTCAAAACGCAACGTGGACACACCACATTTTCACAATGAAAAATGACCCTTTTTTTTGCAAAGTGCCTAGCTGTAGTTTTGGAACCCTAGCTCTGCCGGCACCTAGGGAAACTTAGCAAACCTATACATTTTTGAAAACTAGACACCCGGGGGATGCTAGGGAGGTATGGCTTGCGTGGATCCCCCAACGTTTTCTTACCCAGAATCCCTGCAAACCTCAAATTTAGCTGAACAAATCACTTTTTCCATACATTTTTGTGTGGGAAAGTTGTGGCATCACCGGGCTGACACAAATTTCCTACCACCCAGTGTTCCCCCAGGTCTCCCGATAAAAATGGTGCCTCACTCGTGTGGGAGGCCCAAGTACCCGGGACAGGCAAGGGCCCAAAACGTATTGAGGCGACATCAAAATTGCCTATCACAAAATGTTTTGGGGCCTTGCCTGTCGCGGGTACTTGGGCCTCCCACACGAGTGAGGCACCATTTTCATCGGGAGACCTGGGGGAACACTGGGTGGTAGGAAATTTGTGTCAGCCCGGTGATGCCACATCTTTCCCACACACAAATGTGTGGAAAAAGTAATTTTATTTCAGCTAAATTTGAGGTTTGCAGGGGATTCTGGGTAAGAAAACGTTGGGGGATCCACGCAAGCCATACCTCCCTGGAACCCCCCGGGTGTCTAGTTTTCAGAAATGTGTGGGTTTGGTAGGTTTCCCTAGGTGGCCGCCGAGCCCCGGGCCAAAACGTCATGGGACCCCCCTTGCAAAACCAGGTCGTTTTGTGATAGGCAATTTTGATGTCGCCTCAATAAGTTTTGGGCCCTAGCCTGTCGTGGGTACTTGGGCCTCCCACACAAGTGAGGCACCATTTTTATCGGGAGACCTGGGGGAACGCTGGGTGGTAGGAAATTTGTGTCAGCCCGGTGATGCCACAACTTTACCACACAAAAATGTGTGGAAAAAGTGATTATTTTTTTTCCAGCTAAATTTGAGGTTTGCAGGGGATTCTGGGTAAGAAAACGTTGGGGGATCCACGCAAGCCATACCTCCCTGGAACCCCCGGGTGTCTAGTTTTCAGAAATGTGTGGGTTTGGTAGGTTTCCCTAGCTGGCCGCCGAGCACGGGGCCAAAAACCCAGGTGACCCCCCTTGCAAAACCAGGTCGTTTTGTGATAGGCAATTTTGATGTCGCCTCAATACGTTTTGGGCCCTAGCCTGTCGTGGGTACTTGGGCCTCCCACACAAGTGAGGCACCATTTTTATCGGGAGACCTGGGGGAACGCTGGGTGGTAGGAAATTTGTGTCAGCCCGGTGATGCCACAACTTTACCACACAAAAATGTGTGGAAAAAGTGATTATTTTTTTCCAGCTAAATTTGAGGTTTGCAGGGGATTCTGGGTAAGAAAACGTTGGGGATCCACGCAAGCCATACCTCCCGGAACCCCCGGGTGTCTAGTTTTCAGAAATGTGTGGGTTTGGTAGGTTTCCTAGCTGGCCGCCGAGCACGGGGCCAAAACCCAGGTGACCCCCTTGCAAAACCAGGTCGTTTTGTGATAGGCAATTTTGATGTCGCCTCAATACGTTTTGGGCCCTAGCCTGTCGTGGGTACTTGGGCCTCCCACACAAGTGAGGCACCATTTTTATCGGGAGACCTGGGGGAACGCTGGGTGGTAGGAAATTTGTGTCAGCCCGGTGATGCCACAACTTTACCACACAAAAATGTGTGGAAAAAGTGATTATTTTTTTTCCAGCTAAATTTGAGGTTTGCAGGGGATTCTGGGTAAGAAAACGTTGGGGGATCCACGCAAGCCATACCTCCCTGGAACCCCCCGGGTGTCTAGTTTTCAGAAATGTGTGGGTTTGGTCAGTTTCCCTAGCTGGCCGCGGAGCCCGGGGCCAAAAACCCAGGTGATCCCCCTTGCAAAACCAGGTTGTTTTGTGATGGGTAATTTTGAAGTCGCCTCAATATGTTTTGGGCCCTTGCCTGTCGCGGGTACTTGACCCACCCACACAAGTGGGGTACCATTTTTCTTGGAAGACTTTGGGGAATGCGGGCTTGGTGGAATTTTGTTGATCCACACAGATTTCAGAACTTTCCACCACAGAAATGTGAGGAAAATGTGTTTTTTTTTTTGGGACAAATTTTGAGGTTTGCAAGGGATTCTGGGTAACAGAACCTGGTGAGAGCCAGACAAGTCACCCCATCCTGGATTCCCCTGGGTGTCTAGTTTTCAAAAATGTATAGGTTTGCTAGGTTTTCCCTAGGTGCCGGCAGAGCTAGGGTTCGAAATCTACATCTAGGCACTTTGCAAAAAAAGGATCAGTTTTCACTGTGAAAATGTGGTGTCCACATTGCGTTTTGGGCCGTTTCCTGTCGCGGGCACGAGGCCTACCCACACAAGTGAGGTACCATTTTTCTCGGAAGACTTTGGGGGATGCAGGGTGGGTGGAATTTTGTGGATCCACGCAGATTCCAAAACTTTCCACCACAAAAATGTGAGGAAAATGTGTTTTTTTTTGACACAGTTTAAGGTTTGCAAGGGATTCTGGGTAACAGAACCTGGTGAGAGCCAGACAAGTCACCCAATTCTGTAGTCCCCTGGGTGTCTAGTTTTCAAAAATGTACAGGTTTGCTAGGTTTCCCTAAGTGCCGTCTGCGCTAGGGCCCAAACTCCACAGGTAGGCACATTGCTAAAAATAAGTCTGTGCCACCCGGGGGGGGGGGGGAGTTTGCCCCGATATGGCCCCAAGGGGGGCAGAAAGACTGGGTATTTTTTGGGGGGGTGGGGGCATTGGTATGCCCATTCTGGGCAGCCCCCACGTATATTTAAAGCCAGCGTAATCGCTGGTGCCTAGTGGGCTTTCTGCCCCCCCCGGGGGGCAGATCAGGGGCCACTGCCCCCATCTGCCCCCACGGGGGGCAGAAAGACTGGAATTTCTCTGGGGGGTGGGGGTATTGTCATGCCCATTTCGGGCAGCCCCCACCCCTACATGAATACAAAAAAAATATCCCTGGTTTCTAGTGGGCTTAAGACTGTTTTATTTTGGGGGGTGTGGGGGCATTGAAATGCCCGTTTTGGGCAGCCCCACCCTAATTTCAATTGCCCAAAATAAATCCCTGGCGTCTAGTGGGCTTTTTGCCCCCCCGGGGGGGGCAGAAAGGCTGTAATTTTGGTGGGGGGGTGGGGGCATTGGCATGCCCGTTTTGGGCAGCCCCCACCCTAAGTAAAATTGCCCCCAAAAAAACCCTGGCATCTAGTGGGCCTTCTGCCCCCAGGGGGGGGGCAGAAAGGCTATAATTTTGGTGGGGTGGGGGCATTGGCATGCCCGTTTTGGGCAGCCCCCACCCTAAGTAAAATTGCGGGGGAAAAATCCCTGGCGCTAGTGGGCTTTCTGCCCCTCCGGGGGCAGATTGGGGGTTACTGCCCCATCTGCCCCCAGGGGGCAGAAAGACTGTAATTTTTTGGGGGGTGGGGGCATTGGCATGCCCGTTTTGGGCAGCCCCACCCTAATTTCATTTGCCTAAAAGAAATCCCTGGCGTCTAGTGGGCTTTTGCCCCCCCGGGGGGCAGAAAGGCTGTAATTTTGTTGAGGGGGTGGGGGCATTGGCATGCCCATTTTGGGCAGCCCCCACCCATTAGTACATTTTTTGAGAAAAAATCCCTGGCGCTAGTGGGCTTTCTGCCCCCCTGGGGGGCAGATTGAGGGCTGCTGCCCCCATCTGCCCCCAGGGGGGCAGAAAGACTGGTATGCCCAAAACACAATGGGGGAGCAAAGGCCCTTGCCCAAGGGGCCGCTCCCCCCTCCCTGGCGCTAGTGGGTGGATCCCTGCTTGGGGATCGCCCTCCTGGGATCCACTAGGGAAGGATACCATTTGAAAAGGGAGATTCTCCCCTTTCCAACGATACCTCTCCCAAGTGTTTCGGTGCTCGGGGGGCTGAGATAGCACAAACACTGAAACTGAAACTCCGTTTTAGTTTCGTTTTCAATGTAATGACGACAGCGCGCCATGCGCGCGATCGTCATTACTTTGAAAACCAGGGATTTTCCTCGGGAGGTTGGGGAAGCTCTTCCCCCACCTCCCGAGGCACAAAAAAAAAAAATGGATATCCCTCAGCTGTTTACAGCAGAGGGATTTCCTGCCCCTGTCCTCATGACGGAACCATGGTTCCGTCATGAGCACCGGTGTTCATGACGGAACCATTCCGTCATGAGCACCGAAAGGGTTAAATATATTTTACAAAGTTTATAATTTTTCTCAAAACATCAGCTTATGAGTTTTGAAATACACACATTTTCATCTCCAATACATACTTTTCAATTTCGGTATACATATATAAGTTCAACCTAGCGAAAGCTTCTAATCTAGTAGGATGAGCTGCAGACAGGAGCGTGACCAGTATCTCACAAGCTACGCGTTGGAGAAGCCTGCATCAATCAATCAATCATTCGGGGGCTATTAAGTGCGACTACTCACCCGTGACAGTCTCAAGGCGCAGGGGAGAGGGGGGTGGGGAGGCTGCTGGTCCCTCTGTATGAGAGCTGCTGTCCATAGCTGTCCTGCATTAGTGTGAATCTCAGCCACAGAGTGGGACATGCTTATTTTGGGTGTGCAACTTTCAGCTGCCATCTGGGTTTTTTTTTGCAGCACTGTGGCTAGTATATGAAACGTGAAACACAGAGAATTCCATCGGTCAGTGGCCATTTGTGCAAGACATGCATATGACCACTTTTGGCCTGCACTTTGCAGAAGTATTGCTGAACTGTTAAATGTATGTGATCATTTTATAAAGGGAAGAAGGCACCAGTGTGGGCTGGCAAGCAGTGTCCTCTGCTGTGTTTTCATAACCATGGGATCTCAGGAACTGAAACTGAGAGCTGGTGACCATGGCTGTGACATCAGTGGCTGGACCTTAGAGCTAGTGTCTATGGCTGTCATCATAGGCTGGACCTGAGAGCTGGTGTCCATTGCTGTCCTCAGTGGCCTGACCTGAGAGCTGGTGTCCATTGCTGTCCTCAGTGGTGAGAGCTGGTGTCCATGGCTGTCATCAGTGACTGGACCGGAGAGCTGGTGTCCATAGCTGTGACATCAGTGGCTGGACCTGAGAGCTGGTGTCCATGGCTGTCATCAGTGACTGGACCGGAGAGCTGGTGTCCATAGCTGTGACATCAGTGGCTGGACCTGAGAGCTGGTGTCCATGGCTGTGACATCAGTGGCTGGACCTGAGAGCTGGTGTCCATGGCTGTCATCTGTGGCTGGACCTGAGAACTGATGCCCATGTCTGCCATCAGTGGCTGGACCTGAGAGCTGGTGTCCATGGCTGTCATCAGTGGCTGGTCCGGAGAGCTGTTGTCTATGGCTGTGACATCAGTGGCTGGACCTGAGAGCTGGTGTCCATGGCTGTTATCAGTGGCTGGACCTGAGAGCTGTTGTCCATGGCTGTCATCTGTGGCTGGACCTGAGAGCTGATGTCCATGTCTGCCATCAGTGGCTGGACCTGAGAGCTGGTGTCCATGGCTGTCATCAGTGGCTGGACCTGAGAGCTGATGTCCATGTCTGCCATCAGTGGCTGGACCTGAGAGCTGGTGTCCATGGCTGTCATCAGTGGCTGGACCTGAGAGCTGGTGTCCATGGCTATCATCAGTGGCTGGACCTGAGAGCTGGTGTCCATGGCTGTCTTCAGTGGCTGGACCTGAGAGCTGGTGTCCATGGCTGTCTTCAGTGGCTGGACCTGAGAGCTGGTGTCCATGGCTGTCATCAGTGGCTGGACCTGAGAGCTGGTGTCCAGGGCTGTCATCAGTGGCTGGACCTGAGAGCTGGGGCCCATGGCTGTGACATCAGTGGTTTGACCTGAGAACTGGTGTCCATATCTAGGACATCAGTGGCTGGACCTGAGAGCTGGTGTCCATGGCTGTCATCAGTGCTGGACCTGAGAGCTGGTGTCCATGGCTGTCATCAGTGGCTGGACCTGAGAGCTGGTGTCCATGGCTGTGGCAGCAGTGGCTGGACCTGAGAGCTGGTGTCCATGGCTGTGGCAGCAGTGGCTGGACCTGAGAGCTGGTGTCCATGGCTGTGGCAGCAGTGGCTGGACCTGAGAGCTGGTGCCCATTGCTGTCCTCAGTGGCCTGACCTGAGAGCTGGTGCCCATGGCTGTCATCAGTGGCTGGACCTGAGAGCTGGTGTCCATGGCTGTCATCAGTGGCCTGACCTGAGAGCTGGTGTCCATGGCTGTCATCATAGGCTGGACCTGAGAGCTGGTGTCCATGGCTGTCATCAGTGGCTGGACCTGAGAGCTGGTGTCTATGGCTGTGACATCAGTGGCTGGACCTTAGAGCTGGTGTCTATGGCTGTGACATCAGTGGCTGGACCTGAGAGCTATTGTCCATGGCTGTCATCAGTGGCTGGACCTGAGAGCTGGTGTCCATGGCTGGACCTGAGAGCTGGTGTCCATGGCTGTGGCAGCAGTGGCTGGACCTGAGAGCTGGTGCCCATTGCTGTCCTCAGTGGCTGGACCTGAGAGCTGGTGTCCATGGCTGTCATCAGTGGCCTGACCTGAGAGCTGGTGTCCATGGCTGTCCTCAGTGGCCTGACCTGAGAGCTGGTGTCCATGTCTGCCATCAGTGGCTGGACCTGAGAGCTGGTGTCCATGGCTGTGACATCAGTGGCTGGACCTTAGAGCTGGTGTCTATGGCTGTGACATCAGTGGCTGGACCTTAGAGCTGTTGTTCATGGCTGTCATCAGTGGCTGGACCTGAGAGCTGGTGTCCATGGCTGTCATCAGTTGCTGGACCTGAGAGCTGGTGTCCATGGCTGTGACATCAGTGGCTGGACCTGAGAGCTGGTGTCCATGGCTGTGGCAGCCGTGGCTGGACCTGAGAGCTGGTGCCCATGGCTGTCCTCAGTGGCCTGACCTGAGAGCTGGTGCCCATGGCTGTCCTCAGTGGCCTGACCTGAGAGCTGGTGCCCATGGCTGTCCTCAGTGGCCTGACCTGAGAGCTGGTCCCCATGGCTGTCCTCAGTGGCCTGACCTGAGAGCTGGTGCCCATGGCTGTCCTCAGTGGCCTGACCTGAGAGCTGGTGCCCATGGCTGTCATCAGTGGCTGGACCTGAGAGCTGGTGTCCATGGCTGTCATCAGTGGCTGGACCTGAGAGCTGGTGTCCCTGGCTGTCATCAGTGGCTGGACCTGAGAGCTGGTGTCCATGGCTGTCATCAGTGGCTGGACCTGAGAGCTGGTGTCCATGGCTGTCATCAGTGGCTGGACCTGAGAGCTGGTGTCCATGGCTGTGGCAGCAGTGGCTGGACCTGCGAGCTGGTGCCCATTGCTGTCCTCAGTGGCCTGACCTGACAGCTGGTGTCCATGGCTGTCATCAGTGGCTGGACCTGAGAGCTGGTGTCCATGGCTGTTATCAGTGGCTGGACCTGAGAGCTGGTGTCCATGGATGTTATCAGTGGCTGGACCTGAGAGCTGGTGTCCATGGCTGTGGCAGCAGTGGCTGGGCCTGAGAGCTGGTGTCCATTGCTGTCCTCAGTGGCCTGACCTGACAGCTGGTGTCCATGGCTGTCATCAGTGGCTGGACCTTAGAGCTGGTGTCCATGGCTGTTATCAGTGGCTGGACCTGAGAGCTGGTGTCCATGGCTGTTATCAGTGGCTGGACCTGAGAGCTGGTGTCCATGGCTGTGGCAGCAGTGGCTGGGCCTGAGAGCTGGTGCCCATTGCTGTCCTCAGTGGCCTGACTTGAGAGCTGGTGTCCATGGCTGTCATCATAGGCTGGACCTGAGAGCTGGTGTCCATGGCTGTCATCAGTGGCTGGACCTTAGAGCTGGTGTCCATGGCTGTCATCAGTGGCTGGACCTTAGAGCTGGTGTCTATGGCTGTCATCAGTGCTGGACCTGAGAGCTGGTGTTCACGGTTATCAGCGGCTGGACGCGAGAGCTTTGGTCCATGGCTGTGACATCAGTGGCTGGAAATAAGAGCTGATGTCCATGGCTAATATGTCCTAGCTTGGAGGTCTGTGTGCAGATGTCCTTGGCTCTGACATTAATGGCCAAATCCGATAGTTGATATCCACGCCTGCCTTCAGTGGCTGAATCTGAGCTGGTGTCCCCGTCTGTCGTCAGTGGCTTGACATGAGAGCTCATGTCAAAGGCAGAGATGCCACACTTGGGGGGGGTTTGAGAGCAGGTGTCTGGAATCTGAGAATTGGTGTCCACAGCTGTGACGTCAGATTATGAATCTGAGAGCTAGACTCCATTCCTGTGACCTCCCATCTGTGGGGTGTGACAGTTGGTATTCATGGATGTCTTGTTACAACCATGAGGTCTGAGAGACAGTTACCTTGTTTGTGACCTCAGCAGCTGAATCTGAGTGCCAATCTTCAAGGCTGTGAGGTCAGATTGTGACTTCGAGAGATGGTGTTCATTGCTAGTGTCACATTGTAAGAAGACGTTTTCCACGGCTGCCGCTTCCACTACTGCTGATAGCAGAATCTGTAGCAGTGCAAAAGCTTTAACTACCACTTATATTGGTGTTTGAAATAGTATGAATGCAGAGTCCTAAAAGTTTTAAAATTAGTGTTTAACATTGTCATTGTCAATTGAGAGTTTTAAATATTCTCGACAATCCTCGTGAAGTAATGGAAACAGTATTCACTTAGCAGTGGTAGCATTGGTGTTACCGGTAGTAGTAGAACTGGTGATGTTTAATAACCTCATGATGTGTAACTCTTGCACCAGTGCCCCTTGTGGCAGAGCTGGTCTTGGGTGAGGTGTGACTCTTGCACCAGTGCCCTTGTGGCAGTGCTGGTCCTGGGTGATGTGTAACTCTTGCACCAGTGGCCCTTGCAGCAGAGCTGGTCCTGGGTGATGTGTAACTCTTGCACCAGTGCCCCTTGCAGCAGAGCTGGTCCTGGGTGATGTGTAACTCTTGCACCAGTGCCCCTTGCAGCAGAGCTGGTCCTGGGTGAGGCGTAACTCTTGCCCCAGTGCCCCTTGCGGCAGATCTTGTCCTGGGTGAGGCGTGACTCTTGCACCAGTGCCCCTTGTTGCAGAGCTGGTCCTGGGTGATGTGTAACTCTTGCACCAGTGCCCCTTGCAGCAGAGCTGGTCCTGGGTGATGTGTGACTCTTGCCCCAGTGCCCCTTGCGGCAGATCTTGTCCTGGGTGAGGCGTGACTCTTGCACCAGTGCCCCTTGTACCACAGCTGGTCCTGGGTGATGTGTGACTCTTGCTCCAGTGCCCCTTGCGCCAGGGCTTGTCCTGGGTGATGTGTGACTCTTGCCCCAGTGGCCCTTGCGGCAGAGCTTGTCCTGGGTGATGTGTAACTCTTGCTCCAGTGTCCCTTGCGGCAGAGCTTGTCCTGGGTGATGTGTAACTCTTGCCCCAGTGCCCCTTGCGGCAGAGCTGGTCCTGGGTGATGTGTAACTCTTGCACCAGCGCCCCTTGAAGCAGAGCTTGTCCTGGGTGATGTGTGACTCTTGCCCCAGTGCCCCTTGTAGCACAGCTGGTCTTGGGTGATGTGTAACTCTTGCCCCAGTGCCCATTGAAGCAGAGCTTGTCCTGGGTGATGTGTGACTCTTGCCCCAGTGGCCCTTGCAGCAGAGCTGGTCCTGGGTGATGTGTAACTCTTGCCCCAGTGCCCATTGAAGCAGAGCTTGTCCTGGGTGATGTGTGACTCTTGCCCCAGTGCCCCTTGAAGCAGAGCTTGTCCTGGGTGATGTGTGACTCTTCCACCAGTGCCCCTTGAAGCAGAGCTTGTCCTGGGTGATGTGTAACTCTTGCCCCAGTGGCCCTTGCAGCAGAGCTGGTCTTGGGTGATGTGTAACTCTTGCCCCAGTGCCCTTGCAGCAGAGCTGGTCCTGGGTGATGTGTAACTCTTGCCCCAGTGGCCCTTGCAGCAGAGCTGGTTTTGGGTGATGTGTAACTCTTGCCCCAGTGGCCCTTGCAGCAGAGCTGGTCTTGGGTGATGTGTAACTCTTGCCCCAGTGGCCCTTGCAGCAGAGCTGGTCTTGGGTGATGTGTGACTCTTGCACCAGTGCCCCTTGAAGCAGAGCTTGTCCTGGGTGATGTGTGACTCTTACACCAGTGCCCCTTGCAGCAGCGCTGGTCCTGGCTGATGTGTAACTCTTGCCCCAGTGCCCTTGAAGCAGAGCTTGTCCTGGGTGATGTGTAACTCTTACACCAGTGCCCCTTGCAGCAGCGCTGGTCCTGGCTGATGTGTAACTCTTGCCCCAGTGCCCTTGCAGCAGAGCTGGTCTTGGGTGATGTGTGACTCTTGCACCAGTGCCCCTTGAAGCAGAGCTTGTCCTGGGTGATGTGTAACTCTTGCACCAGTGCCCTTGCAGCAGAGCTGGTCTTGGGTGATGTGTAACTCTTGCACCAGTGCCCCTTGCAGCAGAGCTGGTCTTGGGTGATGTGTAACTCTTGCCCCAGTGGCCCTTGCAGCAGAGCTGGTCCTGGGTGAGGCGTGACTCTTGCACCAGTGCCCCTTGTGGCAGAGCTGGTCTTGGGTGATGTGTAACTCTTGCCCCAGCGCCCCTTGCAGCAGAGCTTGTCCTGGGTGATGTGTGACTCTTGCCCCAGTGGCCCTTGTGGCAGAGCTGGTCTTGGGTGAGGCGTGACTCTTGCACCAGTGCCATTTGCGGCAGAGCTGGTCTTGGGTGATGTGTGACTCTTGCACCAGTGCCCCTTGCAGCAGAGCTGGTCCTGGGTGATGTGTGACTCTTGCACCAGTGCCCCTTGCAGCAGAGCTGGTCCTGGGTGATGTGTAACTCTTGCCCCAGTGGCCCTTGCAGCAGAGCTGGTCTTGGGTGATGTGTAACTCTTGCCCCAGTGGCCCTTGCAGCAGAGCTGGTGTTGGGTGATGTGTAACTCTTGCACCAGTGCCCCTTGCAGCAGAGCTGGTCTTGGGTGATGTGTAACTCTTGCCCCAGTGGCCCTTGCAGCAGAGCTGGTCCTGGGTGATGTGTAACTCTTGCCCCAGTGGCCCTTGCAGCAGAGCTGGTCCTGGGTGATGTGTAACTCTTACCCCAGTGCCCCTTGCAGCAGAGCTGGTCCTCGGTGATGTGTAACTCTTGCCCCAGTGCCCCTTGCAGCAGAGCTGGTCCTGGGTGATGTGTAACTCTTGCACCAGTGCCCCTTGCAGCAGAGCTGGTCTTGGGTGATGTGTGACTCTTGCACCAGTGCCCCTTGCAGCAGAGCTTGTCCTGGGTGATGTGTAACTCTTGCACCAGTGCCCCTTGCAGCAGAGCTGGTCTTGGGTGATGTGTAACTCTTGCACCAGTGGCCCTTGCAGCAGAGCTGGTCTTGGGTGATGTGTAACTCTTGCACCAGTGCCCCTTGCAGCAGAGCTGGTCCTGGGTGATGTGTGACTCTTGCACCAGTGCCCCTTGCAGCAGAGCTGGTCCTGGGTGATGTGTAACTCTTGCCCCAGTGGCCCTTGCAGCAGAGCTGGTCTTGGGTGATGTGTAACTCTTGCCCCAGTGGCCCTTGCAGCAGAGCTGGTCCTGGGTGATGTGTAACTCTTGCACCAGTGCCCCTTGCAGCAGAGCTGGTCCTGGGTGATGTGTAACTCTTGCCCCAGTGCCCATTGAAGCAGAGCTTGTCCTGGGTGATGTGTGACTCTTGCACCAGTGCCCCTTGAAGCAGAGCTTGTCCTGGGTGATGTGTGACTCTTCCACCAGTGCCCCTTGAAGCAGAGCTTGTCCTGGGTGATGTGTAACTCTTGCCCCAGTGGCCCTTGCAGCAGAGCTGGTCTTGGGTGATGTGTAACTCTTGCCCCAGTGCCCTTGCAGCAGAGCTGGTCCTGGGTGATGTGTAACTCTTGCCCCTTGAAGCAGAGCTTGTCCTGGGTGATGTGCAACTCTTGCCCCAGTGGCCCTTGCAGCAGAGCTGGTTTTGGGTGATGTGTAACTCTTGCCCCAGTGGCCCTTGCAGCAGAGCTGGTCTTGGGTGATGTGTGACTCTTGCACCAGTGCCCCTTGAAGCAGAGCTTGTCCTGGGTGATGTGTGACTCTTACACCAGTGCCCCTTGCAGCAGCGCTGGTCCTGGCTGATGTGTAACTCTTGCCCCAGTGCCCTTGAAGCAGAGCTTGTCCTGGGTGATGTGTAACTCTTACACCAGTGCCCCTTGCAGCAGCGCTGGTCCTGGCTGATGTGTAACTCTTGCCCCAGTGGCCCTTGCAGCAGAGCTGGTTTTGGGTGATGTGTAACTCTTGCCCCAGTGGCCCTTGCAGCAGAGCTGGTCTTGGGTGATGTGTGACTCTTGCACCAGTGCCCCTTGAAGCAGAGCTTGTCCTGGGTGATGTGTGACTCTTACACCAGTGCCCCTTGCAGCAGCGCTGGTCCTGGCTGATGTGTTACTCTTGCCCCAGTGCCCCTTGCAGCAGCGCTGGTCCTGGCTGATGTGTAACTCTTGCCCCAGTGCCCTTGCAGCAGAGCTGGTCCTGGGTGATGTGTGACTCTTGCACCAGTGCCCCTTGCAGCAGAGCTTGTCCTGGGTGATGTGTAACTCTTGCCCCAGTGCCCCTTGAAGCAGAGCTTGTCCTGGGTGATGTGTAACTCTTGCACCAGTGCCCTTGCAGCAGAGCTGGTCTTGGGTGATGTGTGACTCTTGCCCCAGTGCCCCTTGCAGCAGAGCTGGTCTTGGGTGATGTTTAACTCTTGCACCAGTGCCCTTGCAGCAGAGCTGGTCCTGGGTGAGGCGTGACTCTTGCACCAGTGCCCCTTGTGGCAGAGCTGGTCTTGGGTGATGTGTAACTCTTGCCCCAGCGCCCCTTGCAGCAGAGCTTGTCCTGGGTGATGTGTGACTCTTGCCCCAGTGGCCCTTGTGGCAGAGCTGGTCTTGGGTGAGGCGTGATTCTTGCACCAGTGCCATTTGCGGCAGAGCTGGTCTTGGGTGATGTGTGACTCTTGCACCAGTGCCCCTTGCAGCAGAGCTGGTCCTGGGTGATGTGTGACTCTTGCCCCAGTGCCCCTTGCGGCAGATCTTGTCCTGGGTGAGGTGTGACTCTTGCTCCAGTGCCCCTTGCGCCAGAGCTTGTCCTGGGTGAGGTGTGCCTCTTGCACCAGTGCCCTTGTGGCAGAGCTGGTCCTGGGTGATGTGTAACTCTTGCACCAGTGCCCCTTGAAGTATAGCTGGTCCTGGCTGATGTGTTACTCTTGCACCAGTGCCCCTTGAAGCAGAGCTGGTCCTGGGTGATGTGTTACTCTTGCCCCAGTGCCCCTTGTGGCAGAGCTGGTCCTGGGTGATGTGTTACCCTTGCACCAGCGCCCCTTGCAGCAGAGCTGGTCCTGGGTGATGTGACTCTTGCCCCAGTGCCCCTTGCAGCAGAGCTGGTCCTGGGTGATGTGTAACTCTTGCCCCAGTGCCCCTTGCGCCAGAGCTGGTCCTGGGTGATGTGTAACTCTTGCCCCAGTGGCCCTTGAAGCAGAGCTTGTCCTGGGTGATGTGTAAGTCTTGCCCCAGTGCCCCTTGCAGCAGAGCTGTTCCTGGGTGATGTGTAACTCTTGCACCAGTGCCCCTTGAAGCAGAGCTTGTCCTGGGTGATGTGTGACTCTTGCACCAGTGCCCCTTGCAGCAGAGCTTGTCCTGGGTGATGTGTGACTCTTTCACCAGTGCCCCTTGCAGCAGAGCTGGTCCTGGGTGATGTGTAACTCTTGCCCCAGTGGCCCTTGCAGCAGAGCTGGTCTTGGGTGATGTGTAACTCTTGCCCCAGTGGCCCTTGAAGCAGAGCTTGTCCTGGGTGATGTGTGACTCTTGCACCAGTGCCCCTTGCAGCAGAGCTTGTCCTGGGTGATGTGTAACTCTTGCCCCAGTGCCCCTTGAAGCAGAGCTTGTCCTGGGTGATGTGTAACTCTTGCACCAGTGCCCTTGCAGCAGAGCTGGTCTTGGGTGATGTGTGACTCTTGCCCCAGTGCCCCTTGCAGCAGAGCTGGTCTTGGGTGATGTGTAACTCTTGCACCAGTGCCCTTGTGGCAGAGCTGGTCCTGGGTGATGTGTAACTCTTGCACCAGTGCCCCTTGAAGTATAGCTGGTCCTGGCTGATGTGTTACTCTTGCACCAGTGCCCCTTGAAGCAGAGCTGGTCCTGGGTGATGTTACTCTTGCCCCAGTGCCTCTTGTGGCAGAGCTTGTCCTGGGTGATGTGTTACCCTTGCACCAGCGCCCCTTGCAGCAGAGCTGGTCCTGGGTGATGTGACTCTTGCCCCAGTGCCCCTTGCAGCAGAGCTGGTCCTGGGTGATGTGTAACTCTTGCCCCAGTGCCCCTTGCGCCAGATCTGGTCCTGGGTGATGTGTAACTCTTGCCCCAGTGCCCCTTGAAGCAGAGCTTGTCCTGGGTGATGTGTGACTCTTGCACCAGTGCCCCTTGCAGCAGAGCTTGTCCTGGGTGATGTGTGACTCTTTCCCCAGTGCCCCTTGCAGCAGAGCTGGTCCTGGGTGATGTGTAACTCTTGCCCCAGTGGTCCTTGCAGCAGAGCTGGTCTTGGGTGATGTGTAACTCTTGCCCCAGTGGCCCTTGCAGCAGAGCTGGTCCTGGGTGATGTGACTCTTGCACCAGTGCCCCTTGCAGCAGAGCTGGTCCTGGGTGATGTGTAACTCGTGGCCCTTGCAGCAGAGCTGGTCTTGGGTGATGTGTAACTCTTGCACCAGTGCCCCTTGCAGCAGAGCTGGTCTTGGGTGATGTGTAACTCTTGCACCAGTGCCCCTTGCAGCAGAGCTGGTCTTGGGTGATGTGTAACTCTTGCCCCAGTGGCCCTTGCAGCAGAGCTGGTCCTGGGTGATGTGTAACTCTTGCCCCAGTGGCCCTTGCAGCAGAGCTGGTCCTGGGTGATGTGTAACTCTTGCCCCAGTGGCCCTTGCAGCAGAGCTGGTCTTGGGTGATGTGTAACTCTTGCACCAGTGCCCCTTGCAGCAGAGCTGGTCTTGGGTGATGTGTAACTCTTGCCCCAGTGGCCCTTGCAGCAGAGCTAGTCTTGGGTGATGTGTAACTCTTGCACCAGTGCCCCTTGCAGCAGAGCTGGTCCTGGGTGATGTGTAACTCTTGCCCCAGTGCCCCTTGCAGCAGAGCTGGTCCTCGGTGATGTGTAACTCTTGCCCCAGTGCCCCTTGCAGCAGAGCTGGTCCTCGGTGATGTGCAACTCTTGCCCCAGTGCCCCTTGCAGCAGAGCTGGTCCTGGGTGATGTGTAACTCTTACCCCAGTGCCCCTTGCAGCAGAGCTGGTCCTCGGTGATGTGTAACTCTTGCCCCAGTGCCCCTTGCAGCAGAGCTGGTCCTGGGTGATGTGTAACTCTTGCACCAGTGCCCCTTGCAGCAGAGCTTGTCCTGGGTGATGTGTAACTCTTGCACCAGTGCCCCTTGCAGCAGAGCTGGTCTTGGGTGATGTGTAACTCTTGCCCCAGTGGCCCTTGCAGCAGAGCTGGTCTTGGGTGATGTGTAACTCTTGCACCAGTGCCCCTTGCAGCAGAGCTGGTCCTGGGTGATGTGACTCTTGCACCAGTGCCCCTTGCAGCAGAGCTGGTCCTGGGTGATGTGTAACTCTTGCCCCAGTGGCCCTTGCAGCAGAGCTGGTCTTGGGTGATGTGTAACTCTTGCCCCAGTGGCCCTTGCAGCAGAGCTGGTCCTGGGTGATGTGTAACTCTTGCCCCAGTGGCCCTTGCAGCAGAGCTGGTCTTGGGTGATGTGTAACTCTTGCCCCAGTGCCCCTTGCAGCAGAGCTGGTCCTGGGTGATGTGTAACTCTTGCACCAGTGGCCCTTGCAGCAGAGCTTGTCCTGGGTGATGTGTAACTCTTGCCCCAGTGCCCCTTGTGGAGGAGCTGGTCTTGGGTGATGTGTGACTCTTGCACCAGTGCCCCTTGCGCCAGAGCTGGTCCTGGGTGATGTATAACTCTTGCCCCAGTGGCCTTTGAAGCAGAGCTTGTCCTGGGTGATGTGTAACTCTTGCCCCAGTGCCCCTTGAAGCAGAGCTTGTCCTGGGTGATGTGTAACTCTTGCCCCAGTGGCCCTTGAAGCAGAGCTTGTCCTGGGTGATGTGTAACTCTTGCCCCAGTGGCCCTTGCAGCAGAGCTGGTCTTGGGTGATGTGTAACTCGTGCCCCTTGCAGCAGAGCTTGTCCTGGGTGATGTGTAACTCTTGCCCCAGTGCCCCTTGTGGCAGAGCTTGTCCTGGGTAATGTGTAACTCTTGCCCCAGTGCCCTTGTGGCAGAGCTGCTCCCGGTGTTCATGTGGTTGAAATCTCCACAGTTGTATTTATTGTTGGTTTGTTTGTTTCCTCATTCTGTGACCTCTTGAAACTTCTAGTTGATGAGCAGGTTTCCTCGGTGTTGCTTTTGTCCACAGCAGCAGCTTGAGTTCTGTCCTTGTGCACGGTCCCCTTGAGCCCTGGAGCGCGCCGCTCTGCGTCCTTGGGTGTCTGAGTCATAGCAGTAGGTGGTATTCAGCAGCAATGCCCCATGAGGGGTGCAGGCCCCATCTCTGGAGAGAAGGCTGACGGCCCCTGCGTTGGTCTCCTCCTGGATGGAGTCCTGGTTCGCACAGGGGCTGGACTGTCTCCTCTCGGTCAGAGCTGGCCACCTGCTCCCTCCCTGGTTCCCTTGCCCTCTAGTCAGCCATTCAGGGCTCATATGGCTGGTGCTGTCTCCATTCCTGACCCTCTGTCTCATTCCAGATTCAGTCTCCGAGTGGCTGCAGCCCTGGAGCCGGCAGAGAAGAAACCCTCCGGATTGAGGTAGCCGACCTGAGGCGCAAGGACTCGGACCTGGACGATGAGGCGCAGCAGCTGATGGCAGAGTAAGTGCACAGGCTGCTCCTGTGGGGTGAGTGAGCCGGGGACCCTGTGCCCGAGCACTTGAGAGCCCCCCTGGGCGCCAGAGCGCTTCTGGAATGGGAGAGACCTCAAGCGGCTTCTGGACGGAGTCCTCTCCCTCCAGACCTTTGTCCAGAGCTCTTAGACCAGTGCTTTGGAAGTCAGTTGCCTGGTGACACCAGCTCTGTCCCGTTCCAGACGTTGATGCCTCCTTGGGACATCTCCCTGGTTGCAAAGCCCCTTGGAGGCCCCTCTCTCACACCAAGTATTTCTGTGATCAAAGCGCCTCCCTCAATCTGGGGTTTTGTGTCTGCTTCCAGGCCATGATGCACCTCACTAACCGCAATCGGGTTGTAAGGCACTTCTAAACACTCCCAGACTGATGGATGTCTCAGACCCTTGTTAGCACCCCCAGGCTGATGGATGTCTCAGACCAGGGTCGCAACTAGACCCGAACTTCGGGGGGGGGCTAACACTCCCAGCCAGGGCTGGCCCTAGCACTGGTCGCACACGGTGCAACAGTCTTTTTTGGCGTCCCCTCCCCTATTTCCTCATTCTCCATGAATTCCCTCACTTCCACTCACCAACAATGCACCCCATCTCTCTATAGCACCTTTCTGACAAACATTTCATTTTTTTATAGGGCTACTCGTAGTTTACTCACACTCAGTTCTGTGATCTGCATGATACACGTTCTTTGTAGCAGGCACATTAATCCCCTGCGCTGTGTGGGTGGCAGGAGTGCCCATGTGAGTGCACGGTGAGCGATGTGACGGTGTGAGAGTAGGGTAAGAGGAGTGACTGCAGGGTGAGTGAGGTGACCATATGAATTTGGGTGCGGATGTAAGTGCAGAGTGGGACAAATGAATGCATGGTTAGTGATGGGCTTGTTTGAGTGAGATTGCAGATTGAGCAGTGAGGGGGACAGGTGAGTGAAGTGTTGCATGAATGCAGGGTGAGTAGTGTCTGCGTGTGGCTACAATGTGAGGTACAAGGTGAACAGCGCAAGTGCATTGTGAGTGCAGAGTGATCACTGTGAGTGCAGGGTGAATGGTGATCGCTGTGAGTGCAGGGGGAGCGTGAAAGTGAAGGGCGAGAATGAGGAATGAGTTGTCTGAATGCAGGGTGCATTCCCAGACACTTGAAGTAACTCAGCATGTTATTGACGGCAGCGTAGGGTTTCAGATATAAGTTAAACTATTGCTATTATGGCATTAATCAGGGATCGAGGGTGGAGGAAATAAATAATGTGCTGATCCTGCAGCAATCTTCCAGTCTTGTGATTAGGGTTGCCAGCTCATTGCTTATTTTTGTACCGTCTGGGACATCAAAATAGTCACCTAAAGCTGTATTTTCAGCACTTATCTGTGCCTACTTCGAACAGCAAATATAAATAGAAAGCACTTTTATTGTGTTCTAGGTCTGCCTGAATGATCCATGACTGATAATTAAAGGGAACAAAGACAGAGATGTGACATTACAAATGAATACATACTTTTTTTATTTATAACCCTATTTAGTGTCAAGGCGAGGTCTTTCCAGGCTCTTTAACCAACACATGGCTGGCATGTTTCTTTTAGCAACCCTACATTATATTCCTTTTCAGGAAATGTATTCTCACACTATGGCAGTAAATGAAAAATACAATGTAAGGAATAGGCTGAGTGGGGGCCCGGGGGGTACTGGAACCAGAAAAAAAACTAAGCCTTGGTAACCAGTTTACAAAGGTTTGTAAATATGCAAATGGTCTTTAAAGACCTGTGAAAAGCTCGGGCTCCTGACACTGCCCAGCCAACCCCACAGCAGCTCGAGCTGCATCAGCCCGGGCTGAGATGTGACGGGGGGGGGGACTAAAGCCCTTTCAGCCCTAGGGGTGTTGCGTGCCTGTCGGGGGTCTAATCACCCTCAGGCTATTGGATATCTCAGACCCCTCTTATCATTGTGAGAATGATGGATGTATCAGACCCCTCTTAGCGCTCCCAGACTGGCGGGTGTCTCAGACCCCTCTTAGCACTCCCAGACTGGCGGGTGTCTCAGACCCCTCTTAGCACTCCCAGACTGGCGGGTGTCTCAGACCCCTCTAATCACTCCTAGACTGATGGATGTCTCAGATGGATGTGACCGGTTGCAGGCTGCGGCGGCCCTCAGTGACCGGTTGCAGGCTGCGGCGGCCCTCAGTGACCGGTTGCAGGCTGCGGCGGCCCTCAGTGACCGGTTGCAGGCTGCGGCGGCCCTCAGTGACCGGTTGCAGGCTGCGGCGGCCCTCAGTGACCGGTTGCAGGCTGCGGCGGCCCTCAGTGACCGGTTGCAGGCTGCGGCGGCCCTCAGTGACCGGTTGCAGGCTGCGGCAGCCCTCTGTGACCGGTTGCAGGCTGCGGCGGCCCTCTGTGACCGGTTGCAGGCTGCGGCGGCCCTCTGTGACCGGTTGCAGGCTGCGGCGGCCCTCTGTGACCGGTTGCAGGCTGCGGCGGCCCTCTGTGACCGGTTGCAGGCTGCGGCGGCCCTCTGTGACCGGTTGCAGGCTGCGGCGGCCCTCTGTGACCGGTTGCAGGCTGCGGCGGCCCTCTGCAAGTGTAGCCTCTGTGACCGGTCCCAGGTTGCAGTGTAGCCTCTGTGACCGGTCCCAGGTTGCAGTGTTGCCTCTGTGACCGGTCCCAGGTTGCAGTGTTGCCTCTGTGACCGGTCCCAGGTTGCAGTGTTGCCTCTGTGACCGGTCCCAGGTTGCAGTGTTGCCTCTGTGACCGGTCCCAGGTTGCAGTGTTGCCTCTGTGACCGGTCCCAGGTTGCAGTGTTGCCTCTGTGACCGGTCCCAGGTTGCAGTGTAGCCTCTGTGACCGGTCGCAGGCTCCGGCGGCCCTCTGTGACCGGTCGCAGGCTCCGGCGGCCCTCTGTGACCGGTCGCAGGCTCCGGCGGCCCTCTGTGACCGGTCGCAGGCTCCGGCGGCCCTCTGTGACCGGTCGCAGGCTCCGGTGGTCCTCTGTGACCAGTCGCAGACTGCAGCGGCCCTCTGTGACCGGTCCCAGGTTGCAGTGTATCCTCTGTGACCGGTTGCTGGCGGCGTCGGCCCTCTGTGACCGGTTGCTGGCAGCGTCGGCCCTCTGTGACCGGTTGCTGGCGGCGGCGGCCCTCTGTGACCGGTTGCTGGCGGCGGCCCTCTGTGACCGGTTGCTGGCGGCGGCGGCCCTCTGTGACCGGTTGCTGGCGGCGGCGGCCCTCTGTGACCGGTTGCTGGCGGCGGCGGCCCTCTGTGACCGGTTGCTGGCGGCGGCGGCCCTCTGTGATCGGTTGCTGGCGGCGGCGGCCCTCTGTGACCGGTTGCTGGCGGCGGCGGCCCTCTGTGACCGGTTGCTGGCGGCGGCGGCCCTCTGTGACCGGTTGCTGGCGGCGGCGGCCCTCTGTGACCGGTTGCTGGCGGCGGCGGCGGCCCTCTGTGACCGGTTGCTGGCGGCGGCGGCCCTCTGTGACCGGTTGCTGGCGGCGTCGGCCCTCTGTGACCGGTTGCTGGCGGCGTCGGCCCTCTGTGACCGGTTGCTGGTGGCGTCGGCCCTCTGTGACCGGTCGCAGGCTGCGGCGCCCCTGTGTGACCGGTCCCAGGTTGCAGTGTATCCTGTGTGACCGGTTGCTGGTGGCGTCGGCCCTCTGTGACCGGTTGCTGGTGGCGTCGGCCCTCTGTGACCGGTCGCAGGCTGCGGCGCCCCTGTGTGACCGGTCCCAGGTTGCAGTGTATCCTCTGTGACCGGTTGCTGGTGGCGTCGGCCCTCTGTGACCGGTTGCTGGTGGCGTCGGCCCTCTGTGACCGGTTGCAGGCAGCGGTGACCCTTTTTACCCGTTCCAGGCTGCAGTGTAGCATCGGTGACTGGTTCCATGCTGCAGTACCTTGTCATGTCTGTGAGGCCCCTCGGGTATCTTCTAGACTGCGGTCCCCCTCAGAACCTTCTGGGCTTCCAAGCTGTGATTCATGAGTCTCTCAAACAGTCCTTTTTTTTGTCTTCCAGGGGTTACCGTGTGGATGAGCTTGATGAGCACATTGCACTTTTGCATGAGTACAACGACCTGAAAGATGCAGGACAGCTGCTGATGGGCAGACTAGGTAAGAGAGACTCTGTACATCCCACCCCTGGCAGCAGCCAGAGCGAGGTGAACCATGATATTCCATCCCTGACTGAAAGGGCAGAGAGCTAGACTTCTGCAGTTCTTCATTGACTGCATGGAAGGGGACCCACAGAGACACCGCATGCAAACCTCCACACGTGATACCCCCAGAGCCACAGCATGCAAACCTCCACACGTGGTGCCCCCAGAGCCACAGCATGCAAACCTCCACACGTCGCACCCACAGAGACACCGCATGCAAACCTCCACACGTGGTATCCAGAGACACTGCATGCAAACCTCCACATGGTACCCACAGAGACACCGCATGCAAATCTCTACACATGGTACCCACAGAGACACCGCATGCAGACCTCTACACGTGGTACCCACAGTAGGCAAACCTACACACATGATACCCACACAGACACTGCATGCAAGCCTCCACACGTGGTAACCCCAGAGCCACAACATTCAAACCTCTACATGTGGTACCCACAGACACACAGCATGCAAACCTCTACACATGGTACCCACACACACAGCATGCAAGCCTCCACACGTGGCAACCCCAGAGCCACAACATGCAAACCTCTACATGTGGTACCCACAGACACACAGCATGCAAACCTCTACACATGGTACCCACACACACAGCATGCAAACCTCCACACATGGTACCCACAGAGACATAGCATGCAAACCTCCACACGTGGTACCCACAGAGACATAGCATGCAAACCTCCACACGTGGTACCCACAGAGACACCGCATGCAAACCTCTGTGTGGTACCCACAGAGATACTGCATGCAAACCTCTACACATGGTACCCACGGATACACAGCATGCAAACCTCTACTCGTGGTTCCCACACACTCAGCATGCAAACCTCCACACGTGGTACCCACACAGACACCGCATGCAAACCTCTACACGTGGTTCCCACAGAAACGTAGCATGCAACCCTCCACACGTGGTACCCACAGAGACATAGCATGCAAACCTCCACACGTGGTACCCACAGAGACACCGCTTGCAAACCTCTATGCGTGGTACCCACACAGATACTGCATGCAAACCTCTACACATGGTACCCACACATACCTCATCATTAAATGCAAACTCTACTCCTAGTACCACACAGACACATCATGCTTGAATGGAAACCACTACATATGGGGGCCTATTCACTAAATGCATTTTGTAGTAGTATAATTGCACTACTAAGGTACAAAATGCTATTCACATGCCTGAATGCGGAGGTGTAGATTTCCACATCTCCTATCTTTTGTGTGTGGAGTTCTCCTCCCTGACTTCATAGAGCTCCGCACAATTAAATATACATTTTGGTAGTAAATGTAGGCGGGATAGAACGGAGTAACTGGGGAATACTTACTACTAAAGGGGAGGGGTTAAGGGGGAAGTATGGAGGTGGTTATGGACTGACATTCACCCACCCACAAAAGAGTAAGTCTGTTGCTGTTCACAAACTGCCCTTCTATAGTTACTACAGGCCAAAAGGCCACAAGCAGTTGTAAAAGTACTCCAGCTCAGAACTGGAGTAAGTCCAGCACGCACCATGCATGGCTTACCACTGCTACTGCAACACCCTCCCATAGAAAATAATAGAAATAGGGACTCAAAATAAAAACTCATAGGAAGCAATGTTAAAACAAATATTTAAACTATTTAAAAATGTAAATACATTTAATTTAATGTTTTAAAAATTGTCTATTAAAACATTTTTATTGTATTTTTAAATATTTTAATCTTTACATTTTCAAAATTAATGTAACATCAATATAGATTAAAATAATTCAATTTTAATTCTATACATCCATTTTAATTTTTAGAACCTCTTAAATATTTTTTTTTACTTCACATGGAATTTTTTCCTTTTGACTTCAGAACATTTGTAGCTTTCAATTTATATTTTAAAAATAATTTTTCATTTACACGTAAGTTCATGCTGTATCATTTTTATATTCTACATTAAACATAAATATATACAATTCATATTTAAGATAAAAATAGTTTTCCTAATATTTTTTAATGTTTAATAAAGTTTTAGATCTCCGCCAAGTGTGCAGAACGTCAAATACAGTTGTAAATTCACTACTAGTAGTAACTTCACAGGCACATTTGATGTTTTTAATGAACCCACCCCTTATTTTGGGGGTGGGTACGTGTATGTCTACATTTTAAGTAACTTTGCACTCACAAATAGTCAATAGCCAAAAGTAGTAAAGTTACTAAAAATGTAAGAGGAAATGTACTCGTATTAAATGCATGTGTAGATTTACCATTATGAATAGGACCCATAATACGCCCACAGACACAGCGTACTCAAATGCAAACCTCTTCACATAGAACAGGCTTCACATACTTTGAGGTTGAAGCGGAGTTCCGTATTCCTCACAGACCTAAGATGTGAGAGGCTGGAGCCACCTCCTGCAGTGGGACTCTGTTTGTGTGTGGGGTGAGGGGGGGTAGGCGAAATGGCATCTTTCAACTCTGACTGGCTATTAGCGAGCTGTTGGGAAGGTCGGAGATCTTGCCATAGAATGGGGTTGCACATGCTTTCCAGGCATCATGCCCAAGGCTAATCATGTGGGGCCTGCTCACAGGGTTCATTCACAAGAGGAGTTTTGGAGGTGGGTGAGGGCTGTGATTCTCTAAAGATGTCCCCCTGAGCTCTCTGTGCCCTGAACCAGCCCAGCCCTTGAACCCCTGAGCACCAGTAGCTAAAAAGGCATCTTTTCCACTAACATGTCTCTCTTCTCAAGAATGAACCTGCTTTTCTACTCCCCTTTTGTTAGCTAAATAACATATGGGGTTGGGACCTTAGAGTTCAGAAAGGGTTCAACCCCAGTCGTAGGAAAACAGAAGAAGCTGTACCTCCCTAGTTTTGTTCAGACCAGTTTCATCAGAAAATGGATTGATTAGGTCTCATCTGAGATCAACAATATTTACGTTAAAAGGATTATATCAGAAAAAAGAGAAATTTGATTACTGACAATCGCAACTCATATCTTCCACGGTTATTGCATTTTTAAAAACTATTAAAGATTATACCGAACTAACGCCTTTGGAGGGGACTCTACCAAACTAATTAATTCATCAATTTGGACACAAAGAAAATACATGTTTTAGAACTTGCTCCCCCCCCCAGTACAAAGATCACATATTCCGGACAAGGTTTCTGTACCAGAACAGCTTCTTTTATAATTGTTTAGAGGTAGAATACCCAATCTTAACATAAATATTAGTCGTCTGGCATTATGTTCTAGAGAGATATTTAAATAACTTTGGGTTTACTTAAAAGACGTACTCTCACAATAGGCTTTATATGTCTTTCGGGACCAACAATGGGTAATGTCACTAGTATAGCTTAGTAGGATGACCGCCTTTTTTTAAAAACGACTTAAGTTGTGTTGGTGTCCACGTCTGTAAATGGTCAATTGTGCATTGCAATTGAGTGAGGGCAATCGTAGATTATTATTAAAGGTATAGTTATGTCCTTTTTCATTAAAAGTTTCCTTCTTTAAATAGTCTCTTAGGGTGCCGACAGAAGCATGTAAACAATTGTAGGCCTATCTAATTATGTTGTTGCCAATGATATGGAATAAGTGCTAACAAGGGCATATTCCAGCCGGAAAGCATGGGCAGGAATTGCCTGACTTAAAGAAGTTCTCTTCCGAAGAAGGTTTCCTTCATACAAATTGTGACTAATTGCGAAAGGGGATATACTGAAGGGCAATCAAGACGAGGAATCTTTACTCTACAGATTTCTAGAAGAGCTTTAAAATGACGCTTCCCAGAAGCACTATAGAACTTATTTAAAGCACGGATGTGAGCTAATGCCCTGGTACCTATGTGCGATAGATGTGACCTGTTTTCTAAGGATGAGAAGAAACTCTGCCGAGGTATATGTACGTTTTTACTGTGTCTAAAGGGGTTCCACCTAGGTTCCAATTAAAGGGGCGTCACTGCTTCTTTCCTCTAAAAGGCATTGCCTTGGTCTTAGTAATATTTATCTTCAAAGAATGATCCCCCGTATATTTGAATCGAGCATCTAGATTTCTCGTTGGAGGCCAATAGGAGTAAGATCGAAAACTACTTCATCAGCGTGCAATAAAACATGCAGATCTTGAGAAGCGATTGGAGGAGGAAAATTCTTAAGATTAAGAAAGTGAGCGGGTAGATCACAAAGATCACTAGAGAACAAAAGAGGGGCCAAGCTGCATCCCGACTTCAATCCATTCTGCGTTGAAATCTTTGGGGACAAAACACTTATTCTCCCCCCCACCCACCCATTGGAACTTTACACCAAGTGGACGAATGGAGTGCTATAACTAATATTAGTAAGTTGGTGGGTATCCCCAGTCTATCCAGCTTCTTACAAATTATTGGTATATCTACCCCAGCGAATGCTGGTGAAAAATCAACAAATGCGGAATATAAGATTTGGGATTTAGTCGCCACATATTTATCTACGAGTGTCTGAACTGCAATATTGTCTAGTGATCAGGTCTGAATCCCGCCTGTACTTGTGCAATCCAGTCTAATATGCCCAATCCTTGAGATGTTCCAGGATCCTGGACGCAAAGATCTTCCCCGTGTCATCTAGTTTAGCAGTTTGGCGATAATTGCTGGGTGAAGAGCGAGAACCCTTTTTATGTATCAGAACAACGATGCTCCCTGTCCCCGAATATGGAATTTGCACTGTAGCGTAGCAAAATGCAAAGAGGGGGGTGAGAAATTTTATCCAGATTTCGGTGTCATTCTTCATCACTTTTACTGGGATCCTGTCGGGGCCCAACGCTACAGAGGACCTTAATTTGTTTTTAAGAATCTCAGTATGTTTTTGCCTTTGGAGAATGTATTTGCCAATTGTGTCTGATACATTTTTTGGAGGGTATTAAAGGCATCTCGTACTGTATTATGTGTGATTTGTTTGCACAGAGTTTTGATAGTTGATCCATTCTGAAGGAGAGATGAGAATTGCTGAGGGGGCTTGTTTGCTGCCTATGAACTTTACATGTAGGCTGCCAAAAGGTTTTGTTATTTCCCCCCCAAAAAATGTTTCTGTTCAGCCCAGTTAAATGAAAAGTGGAAAAGGCATTATTTCTTGTTCAAAATTAAACCACTTTTATGGCTAATATATGCAATTGAAAATCAGTGGCACGTACAAGAAGGACGAGTGAGGAAATGACTTCATTTTTCTTTGTTTGAATGCACACTGAAGAGTGAAAACTGTCGTCAGTGAAAAGTGAGTGCAGGCGATTGTGAAAAATGTTCTAGAATCTGTAAGGAAACTTTTTGTTGTTGTCAAATACACTTCTCCAGTCATATAGAATCTGGTTCGGGAGAGGTATCTTGAGAGAATCGTTGCTGTTCAATCTCCATTACGCCATGGGAATGGAAAAGTATGTTCCTTTGAAAGCAATGAGTCACTTCTGGTTCCTTTACTGTATCCCACTGATTGCATCATGTGTAATTATTATCCCTTGGGAGGTGCTGCAATCATGTTTTGATGACACATTGTCGGAAGATGGCTCTCTATATAGTGTACTAAAACGAAGTACACTATGCAGAGAGTCCAAAATTGGTTTACAGAGGCAAGAGTAGAAAGTACGAACACTCTGTAGTAGTGTGGGCGAGCAGTTGGGCTTATCAGAGGGTAGTACTAAGCATTTGTTGTACTCTCAGAGGCAGTAAATGAGACACACACTCAAGAATAAATCCAAGACCAATTTGCAAAAATAACATCGATTAAAAAAAATTATTTAATTTTTGAGACCAAGAATTTCGATTCACAGTTAGTACCTTTTTAAGATAGCAAATTTTAAAGTTTGCAAAATTACTTTTGTGCGCAATTACGCACCATTGAAATCAATTGGAAGAAATATGAAAATGCATATCAAATCGTACAGCTGGATCTCATGGTTCACTTTAGGGATTTAAGTAGCAAGGCTAGGCCCAATGTTCCACCAGCGGATTCTCTGGAGCATCCCGGATTTGGCCGGAGCAGGGTGCTGAGGTCGTTGGTAGCTGGTGTGCTATGAAGAAGGGGGCCACGTGAAAACACTGTGCAAAGGGACTTAAAGGCAAGTCTGAGGGTTCCCACTCGATAGAGCAGGTCGCAAGGGCCTCATGACCACGGGAGCACAGCTGCATCATCGTTACCAAGGCCAGTCAGGCCGGGTATAGAGCAGATATGTCAGCCGGGCGGCGTACGTCAAGATTTCCTCATGGTCAGGAGCAGGCAGCTTGTAGAGGCGCTTCCGGGACAGCTGGGCCACTCACAAAGTGAATCTCCGGGGTCTCAACGTCCCTTGACGGGTGCTTGCTTCCTGGGCAGTTGGAGTCCGGAATGGACTCTTCATCTCGCTGTATGCTGCAGGGGTCCGGTACCCCTGCTATTGGTAAGGCACGTCTCCGGAAGGTCCTGGTGTCTTCACACTTGGTGGGAGGACATATCTGGCCCTCTGGAGCTGATGTACCTCTTTTGGTTCGGCTGCTGCCTCCTCCTCGCCGAGGAGCAGCAAGTCGACAAATCAGACTTTGTGGCTTTGGTGCCTGCGGTCTGCAGGGGAGTGATACCTTCACTTCAAGAGAGTTCTTTGGCGATTTGTAGAAGGCTGGAGGAGCTCCAGGGTTCTTGAAGGCCTCACAGTTGCATGACAAGACAGCACACCACGATTTACGAGTCCTTTAGGCAGCAGGCAGGGTTTGGCGCCAGAATTCTGCAGCAGGGCTTCAGTTCTTGGGTCAGCAGCTCTTCTGTGTCCGTATGTTCTTTGTGTCCGTCAAATCTAAGTTGCAAGGTCCAGGGATGCCACCTAAATACTAAATTTAGGGAAGTTAAAGGGAGTGACAGGTTGTAGCCAATGGGCTACCTATCTTTAGGGTGTTGACACCCTCTAAGTGACCACTTCCTGTGGGAAGGAGCACTACCCTAGCCCTGGTAGGCAAATTCCTGCCATCTGAAGATGGAGGAATTGGAAAAGTTGTGCTCACATCCCCTGCCCCACCTTAGGGGTGATGCTGGCTGAACAGGGACCCACCTCCTCATCTAACTAATTTTCCCACCTGTCCTCCTGCCAAATGTGGAGCAGGAAAGGGGGGTTGGCATCCTCCACTATCTGGAGATGCCCGTGTTGCATTTCAAAGGCGGCATCGCCTTTTGAAGCTTATCATTCAGAAAGGCCATAATGGAGGAGGTGTGAACCACCTCTGCCCAGAGCGGGGTTTGTTCCTGGCCTCTGAGAGCGCTGCCCGTCACTCCAGGAGGCCAGAAAGATGTGTGGTGGTGGTGGCTGGCTAGGACTAGTCCGAGACTACACCAGTGCTAGGTAGGTTTTCAGGGGACCCTCTAAGTTGTCCCCTTTGTGCATTCATTAATAAATCTAACACTGGCATCAGTGAGGATTTATTAAGGCGAGATGTTTGGTACCAAACATCTTAGGGTACAGTGAAGCCATCATTGAGCTAGGAAACTCGTAATGACAAGTATCCACCCCATGCACTCTCTATGGCTTCCCTTTGCACTTCCAATACCCAAGAATGGAGTTGATATTTTGGGGTCATATTTGCTCATGCAGATATGTCCTCACATGGGATATAATGCAGCCTGCTGTAGGGCTATAAGGCCCGCAGTAGGGATTACTTCCCTGTACCATATGCAGTGTATGGGGGCATGGCAGACGGCTGTGTGCCATGTCGACTCTTCGGTTTTCTCTGCACCAAGACCGTCAGCCTGCAATGGCAGTGTTCATGGTCTTGGTGAGGGGTCTCTAGGTTGGCACAATTTGTGCTGCAGCCTAGAGGACCCTCTTCAATACCAATGCCCTAGGTACCAGGGGTACCATTTACTAGGGACTTACAGGGGTTAATGAGGTTGTGCCAATCGCAGTACAGTTTTAGAGGAGAGATCTGGCAGTGGGAACATGGTTTTCAGTGACCCAGTGCACTTACAGTTTGAAATTACATCAGACACCAGGCTAAAAGTGGGGGCTAGCCATGTCAAAAGAGGCACTTTCCTACACACATGTTTATGGGGGTCTCTATAGGACAGTGAACAGGTGGCTATCATTTTGTACATTAAAAATGGAAAGCATCCCTACTAGTCCTGTAGGTCAGTGGTCCAGTACTGGTTGTCTTGTTTCAGCGCCCTTTCTTTGGCCCAGGCAGTCTTGAACCCCATGGCTAGTGTGTGCTGGTTTAGTCAGGTGTAATCTACGCCTTGGCATAAAAATACAGAGGAGTCCTGGCTACCGGAATTTCTAAGTTGTGCTTGAGAATGACCTTGTCTAGGTGGCGCATTGGTGGTGGCTAGGGTGCCGTAACCTGGAAGCATTTTCTGTTTTCCCCTTTTGTCAGCTGCTTGAAGCATGAGAGTTTCAGCCTTTTTAGGTCTTGGCCAGACAGTGATCGTGCTGTCTTGAAGAGACATGTTGTATTTACTTAGTGGGCTTCAGCCCGCCCATAGGCTTCCCATTTGCTGGCTCCATCGTGACTCTGATATTCTATCTCCCCATTAGTCCATGGTATGCATGTGTCATGCCTCTTCCTGTGTTTAGCCCTCCCCAAGACCATGTACCAATTACTACTATCCATCTCCAGCTGCTAATTTAGCATCTTTGATTGGAACTACTTTTTTCTTTAATTTGGAGCACTTGAGATGAGCGCTTGTGGATTTACCAAGCTCTGCTGTAAACAGGGTTGTAAATCTTGTTCTTATCTCATCACATTTGCTGTGCATTCAAGCACTGAGATCAAATGTCCGAAACTGTCAAATCTGCTGACTGCTCTCATATACAATTGCTCCGCCCTGTGTTGAACCCCGGTCACTCTCATCCCTCCGCCCCCCTCTCCCCACTCCCCCACCGCCATACAGTGCGTTTGCGCCTCACAATGTGCATGACATCCGAAATCAAATGCCAGACGCTGTCTCATCTGCTGACTGCTTTCATATACCCCAACCCTAAACAAAGTGTGATGCAAGGCCGCTTAAAAAACAAAAAATATATGAAAACAAAGGAACAAAACTTATGTTGCTTTCCCTACAGCAGCGGGAGTGTCGCTGCTACCATATTCACTGCTTTCTCAGAAAATCGCCCCATAATGCCTTGCGAGCCTTGCTGTTTGAACACTTTTTGGCCCATATGTCTGCTTGTGGTGGTCCCAGGACTATGGTACCACCACCAACCAAGTCAGTAAAAGTATATTTTAAGGAAAGGATATGTTGTAGAGTCCTCATCCTAAGTTGGGGGGGTCTCCAAATTGATCACCTCGCCTGGATTTCAATGTTTTTTCGAGCTCTCCCATGGCTGTAGCTTTTGCTCTACAGCCGGTAGTGTTTCACCCTCTAGAGGCCACGTGTATGGTAACAAATAATCAGACCTGAAAGGCCTAAAAATGCACAAATGTAATGTTAATGTTGTTATGCCCTCTAGAGGCTGACTATATGGTTGCAATGCAATGCTTTTTCAATGTGATGCCCTCTAGGGGCTGTTTTTACCATTGCAGCTTTGATACGAAACCCATGAAAAAATACACAAACACAAGGTTTATTCCTGATAAATGCTTTATGGGGTTACCATAACAATTGCACATTTTTCATTGATAATCACAATAGCGACAATGATTACTGCAAAAGTAATGTGTTTATTTCAAAACAAATGTTTTGAGATGTTTGGGTGTACCCTCTAGGGGTTTCCAATGATTACCCAATGCCATCTATGGTATGTTCCATCTGCCAATGTACATATTTGTAAATTGTTGCGTAGTATTTAGTAGTGTGTGTAACAAATGTACTTCTCCTTTTTCTAAAGAAAAAGTACTGACTGGACAATCAGTTATTGGGTGTTATTATTGTATGCCAGTGATTGGTGATTGCTAGCCCACACCACCTCCCTTGAGTAGGCCTTGGACTGCTCCACCTCGCTACCCAATGAGTCGAGCGCTACAATGGGGTGTTTGGCTCCCGGTGAGGACAATTGTGGACAGATCTTTAGATAAGCCTGACTGCTCTGCGCCAAGCTACCAGAGGGTGAGCACAGATTATCTTTTAGTGTGTATCTAGTTTACCCTGACTAGAAGGGTGGTTCCTGCCTGGCCTCGGTGCCTACCTCAGCCAACCAGGAATCCCATTTCTAACATTCTAACAACTATCGTACATTAGCTATCGAGGGTCAACGTACTTGCAACAGAACATTGCATAGAACACAAATATTAACATTTCAGAGCCGCTTGGAGGACGAAAGCCACACCAGCAGATCTTTGAGCACAGCAACATTATAGGAAGTGACCATTATATGGTCTTGGAGTCGGTGACCTCACATAAGCTTTGACCAAGTGACATCGCAGGAAGTGACATCACATGGTCTTTGTTATACAACTCAGGCCCTCATTACATGTGGTCTGTAATTGGTGTGATATTCATTGCACCAGATAAAATGCAACTCCACTGAGTCAGAATTTTTAGGGTGTGATAAATTCCCCCCAGTGTAAGGATTTTTTCCTACTATGTTTGTAACACACAATTTCAAAACAGGAGCTAGTGAAAAATCCTTAGCTAAAAGACATTCACATTGACAACGCCTGTAGCTGTCGAGTTGCCGAGACCTATTGGCTTTGCCAATGCTTGCTTCTGATATGTTTGCCAAATCATGGAAGGTTCATTACTCTTCTCTAGTTGTGGGTGAAATATGGGGAAGTATTTCCAGTAACCACAGCTCTGGTGACTGTACGTATTGGAGAGGTGCGTCACATAGGATGTGAGAGCGATGCCAGGCTCCTGGAATGTAAAATGGTTGTGGTATGTATCTAGAGCAAACCTACCACAGGAGCAACAACAGAATGCTGTATGCTATGGGGGTGATGGGAGAATCATGTACGAAACTGCATCTTTCAACTCCATAGTTGCTCTATATTTCAATTACTTACCTGTTTTGGTTCAGGAAGTTTGTAATTGCCGAGAATGATACAATTTTGTCTAAGTCCTAAGACCGGTACTCAAACGCAGGTCCTTGGGTTCCAGAGTTGACACTTCAGCCACTAGAATACATCTCGTTCTGCAACACTTCTTGGCAGGGCACTTCTACTTATAGTACCTTGTGAGGCCCGTCAGATGATCTGTGCCAGGTCTCAGAAGGGCCCCTCTTCTTGTAGGCCCTCTTGGGGGCCATCAGCTGAGACTTCGGATAAAAGCTGTTTAAGAAAGGGGGGTGACCTTCCTCTACTCTCTGTTTGTGCTGAGTTTACTTCCAACCACCTTTGGTGTCTTTCTCTTTTGACAGATACAAGACTTTATAACGCTCTTTCCAGTGTAGTCCCAGGAGCAGGCTCTGTCAACAGTGCATGTCTGGGTGTGCTGGACCCTCCACGAGGCTGTGTTATGAGAGTGAACCATGGTCAGTGTAGTGGGAGCAGGGTTGGCCAGAGTGAGCACTGCTCTTCGGCATTCTTCATCAGTTTGCAGTAAACCTTCTGGTTCTATAGACATGCTGCTCAGCACACCAGTCTATTTGTTATCCAAGATGATGAAGATCCTATGTTGGAGGAGGGAAAGTGACTTGTAACATTAGATCTGTATTCTCTGTGCATTCACCATTCTCACAGCCCCTTTCTTCCTTTGTCTGTGAAGTTACTGATAACCTTCCTTTATGTTCCTGTTACAGCTGTAAAGGGTTTGCGGGTGCAGGGCAAGGTGGGTGCTCTCTCACCGGCAGCATTAAAGGGGCAGAGTCGCTAGCGCGTGCCACAGTATCAGCCGGCTTGTTGATAGTTCTAACCAATGAAGTGATAGGATACTGACTGTAACCTATCATCACTTCCCTTCCATACTCCCTGGAACTTACATGTGACCACGTTTGCCATGAAGTGACTCTGTGCTCTCCATTCTTGGGCAGGAGCCAACAGGGCTCTGCCAGTGTTCATTCCGCCTTGATACCAGCGTCCAACCTCCCATTGCTGAGCCCACGTGACGTCCTGGTCAATGAGGGAAAAACGCCAAAGCAGGGTGACTCCACCCGGTTCAGAGCCGGTGTCAGCCAGTCTCCACTCCACTAATCTGGAGACCTCCGGGGTCTGCCAAAGACCTGTTCACTACAGAGCCCTCCTCTCTGGAGCACTAGACATACCACAGTGGGTTCGGGCTTTTCACTACAGACCCCTCCTCTCTGGAGCACTAGACATACCACAATGGGCTCGAGCTTTTCACTGCAGACCCCTCCTCTCTGGAGCACTAGACCTGCCACAGCGGGCTCTGGCTTTTCACTACAGAACTCTCCTCTCCGGAGCACTAGATCTGCCACAGCGGGCTCGTGCTTTTCACTACAGACCCCTCCTCACTAGAGCACTAGGCCTGCCACAGCGGGCTCGGGCTTTTCACTACAGACCCCTCCTCTCTGGAGCACTAGACCTGCCACAGCGGGCTCGGGCTTTTCACTACAGACCCCTTCTCTCTGGAGGACTAGGCCTGCCACAGCGGGCTCGGGCTTTTCACTACAGAACCCTCCTCTCTGGAGGACTAGGCCTGCCACAGCGGGCCTGCCACAGTGGGCTCGGGCTTTTCACTACAGAACCCTCCTCTCTGGAGCACTAGATCTGCCACAGCGGGCTTGTGCTTTTCACTACAGACCCCTCCTCTCTAGAGCACTAGGCCTGCCACAGCGGGCTCGGGCTTTTCACTACAGACCCCTCCACTCTGGAGCACTAGACCTGCCACAGCGGGCTCGGGCTTTTCACTACAGACCCCTCCTCTCTGGAGGACTAGGCCTGCCACAGCGGGCTCGGGCTTTTCACTACAGACCCTTCCTCTCTGGAGGACTAGGCCTGCCACAGCGGGCTCGGGCTTTTCACTACAGAACCCTCCTCTCTGGAGCACTAGACCTGCCACAGGGGGCTCGGGCTTTTCACTACAGAACCCTCCTCACTGGAGCACTAGACCTGCCACAGCGGGCTTGGGCTTTTCACTACAGAACCCTCCTCTCTGGAGCACTAGATCTGCCACAGCGGGCCTGTGCTTTTCACTACAGACCCCTCCTCTCTGGAGCACTAGACCGGCCACATCGTGCTCGTGCTTTTCACTACAGAGCCCTCCTCTGGAGCACTAGACCTGCCACAGCGGGCTCTGGCTTTTCACTACAGAGCCCTCCTCTCTGGAGCACTAGATCTGCCATAGTGGGCTTGTGCTTTTCACTACAGACCCCTCCTCTGGAGCTCTAGACCTGCCACAGCGGGCTCGGGCTTTTCACTACAGATCCCTCCTCTCCGGAGCACTAGACCTGCCACAGTGGGCGCGTGCTTTTCACTACAGACCCCTCCTCTCTGGAGCACTAGACATACCACAGTGGGCTCGGGGTTTTCGCTACAGACCCCTCCTCTCTGGAGCACTAGACCTGCCACAGCGGGCTCGGGCTTTTCACTACAGAACCCTCCTCTCCGGCGCACTAGACCTGCCACAGCGGGCGCGTGCTTTTCACTACAGAACCCTCCTCTCTGGAGCACTAGACCTGCCACAGCGGGCGCGTGCTTTTCACTACAGAACCCTCCTCTCTTGAGCACTAGACCTGCCATAGCGGGCTCAGGCTTTTCACTACAGAACCCTCCTCTCCGGAGCACTAGACCTGCCACAGGGGGCTCGGGCTTTTCACTACAGAACCCTCCTCTCTGGAATACTAGACCTGCCACTGCAGGCTCGGGCTTTTCACTACGGACCCCTCCTTTCTGGAGCACTAGACCGACCACAGCGGGCTCGGGCTTTTCATTACAGAACCCTCCTTTCTGGAACACTAGACCTGCCACTGCAGGCTCGGGCTTTTCACTACAGACCCCTCCTCCCTGGGGGAGAGACCTGAATCAGTTTGTGGGGGGCTGATGATATGGGAAGGTTCCGGCCGAAAGAAGCATTATGCTGATAACAGTACTTTGGTTTAAGCTGAAGAAAATAAGCGGCAGTAAGCCACTCTGTAATGGGCCATTGCTAGCATCTTTTTTGTTTATTTATATCCTAGCTGGGAGTAGACTCCAAATATTCTTCAAAACCCCCATCCCATTTTTAATAATCACACTGTGGGTACTTTTACACGTTAGTAAGGCCTGTCTGACCAGAATAGTATGTTTGGCAATCATGTATTTGATTTTTATAATTGTAACAAAACTTAACTGCAGTATTTAAATAAGTCTAGACATATGTAAACATTGCCAATTTCCTAAGGGGTGGGGGCAGTTTTTTTTTCTCCCCGGAGTGGGGGTGGCATTAAAGGTTTGAAGACCAGTGCTCTAGCGGTAGCTGTGCCTGTAGATAGACGTCGCACTGCCCTTTCGCCTTTTGATCTGAGGTTTGTTTTCCCCACAGCTGTGCACCGCGGCGTCACCACCAAAGATCTGTATAAGGAGTTTGACCTGGATGTGGAAGACTGAGGAGCTATCGCTGGAGAGGACGTCTTCATGATGCGGGCTGCCATGGCGAGCTGTACCACAGACCTCTATGCTGCGTCCTGGGGGCCGGGCGGGGCTGGGATGCAATAAGAGTGCCAGTATTACGGCTGTTGGCTTATATGATCTCTGGTGTTAGTACTGTGTGCCTGAACTCTAGCACTAGAATGGCCTTTGACCCCTCTGAATATCTAGGGTTGGTACAATGCTTCCTGATGACTGGTACTGAAAACGGCATCTGACAAGCAGGAGCCTCCCGGTCAGGATCCTGGTGCTTGGCCTCTGCCCTTTGACCCACACGAGCATGTGGACCTAGTGGCAGGATGCCTGACCTCTGACACTGCAAACAGCCTTTGCCCCATATACATCTCTGTAGTCAGTACCATGTGGTCAGACTTTGGAAAGAATCTTGGCTTCAGTACCACTTTGGAGCCTTTGGTTGCTATGTTTACCTCCCACTTTGTCCCACTTTTCCATCTGAAGAATGTTCTATTGGCTCGTGTTCTTCCCCAGGTAAATTGTGCTGAAAGCCTCCTACTCCCTGTTTTGGGGCTGGGAGTACCAAGCATCGGAGCCATGTCATGCCACCCTGTGACCTTCTATTTGAAAGGGGTCCTAGGGTCAGAGCCATGTGATCCTGTGAAATAGGTCTCAACTACTCCATGGGTCTGTATCACGTGTAACCATCCTGTGGGTAGATATAGCTCCTCGTCTTCTGGGAGTGAGTGCCTCGTCACCCCATCCTCCGATAGATATGTCTGCCTCAGAGAGGGATGACTCATCTCCCCTTCCCCATCAGAGGGGTTCCCAATGGTCAGCCGGCATCAAGCCATGCAGTCCTGTGGCAGATACATCACCACTTCACCATTGAGGAGATCCTGGGGGTCAGCGCCATGCTGTCCCATCCTGTGACAGATCTGTCTATGCTTCCCTGTGTAAGGTGGGGCCTAGAGTCAAGGAGCTCCCGGAGATCAGTCTGACTTCACTCCATCCTGTGGCAGAGACATCTCTGCCTCTCCATGAAAGAGGGTCTGTCTCCCACACTGGCAGAGTTGTCTCTTCACCAGACTAGAGTGGGTAGTCTTTGCCAGTACAGAGTCATGAAGGGCAGATTTGCCTCATCCATAACCCTTGGGAATGGTGCTAATAGTGGAAGCCCTCTCACCTGCAGGCTCAGCTTGTTAGGCCTTGCAGGGTTGAGGAAAACATGCAGAATTGAGTTTAAAACAATGTGCTTCTGACTTGTTTGTGACTTTCAGTGCTGTGACTGCTAGCTACTGTTCATTTCATCTCAGAGCTTCAAAACGCTTAAAACAATTTTCAATAAAGACACAATGAATGGTGGTTCTTGAATTGGGCAGATTTTTTATTTCCTTGGACTACTCTTCAATCGCCTCTTCATCCTGCTTTGTATGCATTTGTTTTGCTATTGCGTGGTTGTGAACTTCACCTGCCTGCTGGAGTCAAAGAAATGCATGTATAATGGGAAGGGTGTTGGTGTGATGGGAAGGGTGTTGGTGTGATGGGAAGGGTGTTGGTGTGATGGGAAGGGAAGGGTGTTGGTGTGATGGGAAGGGAAGGGTGTTGGTGTGATGGGAAGGGAAGGGTGTTGGTGTGATGGGAAGGGAAGGGTGTTGGTGTGATGGGAAGGGTGTTGGTGTGATGGGAAGGGTGTTGGTGTGATGGGAAGGGTGTTGGTGTGATGGGAAGGGTGTTGGTGTGATGGGAAGTGTGTTGGTGTGATGGGAAGTGTGTTGGTGTGATGGGAAGTGTGTTGGTGTGATGGGAAGTGTGTTGGTGTGATGGGAAGTGTGTTGGTGTGATGGGAAGTGTGTTGGTGTGATGGGAAGTGTGTTGGTGTGATGGGAAGTGTGTTGGTGTGATGGGAAGGGTGTTGGTGTGATGGGAAGGGTATTGGTGTGATGGGAAGGGTATTGGTGTGATGGGAAGGGTGTTGGTGTGATGGGAAGGGTGTTGGTGTGATGGGAAGGGTGTTGGTGTGATGGGAAGGGTGTTGGTGTGATGGGAAGGGTGTTGGTGTGATGGGAAGGGTGTTGGTGTGATGGGAAGGGTGTTGGTGTGATGGGGATGGTGTTGGTGTGATGGGGATGGTGTTGGTGTGATGGGGATGGTGTTGGTGTGATGGGGATGGTGTTGGTGTGATGGGGATGGTGTTGGTGTGATGGGGATGGTGTTGGTGTGATGGGGATGGTGTTGGTGTGATGGGGATGGTGTTGGTGTGATGGGGATGGGGATGGTGTTGGTGTGATGGGAAGGGTGTTGGTGTGATGGCGTGATGGTGTTGGTGTGATGGTGTGATGGTGTGATGGTGATTGTGTTGGGGTGATGGTGTGATGGTGTGATGGTGATGGTGTTGGTGTGATTGTGATGGTGATTGTGTTGGTGTGATTGTGATGGTGATTGTGTTGGTGTGATGGTGATTGTGTTGGTGTGATGGTGATTGTGTTGGTGTGATGGTGATTGTGTTGGTGTGATGGTGATTGTGTTGGTGTGATGGTGATTGTGTTGGTGTGATGGTGATTGTGTTGGTGTGATGGTGATGGTGTTGGTTTGATGGTGATGGTGTGATTGGGATGGTGTGATTGGGATGGTATCGGTGTGATTGGGATGGTGTCGGTGTGATTGGGATGGTGTCGGTGTGATGGTAAGGGGGTTAGTAAGAGTGTTGCCTGAGGAAGATCTATTCATTGTAGGTCTGTTCGTTTATGTGAGTTTGACTTGTATAGAAAATGTACCTCTAAAGGCTGTTCCCTCCAGAGAGGTAGTGTGTAAGCTAGGTATTCAGGTGTGTCTTGATGTAGTGCCTCGTGATGCAAGACGTCTTGTAGGTGCTGCTTTCATCTATAGTGTGGTGTGGTCATATATTCCTTTGTTCTACAGATGGTTCAGCTGCGGGATGTAAGGCTCCTTTTGAGGGGTGCAAGTTAGGTCTTAGTTAAGGTGTGAGTTGCCCTATTAATTTACAGTTTAGATTACCTTGGCTTTGATTAAGTTCTTTAAAGCAGTCTGGGGAAAGATCCCCAGAGCTGAAGAAAGGAGATGGTTTATGAGGATTCGGTAGTGTAAGGTTATTGGACAGCCGATGAGAGTGAGAGATGGGGCCCCTGTGATGAAGTGTGAACCGAGTAAGAGAGAGAGGCGCTGTGGAGAATGAAGGGGCAGAGGGAGTGGAGGGAGACTAGTCAGTGAATGAGCGAGCTGGGGGTGGGGGGGCGGGGAGAGCATCCAAGGGCTGGAAAGCTAGAGGAAGAGGGGACGGCAGAGTGTGGTGAGTGAGGAGAGCCTGTGATGAGTGGGAAGATATAATGAGCAGGGAGATAATAGAAAGAGTAGATGGTGAATGGGGAGGTGTAGTGACAACGAGAAGAGAGAAGCGTTGTTTTCGCGAAAGGATGGGAATGAGCGGAAGGAAAGTGGGAGTAAAGTATAAAGATGGAAAAAGTGTGAGGAAGCGTGAAGAGAATGAGTCTGAGGTGAGCATGAGAGTCTGTGAGGAGGAGGGAGACAGCCCATAATGAAGAGAGAATGAGAGTCTGTGAGAATGAATAGCCTGTGAGGAAGAGCGAATAGGAGCCTGTGAGGAAGAGAGAGACTGAGAGCCCGTAATGAAGAGAGGATGAGAGTCTGTGAGGAAGAGAGAATGAGTCTGTGAGGAAGAGAGAGACTGAGAGCCCATAATGATGAGAGAATGAGGGTCGTTGAGGAGAGAATAGGAGCCTGTGAGGAAGAGCGAGAATGAGAGCCCGTAATGATGAGTCTGGGAGGAAGAGAGAATGAGTCTGTGAGGAAGAGAGACTGAGAGCCCGTAATGAAGAGAGAATGAGGGTCGGTGAGGAGAGAATAGGAGCCTGTGAGGAAGAGGGCGACTAAGAGCCCATAATGAAGAGAGGATGAGTCTGTGAGGAAGTGTAGGAAGGTGGAATCTGACTACATGGTTGCCCCCACTTTTTTCCTGGTGTTTTGTTGGTTTTTGACTTAGTTTGGCTGGGAACCTGCTATTCAGGTCCCCAGCCTATCTGCTTTCTCTTTACACGACTAGGAGTGCACTCTAGGTGCACTAGTGATTGGATACTGTGGTACCTTATGAGTCCCTAGTATATGGTACCTTAGGTACCAAGGGCATAGGTACTTCACAGGCCTACCAGGGGCTGAAGCATGTATTATGCCACCCCTGGGAAGCAGGCTAAATCTGACACCACAGGCCTGCTACTGCAGCCTGGGTGAGGTGGTGCTAGCACTCCTCACTGAGATATAGGTTTCCTATATCTCTCCTGCACACACATTTAAACCTATCAGTCACCCCTAAGGCAGGCCCTATCAATCCTGAGGGCAGGGTGCTTGGTTCCTATGTGAGAGGGTGCCTCTGCCTGAGCAGGGCCCCTCTGCAGCTCTCAGAGTCCATTCTCTGGGGCTGTTTGTGGATGCGGTTAAACCATATACTCTTAAGTGCATTATATCCTCGCGGTAGAATGCTAACTTTGGAATGGCTGCATCAAAACATGTCGTGTTTGGTGTCAAACATCTTGGAATACTACCCCCCCCGCCAATCCTGGCGGCGGGGGTAGCATTCCACCCTTCTAGAGGGATAGACATGTACCTACTGTGGAAACGCGGTAGAATCCTGCAGAGCCCTGGCATCACAAAATGGATGCCACCAGTCACAGGGCTGCCCTCCTGCTGATGACCGAAACTCGCAGTGGAGGAAGCCCAACAATAGGCATCCTGTCACAGGGAGGTGTAACCACCTCCCAGACAGGGTTTAGTGTATTGGGGCTGGGTGGGTGCACTCTTGGAGTGCTTTGAAGTCCTGCACTGGGGGAGCAGAAGGCTCCTCTGTGCATATGCCAGTTCAAACCAGCTCAGGGGCTACCTGCCCCTGCTCTGGCGCGAAACTGGACAAAGGGAAGTGGGTGTAGCCACCCACTCCCCTGACCCTCCCATAGGTGGGGTCATAGAGCTAGTCCCTCCCTTTCTTTTAGTATAAGAGGGGGAACCTGTGCATTGCACCCTAGATCTCCCTGGACGACGCTCTGAAGAAGAATCCTGGACCTTCGACGTTCCACTACCTTTGGAAGACTGAAGAATCTCCCTTGGAGTCAAGGAGTGACTCCCCTGCTTGGCAGGCACCAAAAACTACAAACGACGGTCGCAAACTACGCCGCTCCCGCCGGAGTCCGAAGTCCCTGCAGCCCAAGAAGTGGATTTCCTGACTTCTCAAAGGCCATCGTGAGTCCCCAGCGAAGCTGAGGCCAGTGGACCCCAAGAGTGACGAGGAACCGCGACCCCTGGGTACCGTGCACTATTGTGGAGTGCAACCCCTTCACAACGTTCTACGAACTTGTGCTTTGGACCACGTGTGGTCCTAGCCTCCAGCAGGAATCCCTCCGAAGATCAGAGGCCTACCACGTCCCGAGTGACCGTGGGCCCCTGTTGAGCGATTCCTCCCGAGGCGTCTTCGCGATCCCTTGCCAGCCGGCTTGTGGGTCCCCTGAAGGCTTTCCTACAGGACCAAAGGGCTCCCCTGGTTGCTCCAGGCCTGCCCTGACTTACCCTCGCTGGGTGAGTCCCTCAGACCTTGCTGGTCTGCGCCATTGCCTTTTTACACTTTCCCCGAGAGTTGCTGTTACCAAGGCTTGTTGGCTCCAATGGAGTCGCCGACACCGCAGTAAGCTGCAGACATCGTGGGACACGCCGAATCCAGCTCCTGGTCGTCGTCGACGCCTCCTGGACATCATGGCTGAAGAGTCAAGGCACCCGCGAACGACCTGAATCTTGCGACGACGGTGGGCATCCATCTTCCTTGCCCCGAGTCACTGCCAAGTGACTTTGAACACTGTCCCCTCTGCTTTCAGGTCTTCCATCTTCTGAATCCAGGCTTGGATTCCACCGGACACTTCTTCGGACTTCACAAGCAGCAAGTCTTCATTGTCCTCCATTGAAAACGACGCCGCGACCCGACACCAAAGGACACCTATGCACCCGGCTTCCCTGGGTGAGGTAACTCCAGCACTACGGTGCTCCTGTGGGTGTTGGCCCTAGAACTACTTACCCTGTAAGTGACTTGCTTGTAGGTTCTCCCGAAGTATCCTAAAACTCTTAATTTCCAACCGCGACTTGCCCCATTGAAGTCAACGGCGATTCGCGCCTGTGTATCCACACTGCATGCGTCCCCCGTGGGTCCTTTACTTACCTTCCTTGGGTGGTTTCGTGAGGCCCCAGCACTTCTGAAGGCCCTAGGCCTTGTCTCTTTGCAAGTCGTTGTTTCTAAGTCTCTTTTTTAGTATATGGTCTGGTACGCACCTAGGGCCCCAGCCATATTTGTGCTTAATTTATTGTGAAACGTTGATTTGTGCATATGTTCCTGACTTCTAATCTCACAAGAGATTAGTAGAGTTGTTTAGTAATAAATACATATATATTTGATATATATACCTGTGTGGTGTCTTTTCATTTGGTGATTCAAGAGATTGTGTGGTAAAACAAGCTGCTTTACATTCCTCCAAGACTTAGCCTGAAGGCTGCTCTCCACAGCTACCGCTAGGATAGCTTTCTATAAAGGTTGTCTTAAACCTATCTACCATAAGAGTCGAATTGTACTGGTGCAAGGTGTCCACTTTAATTAGTGAACAGCATATACCAGGCCAACTTCTCACAGGAAGAGAGAATGAGTTTGTGAGGAAGAGAGAGACCGAGAGCCTGTGAGGAAGAGAGTGAGTGCTCGTAATGAAGAGAGAGACTGAGAGCCTGTGAGGAAGAGAGTGAGTGCTCGTAATGAAGAGAGAGACTGAGAGCCTATATATATTATATATATATATATATATATATATATATATATATATACTTGCAAGGAATGAATGGGAAGATGTGTTAATACCTTTGCTACCTTGTTTTCCAAGAGGGCATTACCGGTTGGCTGTGCCATGGAACTGCAGCCGCAGAAGGTCAAAGCCGAAGAGAGCACGGAGAATGCGGGTCCTGTTGCCAAACTTAAAAGCAGCCAATTTGCCCTGCAGTCTGTAGAGACCCTGCGAAAAGCCACAGGCGCCGACATGGGGCTTCCAGCAGGACCTAGAGTTGTCCGAGCTGTGCGCCTCGCAGGAGAACCCGCACACTCTAGCCGCAGCCTTGAGCTGCCTGGAAGACACGGCCAGTATATACAATTGGACAAATGGAGTCCCCAGTGGTGCCCTGGTGATGGGGAGGGACAGTTCAGAGTTGCCTTCCACTAATGTCCACTACTATTACTTTTTCGCTGATTAGTGGGGGGCAGTAGACTGATCCCCACCAGCAATTTTCTCCTCATTGGGGTTAGTGGAGTCATTATAAGAGTGGGGCTTTCGTCTCGCTGACAGGCTTTAATATTTCAGGGAAGCATGGGCAGTGGGAGAAGCGCTGGGTACTGCATGAACTGACCACAAAACTTGAGGTACTGACAGAGCGTGTGCGAGGAGTTTGAGACGCAGCACGAAGAGTTTGAGACACAGCACGAGGAGCTTGAGACACAGCACGAGGAGTTTGAGACAGCACGAGGAGCTGAGGCACACAGCACGAGGAGCTGAGGCACACAGCACGAGGAGCTGAGGCACACAGCACGAGGAGCTGAGGCACACAGCACGAGGAGCTGAGGCACACAGCACGAGGAGCTGAGGCACACAGCAAGAGGAGCTGAGGCACACAGCAAGAGGAGCTGAGGCACACAGCACGAGGAGCTGAGGCACACAGACAGCGGGGGGAGTTTGAGAGAGACACCCAGGCATGGCGAAGAGCTCAAGGCACACACAATAAACCCCAGTATTCTTGCTGCAGCTAGTCAGACGAGGAGAGGAGTTGGAACAGATCTGCACCCAGCCCCAAAGAAGCAGCCTCTGCTACTGGCAGATCGCTTCAAGCACGAAAGACAGGAAGCATTGTATTGTGCACAGTGCCCTGAGCTCATCAACTCACAGGAGCAGCAGCATTTGTGATGACATAAGAACCAGATTTACAGCCCTGTTTACAGCCTTGGAGCGAGTCACGCACAATTTAAAACAGGATCGGAAGATGGAAAGTATTGTATTGCGCATGGTGCCATCGAGCTCAGCAGGGCGATTGAAAACATTGAGCTCTTTTGTTAAATATGGGCGCCAAAGCTGAACACGCGTCCACAGTGTTAACATGAGCAGGAAAGAAAAGAAAATGGTTCCCCAAACGAATAGATAAACAATCAAAGCGTAAAGATACAGTACTTGGTCGCGACTCCATGGGAGGAGATGAAAGACAAAAAGGAGGGACAAAGAGGAAGGACCGACCGCTAGCAAGCAAGGATTTTTTAAAAATGCAAATGAAAAGCATTGGGAGGGCAGTAAGTCCACAAACTGACTACAACAGGTCTCGAAGCTCGGCCTAAAAAGAGTGTAAGCTATTCTTGTGTAGTGAGTGCACAGGCACCTTGACATAAGCAGGGTACTGCTTGCTGGTCTTTGCTTTTACCTCCTATTAACAGAGCTCAAACAATGAAAGTAATGCCATCTCAAAGACGGAAGTTCCTGTGTTCCTGAAAAGGGGACTATTGCTTTTGTAACACTAGCATGACTAGATTATATTAGGTAAATAGAGGTTGTTAGGCCTTCCCATGTAAAGAGGGGGAGACAGTTGGAAGTGGCTGTGTGAGGAGGAGAGACTGCTGGACCAGTCTGTGTGATGAGGGGAGAGGCATCTGTGTTTGTCTGCAGGGGAAAGGCAGCTGGACATGTCTGCACGAGGAGGGGCGAGACAGCGGCACCTGCCTGCAGGAGGAAGGGAGAGGCATCCGCAGCAGCTACCTGCATGAGAAGGGGAGAGACTGACAGACATGTCTGCATGAGGAGGGGAGAGACAGTGTCACCTGTCTGCATGAGGAGGGGCGAGACAGCGGCACCTGTCTGCATGAGGAGGGGCGAGACAGCGGCACCTGCCTGCCTGAGGAGGGGAGAGACAGTGGCACCTGCCTGCATGAGGAGGAGAGAGACAGCGGCACCTGTTTGCATGAGGAAGGGAGAGACAGCGGCACCTGTCTGCATGAGGAGGGGAGAGACAGTGGGACCTGTCTGCAGGAGGAAGGGAGAGGCAGCAGCAGCTGTCTGCATGAGGAGGGGAGAGACAGCGGCACCTGCCTGCAGGAGGAAGGGAGAGACCGCTGCACCCCGCTGCACGAAGAGAGGAGAGACAGCGGCACCTGCCTGCAGGAGGAAGGGAGAGGCAGCAGCAGCTGTCTGCATGAGGAGGGGAGAGACAGCGACACCTGTCTGCATGAGGAGGGGAGAGACAGTGGCACCTGCCTGCATGAGGAGGGGAGAGACAGCGGCACCTGTCTGCATGAGGAGGGGAGAGACAGCAACACCTGTCTGCATGAGGAGGGGAGAGACAGAGGCACCTGCCTGCATGAGGAGGGGAGAGACAGAGGCACTGGTTTGCATGAGGAGGGGAGAGACAGCCGCACCTGTCTGCATGAGGAGGGGCGAGACAGCAGCACTTCTCTGCATGACGAGGTGAGAGACAGCGGGACCTGTCTGCATGAGGAGGGGAGAGACCGCAGCACTTCTCTGCATGAGGAGGGGAGAGACAGCAGCACTTCTCTGCATGAGGAGGGGAGAGACAGCAGCACTTCTCTGTATGAGGAGGGGAGAGACAGCAGCACTTCTCTGCATGAGGAGGGGAGAGACAGCGGCACCTGTCTGCATGAGGAGAGGAGAGACAGCCGCACCTGTCTGCATGAGGAGGGGCGAGACAGCAGCACTTCTCTGCATGAGGAGGTGAGAGACAGCGGGACCTGTCTGCATGAGGAGGGGAGAGACAGCAGCACTTCTCTGCATGAGGCCAGGAGAGACAGTGGGACCTGTCTGCATGAGGCCAGGAGAGACAGCGGGACCTGTCTGCATGAGGAGGGGAGAGACAGCGGCACCTGCCTGCATGAGGAGGGGAGAGACAGCGGGACCTGTCTGCATGAGGCCAGGAGAGGCAGCGGCACCTGTCTGCATGAGGCCAGGAGAGACAGTGGGACCTGTCTGCATGAGGCCAGGAGAGACAGCGGGACCTGTCTGCATGAGGAGGGGAGAGACAGCGGCACCTGTCTGCATTAGGAGGGGAGAGACAGCGGCACCTGCCTGCATGAGGAGGGGAGAGACAGCGGCACCTGCCTGCATGAGGAGGGGAGAGACAGCGGGACCTGTCTGCATGAGGCCAGGAGAAACAGCGGCACCTGTCTGCATGAGGCCAGGAGAGACAGTGGGACCTGTCTGCATGAGGCCAGGAGAGACAGTGGGACCTGTCTGCATGAGGCCAGGAGAGACAGCGGGACCTGTCTGCATGAGGAGGGGAGAGACAGCGGCACCTGCCTGCATGAGATGGGGAGAGACAGCGGCACCTGCCTGCATAAGGAGGGGAGAGACAGCGGCACCTGCCTGCATGAGGAGGGGAGAGACAGCGGCACCTGCCTGCATGAGGAGGGGAGAGACAGCGGCACCTGCCTGCATGAGGAGGGGAGAGACAGCGGCACCTCACTGGATATGAAGAGGTGACGATAGTGCGTAGATCTGCTTCCGGCGTCAGTCCAGGCACAGCAGCATTGTGTAATGAAAGGTGTGGGCCTTGTGTAGCCAAGACCTGTCTGTGCTGTGGGCAGCTTTCTTCCCTCACAGGCAGTTTGGAATGAGTGAGTTGAAAGTGAACTCCTGAGAGGTCTGCCCCTCTCAGAAGGTGCTGCTCCCCCAGAAGAGGCATTCAAGGCCTTCGCCCTTGTGGTGGGCTGCGCAGAAGAGACACACTGTGCCCAGCCAGTGAGGCTTCTAAACTCCAACGTCATGTCTTTCTAAACATTGAGGGAATTAAACAAATCTCTTGTGTGGAGAAACTGCATCCTGAACTGGCAGAAGTCAGTCATGAGTTCTGTGTTTGGTCAAAGATGGACTCGTGTGGCCTTCCAGAGCCATATCCCAAGCCTACATCTCACACCACATGGAGCAGTGGATTTATCATCAAGCATTACTGCCCATTCTCTACTATTAATTCAGGACACACTCGAACTAAAGCTTGTATCGCCTCAGAAGCATTCCTCGGTCATGGACAAACAAGCATTTGCAATGCAATAGGTCTCGCATTTGTTAAAGTTAAACCTGTTGGCGTTGAAAATGGCAATGTTTTTTTACTTTTGTTTGTTTATTTGCAGTTGAGTAATTATATTTGCATAGTGCAATTGCCATAAAAAAGTAAAAAACCATTGTCATTTTTAACGCCAACAGCTCTAACTTTAACAAATGCGAGACCTAAACTATTGCACATGCTTCTGTACCTAGCCACGTTGCAGGGTGCCGACCATATGGGACCTCTTTTGGCCACATATGGTCTGCACCCTGCAACATGAGTAGGTAAAGAAGCATTTGCAATGGAATAAAAAAGCAAAAGTAAACCAGCATTGGTATAAAAAAGCAAAAGTAAACCAGCATTGGTATAAAAAAGCAAAAGTAAACCAGCATTGGTATAAAAAAGCAAAAGTAAACCAGCATTGGTATAAAAAAGCAAAAGTAAACCAGCATTGGTATAAAAAAGCAAAAGTAAACCAGCATTGGTATAAAAAAGCAAAAGTAAACCAGCATTGCTAATGCATCGGTTTCTCCTATGTGATGAATAATACGTTTTATTTGTCAATCACCGCCCGGGGCAAAGGAAGAAGCTCCCTTACAAGTATCACGAGATTGGAGGCAAAACCTAAAAACAGCGCATGCGAAGTGTAAAGCATCGTGACACGTGCTCTGAAGGTTAAACAAGCATTTGCAATGCAATAGGTCTCGCATTTACGCGAGTTTGAGCTATTGACATTATAAATGACAATGCCTTTTATTTTTGTTTTCATTTTTAAAACGTAAATAAAAGGCATTGTCATTTACAATGCCAACAGCTTAAACTCGCGTAAATGCGAGACCGATTGCATTGCAAATGCTTGTTATCAGTGCTTTAAATGGGGGGAAAATAGTGCAGGTACTCATTTAAATGTGGCGAGTGGGCGGGGCTTGGGGGAGGGGCTTAGGCGGTCATGCCGATACTTCTTGACTTCTATACTACTTGCAGCACATACCAAAACACATGAGAAATGTCTTTCAATAAACAAAGGTTTGTTTACTCATTACACAACGAAAGCCAAACGCGGTGATATTTTAATATTTCCTTGTTTTTTAATATTTGCAACATCAATACTGTTAATTGCTGTTGCTTGGCACAACACAATATATTCTCGAGGGACACAGAAAGAAACAAGCAGACGTGCACACACAAGCATTCCACACATTTTCTTTCATATACCTTCCAAGAGTGTCTCTATTCTCTCCCCCTTTCTCTCGTATTTCTCTCACACAAAAACAATCACAGGCAAGCAGACAAACATAAGCAGACACTTACACAAAAGAATCAGGTGGGATTAAAGCCATTTGAACCTGGTTACCTCCCACAGCTTTCTTAATAGCGCTGTCACCGGGCTGCCTCAATTTCTGTGTTTGCAACACAGCATGATGGTGAACACCCCGACGGTATGCAGATGAGCCCAAGCTGAATAGTTCAGCACCAGCACCAGCGATTCATGAGTACCGGTACTCTCCTCGGCAATAGAGAAGTGCCGGTACTCAGAGAGATAAAACTAAGAAGTGCCGGTACTCAGTACCTGTGAGTACCGGCCCATTTAAAGCACTGCTTGTTATTCTTCTTGTGCTGAGCGCGTTCCCTGATGTGATCTCTGCACTCTGACACAGGCAGATGAAAGTGTGCTTCCTGCAGTGATGTGAAGAGAACGCCCTTCCTGTCAATCAGGCTATAGGTACAACCTCTTCCTGTCAGAGGTGCCGGAGCACGAGCGTCACCAAGGCCTTGCATTTGTAAGTAGAAGAGAGCAGAGACATGACCTGGCAGTCGTGGCGAGCGGCAACAGATGCGGCCTCGCCATTCCAAGGGCCTTTAGCGCCAGATAGAGGCCGAACCAGGGCCGGCGCTAGGCATGGGCAGTGTGGGCAGCTGCCCAGGGCCTCGCGCCTGTTAACTTGCAAGAGGGGCCTCGCACTGTGCTTTTTAAGAGGCCCTGTTATGTGTCCTTATTGTTTGTCTCGACCTAACATGTAATTATGTAGCTATGCTCTAATAACTGTGTAACCTTTGTAACGATGTAACCTGCAACTATGGTCTGATTCTCATGTAAAGCGCTCTGATACCTCCGGGGCTAGCCAGCGCTATATAAAACCTTTCAAATGATGACTACTAGTCACCTATGCTACCCATATACTATCTACCTCTTTTGTACTGAATGGCGAATATCGAATGTATGTATACTACCTCAACCATCTAATGTTTAATAACTGTATATTGTAAAGCGCTCTGATACCCTCGTGGGTCATGTTCGCGCTATATAAAACTTTATAAATAAATAAATAATGGTGCTGTAATGCTGTGAGGACCAAGGGAGGGGGCCCCCTTCCCTGGGCCTCGCAGTCATTGTTTGAAAGGCCTTCAGTAATCTAATCGCTGCATCTGTATAACAGCGATTAGATGGGTATGTAAAGTGACCTTTTGTGTGAAGTAAACCCTGACCCTGCATGAATGAAAGCAGGGTGTCCTGCAGGGTTCACCATAAAAGACAGAAACGCATCACAATGAACAGTGCTCCCCTTAGGGTTGCATGCTTTCAAAGACAACAAGCATTTGCAGTGCAATAGGTCTACGCAATCGCAAGATTTTGAGCTATTGGCATTGTAAATGACAAAGCCTTTTATTTGGGTTTAAAAAAACAGGATTAATAAAAGGCATTGTCATTTACAATACCAATAGGTCAAAGTTTCTAAAATGCGAGTCCTATTGCATTGCAAATGCTTGTTTGAAGGTGCTCTCAAAGTGAAAATGAACAAAGAGGCGATTCGCTCTGTGAAATAAAGTATTTGCCTATGATCACATCATTTGGTCAAGCATGAAAGCCGGGACTGACCCAAGATTCTCCACTTTCACACTCTGCAATTCACCAATTATAATTAGATGTGTATTTCTTTCTGACATCAAAGGTTAACACTTTGTCCTTAATCCATGGGGCAGAAGATTAGTGCAGGAGTGACAATCAGAATTCACATTTTATTTTTTGCAGTTTTACATGGTGCGTACCCTGACATGGACAGACAGAGGAGCACCTCACAACAGGCAGACACAAACTATGTTACACTTTTTTTCCATGCACATCCAGATTTGCCGGAATTCAGAGGGTGCTGCTGAGCCCAAGGATTCGATCCTGCTTCCCTATGTCTCTCCCTTGCCTTTGCCTCTCGTGCAAGCTCCTCAGACTTTCAGTAGCTCACCCCCCTCTGTCGCAAGCACACACACACAACAATAAGCAGCAATGGCTCAGCGCCGACAGTGGTCTCTGTCTTTGCCTAAGATCACACTATTTGGTTTAGCAGGAAAGCTGGGATTCATCCCCAGAATGATTCTCCTGTTTTGCACTGTGCAATTCAGCCATAATGGTTAGGTGGGTGTACCTTACTGACTTCAATGGTTAACAGTTTGCCCTTAATTCATGGAGGATGAGATTTGACATTTAAAAGTGTGCCATGTTGGAAATCCTGAATTGATGAGCTGATGACGTCTATTTAAAAAGATTTCATGCCAGTAGAGACTTTTACGTATAGTAATTCAAGCAGACCTCAGCACTGAGCCTGGCGGAGCACTACTATTAATTAGCAGCAGCACAAAAGAGGTCCACAGACGGGCCATATAAGGAGACACCGGAGCCTGAGCAGAAAAGTGATTTCAACAATAATACTGAGCTACATATGCTATACAGACTACGGCATTTTTATATAACAATTTGGGATCCAGTGTGCAAAATTATCTAACATCTCATCTCCGGGATAATTTTTTCAAGGTCTTCAAGTTCAAATAACTATATCTCTATTTACATAGTGTAGGAGAGTAGGATCTGCCTCTTATGTTGCCCCCACTTTTTTTCTGATGTTTACACTGGTTTCTGGCTAGAGTCTGGCTGGGACCCTGCCAATCAGAGCCCCAGCCTCTCTGTTCTCTCTAAACGACTTGGAGTGCACTCTAGGTGCACTAGTGATTGGATACTGTGGTACCTTATGAGTCCCTAGTATATGGTACCTTAGGTACCAAGGGCATAGGTACTTCACAGGCCTACCAGGGGCTGAAGCATGTATTATGCCACCCCTGGGAAGCAGGCTAAATCTGACACCACAGGCCTGCTACTGCAGCCTGGGTGAGGAAGTGCTAGCACTCCTCACTGAGATATAGGTCCCCTATATCTCTCCTGCACACACATTTAAACCTATCAGTCACCCCTAAGGCAGGCCAAATCAATCCTAAGGGCAGGGTGCTTAGTTTCTATGTGAGGGGGTGCCTCTGCCTGAGCAGGGCCCCTCTGCAGCTCTCGGAGTCTATTCTCTGGTGCTGTTTGTGAATGCGGTCAAACCATATACCCTTAAGTGCATTATATCCTCGCGGTAAATGCTAACTTTGGAATGGGTGCATCAAAACATGTCGTGTTTGGTGTCAAACACTTTGGAATCATACCCCCACACCAGTAACTGGTGTGGGAGTATGATCCCACCCTTCTAGAGGGATAGACATGTACCTACTGTGGAAACGCGGTAGAATCCTAAAGAGCCCTGGCATCACAAAATGGATGCCACCAGTCACAGACACTGGGCTGCCCTCCTGCTGATGACCGACACTCGCAGTGGAGGAAGCCCAACAATAGATATCCTGTCCCAAGGGGGTGTGACCACCTCCCAGACAGGGTTTAGTGTATTGGGGCTGGGTGGATGCACTCCTAGAGTGCTTTGAAGTCCTGCACTGCAGAAAGCTCCTCTGTGCATATGCCAGTTCAAACCGGCTCAGGGGCTACCTGCCCCTGCTGTGGCGCGAAACTGGACAAAGGGAAGTGGGTGTAGCCACCCACTCCCCTGACCCTCCCATAGGTGGGGTCATAGAGCTAGTCCCTCCCTTCTTTTTAGTATAAGAGGGGGAACCTGTGCATTGCAACCTAGATACCCCTGGACGACGCTCTAAAGAAGAATCCCGGACCTTCGACGTTCCACTACCTCTGGAAGACTGAAGAATCTCCCTTGGAGTCAAGGAGTGACTCCCCTGCTTGGCAGGCACCTAAAACTACAACGACGGTCGCAAACTACGCCACTCCCGCCGGAGCCCAAAGTCCCTGCAGCCCAGGAAGAGGATTTCCTGACTTCTCCAAGGCCATCGTGAGTCCCCAGCGAAGCTGAGGCAAGTGGACCCCACGAGTGACGAGGAAACGCAGACCCTGGGTACCATGCACTATTGTCGAGTGCAACCCCTTCACGACGTTCTACGAACTTGTGCTTTGGACCACGTGTGGTCCCATCCTCCAGCAGAGATTCCTCCCAGAATCAGAGGCCTACCCCGTCCTGAGTGACCGTGGGCCCCTGTTGAGTGATTCCTCCCGAGGCGTCTTCGCGATCCCTTGCCAGCCGGCTTGTGGGTCCCCTGAAGACTTTTCAACAAATCCAAAGGGCTCCCCTGGTTGCTCCAGGCCTGCCCTGACTTACCCTCGCTGGGTAAGTTCCACAGACCTTGCTGGTCTGCACCATTGACTTTTTGTCTTCGCCACAAGACTTGCTGCTACCAAGGCTTGTTGGCTCCAATCGGGTCGCCGACACCGCAGTCAGCTGCAGACTTCGTGGGACACGCCGAATCCAGCTCCTGGTCGTCCTCGACGCCTCCTGGACCTCGTAGTCGAAGAGTCAAGACACCCTCGAACGACCTGAATCTGTCGACGACGGTGGGCATTCATCTTCCTTGCCCCGGGTCACTGCCAAGTGACCTTGAACACTGTCCCCTCTGCTTTCAGGTCTTCCATCTTCTGAATCCAGGCTTGGATTCCACCGGACGTTTCTCCTGTCGTTGCAAGCAGCAAGTCTTCACTGGCTCCCATTGAGAACGACGCCGAGATCCGACACCAAAGGACACCTATGCACCCGGCTCCCCTGGGTGAGGTAACTTCAGCACTACGGTGCTCATGTGGGTGTGGGCCCTAGAACTACTTACCCTGTAAGTGACTTGCTTGTAGCTACTCCAGAAGTACCCTAAAACTCTTATTTTCCAAGTGCTACTATCGCACTGGCTCGTACAGGGTTCGCGTCTGTGTTAGACACATCGCGTCCATCTCCCTTGCAACTCAACCCGTAACCGCGTCCTTCGGCTCGTACTGAGTCCGATCGGTGGGTTCGCCTCGAACATGCAAGGGACCTTTAACATTGAAATCTCAATCGCGTCTGTTCGCATAGACTCGTACAGGACTCGCACTGGTGCCTGAACACCGCGTCCGTCCCCTGTGGGTCTCCTACAACTACCTGGGGTGGTTCTTGGGGGTCCCTCGATTCTACATGCTCTAGACCCAGGTCTAGCAAACTAAGATTGTGATATTTAATTGTGCTAACTTATTTTGATAACATTGATTTGTACATATGTTCCTGACTTCTAATCTCATAAAGAGATTAGTAGAGAGTGTTTATTAATAAATACATATATATTTGATATATATACCTGTGTGGTGTCTTTTCATTTGGTGATTCAAGAGATTGTGTGGTAAAACAAGCTGCTTTACATTCCTCCAAGCCTTAGCCTGAAGGCTGCTCTCCACAGCTACCACTAGGATAGCTTTCTATAAAGGTTGTCTTAAACCTATCTACCATAAGAGTCGACTTGTTCTGGTGCAAGGTGTCCACTTTAATTAGTGAACAGCATATACCAGGCCAACTTCTCACACATAGTAAACACTTTAAATGGGACTTCGACTCTCGCACTCCACAAAATAAAGCATGAAGACTACTAGAGCACAGAAAATCGCCCGATGCAGGAGTTAATGGATACCGGTTTAGGTAATGAGAGTAATGGGAGGCTTGGGAAGGCTGTTCATATACCCCAATCAGCTCCAGAAGAAAGTACGACGAAGCAACAAAAAATAATTCCTGCTGTGCTCTTCTTCACCAACAGACAATTTCCTCCCACACCCAGCCTTATTTCGTCTTGTAGTGCTGTGAAAGTGGCCCCACAGCTGAAGAATTCCATGTTGATAACAACTCAAATAAACACGTCCATAGCTTTTCAGGTGTTCTTTTTAGTTGACCTAGAGTCGGTTAATGAATCAGTTTACGGAAGGAATGACCTTTTGGAAGCCAACCCAACCTCCACTACCACCACACAGACAAGGGCAATATTTTTGCAACCTCGATTTAATCAACAAATTAGACGCTATGGTTCAGACTAAGATTCAATTACTGACCCAGATGAACACTTAGACTTAGTTTCAGTCACAGACACAGGCATATGATTCTAGCCTGACCCAGCCCCTGGCATCAAAAACTAAAGAAATGTTACACCAAATAACGAACATATTGACGTCCCTCCAGCTTATCAAGTTCTTGCAGCAATAAGTAACACATTAACTAAAATACATTGTTGAACAATCTCTGTCATCGGTCACTCAGACATAACAGAAATGTTCTCTGAGCATGCAGATACTAAAGGAAAGCTATCAAAAAAATGTTGTTCCGTGTCTCATGCACGCACATGGCAAGAAGCACCAAGGGCCCAGTGCCGCCAATGGCATCCTCCGCTTATCTGCGCTGGGAGGGGTAATTAATTCACTTGTGCAGACCATTCAGGTGTCCACTGCTCATCATTACATGCCGTGCTGGTGCCTTTTGCTCAGCTGATCCCCGTAATGTTGCCATTGCCATACTCACGCAGCGGTAACATAGCAGTTAAGGTGCTGGCAGTTAAGTGCATTACATCCTGTGCAGCACCCCAAATGCGAAGTGGTCCAACTGGAGTTGGTGGTGAGCGATGAGGTGGAATTACAGCCAGCCATTTTGAGATCTAGGCAGTGAGGCGGGCAAAAGGTATATACGCACTTTAAATTTACGCTTCATGTGCCGCACCTTACTGAAAACTTCATCTTGCACCGGCGCTGTCTGAGCTCAGCCACAATTATCCAATCGGAATGACTACAATTAATTAATGATGCTGACATCACTAACATGATGATGCACATTGATCATGCCTGGTCCTCGGTGGGCCAGTCTGTGAAAACATACCAGCAGCCACCCGAAGGACAGGTACATTTATTTTTTAATAATTATCAGGCCCGCTGCCGATGGGGGAAAAATGTTATAGTTCTGGCCCTGTTAAATAAGTGCCGGTGATGAGCACCAGAAACCACAGGCACAAATTAGGCACTGATCCTTTTTCTTCTTAAATCTGTAGGCAACACCAGCCTGGGGCCTCAGTTTAGTTTGTCATACACCCTATTCAACTCTTCATGTGCATTCCCAAAGCCTCTCTGCAGATCTGGGAGTTCCTTGACATTAGCCAATGCCAGGCCATCTGGCAACATACATTTTGCCAACAGTTTCTCCACTACCTGAACCGTATCCTCATCACTGCATATCCAAGCACATCAATCTTAGTTCTCCTATAAGTGACATGATTGATATCAGTTAGCAGCAATTCTAGATATCTTCACCAAAGTGCTCAATCTAGTTCTTGTCCCCCACCATTGTGTAGGGTGAGCCTAAAACAGTTAACACCAACAACTTCTTGCCACCCAACATTATCTCACCTTCCGGCATTGCTACTGGTTTACATTCAGCACCACCATTTTCTCTCACTCCTTTTGCTGCCTCATTGGCACATTCTACACTCTGTATTCCCCCCTTGCGAGACCTGCATCATGCCCCTTTTTCCTACATGTTCTGCTTGTGGAGTTTCTGGCAAAACATCCCAAATTGTTGGACAGACATCAAAAGCTGCCACATCTGTATTTTTTACTGTATGACCCTCTGTTCTCCTTGCCCAACAATGTACTCAGAAATTCAGCACACAGCTAACACACCCCGAAGTTATCCCTGTCATTAGTCTTTGCTTCCCTTGATGATTCTACAAGAGCATTCATATTATTGCCATAATGCACAGAAATCTTTCACACCAATTCATTGTGTTTTCAATCTCTTCAATAATAGATATAGCTTCCTTGAGATCAGGAATCTTAGCTAGCAATTTCTCTTTTACCCTCTGCCTGTTAGTATACCTCGCTAGTTGATCCCTTATTAATGAATCAGCGTGATTTCCAAAATCACATGTACATGCCCAGAATTTTAGACATGCAATGTAATGCCCCACACTTTCAGTCTTTGCTTGAATTCTTGCAACGAATATGTGGCATTCAAGAACTACATTTATTTTAAAAAATGCCTTTCCATCATCTGTATGGACATTTCAAATACATGTCTGGGCTCTCCTTCAGCATTATCCACAGTAAGATTGTGGAGAAGAATGCCTTGTTTCCTGGTTGGGGAGAAGCTTTCACCCCAATAGTGATGAGCTAAGAATCAAACAGTTCCTTCCACTTCTTCCAGGTTAGTAATGGGTCTCCCCTTTTTTAACGAAGGGTAGATCGTTGTGGCATGCTTGCTGCCGCCATTATTCCATTTCTAGAAAACCACTGACTATACTAGGATGGTTCTGACTATGTTGAGGAAAATGCAATAGTGATGTCTCAATGGGTATATGCCCGATGACAGATAGAATGATTACTTGGATTAGATATGACAAACAAAACATCACAGGTGGAAGAACGATAAAAGATGTTCATCCATCCATAGTTGTGATTAGTCCAAGAGTATTTCAGTATTTTGATAACTTCTGAAAAAAATAATATCCACTGCTTTCACTTCGAGAGTTAATGCTCAAAAGTTCACCAAAAGTACATGTTCTTGATAAGTTGCTAAAATGCAGATCATTTTATTTTTCGTTCTGTGGCTGAGTCTTGGGGGGTGAGGCCACAGCACTGCAGCAGGGGGAGGAGGAGTAGTGGGCACTGCTGTCCGTCTTAGGATGACCAAACTGTCATGCTCATTGACAACTCTCCAACCCAGCTCTGTTGCTGGGTGGAGAGACCAGCAGACACAAGCTCCCAGCTCCCGATGGAGGGCAAAACAAGCCTGCTCCGCCCAATCCCGACAGGACTCTCATGGGTATGAGAGCAGCACCTGGATTGGCCGTAGGGGAGGCTGGGAGCTTCAGCCTGTGCCCAGAGGAGCAGAAGACCGGCGAGCAGAGCGGCGAACAGAAGACCGGCAGGTACTTTTTTTATTGTTTTGTTTGTTATAGCCCCCTCTGCGCTGCCTCCCCCACCCCGCGCTGGCACACCACATTTCCCTGACACCAGCCGCTACTGACTACATAGTTTCTAACTCTAACCCTCTGTCCTTCATGTCTCGCAAAGCATTCATGTCTCTCCAAGACTACGCTAAACCATGTCCCAAAATGCTTCTCAAGCATCATTATTGACCTCTCATACGCACCTCTTGGTTCATCATCGGCAGAGAAAATTCATCTAAAATGTTGCATCCTTAGACCTCCAGATTATGTAGTAAAACGGCGTGCTTCCCTTATGGGGGAGGACGCACCCGTAATATGGCATCAAGGAATGAGTCAAACAATTGTCTCCACTGTCACCACATTAGCACAGATTCCACTGCCTCAAAGAGAGAAAGTGGAGGTTGCGACATTCCAGAAGCTGCCATTGCAAAGCCCGTAGCTAAATCAATTGACTAGAATAATGAACTAGAGTAACAAGTTAAAACATCAAGCTAACAAAAGAAATTCCTGGACGTGAGGCAGTCTTTGACCTGGGACCAGAGGCAGTAATTCTAACTATTGTAAACAAGCATTTGCAATGCAATAGGTCTCGCATTTGCGAGAGTTTGAGCTATTTTTATTGTAAATGACATTGCCTTTTATTTATGTTTTGGTTTTTGAAACATAAATAAAAGCCATTGTCATTTACAATGCCAATAGGTCAAACTCGCGTAAATGCGAGACCTATTGCATTGCAAATGCTTGTTGTTACCAAAAAGCCCTTTCCACAGCGCATACTGGCTCCTTTAACGTTACTCACAAAAACAAACAAGTACAGGTAAAGCACGAGATGGCTTTGTGTAACCAAAAGCACAATGATCCAGCACTGGAATTATAATCAACATAGTGGCAGAACTTAAATCCCAATGGCAGGAGTCAGGAGGCCTCACAAGGAACATATTAACCTGTAATAATGTGCTAGAATCTGTTGGAGGAATATGGTTAAAGACCAGTGTGCACACTGATGAGAGGCATGTGAGTCCAGGACAGTGTCTCCTATGAATGAGCAGTGCGGACCCTGAGTAACAGTCTCTTAATTATGCAGTTTTGCCATCTGCACTAGTCCTGTTATCATCAGCGCTATTCTTATTGTTGTCATCGGCACTAGTCTCGTTGTCATCGGCACTAGTCTCGTTGTCATCGGCACTAGTTTTGTTGTCATCGGCACTAGTCTCATTGTTATCATCAGCGCTATTTTCGTTGTTGTCATTAGTGTTGTCATCAGCACTAGTCTCATTGTTGTCATCAGCGCTATTCTCACTGTTCTCGTTAGCACTAGTCCCACTGTTATCATCAGAGCTATAGTCATTGTTATCATCAGTGCTATTCTCATTGTTGGCATCGGCACTAGTCCCATTGTTATCATCAGTGCTATTCTCATTGTTGTTATGAGCACTAGTCCCATTGTTATCATCAGAGCTATTTTCATTGTTATCATCACCACTAGTCCTGTTGTTATCATCAGGGCTATTCTCATTGTTGTCATGGGCACTAGTCCCATGGTTATCAGTGCTATTCTCATTGCTGTCATGAGCAATAGTCCCATTGTTATCATCAGTGCTATTCTCATTGTTGGCATCGGCACTAGGCCCATTGTTATCATCAGTGCTATTCTCATTGTTGGCATCGGCACTAGTCCCATTGTTATCATCAGTGCTATTCTCATTGTTGTCAGGAGCACTAGTCCCATTGGTATCATCAGCGCTATTCTCATTGTTGTCATGGGCACTAGTCCCATGGTTATCAGTGCTATTCTCATTGTTGGCATCGGCACTAGTCCCATTGTTATCAGTGCTATTCTCATTCTTGGCATCGGCACTAGTCCCATTGTTATCATCAGTGCTATTCTCATTGTTGGCATCAGCACTAGTCCCATTGTTATCATCAGTGCTATTCTCATTGTTGGCATCGGCACTAATTCCATTGTTATCATCAATGCTATTCTCATTGTTTGCATCGGCACTAGTCCCGTTGTTATCATCAGTGCTATTCTCATTGTTGGCATCGGCACTAGTCCTATTGGTATCATCAGTGCTATTCTCATTGTTGGCATCGGCATTAGTTCCTTTGGTATCATCAGTGCTATTCTCATTGTTGTCATGGGCACTAGTCCCATTGGTATCATCAGCTCTATTCTCATTGTAGTCCCATGGTTATCAGTGCTATTCTCATTGTTGGCATGGGCACTAGTCCCATTGGTATCATCAGTGCTATTCTCATTGTTGGCATCGGCACTAGTCCCATTGGTATCACCAGCGCTATTCTCATTGTTGTCATGGGCACTAGTTCCATTGGTATCATCAGGGCTATTCTCATTGTTGTCATGGGCACTAGTCCCATGGTTATCAGTGCTATTCTCATTGCTGTCATGAGCAATAGTCCCATTGTTATCATCAGTGCTATTCTCATTGTTGGCATCGGCACTAGTCCCATTGTTATCATCAGTGCTATTCTCATTGTTGGCATCGGCACTAGTCCCATTGTTATCATCAGTGCTATTCTCATTGTTGTCAGGAGCACTAGTCCCATTGGTATCATCAGCGCTATTCTCATTGTTGTCATGGGCACTAGTCCCATGGTTATCAGTGCTATTCTCATTGTTGTCATGGGCACTAGTCCCATTGTTATCAGTGCTATTCTCATTCTTGGCATTGGCACTAGTCCCATTGTTATCATCAGTGCTATTCTCATTGTTGGCATCGGCACTAGTCCCATTGTTATCATCAGTGCTATTCTCATTGTTGGCATCAGCACTATTCCCATTGTTATCATCAGTGCTATTCTCATTGTTGGCATCGGCACTAATTCCATTGTTATCATCAATGCTATTCTCATTGTTTGCATCGGCACTAGTCCCATTGTTATCATCAGTGCTATTCTCATTGTTGGCATCGGCACTAGTCCCATTGGTATCATCAGTGCTATTCTCATTGTTGGCATCGGCACTAGTTCCTTTGGTATCATCAGTGCTATTCTCATTGTTGTCATGGGCACTAGTCCCATTGGTATCATCAGCTCTATTCTCATTGTAGTCCCATGGTTATCAGTGCTATTCTCATTGTTGGCATGGGCACTAGTCCCATTGGTATCATCAGTGCTATTCTCATTGTTGGCATCGGCACTAGTCCCATTGGTATCACCAGCGCTATTCTCATTGTTGTCATGGGCACTAGTTCCATTGGTATCATCAGTGCTATTCTCATTGTTGGCATCGGCACTAGTCCCATTAGTATCATCAGTGCTATTCTCATTGTTGGCATCGGCACTAGTCCCATTGGTATCATCAGCACTATTCTCATTGTTGTCATGGGCACTAGTCCCATGGTTATCAGTGCTATTCTCATTGTTGGCATCGGCACTAGTCCCATTGTTATCATCAGTGCTATTCTCATTGTTGGCATCGGCACTAGTCCCATTGTTATCAGTGCTATTCTCATTGTTGTCATGGGCACTAGTCCCATGGTTATCAGTGCTATTCTCATTGCTGTCATGAGCAATAGTCCCATTGTTATCATCAGTGCTATTCTCATTGTTGGCATCGGCACTAGTCCCATTGTTATCATCAGTGCTATTCTCATTGTTGGCATCGGCACTAGTCCCATTGTTATCATCAGTGCTATTCTCATTGTTGGCATCGGCACTAGTCCCATTGGTATCATCAGCGCTATTCTCATTGTTGTCATGGGCACTAGTCCCATGGTTATCAGTGCTATTCTCATTGTTGGCATCGGCACTAGTCCCATCGGTATCATCAGTGCTATTCTCATTGTTGTCATGACCACTAGTCCCATTGGTATCATCAGTGCTATTCTCATTGTTTGCATTGGCACTAGTCCCATTGTTATCATCAGTGCTATTCTCATTGTTGGCATCGGCACTAGTCCCATTGTTATCATCAGTGCTATTCTCATTGTTGGCATTGGCACTAGTCTCATTGTTATCATCAGTGCTATTCTCATTGTTGGCATCGGCACTAGTCCCATTGGTATTATCAGTGCTATTCTCATTGTTGTCATGGGCACTAGTCCCATTGGTATCATCAGCGGTATTCTCATTGTTGTCATGGGCACTAGTCCCATGGTTATCAGTGCTATTCTCATTGTTGGCATCAGCACTAGTCCCATTGGGATCATCAGTGCTATTCTCATTGTTGGCATCGGCACTAGTCCCATTGGGATCATCAGTGCTATTCTCATTGTTGGCATCACACTGTTCCTCAGTGAAAAATCTAAGAAAGTTTCAAAAGAGCAACCTGTGCCCGACAGGCACTTCAAACTTAGCAGTCTGTCAGGAAGTACATCGAAGAGCAGAGCCCTCCACCGCTGCAAGTAGCTGAACTGAATGCCCAAAGGAACATTTTGCGTGCGTGGTGTACATTTATCTGGAGTTCGCCACCAAACCTGTTACACTGTAATCAAACATTCCTCCGTACATCCACGCCAAAGACAGTCAGCAGAAAACACGGGAGTTCTGCCTCACAGAAGTCCGAGGAGCGGCCTTAAGATGGTGCAGACATTTTTATACTGTGTGAACATAGTGCAATGCATAATACTTCAATACTTCAACACTTTTAAAAGCAGCTGCGAAACTTATTTCAGATACTATCTGGAAACAAGGCAGCGGTGTAAAAAGAACATGCGGCTGAAACTGCCTCCTTGAAACGAAAACTAGACAAGCGGCAGTGAAAGCGATCGCTATTGTTAAACAAAAAAAAAACACGCCCGCGAGTGGTGCGCGCGCGCCACAGCGAGCCATCTGGTTTCCATTATTGCGCCCGTGTCTGGGCACGATAATTGAAACCACATGGCATCGGTGCGCGTAATAGACACCGATAGGCCATGGGCGGAGCAATGCGACTGCCTTTGGCCAATTGCGTGCTGTCTTTTATACAAAGACACACGCAAAGGCCAATAGCGTGGCCCAAAAGGAATCGCACACGCACGAGCGTGTGCGATTCCTAGACCCGTTTTCAAACCCCCCTACAAAAGGACTCGTGCTGCGCGAGCAGTGCTACGCACTGCACCGCTAGGCGCGAGACCTAAAAATACGGCCATTTGTTGTTTTTTAGGAGTCTGCAATGACTTAGACATTAGACTAAATTGGACTCTAAAATAATAGTATGTATTCAATTGTAACATGGCTTTTCTGCCTTTCTTTACTTTAACTATTAGTCAGGTACTGTTCATGCATCTCTATAGCATATTTAAAAGTACTTTCTATTTATACCTGTTGTTTGAAGTATATACAGGTAAGGGTTAAAAATACGGGCTTTAGGGGTAGAACACCGGCTTGTGGCAACCTTGTTCCCCTAGGATAAAGAAAGAGGGTGAAAGAAGCACAGAGAATGGAGGTGCAATGCATATAAAGGGAATACGACAAAGGAAAGAACTAAGATAAGAGGTGGGTGTGAGAGATGATTGAGTAAAAGTACAGCAGAGAAGTAGCAGACAAAGATAATGGGGGCAGAACAGCAACAAAGAGCAAGAAGCTTGGGAGAAGAGGAGCAGCGCATGCGACAGGCTGAATCAGTGAGAGAAGGTAAGAGTCTGGGCAGGGCCGGCTCCAAGCATGGCAATGTGGGCAGCTGCCCAGGGCCCTTTTCTCAGGTTGAAAACATGGGGCCCTGCTTCTGTGTGAAATGCCACAATATCAGTCAGCCCACCTTCCGATCACATCACAAATGTATTTTTCAAGGGAGGTGTCTTGACCTCCCTCATCCAAGGGCATGGTGGCATTTCTGTGGGTGCAGGGGTGAGGAAAGGAAAGCAGTGGGTGGGGAAGTGGGCAGCAGTAAAGCCAACAAATGTGTTGGCTCGCAACCTCAGGAGCAGGGTGTTAGGAGCCGGGCAGCACCTCACTTAACAACCTGCCCTGAAGCCTTGCCTGCCTTTTCTGTTTTGCGTAGCCAAGGGCCCCTTTGTTCCAAGGACCAGTTGGACATTATCAGGTGAGGAGAGGTGGATTGGAGAAAGAGGAAGCACCCAGAAAAGACTGATATGGCAGGGCAGGATTCAGCACAGCTCAGTCACGTGGGCCTTGAAGCGCTGCATCAGGCTGCAGAGTCCAGGTATGGGGCCCCTTTCCCTGGGCCTTGCTGCTGTTAACCAGTGCTGTGTGGCCCAGGGCAGGGGGCACCCCTCTCCTTGGCCTAAGTGCTGTGAAGCCCAGGGGATAAAACTCCCTCACCTGGGCCTCGCAGCACATGGAGTAGTATAGTGGAGAACCAGGTACAGGTCCTGGCGTTAGCTCAAAATCCTGAGATTCTGGACAAATCATTAAACCTCCCCATGCCTAAAAAACCCTGACCTTTTGTAATGGGATTGGTACTTTTGTAAAGCGCTCCAAAGACTTTGGGCTGAGTTTGTGCTATATAAAAGTGTGAAGAAAGGAACCACAGCGCCATGTCACAATCACCTCACATTCTGGCACTATCCATCATGCATGACACGTGAACCCCCTGCTCATTGGATGGGTGGAAGAGTGGGTGGATGGAAGTGTGAAAGGGATGATGGATGGATGGAGTGAAAGGGTGGGTGGAGTGAAAGGGTGGATGGATGAGTGAAAAAATAGATGAATGGATGGATAAGCAAAATGGTGGCTGCAAGGATGGATGGAGTGAAAGGGTGGAATGATGGAATGAAAGGATGGATGGAAGGATGAGCGAAAGGATAGGTAAATGTGTGAAAGCATGAACGGATGAGTAAAAAGGATGGGTGTAAGAATGAACAGATGAGTGAAAGTGAGGGTGGAGAGATGAAAGGATGGATGGATGGATGGATGAGTGAAAGTGTAAATGGATGGATGGATGAGTGAATAGATCAATGAATGGATGAGGGAAAGGATGGATTGAAAGTGTGGCTGAATGGATGAGCAGTGAGATTGATGGATGATCGAAAAGATGGGTGGATGGATGAGTGAAAGGGTGGATGGAGGTATGGATGAGTGAAATTATTGATGGCTAGGTTTGGATATGGATGGGAACATGGGGATGGACAGGCATATAGAATGGTGAAAGACTGAATGATTGATGAAAGAATGAATAGATGACAGAATGCAAAGGGGAAATGGTGGATATCAGTAGGTGGATGGGAGGATGAAAGCATGACTGTATAGATGCTTAGATGGAAGAGACAAGAGTTCTTCTAGGGAGGGTTGCAATGGCTTGCTTGGTGCCAAAAAGGCTTTGGTACAAAGTGGGGGTATTTTAATTTAATTTTCTGGCTATCCTGTGCCTATCTGTGACATTTCTGTATTTGCCCTATGTTTACTTATGGCATATCTACATCATATGCATGACATTTTGAATGCCACCCAACATCTACTTGAATGTTACACTAGTAATTGTAGATTATAGCATGTTTTGTTTTAAGTATGGGGTTCTAAGGAAAGCCTTATAGTGCCACGAGCTGTGCTTGAGGTGTATATTGTGCTTGTAGCAAAAGGCAAGGTGTCCAAAATAAATAACTAATCTAGTGTAACAAACACACACACTTGCGTGAACACTCACACCAAGGCTGTCCACTGCCTTAGCCTCACAACTGGCTTCACTAATGGTTCCAGAATAAGGGCATCATCAAACTTTTTTCCAGTCACAGTGCAAGGGATTTATGTGAAACCTGTAACTCTCACCAGCACAGACTTCCACCAGAGGAGGCCTCAAGTTGCTTTTTTAAATCACATGTAAGCAGTTTTGCAGTTATTTTCTTGCATTCTGGCACTTGAGTTTTCATTTTTCTATCATAAATGCAGCAGTACAATATCCAAATGAAAGGAATAAATCAAATCACGTATAAGTTTGGGAATTGTAAAATCTCACATTTTCAACAGCCTTTTCAGTACAGGGGTGACTTTAACCCTTCTATGATGCAGCCTCACATGGATGCCTGGTGCTCGTGACTACATGCTTTGCTTTGGTTCTACAGAACTCTGCTGCCCTTTTAGTTCTGACCTGTGATTTATAAAGCTTTCTAATAAAAATGAAAAGGTACATGTATTCAAACTCAACTTTATTTCGCTATATCCGGTTGCATAATTATTACCATAGTGATGCCATTCAAGTAAGATTCTGCAGTGCTCTGGACCTTTTATCGTGCACTAAACTGGAAACAATCAGCTAACATTGAGTAAAGAAGTCCATCTTTGTGAGACCTGTGCCCGGCTTTTCCGTTCAATGTGACAATCCACTTAATACAGCTTTAAAATAGACGGACCTGTTTCATTTGGGTGTTTATCTTTTTATCCATGTGACTGATTTGCACATATAAGGTCCCTTGGCGATACCAAAGAAGATTAGAAGTCCCGTGATGTCACTTTCTGTGATGTCACTTCTTGTGATGTCACATGCAAATTAGAAGGGTCTCACTTCTTCTTTTTCGCCCGGGGCCCCAAAAGTCCTAGGACCAGCCCTGGGCCGAACTGCTCCCAATGGAGTGTAAGGAGACAGGCGCAGCAGCCTATGTTAGGGCATGCCCCAGGAGGGCATTCCCCAGCACGAACCCAGGTGCCAGCCAGCACAAAGACAGTCGCTGCTCCCGACAGCATCGCGTGGGAATCTTATACTGAGGAACCTGCGTCTAACGTTTTATCACTCCTCCTCCTACATGTTTCTTTTTGCAACGAGGTTGGCTAGGCTGCACTGCTCCTTTAAGGAGCTTTGCAAGCTAGAATAATAATAATGCTTCTCAGCTGCCTGTAGTTTTAACTGCACGCACGTACGTGAGCGCGCGCTCACACACTACACAGCATACAGTATTAATATTTTCATGCACGCATTTTGAGTATTGTAAGTTCTAAGCTCACGCTGTTTATAGTCACTGTCACACACAATACACACACATCTTTAATGTCGCACAAGAATTGCATTTTTTGGCCTACATATAAATTTTTATTCGGATTATTAAACAACGACAACCTGCTGAAATACAAAACGTTCAAGCCATCAACGCAATCACGCCCAGCAGGAATAAATACCAAGTTAATATAATTAAAACGTACATAAAAATCTTAAACATAACATTTTTCAAAAATCTGTTTGAGCTTAAAGCGCGATTATAGGAAGTAATGGCAAAGGCTACGTCACAAGGAGAAGTCCCAACGTTAATTCTACTCTCCCTTTAATAAAGCGTGAAACTTAATTAGTGTACTGCTGGCGCTATACTTTTTTTTTTTTATAAATCAAATGCGAGTTTAAATTAGCTCAACTGTAAGTGTTCAAACTCTTGTTCCCTGGTGGAAAGGAAAATGATCGCTGCCCGCTGGTTTCTCCGAGATCGCTTTCATTTAACAACAAGCTGTCGCCAGTGCGCAAAGGCAGACGCTTGTTAACATCGTGCTTTCATTTTAATGAAAAAAAACAAAGTGCCTACACCTAGTAATGAAGGAGACCGTGTAACGCCGCAAGTCAAAGATCCAGTCGGGATGGGCCGTCCCAAAAGGAGACAGGGCGGTAACAAGGAGGGACTAAGAAGCCTCCTTTTAAATCGGAAGCCAGCGTTTAGCATGGAGGATGACGCCAGCCAATCAAAAAAATGGGCGGGCTCCAAGTCCCCTTCTGAAAGCGTATCGATGACAATAAGCCTCGCAGATCGAGGAGCGCATGCGCGCTCCAGCGCTAGGTCTGCGAGACCTAAAAAGTGGTGGTGAATATCTGGACCACTGATCAGGCGCCCGCTTCGTAAGTGGACTAGGAGAAGAGGTGAACAACCGTAAGTTGTGAATAGCTACACATACGCCCGGTACACAGGATTAAGAAACCGCCATAAGTCACTCAAATGTCTGTGAATCAAACCGTCACGCTCGAATGCACCCTCGTTAGTATGGATCGGAAGACAAAGGGACAGTCAAAAAGGTGTATTAATTTAAGTTGCAGGACGTGCCATGCTTGCACAATGATAGTGATCCAGCGCTATCAATAAAATTTCTTCTCCTATATGCTTTGGACGTCCAGGTACAAATATCCCTCTTAAACACAACTATATCCATATGACGGTGGGGCCCATAACACCGCATATACATTCACTCTCTCATATATTCCCTGGATCGCATCCGTCCTTACCTAGGAGAAAAACAGTAGAACGATTCGCTGGAAGGAGACGGGATACCTAATTTTAACACGACATAATATTTCTTATTGCTTTTAAGGTATTCTGCTCATTGGTCGATGGACCAACTAGTAGGAATCAGTTGATGGTGATTAAGACCAGCTCAATCACAATAAACCTTTAAACATTTACATTTATCATTGAGCTAAAGAACCACTGACTCATTGTTTAAAGATAATAAAGTTTATATAAATTTTAGAAGCATGAATAAGTTTCAGATTTATTATTCAGGTTATTACATTTAGCATCATTATAAGAATAAATTGAAATTGCAATGCATACCTATTAGATGGAAAAACAAAGTTCGTCACAGCAAGAACTCCCGAAAGATCTATCTATCTGTCCTGGAAAAACAGGCCTTCTCGTTCCTTTCCCTTTTAGTATTTTAAGAATAAAAAGTCTAATAGTTTAAATGGAAAAATCTATTAGGAGTAAAAAGGTTCTCCAATAGCAGCATCTCATGCTCAATCAAAAATATAAAATAGCAGCAGCAGCATCGGTTCATCAGCAGTAGCAACAGCAGCTAACAACTCCAATAGCAGCTCTCCCCAGTAGCAGCCAACCAACCCCCTCCCCTCTAAGAGTAGGTCTTCTTATACCCTAATACTAGCTTACTAAGTGAAAATGTTACATCTTTATGGCGAGATTCTCTCTAATTGGTCCATTCGGGTCAGTATACATCTCATTATGAATATCCTTGTTCCAACCAGTTCTTTGTGGAAAGTTCATACTTCTGTCGTTTCTCACGGGTTCATGACATTACCCATCCGCTCTTACATTTCAAACTGTATCCTTTTCTGATACTTTTTAAGTTTAACAGTTCATTGTTCATTCATTTTTTCACTGCGACTTCTCACGCTTTTCGCTGTTCCTCTTTGGCACACGTTTATATGATAAGGTCATCACAGCCTTGACCACGCTTCCATCCTAGGCTTTGGAACGATCACATGATCCCTCTTGTTCACGGCCTTTCTCTCTTTTCATAACCCCTCTCGCGCCTGCGTACTCTAGCTCATGGCGGCCATTTTATATCGCGGCTCAACAGGCCTAAGCGCACTATTATAAAGATAAACAAAATATAGTTAAGAATAAAGAATATAAGCCTTTTCGTTTCCCTCCCGTCATTCTACGTACCCCAATTAGGTATTACCTAGCCAAAGCGACATATACAGCCATCCCTTACTTACCAACGCTTTACTTTGCCACTACACAGTTTATTTCTAAGCACGAATCATGCATTTATTATTCTAGTTAGTACGCAATTATTAGACTTATGTTATCCACGTTAACAAATATAAGTAAATTAGTTTGCACAAAAATAGCATGTTACCTTTAACCCTTTACATGTAACATACATGGTTGGTTATTTACTAAGACGAACTTGTGTGTAAATTATTTAACGTAAATATTAGGAGGTTAAAATTTTTTCATTTACCCTGCTCCATCAATAGAAACTGAAGACAGGCTAACGAAGTACAAAGTGTGTCTGAAAGCAGGAAAAGATAGTGTGGCAACGTATGTGATAGTTACAAAGCCCTCTCTGCGAACCCATGAAATAAACATCATTAATACTGGCGACCTCAAACCAAATGCGTTTGTTATAATCAATTTGTCAGGAACTAAGAAACACTGCGAAACAGCAGTTTGGATTGATAACGCTACAATAGTACAAAAAAAACCTTGTTGCATCGCAGTAAGCTAATGAGTGTATAACAAATCATGTACGGTGCACATTTCTTTAACACATCGCTAATAGCCAAACAGGTTAAATAGAGTGACATGATCTTCTGAGGTACACACAGCTAATATACCTCGATCACTGCAATGATTGCATTCTTGCTTGTCTTGAAATTTCACTTCTAAATGATACAATAACAAGAATCTAATGTCATGGAAACCCTATGAATGGCATATGTTGTTTCTAGGGTATTACTGTTGATGAAGTATTCAGAAAAAACATGTGAAAGAAAACAGGAGCTGCCTGATACTTAAACGTGATAGACATGTCAAAGTTATGACAAATCAAACAAGAGTCAGAGGAGTGGTGAGGATCAATCAATCAATCAATCAGGGGCTTGTATAGCGCGCTACTCACCTGTGAGGGTCTCAAGGCGCTGGGGGGGGGGGGGGAGGGGCGGCTCCGGAATCAGTTGAAGGGCCAGGTCTTGAGGTCCTTCCTGAACGTGTGCAGGTTCGGGGAGCGTCTAATGTTCACAGGGAGCTCGTTCCACGTCTTGGCTGCGATGTAGGAGAAAGCTCTCCCGCCGGTTCTGTGTCTGCGGATGTGGGGGACCTCTGCCCTGGCGAGGTCGGCGGAGCGGAGGTTCCTCTTGGGTACGTGGAAGGATAATCTCTCGTTGAGGTATTTGGGTCCGATGTTGTGTAGGGATTTGTAGGCATGGGTGAGGAGTTTGAAGGTGACCCTCTTCTCGATGGGGAGCCAGTGGAGGCCTCGTAGGTGTTGGGTCATGTGCTTGTGGTGTGGTGTCCCGAGGATGAGTCTGGCTGCGGCGTTCTGGATGGTCTGGAGTCTACGCAGGAGGGTTTTGTTGATTCCGTCGTAGAGGGCGTTGCCGTAGTCTAGTCTGCTGGTGATGAGTGCGTGGGTGACGGTCCTTCTGCAGTCGGGGGGGATCCACTTGAAGGTCTTACGCAGGATGCGAAGGCAGTTGAAACTGGTGGAGGCGACGGCGTTGATCTGACGGTTCATGGAGAGGGAGGAGTCGAGGATGATGCCGAGGTTCCTGGCGTGGTCTGTGGGGGTGGGTGGGCTCCCGAGGGCGGAGGGCCACCAGGTGTTGTCCCAGGCGGAGGTGCAGGGACCGAGGATGAGGACCTCGGTCTTCTCTGAGTTTAGCTTCAGGCAGCTGTCCTTCATCCAGGCTGCCACGTTCTTCATGCCTTCCTGGAAACAGAGTCTGGTGTCTTCGGGATTCTTCGTGAGCGAGAGGATGAGCTGGGTGTCGTCGGCGTAGGATACGATGCTGAGCCCATGCTGTCTGACGATGGCGGTGAGGGGGGCCATGTAGATGTTGAAGAGCGTGGGGCTGAGTGAAGATCCCTGGGGTACTCCGCAGTTGATTTCCGTTGGTTCGGAGAGGAAGGGAGGGAGTCGGATCCTCTGGGTTCTGCCGGAGAGGAAGGATTGGATCCAGCCGAGTGCGGCTCCTTGAATTCCTGCGTCGTGTAGTCTGAATGCTAGAGTGCGATGTGAAACGGTGTTGAAGGCTGCGGAGAGGTCTAGAAGGATGAGGGCCGCGGTGTGCCCCTGGTCGAGTAGCATGCGGATGTCGTCGGTGGCGGCGAGGAGAGCAGTCTCGGTGCTGTGGTTGCTGCGGAATCCTGACTGGGAGGCGTCCAGGATGGAGTTCTCTTCTATGAAGGCAGTCAGCTGGGTGTTTACGAGTCTCTCAGTGACTTTGGCCGCAAAGGGGAGGAGAGAGATGGGCCGGTAGTTTTTCAGGTCCGTATGGTCGGCTGATGGTTTCTTGAGGAGGGGTTTTACTTCCGCCCGTTTCCAGTCGTCTGGGCAGATGCCGGATCTGAGGGAGGCGTTGATGGTGTGTCCCAGTTCGGGTGCGATGGCGGCCCTGTGGAAGATGTGTGGTGGGCAGGGGTCCGTAGGGGCTCCGGAGTGGGTTCTCTTCATGGTAGCTGTGATGCATTCGACGGTCGTGGGTTCCCAGGACGTGATGGTCGGCTTATCGGCGGTTGTCGGTAGGGGGGTGGTGTTTGTCGTTGGTTCGTTGAAGTTGTCGTAGAGGGCCTTTATCTTCAGGTGGAAGTAGGAGCTGAGCTTGTTGCAGAGTTCCTGGGAAGGTGTGACGTCCGTGGCTTTGCAGGTGAGTTTTGCAAGCTGCTGGATGACGCTGAACAATTCCTTGGTGTTGGTCGCGTTGGTCTGGACTTTGTCTCTTATGAAGGTCAGTTTGGTGTCTCTTATGCGCTGGTGGTATTCCTTCAGGGCGCTCTTGTGGTCGTTCCGTGCTTCCGTAGTTTTCAGGTTTCGCCAGGTTTTCTCTAGGCGTCTGCAGGAGCGTCTAGCTTCTTGAAGTTCTGTGGTGAACCAGGCGGCTTTCAGCGGGCGTTGTTTGGCGGGGTGGCGGAGGGGTGCGAGCTTGTCGGCGCAACAGGCGATCCAGCGGTGGAGTTCCTTGGCTCCGGAGTTGGTGTCGGTTGTGGCGCTGGGGGGGTCTTGAAGGAGGGTGTTGTTTAGGAGTTCCTCTGTGACTTTACTCCAGTTCCTTTGTGGCGGGCTTGGGTGCGGTGGTGGTTTTGAAGGTGAAGTGGATGCAGTGGTGGCCGGTCCAGTGGGGCTGGGTGGTGTGGCAGAAGCGGAAGCGGATGTTAGTTCCTCCCGCGAAGATGGGGTCGAGGGTGTGGCCCGCTCTGTGAGTGGGTGTGTTGACGAGCTGCTTCAATCCTAGGTTGGCGAGGTTGTCGGGGTCGTTGCTGTTGTCGAGGTGGAAGTTCAGGTCACCGAGTAGGATGTAGTCCGTGGAGGTGATGGCGTGGGGTGTGGCGAGATCGGCGATGGTATTCGCGTGGTGGGTGCGAGGTCCTGGTGGTCTGTAGATGAGGGTGCCGCGTAGCGTGGTCCTGGGGCTCGTCTGGATCTGGAAGTGGAGGTGTTCAGTGTTGGAGTGGGGGTCACTCGTGCTGGATGTGGAGAGGCGGAGGGGGGTCTTGTGTGCGATGGCGAGTCCTCCTCCTGGGCGGTCCTTTCTCTGGATCTTGTAGCCGTCAGGGATGGCGGTGGCGAGGTCGGGACCGGAGGAGTCGTTGGTCCAGGTTTCCGTGAAGAAGGCGATGTCGGGCGAGAGGGTGTCGAGTAGTTCCCAGATCTCAATGGCATGTCGGTGCAGGGAGCGCACGTTGAGCAGGATGCAGGTCAGGGTTTTGGAAGGGGGAGGAGGAGCAGGCCGCCACACCAGTATCTCCTCCTTGCGTCGCCCGGACTGCCGAGCCCCTCCTCCACGCCCTGGTATCAACCTTCGGAAACAGGACCATCCCCTAAAGACCCCTGCCGCTGGGGATCCTTAACACCCATGCGCCCTTGTAGGCTACAGGGCATATGCTCACTATCACCGGGAGCAACCCACACCGGAGAGTCAGCCCCCCCTTGGCCGCAACTATCCTGATGTTCCCCCCTCCGGGGAACCAGACAGCCTGAAATCAGGGTCCGTGCTCGGATGTGCCCTCGCGGCCAAGGAACCCACATGGGCAACCAGGGAAGCACTCACTGAAAACCGACCCCTACTGCTCCCGGGGCCTCGAGTCAACCACCACGCCGCCTGACTGTCCCCCGCACACCCTATACTGCCGGTGAAAGACTATGTGGGAGGGGGTTAACACTACCCCTGCACTCACCGGGCAATGCTGACGCGAGGACACTACAGCGGAAGAACCGACGCCAGACAATGGACCCCTCGGAACACGTCCAAACGGCGTCAGGGTGAGGGACAAAGAGGCCGCCAGTCGTCTGTCTTGTTTTCGTCTGTCAGATTCCTTCTGACAGTGGTGAGTTTTTGGATACCGAGGCGGTAGCCTCATTACTCCACATTCATTTTGAGTTTTTTTTAGTCGCTGTTTAGGTTGTCTTATTGATGCATGACGCTTTGTCACAGTTGAGGTTGGATCACGAGGTCAGCGCTGTGATAGGCCGTGGGTTGCGGTCAATTGGGTTTGCAGAAGTGTCAGCAAGTTTTATCGCAGAGTCTTGTTTTCGTCTGTCAAATGTCTTCTGACGGTGATGAGCTTTTGATGGCTGCCGCGGCGGTTGCCTTCTGACAGTGATGAGTTTTGGTTGCCTGCCGAGGCGGTTGCCTTCAGGCAGTGATGAGTTTTGGATGCCTGCCGAGGCGGTTGCCTTCAGGCAGTGATGAGTTTTGGATGCCTGCCGAGGCGGTTGCCTTCAGGCAGTGGTGAGTTTTTTGGATGCTGTGTTGCTGTTTCAGATTCACAAGGTTAGCGCTTCGATGGGCCGCGGGTAGCGGTCAAATGTGTTTGTAGAAATGTCTGCAAGCTTCCTGATCAGTGGGTTTTCTTTTTGATCCAATCCTTTGTAGAATGTCCTGTTGAGTTTGCGGAGATGGTCGTCCAACATCTCAACGCCTAGGTCTCTGTGGAGGTCTGCTGTTCTTGTGAAGATAGGAGCACCTGTTGCAATCCGTAAGGCCTTGCTCTGTAGTCTCTGTAGGTCTTTCCGATGCTGCGGGCGGCAGCCACTCCAAACTGGTGAAGCGTATGTCATAGTTGGTCGAATTATTGCGGTGATTGCTCGCACCTTGCTCTGAATGGGCATCGACTTGGTCTTCAGGAGAGGGTATAATGCAGCCAGTTTTGTTGCTGCTTTCTGGCAGGTCTTCTCTATGTGGTTTCTCCAGCTGAGTTTAGAGTCCAGAGTCACCCCCAGGTAGGAGCTGCTGTTTTCCCATTTGATCTCTTCCCCATTGAGGAGGATCTGTGGGGGTTTCCTGTTCAGCTTCCTGGTGAATAATGTTGTTGTGGTTTTGCTTGTGTTCAGGGTGATCTGCCAGTCGCTGTACCATTCGGAGAGTCTGCAGAGCGATGTCTCAAGGTTCTTAGCCACTTCTTTGTCGCTGAAGGATTGGGAGAGAACTGCAACATCATCGCCAGGTGGGCGGGGGAGGCATATGTACCTCTCCCCTTCCCCCACCTCGGCCGGAAGTGACGCATGGGACCCTGAAGGGGTCACCGGACACTAGGCTGTCCAGTGTGCCATCCTGTGGCACTAAAGGGGCCGCCCTCTTATGAGGGTCCCCTGCGGGGACGTGTCGGTCAGCCCGCAGAGGTTGGTGTGCGCAACATTTCGGTAGGGGTGTGTGTGTGTGCAGTTGATGCATTTGTGTGTATATACACTTGATATGGATGCACAGAGGGGGTGTATATATGTGTATTTGTTTATTTAACTCATCATTTCAGGTTTGGCTTTATTCAATACTTGTTCCTTCTGTTGCTTACCTCTTTCTTATTACTAAAACTTTTTATTTGCAGCACAAAGGCCTGACAGAAAATCTTGTGGTTGAAAAAGCATTTAATCAGAAAGAACACCATGTCTGGACTGACAGATGTGAATAGAGCTGGGCTGGGACCATCACCCATTGTGGGGTAACGGGATCTTCCAGCTGCAGAATGCCAGCGGTAACCTTTGCAACTTTACAATTCTGACTCCGTAAATCACAGAGAAATATGAACGGCTAGAAGTGGCCCACATGGCACGGCACAGCCCTGTCTGGAAAATAATAGCACAAGGCCTATTCTACTGCTGTGCTCTGTGCAAGTTGGCTCCAACCAACCCGAGCTTCACTCGGCCTTCATGTGCGCGGAGGCCGGAAGGGAGCGAAAGATTTGTCATTAGAGTATGGTCATGTCAGTACAGAATATCTCCTAGTGAACTACCCATCGAGGAATGATGAAAGGCTGAGTCCGTTTGGGAGGTTTTTAACTCTCTCGCTCCCCTGCTAAGGTTTTCAAACCACTAGAATACAGATACAACTCTGTGGCCGGCGCTCAACCAACGTAGCTATCTTCATTGTTTTTTTAAAGCTTGTTCTTATCGGTAACATTGCATCATATCACATCATAAACATTTGTCATACACATATTACATTATGTCCATCATTCTTACGTGATCGTTGTTCACATGCCTATGTACAGCCAGCTCCACCCGCCGAGTGGATTACTATATACTGCAACGCACTTTAAATTTTTATAATGACCTTAAAACATAAACAGAAGAATTAAACCCCCCACCTCCCCTGGCAGCAACCGGCTGCAATGCCACTCGTTATATGGGCTTGCAGGCATATTAGCATAACTAATTGAACGTTTGTGTGAGAGGGCCATTCGCATTTTCTGCGCTAGGTACCAGCAAGTTGTGGGTGGGTGATTGTGTAGGTGCAGTTTTGTCATTGCTCTGGGCTGTCGTCAAGGACACTTCTGTTAGCATTCGTCCCCATTCTGCCAGATCTCTCTTGGCGCACTCATCCACTCTTACTGCCCCGAGGCGACACTCTTCCGCCACCGCCACCCCCCACTCACGCAGATCATCTCTCCATTTATCCAGCATGGGGGGCAGAGAGGATCCAGTGTATCGCAATCCGCCTTTTTGCCAGAAGCAGGTCTAACATCGCAAATTTATGCCGTATCCGTGTCCCTTTCTTTGGTGTCGGAAGTACGCCCAGCAAGCACTGCTTTATGGAGACTTCTATTCGCACCGCTGTTGCGGAGCGAAGAGTCTGTACCACTTGATTCCAGTAGATCTACAGACGTATGCAATTCCATGTCATATGTAGGAATGTGGCAGGGTCTGTGCCACAGCGGACACAGGATGGGACCAGCCCTGGGGTGAACCGTGCCCGATGCTGTGGGGTCAGATATGTGCGATGCAAATAATGGAATTGGATGAGCTTGAACCTGGCATTACTCGTTGCCTCAGCCACCTGTGCTAGAGCTTGCCTCAGCCACCTGTGCTAGAGCTTGCCTCAGCCACCTGTGCTAGAGCTCTTTTCCACTCCCCATCCGTCAATGGGATAGGTAAGTCCTCGTCCCATTTCCCCCTGACTGCCAATAAATCGGCCGTGCGGTCCTCCTTCAGCGCATTATATATGAGCGAAATGAGGCCCTTGCTAGAGCCTGGATCCAGCAATGTTATCAACGTGCGCGACTCCCGCGGATCCTACAGGAATGTGGTCCATAACTCACGGACCGTACGCGAGATTTTTGCTTAATGTACGATGTGCCCTACTGGTGCCTGGAACCAGTCCGTGCCTCGTCAAAGGTCAGAAAGGTTCCTTTCTGGTACAGATCCCCTGCCAATGCACATCCTAACCTCATACCATTTCGAGATATCCATGGATGCCTGAATGTTCTGGAATCCCTGTAGCACTGGAGTGGGAGCGCAGCAGCGTAGGGTGCCTTGCAGAGAACTAGCGTGACGGCCTATTCGCAGGCTTCAGCCACTTGCCATACTATATGGGGGCGTCTTTGGGGACCCTCGAACCCATCATTAGGAACATCTGCAACGTGACCATCATTCCAGTCCCCCAGTAGCTCTTTTTCCACCGTGCGAACTTCTATGCACCGCTGCGCTGCATACTGTAACAATCCTGCTATGTAGTATAATCTAACAAGCATTTGCAATGCAACAGGTCTCGCATTTACGCGAGTTTAAGCTGTTGGCGCCGTAAATGACAATGCCTTTTATTTATGTTTTAAAAACAAAAACAAAAGGCATTGTTATTTGCAATGTCAAAAATGCATGGCTAAACTTATAAGCTCCCAAATTCGAGACCTATTGGCTATGCCAATGCTTGTTCTTATAGCACCAGACACATAACCTCTTTTATATATTGGGCCACTCCTTCCCAATACATTTTACAATTTGTGTCTCGTTAACGAAATACACATTTATGCGTTTTTTTCTAGGAACTTTCCACTAACAAAATAATGTGACTTATATTTCTCTGCATTCTGATTCGGTTTTGTACCACCATTCTAATTTGATTTACCATTTCTCTGGCTGTTTAGAGTACATTTGCATAAGAGCGTTATAAATTAAATAATACAATGAATAAACACTGTTTAGGAAGTGCTCATCATTTCAGTTGAAACACCCTCTTCCAGCCTGCTCTGCGACCTTCATGACCCCGGTGATCCATGGTGACACCTCGTGCACTGCTCTCAAACATGAACTGTGATTGAAAGTCTCTTGCTTATAATGCTACGTGCTAAGTAACCTCAACGTCCTGGATCCTTCTAGGATGATAGAAAAAAGGCACAGCTACTAATGCCGGAAGTGTGGAAATACGATAGTCGTGATGGGACGAGAGCGTGTTTTTTCACGTCCCCGTCTCTAAAACGGGATGCACTGGTCGTTGATCAAGGCCCCTAGTTCTACTGGAATTAGAAGTCTGGGATAAAGATCAAGACGTGCTTTTTCTGCTAGAAGCGTGACTATCATGTATGTGCTTTATCGTGCATTTAACACCTTCATGACACACTTGTCTGCAAGGCATGTCACGGCACAAACGGATGAAACTATCACCCCTCACTCACCCGTACATACACCCGTTGTTTATTTCCGGTTTAAATATGGATGGAGGTTGCAGAAGAGCATCTACCGGGAAAGGCTTAGAGAGAGGGGTGGTCTGCATAATGTCGTCATTAACATGGAGGCGACGCTCACTGAATAAACATTAGCTGGGAGCCGGGATCCGGCCGGTGCTACAATGTTATGTTATGTTAAAAATATTTGTAGAGCGCACTTACACCAGGCGGTTTCATGGCGCTAAGAGCGGGAGGGCGACAATGGTATGATGACAGAAGCTTTACTCATATGTGCTGCACTCACCTCTTACCTGTGCCCCAGATTGCAGTGAGCAGAGTCCAGGAAGTGGTAAGGAGGCAGACTAGTGCTGTCTCTTTCCTAAAAAAGTTTTAAAACGATTTTCCCTACCTGTGATTGCATCATCTTATTTTTTCTTTTTAAATTTCTTTAACTGTCTTTGCCTGTGGTTGTTACAGTTTAAAATTGTAGTTTTAACCTGCCAGTGATTGCATAATTTATCCCATGTTTTTGTGTTTAAACTTGTGTTTTTTCCTGCCTGTGACTGCTTCCATTTAACCTGTTGAATTGTGGGATTTGCAGTCCAAACTCTGTAGTTTTTCCCTCTCATTCCCTGTGACTATCAGTTTTTCCCCTCCAAATGTCTCCTTTGCTCTGTGCTAAGATCTGTATGTTAAGCAGTGCACCCCCAGCGACCATCTTGTGTTAACAAGTCAGTGAAACCAGCCCCCTTCCCTCCTGAGACAGCAGTATTGTGCTGTAAGCTGTTTAAACTGTGTTTAATAGGGATTGTGCACTTCGTTTTTTTGGCCAGGAGAGGGAGTAAAGTTTTATACAAATAGTGTTGTTAGAGGACAAGTTTGTTGGGGCCTTACCAAAGTGTGGATTGAGCCTGTCTGTCTCCTAGGAGATCTGTGAATAGAGCAGCTCCCCAGTCCCAGTCCCCACCCCCAGGCCAGCAGACCTAGGACTGGGGATTGGCTATTCAGCTCCCAGGCAACTCTGAGCCCTCCCCTCACACCTGCCCAGGCCCCTTAAGGCTTTGCTGGGTGCACCCCAAATCATTCTCCTCCATCTTGTGAGTTGCAGCCTACCTGTGCCCCAGATTGCAGTGAGCAGAGTCCAGGAAGTGGTAAGGAGGCAGACTAGTGCTGTCTCTTTCCTAAAAAAGTTTAAAAACGATTTTCCCTACCTGTGATTGCATCATCTTATTTTTTCTTTTTAAATTTCTTTAACTGTCTTTGCCTGTGGTTGTTACAGTTTAAAATTGTAGTTTTAACCTGCCAGTGATTGCATAATTTATCCCATGTTTTTGTGTTTAAACTTGTGTTTTTTCCTGCCTGTGACTGCTTCCATTTAACCTGTTGAATTGTGGGATTTGCAGTCCAAACTCTGTAGTTTTTCCCTCATTCCCTGTGACTATCAGTTTTTTCCCTCCAAATGTCTCCTTTGCTCTGTGCTAACATCTGTATGTTAAGCAGTGCACCCCCAGCGACCATCTTGTGTTAACAAGTCAGTGAAACCAGCCCCCCCTTCCCTCCTGAGACAGCAGTAATGTGCTGTAAGCTGTTTAAACTGTGTTTATTAGGGACTGTGCACTTCGTCTTTTGGCCAGGAGAGGGAGTAAAGTTTTATACAAATAGTGTTGTTAGAGGACAAGTTTGTTGGGGCCTTACCTGCAGAAGTCCAAAGTGTGGATTGAGCCGGTCTGTCTCCTAGGAGATTTCTGAATAGAGAAGCAGCTTCCAACTCCCTGGCCAGTAAACCTTGTCTGAGGTAGCTGGGACCTTATATAGTCTGATATTGTTTGGTACATGTGTACACTGATTGGTGGTTGTATCTGATGTTTCAATTGGATTAGGGTTAGTGTCCTCATTGGTTGGGTATTTGAGGGTTCTGATTGGTTTCTGGGTCTGTGATTCAATCAATGTAGGGTTGGGACTAGGGCTAGGGTTAGTATTTCTATTGGAAGTAGGGACTAGGGCTTCCTGTGTTGTTGGTTGTTGGGACTAGGGTGGGACTAGGGCTAGGGTTAGGCCTTCAATTGGAAGCAGCGATTAGGGCTTCTGGTGTTGTTGGTTGCTGGACTGGGTGTGGGACTAAGAGTAGGGTTAGGCTTTCTATTGGAAGTAGGGACTAGGGCTTCCTGTGCCATTGGTTGCTTGGACTAGGGTTGAGACTACTGGTAGGGCTAGGGCCTCTATTGGACGTAGAGATCAAGGGTTTTTGAAACAGATTGGGTGCTTGGACTAGGGCTAAGATTGGCTGTAAGGTCCTCGTCTCCTATTGGTTCTAGATTTTAGGGCTAGTGCTGTGATTGGATATTGTTAGGGCTAGGGTTCCCATTGGCTGAAGGGGTCACCTGACTACTAGGGCTATAAACGGCCAAGGCTTAGGGCGTCTCAGCCCGGGCGTCTCAGCTAAGGGTGGAGAGGACAAGGGCGAGTGCCTGTTTGAGCCTGTTAAGGGTGGAGAGGACAAGGGTGAGTGCCTGTTTGAGCCTGTTCGAAACTGGTCGGGACCAGGGCCAGGAATGCTGCCCATTTTCCCATTCATTAATACCCACCCTATGTATTTGTCCCTCTGTACATAAGCATTGATTTTCACTATAGATATGTGCCTATCTTCGCGTATTGCTTTGTATGAACATGTACAATAATTATGTTATAAAAACAAAAACAAAAGAAAAAAAAAAATCTTCTTTGGTCTACATGTACTTGCTTCCATTGGGCATCTATGTACCTCCATGTACTTGGATCTGTGTGTCTGTTACTTTTCTCCTGAAAAAGCATATCCAATGCACTACCCTATTTCTCATCCTGTGCCTCTATCAATATCTTTAATCTACATATACTTGCCTCCTTTATGCATCTATATACTTTCAATGTACTTATGGATCTATATATTTATCACTTTCTTCTAATTTAGCATTTCCAATGCACTACCCTATTTCTCAGCCTATACTTCTCTCAATATATCTTCTAGCCCAACTTTCTGACTCATCTCAAACTTCTTTCTACTACTCCTTCCAATGCACTACCCTATCTCTCACCCTATACATCTATCATTAAATCCTCTACACCCACTCTCTCATTTATTCCAAACGCCATACCACTACTATGTTCCCCAAAATAACCCTTTCTTGACTCTCTCCTACTCTACCCCTCCTTGCATCTTCTGACACCTCCTTTACTATACCGATCCCCCAAAACAAACATTTCTAAACTCTTCCCTCTGACTCTTCCCCTCCAAAAACCCTTTTTACTCATCCAAAAGCCTCCTCCTACTGCTATGACCTAAAAAAAGAAATCCTTCACTCTTCTATCCCTCCACTATCCTTTTCAATCAAAACAACAGACTAGCATGTTCACTTCTCTAATTCCATATTCCACTATACTAATTCACCACTAATCCTTTATGGGTTCCAGAGTAGCGTGCTACTCGCCAACAAAGCGTTTCAACACCTCATCAGGGTTACAAGCGCTATATAAATGCAAACCTTTTTTCCTTTTTTACCCCTCCCTAACCCTTCTCAATCCAAATAACTGACTAACATGTCCACCACTCAAATTACTTCATATTTCACTATACTAATTTTCAACACTAATCCTTTATGGGTTCCGGAGTAGCCTGCTACTTGCCAGAAAAGCGCTTCAACACCCCATCAGGGGTAACAGGCGCTATATGAATGCAAACCTTTCTTTCCCTTCTATCCCTCCGCTATCCTTCTCACTCCAAATAACTGACTAATATCCACCACTCAAATTACTTTCATATTTCACCATACTAATTCACCACTAATCCTTTATGGGTTTCCGGAGTAGCGTGCTACTCGCCAAAAAAAGCGATTGAACACCCCATCAGGGGTTAGAAGCGCTATATAAATACAAACCTTCTATCCTTCTGCTATCCTTCCGAATCCAAATAACTGACTAACATATCCACCACTTAAAATTTACTTGCATGTTTCACTATACTAATTCAACACTAATCCTCTATGGGTCCCGGAGTAGCGTGCTACTCGCCGAAAAAGCGCTTCGACGCCTCGTCAGGGGTAGTAAGCGCTATACAAATGCAATTACAATACAAATACAATACAATATGCCTGAGAGAACAGAAGGGTCTTAAGAAGTGTTCTGAATTGGGCGTAAGAGGTTACTAACCTCAGTCCAGTGGGAAGAGAGTTCCAGAATTGAGGGGCCAGAAAAGAGAATCCGAGGCCACCATGTTTTTGCGTTTGAAGGTGGGAGTAGTGAGCAGATTCAGATGGGAGGAGCGAAGTTCGCGAGAGGGGGCATAGCGATGGATCCTAGATGAAATGAATGCTGGGCCATGGCCGGCAAGGGCTTTAAAGATGGTGCAGCCCAGTTTAAATGCACAGCGTTTAGCCACCGGAAGCCAATGGAGGCTCTTCATCAGGGGGCGGACATGTTGGTATCTAGGTTGATGAAAAATGAGCTTGGCTGCTTGGTTTTGTACCAGTTGCAAACGGTGGAGTTGGTATGCCGGAATGCCGACAGAGCGAGTTGGCATAATCAATACGAGAAATGACCAAGGCCAGGATGACTAAGGTCAAGGCCTCGGTGGTCAGAAATCTACAGATCTTCCGAATTCTGTGTAGGTGGAAAAAGCAGGTAGATACCACTGCGCTAATCTGAGGTTTCATAGACAGGTCGTTGCTGATTATGACCCCTAGGCTTTTTACAGATTCTACTGGGCGAGGCGGATTACCTAGGAGAGGGGGCCAGAAATTAGAATTCCAAGGGTTGGCGGTGCCTCCAGTCAGAATCAGCTCAGTTTTATCGGGGTTAAGTTTTAGTTGGTTAGCGTACATCCATTCGCTAATATAGCTCATGGTGGACTGGAAATTGGATACTGAGGTGTTGGAAGAGTCAATTTCGAACACCAGCTGGAGGTCGTCTGCATAGTTGAAAGTTACAACTCTACTTTTGCGTAAGGACCAGATCAAAGGTAGCATGTACAGATTAAACAGGAGGGGCGAGAGGGAAGAACCCTGGGGGACCCCGCAAGTCATCCTAGCTTTCTTGGCTGAGAAGTTGGCGAGATGGACTGCCTGAAATCGGTTGTGTAGGAAAGAGGAGATCCACTTCAAAGCCAGACCCTGGATGCCAGCATTACTGACACGATCGATCAGGAGGTCATGATCGACAGTCGAGCCTGCACTTCCCTGGACTGCATAGCTTATCTATAACCCTTTGCTCCGCTCGATAGCCAAAGCACCTCGAAAATTGATCGAAAGAAAATCACAGCGGGAACCCCTGCCCCCGGGAAAGGCCTGTGGGCTTAAAGCGTGCCTGGTCTGACCCCTGAGCATGCCTGGAGACAGGACAGGCTGGTGCTCATCCGTCTCCTCGGCTGCACGCGGCTTCCTCCGGGCTCCCTCGAGCCTTCTATTCCGTATTCCAAGCACCGCCAAGGCTGCGGCGCTCTTCTAGGAAGATGTTCCCAAGCCAAATTGCGATGCCTCCATGATGTGTTACATGTACGCCATTGCGCGAATGAAAAAAAAAAGTGCTCACCCAGTAATTAAAAGACACTGTGCAACGCCGCAAGTAAAAGATCCAGTCCAGGTGGGCGGGGCCAAAAGGAGACAGGGCGGTAACAAGGAGGGACTAAGAAGCCTCCTTTACAATGAAAAGCCACCGTTTAGCATGAACGATGACGCCAGCCAATGGAAAGAAGGGGCGGGCTTAAACACCACTTCTGAAATTTCCCGATTACAAGAAGCCTCGCAGAGTGAGCAGCGCATGCGCGCTGCAACGCAGGTCTGCGAGACCTAAAAACAGGTAAACCCAGGACCCCTGCATCCATGTCCAATTTGAGCATTTCCAGCTTGACTCTGCTCCATCCCCCCGCCCACACCAGTGAGATCAGGAGGCCATTTAGTGTGTCAAACGTGGACTTCGGGATTCTGCAGAAGGAATTCTGCAGGACATACAGGCAGCAGGGCAACATCACCATTTTCGATACGGCCACTCTCCCCATGACCGACAATGGAAGCTTGTTCCAGAATTGTACTGACGTTTTTAGTCCTGTGAGAACTTTACCCATATTTAGCTCGTACTGGGCATCCGGCTGGTGGGCTACCTGAATGCCCAGATATCTAAAGTGGTCACATTCCCAATCCACCTCAGGAAGGTCTTGGGGCGTCCCCCGCGCGAGGGCCGCTAGCGGGACTAGTATTGATTACTGACGGTTAATACGGAGGCCAGAGGCAGCACCAAAGGAGGACAATGTCTCCAGGAGTATCAGGATCGCCTCCTCTGGCTGTCTAATGAATAGGAGCGTATCATCTGCATACAATGAGACCACGTGTGTACGGCCATCTACTGCTATACCCAATGTGCCATGTCTCTCCGCAGTCTCACAGCTAGGGGTTCTATTGCCAAAGCGAAAAGTAGTGGGGATAGTGGGCTCCCCTGTCAAAAGGCCGTTTCGATCTTCATAGTTTCCGATACCTGACCTCCATTTCGCACTCCGGCTCTCGGTTGGTAATAGAGCAGTTTGACCCAGCCGACATATTCCCTTCCGAGACCCATTCTTCTCAGTACATCCCATAGATATTCCCACCGTAGTGTATTGAAAGCTTTTTCGATATCCAGGGCAAAAACTGCCGTCCGGAGTTCACTATCGGCCCCTGAGTGGAGGACATGGGACAGCCGCCGTATGTTCATGTGTGTTCCCCTCCCAGGTATAAACTCACACTGATCCTCGTGAACCAGTGAGGTCACGACTTTGCTCAGTCTCATGGTCAGGACTTTAGCGAGTAATTTGGCATCTACTCCCAGCATGGACAAAGGTCTATATGCACCCCCGCCTCTGTGTTCCTACCAGGCTTGGGGAGCATGATTATCTGCGCCTCCCTCATGGACCGCGGCAGGCACCCAGCCTGTTTGGCCTCCTGTAGGGTTTCTAGTAGGCGTGGAAGCAAAACATCTGCATATGTGTGATAGAATTCTACTGGAATTCCATCCAGATCTGGTGATTTATTGCGAGCCATGGCTCGTGGTGCTTCCTGTAGTTCCTCTAGGTGGAGCGCTGCCTCCAGCTCCTCCCTCTGTTCTTCTATGAGGCGTGGGAGGGGGACATCCGGGAGGTACCCCCCTCTACAGGCGACTCCACCCCCGGGACCTCGCGGTATATTTCAGCTAGGTGGTTGAATAGCACCATGTTAACACTAGCCTGCGTGGTGACCATGACTCCGTCAGGGCGACGCAACGTTAGTATCAATGGGGGTGGGCGTTCCCGCTTTAACAACCAAGCTAATAGTCTTCCAGATCTATCGCCTCCCTGTGTAGTAATTGGCGATATTCCCGACAGACTAGGCAGTCCAGTCTATCCCTGACCTCCCCGACTTGGCGCGGTGCCTGCAGGAGGGAGTCATGGTCCTGCCCCGACGCCCGCACCCCACGTTGAAGCTTAGTCAGTCTATCCTCCGCGGCTGTAAATTCTGACCCCAGTTTCCTTCTGGAGCCCCCCACCCTGGACAGACAGTCCCCTCTGGTGACCACTTTGGATGCGTCCAATTCCACGCTCCTGGTCCTAGCAGTTAACCAGTTCATGGCGAAGCTATCTTCATTGTTAATATGGTTGCGCAGGGTTTTAATTTCCATCCCAACCTAACGTCAGGGTGACTGGCATAGCAAGAGAAGGGGGTGTTTGGCAGGGGAGAAAGAGCACGAGGGAGACCAACACAAAGAGAGACTGGATTGCGGGGCAAGGACACGAGACAGCGAGACGGAACTAGGGGGTTGTTTTGCAAGGGGCATAAGAGAAAGAGAGCAACACGCGGGCAGTGAGATGTTTGTAGGGTGCCCAGATTTTGAAAAGAAAAAAGACCAGACATAAAAGTAGGACTAAAGCCTATAGCCTTACTTTTATGTCTGGCCTGTCCCGATACAACGGAACTACAGGCGAACACCCGACCATCTCCACAGCAGTGTTCAGAAAGAGAGCACTGTGCAGATTGGTAAAAACAATAAAGCAACAATCACAGTAAAAGCAGTGTTGGCAGCACGTCCTTGTCATCGCGTCTCTCGGAGCTCTTTACCTTGAATCAAGCCGCGACCTCCGAGTTCAGAGGCATTTCATAAAGCAGTAGTATGTGGGGGGGAGGGCTGCGCAGAGCCGCTCACACCTCCATCATGTGAGTCTAAAGTTCTAGGAATAGCCCATGTGAGCCGAGCGCACCAGCTGATGCAAAGATGACCTGTGCCCTCGAGTTACCTGCTCTCAGGAGACCCCGGGCAGGAGCTCTGCAGAGGTGCGCCAGCCATAGTGCCAATACCGGCAACATCCCCCACCCACAATACAAGCATGCGTGCGTAAATAAATACACAAGACAAATTATGTATGGGAAAATATTGCTGCAGGTTTATTCCATACAAGAGTATGCAATCTGGTAGGTTATCTTACGGGCGATCCAAGGGCAGGCAGCTGTACCAACCTATGCTGCCCCGCCCACCTGATGAGCCAGCACTGTGGGAAACACAATCAGTGCTACACCTTTGGGTGATCCTCCTCCGGATCACGTGACACATTGGTCCCTTATTACTCACGCCCCTTTCAGGGCGGAGCGAAGCAGGGCAAACCCCCCGGTTGGTCAGGCCCCCAACCCCCCGAAGGACTAACGGGGCGCCGTCGCGGTTTTCCAGGAACCTGCCCTGAGGCTCCTGGTCTTTGGCTCTGGCACCCCTATTGTGCCGCGCAGAGGTACCCTTACTGTACCCGTCTGCCGCAGAGGTACCCTTACTGTACCCGTCTGCTTCCAGATCGCCCTGTAACTCCGCCTGCAACACAAAAGAAAACATCAAAACATTCACAATTCCCTGTCCACCAGCCAGACCGCCGGGTAAGAGGATGGGTGGGAGACGGCGTGGCTGGCGACAAAGAGGACGCCAGGAGGGTCGGTGGGGGTATAAATACCCTCCCTCACCTCGGGCGCACCGGATGTGACGCCCTTGTCGCGACAGAGGCGGACTCCAGGCAGGAGCCCCTCGAACACTAGAAAGGGGGGTAGGCTCGTGCCGCACTAAAGGGCCGCCCTTTTAGGAGGGCACCCTGCGGTGGCGGCGGGCAGCCACAGACTCCTTGTAAGAGCCAATGTGACCACTGGTCTGTGTACAGCCCTGCCTGCCACGGAGGGCTCTGGAGCAGCTGCAAGGTACCAGGAGACAGAAGTACATTCCATGTTTTTTTTCTTCGGTCTGTCGTGTTTTAAAATGCGAACTTTCCAGAGCGATGGAAGCTCCGCATCGCATCGCTCTATTTTTGGCGCCACACTTTAGTCTCGAAAATATAGCGGGTTTGGTAAAGGGGAGGGTTGTAATAGCTGCAAATAAAAAAAAAAGAAAAGCGCTTGGTCGCCATGTTTTGTCAAAGGCACTGATCGTTTACAGCAAGTAATGTTAAAGTATGAAGGGAGAGTGTGCAACAGCAGGCAGGATCAATGCATTTAACAAAATAGTGCTCGGAGGCTGTAATTAAAACGGCCGAGTAACAACACATGTAACAGGGGCTGTCCTCATGGGAGGGTACAAGAAGAGACAGGGCGGTACTAAGGAGGGACAACTAAGCCTATTGACCTATGAAAATCCACCATTTACAAAGGACAGTGACAGGAGCCAATTAAAAAGATGGGCGGAGAGTGGGTGGAACTTCATGCACCTATACTGAATACAGCATGTCTCGAAGAGACAGCGCAAGCGCTGCCTAGACGAGACCTAAAAACTTTAATCATAAGCATTTCACCGTGAGGAATATCAAACGTGTTAGAAAGTTCAAGAGTTATTCGCTTTGAAATTTTAGTAACACAGACTAGGCAAGGCAGCATTGTGGGTTACCACCCAGAGCTTTAAAGAGACACCTGTCTTGACAAAAACTAAAACTTGCCAAATGATCTTAGCATTCAATAATAATATTGGGGATATGGGCATAGCCATTCAAATCCCCCTCAACCGTCCTTAATTTGTTCTCCCCTAAAATATTGGGTCGCAGCTGAGCGTCCGGACGAATCCGCGGATCCAGTTTCTGGGCTTGAAAGGTTTATGGTGGTGCCAAAGAAGAGTGTTTGCCCAACAGAAGAGGGTGCGCTGGGATTAGGAGCCCATTGTAGACACCAGTCACCGTTAGTGCATTGTGGTCATTAATCCCGGAGGGTTCTGCTGTCCTGGAATAATCCATAAATTATGAACCATCCTATGAAAGATCTCGATGGGCCCAGTCAGACCATCTCATTTGCATACTAATAATGATGGCGCCTGAGACAAGGAGCTCTACTCATAAATGTATGTTCAGCAACAAACAGACTTTTATGGGGAAAAATGCCTCTATTTACAGCTGCCACAAATTCATAAAATGATTCCAGGCAGACATGGATGGATGACACCCACATTTGGTGGGGTGAGGGGAAGAGCTTTCGCCACGCGGAAAATGTTGTCCTTCCTGAGAACAAGAGATAAAAGAGTGCATTGACATTGGAGGGTCCGTGTCTGCTGTGTGCCATGCTGCTCGAGGTGGAATGCCGACATTGGAGGGTCCGTTCCTGCTGTGTGCCATGCTGCTCGAGGTGCAATGCCGACATTGGAGGGTCCGTTCCTGCTGTGTGCCATGCTGCTCGAGGTGCAATGCCGACATTGGAGGGTCCGTTCCTGCTGTGTGCCATGCTGCTCGAGGTGGAATGCCGACATTGGAGGGTCCGTGTCTGCTGTGTGCCATGCTGCTCGAGGTGCAATGCCGACATTGGAGGGTCCGTTCCTGCTGTGTGCCATGCTGCTCGAGGTGGAATGCCGACATTGGAGGGTCCGTGTCTGCTGTGTGCCATGCTGCTCGAGGTGCAATGCCGACATTGGAGGGTCCGTTCCTGCTGTGTGCCATGCTGCTCGAGGTGCAATGCCGACATTGGAGGGTCCGTTCCTGCTGTGTGCCATGCTGCTCGAGGTGCAATGCCGACATTGGAGGGTCCGTTCCTGCTGTGTGCCATGCTGCTCGAGGTGCAATGCCGACATTGGAGGGTCCGTGTCTGCTGTGTGCCATGCTGCTCGAGGTGCAATGCCGACATTGGAGGGTCCGTGTCTGCTGTGTGCCATGCTGCTCGAGGTGCAATGCCGACATTGGAGGGTCCGTGTCTGCTGTGTGCCATGCTGCTCGAGGTGCAATGCCGACATTGGAGGGTCCGTGTCTGCTGTGTGCCATGCTGCTCGAGGTGCAATGCCGACATTGGAGGGTCCGTGTCTGCTGTGTGCCATGCTGCTCGAGGTGCAATGCCGACATTGGAGGGTCCGTGTCTGCTGTGTGCCATGCTGCTCGAGGTGCAATGCCGACATTGGAGGGTCCGTGTCTGCTGTGTGCCATGCTGCTCGAGGTGCAATGCCGACATTGGAGGGTCCGTTCCTGCTGTGTGTCATGCTGCTCGAGGTGCAATGCCGACATTGGAGGGTCCGTTCCTGCTGTGTGCCATGCTGCTCGAGGTGGAATGCCGACATTGGAGGGTCCGTGTCTGCTGTGTGCCATGCTGCTCGAGGTGCAATGCCGACATTGGAGGGTCCGTTCCTGCTGTGTGCCATGCTGCTCGAGGTGCAATGCCGACATTGGAGGGTCCGTTCCTGCTGTGTGCCATGCTGCTCGAGGTGCAATGCCGACATTGGAGGGTCCGTGTCTGCTGTGTGCCATGCTGCTCGAGGTGCAATGCCGACATTGGAGGGTCCGTGTCTGCTGTGTGCCATGCTGCTCGAGGTGCAATGCCGACATTGGAGGGTCCGTGTCTGCTGTGTGCCATGCTGCTCGAGGTGCAATGCCGACATTGGAGGGTCCGTGTCTGCTGTGTGCCATGCTGCTCGAGGTGCAATGCCGACATTGGAGGGTCCGTGTCTGCTGTGTGCCATGCTGCTCGAGGTGGAATGCCGACATTGGAGGGTCCGTTCCTGCTGTGTGCCATGCTGCTCGAGGTGCAATGCCGACATTGGAGGGTCCGTGTCTGCTGTGTGCCATGCTGCTCGAGGTGCAATGCCGACATTGGAGGGTCCGTGTCTGCTGTGTGCCATGCTGCTCGAGGTGCAATGCCGACATTGGAGGGTCCGTTCCTGCTGTGCCATGCTGCTCGAGGTGCAATGCCGACATTGGAGGGTCCGTTCCTGCTGTGTGCCATGCTGCTCGAGGTGCAATGCCGACATTGGAGGGTCCGTGTCTGCTGTGTGCCATGCTGCTCGAGGTGCAATGCCGACATTGGAGGGTCCGTTCCTGCTGTGTGCCATGCTGCTCGAGGTGGAATGCCGACATTGGAGGGTCCGTTCCTGCTGTGTGCCATGCTGCTCGATGTGCAATGCCGACATTGGTGTGTCCGTGTATGCTGTGTGCCATGCTGCTCGAGGTGCAATGCCGACATTGGAGGGTCTGTGTCTGCTGTGTGCCATGCTGCTCGAGGTGCAATGCCGACATTGGAGGGTCCGTTCCTGCTGTGCCATGCTGCTCGAGGTGCAATGCCGACATTGGAGGGTCCGTTCCTGCTGTGTGCCATGCTGCTCGAGGTGCAATGCCGACATTGGAGGGTCCGTGTCTGCTGTGTGCCATGCTGCTCGAGGTGCAATGCCGACATTGGAGGGTCCGTGTCTGCTGTGTGCCATGCTGCTCGAGGTGCAATGCCGACATTGGAGGGTCCGTGTCTGCTGTGTGCCATGCTGCTCGAGGTGCAATGCCGAATTCAGGTGGGCGGGGACCCCTGGGAGATTTTGCAGGACATTCCGAGAAATATGTATTCTCGAAAAAAGGAGAGAGGGGAAAAGCAGCCTCTTAATACTTCCTAGAGTCCAATCATTGGCAGCAGTGCAGCCCCTGGTGAGTGAGGCATGAGTTGGTGTTGGTAGTAGCCCTCACTCACACTCAGTGGCAAGCTCCATCCTTGCCTCTACATCCCAACCCTGCTTCTGACAGGGTGGGCTCATCCGCTCAAATAGGAGCTCCTAATATATTGCATTAGGGATTTGAGGTAATTGTTATTGGAAATAAAATTGTCTTAAAAAATATTTATTTTATTGGCTTTGGGTTTTTCCCCCCCAGAAAAGATTAACAATATACAGATGTGAAAGGGAAAGTAGTATCCCACCACCCGAGTTCTTAGTCAACACGTTTCAGCCTTTTTAATTGCCAACAAGGAACCTCGAGGTGAACATTGAGTCTGCTCATTCCGGCCTTCTGCATCACAGACACACAGCAGTGCCTTCACTGGGAGAGGCAGGTGAAAGGTTGTACAGCAGAGCCAGTACCCATGCCCGCATAGACAAGACAAACACAGACTCCAGCATTACTACACTGTCTCTCTTTTACGTAATAGAAACACAACAGTGTAATACCTGTCGTTTTCCTAAAACCCACAGGGTGGTAAGAGGCATGTAGACTCACTCCACAGGGTGGTAAGAGGCATGCAGGCTCACTCCACCAGGTGGTAAGAGGGATGCAGACTACCATAGGGTGGTAAGCTTGATGAAGGCTCACTCCCACAGGGTGTAAGAGGGATGCAGGCTCACTCCACAGGGTGGTAAGAGGGATGCAGGCTCACTCCACAGGGTGGTAAGAGGGATGCAGGCTCACTCCACAGGGTGGTAAGAGGGATGCAGGCTCACTCCCACAGGATGGTAAGAATGATAGATGCAGACTCACTCTACAGGGTGGTAAGAGGGATGCAGGCTCACTCCACAGGGTGGTAAGGGGGATGCAGGCTCACTCCACAGGGTGGTAAGAGGGATGCAGCCTCACTCCACGGGGTGGTAAGAGGCAAGCAGGCTCACTCACACATCGCGGTAGGAGGCATGCAGGCTCACTCCCACAAGGTGGTAAGAGGCATGCAGACTCACTCCACAAGGTAGTAGGAGGGATGCAGGCTCACTCCACAGGGTGGTAAGAGGGATGCAGGCCCACTCCACAGGGTGACAAGAGGGATGCAGGCTCACTCCACAGGGTGACAAGAGGGATGCAGGCTCACTCCACAGGGTGACAAGAGGGATGCAGGCTCACTCCACAGGGTGACAAGAGGGATGCAGGCTCACTCCACATGGTGGTAAGAGGCATGCAGGCTCACTCCCACATGGCATTAAGAGTAATGCAGGCTCACTCCCACAAGGTGGTAAGAGGCATGCAGGCTCACTCCCACAAGGTGGTGAGAGGCATGCAGGCTCGCTCCCACAAGGTGGTGAGAGGCATGCAGGCTCACTCCTGCTGGGTGATAAGAGCAGTGCAAGCTCACTCCCATAGGGTGGAAAGAGGGATGCAGGCTCACTCCACTGGGTGGTAAGAGGGATGCAGGCTCACTCCACTGGGTGGTAAGAGGGATGCAGGCTCACTCCCTCAGGGTGGTCAGAACGATAGATGCAGGCTCACTCCACCGGGTGGAAAGAGGCATGCAGGCTCACTCCCAAAGGGTGGTAAGAGGGATGCAGGCTCACTCCACTGGGTGGCAAGAGGGATGCAGGCTCACTCCACTGGGTGGAAGTAGGCATGCAGGCTCCCTCCACAGGGTGGTAAGAGCAGTGCAGGCTCACTCCACAGGGTGGTAAAAGGCATGCAGGCTCACGCCCACAGGGTGGTAACAGGCATGCAGGCTCACTCCCAAAGGGTGGTAAGAGGGATAGAGGCTCATGCCCAAAGGGTGGTAAGAGGGATACAGGCTCACACCAAAAGTGTGGTAAGAGGGATGCAGACTCACTCCACAGGGTGGTAAGAGGGATTCAGGCTCACTCCACAGGTTGGTAAGAGGGATGCAGGCTCACTCTACAGGGTGGTAAGAGGCATGCAGGCTCACTCCCACATGGCATTAAGAGGCATGCAGGCTCACACCCACAAGGTGGTAAGAGGCATGCAGGCTCACACCCACAAGGTGGTAAGAGGCATGCAGGCTCACTCCCACATGGCATTAAGAGGCATGCAGGCTCACTCCCACAAGGTGGTAAGAGGCATGCAGGCCCACTCCCACAAGGCGGTAAGAGGCATGCAGGCTCACTCCTGCTGGGTGATAAGAGCCGTGCAAGCTCACTCCCATAGAGTGGAAAGAGGGATGCAGGCTCACTCCCTCGGGTGGTAAGAGGGATGCAGGCTCACTCCCTCAGGGTGGTAAGAACGGTAGATGCAGGCTCACTCCACTGGGTGGAAAGAGGCATGCAGGCTCACTCCCAAAGGGTGGTAAGAGGGAAGCAGGCTCACTCCACTGGGTGGCAAGTGGGATGCCGGCTCGCTCCACTGGGTGGAAAGAGGCATGCAGGCTCTCTCGAAAGGGTGGTAAGAGGGATGCAGGCTCACCCTACAGGGTGGTAAGAACAGTGCAGGCTCACTCCACAGGGTGGTAAGAGGCATGCAGGCTAACTCCCACAGGGCAGTAAGAGTGATGCAGGCTCACTCCCACACGGCGGTAAGAGGCATGCAGGCTCACTCCCACACCGCGGTAAGAGGCCTGCGGGCTCACTCCACTGGGTGGTAAGAAGCATGCAGGTTCACTCTCACAGGGTGGTAAGAGGGATGCAGGCTCACTCCCAAAGGGTGGTAAGAGGATAGAAGCTCATGCCCAAAGGATGGTAAGAGGGATGCAGGTTCACTCCCACAGGGCAGTAAGAGGGAAGCAGGCTCACTCCCACAGGGTGGTAAGAGTGATGCAGGCTCAGTCCACAAGCTGGTAAGAGGCATGCAGGCTCACTCCTACAGGGTGGTAAGAGGCATGTGGGCTCCCTCCCAAAGGGTGGTAAGAGGGATGCAGGCTCACACCCAAAGGATGATAAGAGGGATGCAGGCTCACTCCCACAAGGTGGTAGGAGGCATGCATGCTCACTCCCACAAGGTGGTAAGAGGCATGCAGGCTCACTCCCACAAGGTGGTAAGAGGCATGCAGGCTCACTCCCAGAAAGTGGTAAGAGGCATGCAGGCTCACTCCTGTAGGCTGGAAAGAGGGATGCAGGCTCACTCCACTGGGTGGTAGGATGGATGCAGGCTCACACTCCCAGGGTGCAAAGAGGGATGCAGGCTCAATTCCTCAGAGTGGTAAGAATGATAGATGCAGGCTCACTCCACCGGGTGGAAAGAGGCCTGCAGGCTCACTCCAAAGGGTGGTAAGAGGGATGCAGGCTCACTCCACTGGGTGGTAAGAGCAGTGCAGGCTCTCTCCAGCAGGGAGATAAGAGGGATGCAGGCTCACTTCCACCCGGCGGTAAGAGGCATGCAGGCTCACTCCACAGGGTGGTAAGAGGCATGCAAGCTCACTCCCACAGGGTTACAAAAGACAGAAACGCACACAACAGCTGACCAAGGTCAAGCACTTAAATTCCACCAGTTTCATATATTCCACACGAGTGCAACTACTCCCGGCATCCGCTGCTGGGGGATGTCAATTAATAGATAGAGTCCACAAAAAGGAATGTGCACTCTGATTGAAGTCAGTCAGGAAACATGCGTAGTCCAAAAAATCTTCTCTTTATTAAAGTTGTTTGTTTTTTAAGAACCGGCACACAGCCAACGCGTTTCGTTCCCTAGTGCCACGGGAACTTCGTCAGGGCTGTAATAATCACAACATAAATAACATAAATATACATATAAAATGTACAAATACACACTACACATTAAACAATACATTTTTTTAAAACAATACCAGGCAAGACACATGAGATGACCCAAGATAAATATAAGGAATTGCAACACACAATTTTTGTAAGGAACATATAACAACAATAAGGTACCAAAAGAAAAAAATAACATACATAAACACGCAATAAGAACACATATGACCATACAATTCAGCCAAAATATAAATATAAAGAGTGGGAAAAAGAGGGAAATGGGGAGAATGAATGCTACATGTTAATATTTAGCCAGTGAAAAGAAATGAGGTAAACACAGAGACGGCCCACTGTCGGGGCTTCAAACTAAAAGAAGGAAGAAATGAAAAAAGATATAAATAAAAAGTATAATAAAGAAAATATATAGTAAAAAGTGAAGTAAGGGGTAGAAGAAAAGGTAATAAGAAAACACATATATAGATGCAGGGAAAATAAAGGATTAAAGAATGTTCGGAAAACACGAGAGATCCAATAGTGTGAGAAGGCATCTCACCCTGCTCAAACGTCAAACAAATGGATATAACCGGAATTGTCCCAGAAAGTCCATTAAGGTGTATCGCCGCCTACTCAGATTGCCCAAATAGAAATAGTCCAAATATCTCTAATGGAGAAACAATACAACACAACCTCTCGTCAAATAGACCAAGTACAAAGAATGTATATAGACCTCAAATAATAACACTTAAATTATACAGAAAACACACCAGGCCAAGTGAGACCCATCACCAAAATTATTTATCAAAAAGAAAGAAGGAGACGGTACTATAAAAGGCTTTAGTTAAGGCTGTAAATACTTGTAGACCGTCTCACCTTGAAAGTAAACAGATCTTCCAAATTTAAAAAAAATTTATGTTGAGTAAAACAAGGTAAGAACAACCGCTCCCCTTGGTTCTGAGAAGACAAGTATAGATAGTACCAAGAAACAGTATCTGCAAATAAGAAAAAAGGAGGGCAAGTGTGAGCGTAGAGCGTGAATGGAGACGCTCAACCAAGCTAAAAAGGTGAAATGAGGGAACAGCACTTGCAAAATGTATCGCTGATAAAAAGAAAACACGACCACAACAGTGGACTAATTATATTACAAACACAAAATATCTCACCTTAGAACGGATCAAAGGGGCATCCAAAGTATGTGGCCCCAAAGCACACAATGGTCCTAAAATTTAGAACCCACAGCTGTCGATAAAGCCCGAAAGTGCGTTCTGCAAGTGAAAAAATAATGATAAAGGGTTAGTATGTAGTCTCACCATATCCACTATTAGGACAAGCACGTACCCGACGTGTATCACTCCCCAGCGGTTGCCGGTGCGTGTAAACCCCCTATCTCAAAACGATTCCATTGCAATAATAAATTGAGATAAAACGTGTGCCAGTTCGCCCTTAATACGCTGCCCTTAAGAGAAAGGCAAAGAGAACCGGTAAAACGGTAGGCAAGGCCAAAGGTCATTCTTAATGCGGAACATGGCTTGTTGATTAAACAAAAAAAGGTGCCGCCGTGAGTGACAAACGTTCTATCCATTAAAAGTGGTCTGTGTAGCACGCGATATAGAAAAAACGGTAAAGGCGCGCTGCAGCGCATGGAAAATTACAGGCAAACAAAGTATTTGCCCGTCTGAAAGGCCCACTTACTGATGTAGCAAGGGCTTACCTCTGTGATAACAAACAGGTCTCGTACGGCATGATAGCCGGCAACAGCATGACACGAACAACCGCGCCATCGGATCAAATCAATTATAAATACACGCGAGTGAGCGTGATGACGTCACAACCCTACGGCCTGAAACAGACATAGAAAGCGGCTCAATAGGCGGTATGCTGAAGGTTAAAAGGCGGCCATCTTAGAGTGTGTCTAAGGCCCATTGGTGTAAATCTAGGTGATTATATAAAAAGACGGGGGTGATCTCAACCTAAATAATAAAATGAGTTAAAACCATAAATTCATCAAAAGTCAGTTCAAGGAGAGGAGTACTAGAAAAAGGGTGTCACCTCATATCCAAAAGTGCCCTCAAAGTTAATTGGACCGGCAGTGATAGGCATACTCAACTATATCCAGCCACAAATTCACTGATACCCTTCATGTATGCGAATATCAGCAATTATGCACAGGGAATGGGTATAGTGCCCCGCGCTCGGTCATACTGCGAATGTCTCCAGTTCAAATTTTGGAATGGTGTGAATCGAATAATAATCGTAACCAATCCCAGCCACATGAATTCATGAAGAACAATATTCTCAAAAAAATACTATACATAGAGACAAAAATTCAAAAACGAATATCATATCAGGCCTATTATCTGGTATATAACAAGGCCTATTTGAACCTGAGTCCCACCCTAGAACGAAATAAGTTAAACGAACTCATAAAATGGCCGACATCACAAAGTTCATAGGCAAGTTAGAGCCATCCAATATTCATTATAGTTGGTAGAGAAACTTTACCCCACTCTTAGTTACAACAAGATGACAGAGAACAGTTGACAATGTGAGGGAAGGACAGAGTTGGAATTAAAAAGGCAGTACAATATTGATAAATGTCATATGTCGAAATTTGCAAAAGTCTGCATATGCTTAATAAACAGAGAGCATTATCACACAGGTGAAAGGACTGTAGAACCACAGAGATACTCTTATCATAATCCCTATCCTAGGAAGTAATGAAATTCCCTATCGGTATTATGACCCCTCTGGGTAGCCTTTAAGCGACAAATCCATTTCGCTTCCCTTTGTCTAACTAGTAACTCTCGATCACCACCCCTAACTCCCAGGGGTACTGTAGTGTAGCTCCTATTTCCCTAATAGGCTCTGCGCATTGGAATAATATCCCCTATAGGTTTGACATAGGACTAAGGTCAGTATGTCCCTATCGAGTATATTAAACTTAATTACTTGTGCCAGCTAGCTCAGAGGCCACTAGAAACTCCTTGTCAAACAAGAAGGGAGTAGTTTCTGGCAGCCGCAAAACATGACCACTTTGTTTCCCTTTAGAATCAGAACGTGTCCCAGAGTCGTGGAAACAATAGATAACTATTTCACTCAGCTCACTCGTGCATACTTAGTTTTCCTCAAAGTTACACGGAAAGAACAGACGGGCGTTTCAATAAAGGTTTATTTGTCATGGTTGCGGACAGCTGTGTGACCTCCGCACGCCTTACGAAGCGTGATCGTGACTTCGCGGTGTGGAGTCGGGTTGGCAGTCTAGCTTCGGAGATCGGAAGCGGACGCCACCTTAGTCACGGCGCTTCCGGTGTTACGAGCATAACAGCTGGCGCATCCCGCTACTCCGGCGCTTTGGATTAACGCCGTTGCCGCCATCGGATTATGGCAGAGACTCCGCACTTCCTCCAGCATTCCTCTGGCCTGTGATCCCTATCAGAAGCCTTGTTTCGTTGTTCACTGACACCACGCACAGGAGTGTGTTCGGCTGTGTGCTGTCAGTTCCTCTTTATTATTTGCGCAGGAGCGCTGTTTTTCTTGATTTTGGTTTCTGACGCGCAGGAGCGCATGGTACTTTGTTTATGGTTACTTTGAACACAGGAACAGTTCCACGTGCACTTCCTGGTGCACTGAAGAGATACCGTTTCCTGGTATATGCGCAGGAGCGCTTATTCTTTGCTGTCCTTGTTGATGTCTTCCTTGGTATATATATAAGGTAAACCATACTGTCCTTTTTGGTCTAGTAGTCCTCAGAGAAGAAAGGAGGGGGTTGGTGTGCACCACAGGTAATAGCTGTGCCCTTATTCTTCAATTGCAGACCCAGTGTCTTGAGGGTTTCCAGGAACATCACACAGCTCCCAGTTTTTCCATATCTGGCTTCTACCCCTGGTCCCATCTCCATCCTGGTCAGCGTCCACACAGCTACTAGGGTAAGGTGGGAAACGGCGGTGGTGGTCCCTATCGCCCCTGCGAGATCACCTCACAAGTATAAGGTAAGACTTGTGGGACTCTGACAGAATCCAAAGCCCACGTAGTCTATCTTGCCCGGGCGACATGGGTGACCCCGAGATCACCCTACAAGACATAGCTGCCATCCTTGCCACCATGCAGGCAGAGAGCCATAGCATAAGACAGGACATCACCGCTTTGCAGACAAAGGCAGCAGGCGGTGGAACGGGGCCTTGGGGCCAGTTTCCTTCTGCTAGAGTGAGACAGGAAGGAATATTGAGACCTCCCTTGTTCCAACCAGGTAGTTCTGCCGCAGCTCCCGCTCCGGACACCACCATACAGGTGGTAGCTCCACACGCAGTACAGCTGGCTCCACCTGAACGCTTTTATGGCGACAGCACCAAGTATAGTGTCTTTCTTCATCAATGTCATTTGCACTTCATGGCTCGAGCTTCCGCATTTCCAGATGACGCATCTAAGATCGCCTTCATCCTCTCCTACATGGGGGGCGATGCTTCCCAGTGGTCTATTCCCTTGGTAGAGAATGACGATCCCATATTGTACAACCTCCCGTTCTTCAAGGACAACATGCGACGGATGTTCGCCCGCCATACCTTTGTGCAAGCCGCAGACAATGAATTACTCGGCTTGAAACAGGGTAACACAGACTTGCTGCACTACAACACCACCTTCAGTAGACTGGTGATAGAAGCTCGCTGGCCCGAGTCAAAGAAGGTGTCCGTCTTCTACAGGGGCTTGCGTGACGAACTGAAGGACCTGCTTTCCCAAATACCTGATCCCCCAGAGGACATAGGGACATTCATCGACCTAGTGGTGAAACTGAACTACAGACTACAGGAGCGTAAGACAGAAATAAACAGAGGTGGTGATTCTCGGTTCCTGACGCACAAAGAAAAAACCGCCGATGATTCGGTTCCATCCCGTTACGCTCCAGAGCCGATGCAGATAGGAGGCGTTCGTGGGCCTCTCACCAAGGAAGAACGGGAGAAAAGGAGACGACAGAACCAGTGTTTGTATTGTGGCAAAAGTGGGCACTTTGTCAGGGAATGTCCAGTAAAACCTACCCGAGCAAGAGGGAAGAAGCCCTTTGTTCTTCCTGTCGTCAAGGGAGACTGGTCGGGAAACGGGGAAACCCAGTAGGCGGTGGGGTCCAGCTACTGGGTTCTTCGTCCGCCAAGATACCGACCCCTGCCTTTTGTGACTGTAGCCATCATTTGGGTGTGGAGGTGACCTTACGTGCGCTGACAGGCTTGGTATGGCAGGTCACAGCCCTAATCGATTCAGGAGCCACGGCAACTTCATCGACAACCGATATATGGTGGATCTGGGTATGGCTACTGTGCCGAAGGCAAAACCTGAGACGGTTAAGGCAGTGGACGGCACGGATCTTACCTCTGGTCTCATTCGTTTTCAGACCGAGGTCCTGGGGATGACGTTCGAGAACAACCATACGGAGTCCATCGCCTTCGATGTTATCGACGCACCTCAGTTCCGCTTGATACTGGGTCTTCCGTGGTTAGTGAAACATAACCCTCGGATCGATTGGGTGTCCAGGGTTATGCGTTTGGACTCGGCTCTTTGCTCTTCTCGCTGTTACCCGCAGGCAGACTCCTCCTGTACTAAGGACGTGCAGGCCCATGCGCTGCCTCTCACCGGAACGGTTATGGCCACGCAAGGGACCGTGCCGGACGTGTACCTGGACCTGGCTACAGTGTTCGACAAAAAGGGGCGAACACCCTACCTCCTCATCGAAGCTTCGACTGCAGAATAGACCTGATTCCAGGTTCCACACTTCCCTGTAGCCGTATTTATTCCCTTACCGAAAAGGAGAATGAGCACCTCCGTGTGTATCTCGACGACTACCTACGCAATGGGTTCATACGCCACTCCAGATCACCTGTGTCATCCCCCCTCTTTTTCGTGGCCAAGAAGGAGGGGGATCTGAGAACGTGCATCGACTTCAGGGCCATGAATGCCATTACCATAAAAAACCGGTATCCCTTACCCCTGATATCCAACTTGCTGGACCAGGTGAGAGATGCCACCCTCTATACCAAACTGGATCTCCGTGGGGCCTATCATCTCGTCAGGGTCAGGAAGGGGGACGAATGGAAGACCGCGTTTCGAACCAGATATGGCCTCTTCGAATACCAGGTCATGCCTTTCGGGCTCTGCAACGCCCCGGCTGCCTTCCAGTATTTCATCGATGAAGTCCTGAGAGATTTCATCGGTCAGTTCTGTATCGTTTACATAGACGACATCCTGATCTTCTCCGGAACATTGGCGGAACACGTACATCATGTCCGCACTGTTCTGCGACGACTCCAACAACATGGATTGTACGTCAAGCTGGAGAAGAGATTCTTTCACACCGATGCAGTTGAGTTCCTAGGACACATCATAACCCCTGGAGGGATCAAAATGGACACCAAGAAAGTCGAGGCTATACTACAATGGCCTTCCCCTACCTCCGTGAAACACGTCCAGCGGTTCCTGGGGTTCGCCAATTATTACCGTCGTTTCATCACTGGTTTCTCTAGACTTATCGCCCCCATCACTGGGTTATTACGCAAGGGCGTTCGCTTCAGCTGGGACCACGAGGCAGAACAAGCCTTCCAGAACCTAAAGAGGAGGTTCACTACAGCCCCGGTCTTGATACATCCCGACTCCGAACAGCCATTCGTGGTGGAGGCCGACGCCTCACAAGACGCCCTGGGCGGGGTGTTGTCCCAAAGAGACGCCAAAACTGGCCTGTTGCACCCTGTGGCCTTTTACTCCAGAAGATTGCAGCCAGCCGAACGTAATTACACCATCTCGGACCGAGAACTGCTGGCCATTAAAGCTGCCTTCGAGGAATGGCGCCAGTATCTCAAGGATGCGAAACACCCTGTGACCATTTACACGGACCATAGGAACCTCCAGTTCCTTCGCTCTGCCCGAGCCCTCACCTCTCAGCAGTTGCGTTGGACTCTGTTTTTCAGTGAGTACGACTTCCACATCACGTACCGCCCTGGCAGAGACAATGCCAAGGCCGACGCTCTGTCCCGTCTTGACGAAACCGAAGATACCAGAACTACGGTCGAGCCGGCACCCATTATCCCTGAACGCTGTTTCCAAGGGGTGGTCCTTTCCTCTGCCTTTCCGTCTAGACTACGTGATGACATACGGCGAAATGACCCATCGACATGGACGGGAGAACTCCTAGGCGTCACAGCGCTGGACGGATTCCTGTACAAGGGAGACTGCTACTACTTGCCGTTGACGGATCACCAACAACAAGCTCTGTTCATGTGCCATGATCACCCGCTATCAACCACCCCGGCCATCACAAAACATTAGACCTGCTACAGCGGCACTTCTGGTGGCCTTCTATGGATGCTGATGTGCACGCCTACATAACACGTTGTGCCATTTGTGCTCAGGGGAAGATCTCGTCTCAGTCCTCAGTAGGACTGCTGCATCCCATCCCTGTGCCTCCGTATCCTTGGCATACCATCTCCATGGACTTCGTAGTCGAGTTACCCAGAACGAAAGCAGGATACACCACCATCCTCACCATTGTGGACCACCTCACCAAGATGGCTCATTTCGTGCCCCTGAAGAAATTGCCCTCAGCAGCTGAATTGGCGGTGGTCGTCATGCACAACGTGGTACGTTTACACAGTATACCGTCTGTTGTGATCACGGACAGGGGCTCCCAGTTCGTATCCAGATTTTGGAATGAGGTGTGCAACACCCTAGACATGGAAGTGCGTTTGTCATCGGCCTACCACCCACAAACAGACGGGCAGGCAGAGAGGACCAACCAGACCTTGGAACAATATCTCCGCTGCTTGCTGTTGGCCGTAGAGAAGGACTGGTCGGAGGTACTGTGGTTGGTGGAATACGCCTACAATAACAGCAGGCATTCCGCTATCGGTATGTCCCCGTTCTACTGTCTCCAGGGGCGACATCCACGAACCGTTCCTTTGTGAACTCTGGCAGCAGGCCCGATTTGAGCTGGCTAAAGCTAAGGAACACTACAAGCAGGCTGCGGATAGACACAGGCAGGTGGAGCCATGCTACAAGGTGGGGGATAGGGTGTGGGTGTCCATACGGAACCTCAATGTGCATGGTCCTAAGAAGCTGTTGCCCTGTTACGTGGGTCCCTATGTCATTGCTAAGGTGATCAACCGTGTGTCCATGAAACTCTCTCTGCCCCCCCAGATGAGAATCCATCCAGTCTTTCATGTGTCCCTCCTGCGGGCTACTCACCCTGAATGCGTGGTCTCATCTCCTCCTTCTCCTGTACTTCGGGATGACCATGAGGAGTATGAGGTCCGGGCCATCCTTGATTCCCGGTGGACCCGGGGTAGGCTCTTCTATCTGGTGGACTGGAAGGGGTATGGTCCAGAGGAGAGGTCCTGGGAACCTTTGTCACATGTCCGTCATGCTTCCCGGTTAGTCAGGGCCTTCCATGTGGGTCACCCCGGTAGCTCGCGCCCCGCCACTGCTATATGATCAGTGGGCGATTGGGTGGGAGTTCTGTCTGGTGGTGGGTACTGTCATGGTTGCGGACAGCTGGGTGACCTCCGCACGCCTTACGAAGCGTGATCGTGACTTTGCGGTGTGTAGTCGGGTTGGCAGTCTAGCTTCGGAGATCGGAAGCGGACGCCACCTTAGTCACGGCGCTTCCGGTGTTACGAGCATAACAGCTGGCGCATCCCGCTACTCCGGCGCTTTGGATTAACGCCGTTGCCGCCATCGGATTATGGCAGAGACTCCGCACTTCCTCCAGCATTCCTCTGGCCTGTGATCCCTATCAGAAGCCTTGTTTCGTTGTTCACTGACACCACGCACAGGAGTGTGTTCGGCTGTGTGCTGTCAGTTCCTCTTTATTATTTGCGCAGGAGCGCTGTTTTTCTTGATTTTGGTTTCGACGCGCAGGAGCGCATGGTACTTTGTTTATGGTTACTTTGAACACAGGAACAGTTCCACGTGCACTTCCTGGTGCACTGAAGAGATACAGTTTCCTGGTATATGCGCAGGAGCGCTTATTCTTTGCTGTCCTTGTTGATGTCTTCCTTGGTATATATATAAGGTAAACCATACTGTCCTTTTTTGGTCTAGTAGTCCTCAGAGAAGAAAGGAGGGGGTTGGTGTGCACCACAGGTAATAGCTGTGCCCTTATTCTTCCATTGCAGACCCAGTGTCTTGAGGGTTTCCAGGAACATCACACAGCTCCCAGTTTTTTCCATATCTGGCTTCTACCCCTGGTCCCATCTCCATCCTGGTCAGCGTCCACACAGCTACTAGGGTAAGGTGGGAAACGGCGGTGGTGGTCCCTGTCGCCCCTGCGAGATCACCTCACAAGTATAAGGTAAGACTTGTGGGACTCTGACATTATTAAACAGTCTTATTTCTTGTGTAAGTAATATGTGCTGTTACGATCACAAGACAGTATGCAAGATAAAGAATGTACAGCGTAAGCAGTAGGAATAAATAATACTGCGCTAGCATGATCATTAGCAGCTATTCATTTACATAAATAACACAGACTAAAAATGTGAGTACTCATACGATGCGTTTCTAAGCTAGTTCTACCCCAATGTTCCTAACCTAACCTAGGTGTAGGGAGAGGTATGAAGTAGGTGAAGTATTCCTTACTATGGTATACTAAGAGTATGTTAAGCCTAGTATGCCTAGTATGCCAAGAGTCCCTCTAGGTTCTAGTCAGCTCCATACCTTGAGAATGAGAGAGGTAGGAATCTCTTGCCAGACTCGAACTCCAACACCCCGCAAGGGAAGTCAGATCACTGGAAGCTGGATTCTCTGCATGCAGGGATGACAGCGTCTTCTCAGTGCGTCAGGCCGGGAAACGGGCTCCTCTGAAGTCGAGGTGTCCTCTAGTTTACAAGGGCTAGGGAAGGTATATTTATACCTGAGAGGTACCTTAGAATGTTAGCATTGACGTGGATCGGACAGCGGAAGACGTCATGAATGAACCCCTAAGGTATAACGGTTCATGCATAATAAATGAGTCCTTGAAGAAATCAATAGTCCTGTGCTAGGGAAACTCCCGAAGCCTAAGGGTCTGTTCTTCAAGAACTCGTTGTGACGTTAGGGTGGACGGATGTCGGAGACCATGCCTGTATTTGGAGTGCACGGTTTGATGCCTAAATAAGGACTGGGATTCTATGCCTATATAAGGGCAGGGCGAATTGTGCCTATATAAGGACATGATACAGGAAAACCTATATACGGACACCCTAAGAGGAATACAACAGTACATGGTCGATACCGTGATACCAGAAGTAATTATCATCAGGATGCACCCCCATATAGTGTTCGCTAACGGGGTAACGGCTATCTTTGTTAAGTAATGCCCTACGGTGTTCTTGAATTCGAATCTTCAATGGACGCACTGTGCTTCCCACATAAATTATGTTACATTTGCAACCCAAAACATATATTACATGTGTAGTGTTACATTTAATGAAGTGTGCAATCCTATGTGATTTCGAGGTGTTATAGGTAAAGTCGGTGATTTTGTTTCTCCCAAACGGGCAAATATTACAAGAGCCGCAAGTGAAAAAACCCAGAGGTTTGGGTGGTAACCAAGTTTCGCGTTGATTGGTCACATAGCTTGGACACAGGACATCGCGCAGAGACCTACCTCTTCGATAAGTAATAGAGGGTCTATCGGACAGGCACTCCTTCAGAACAGGAATGTCCCTAAGAAAACTCCAATTCTTCTTTAGGATATTGTACAATTTAGAGCTGTTCAAATTGTATTGTGTAACAAAACTGACTGCCCTTTCTTTTGTAATTGATGTAGTTTTCCTGGGTTTATTGCAGAGAGTGTCCTCCCTTTTAAGTTGTTGTGCCTTAACAATCGCTTTATCAAGTACTTCTCTATTGTATCCTCTTTTTAGAAACCTTTTCTTGGATTCCAGGATGTTCCTGCGATATGTGTCTTCCTCACTGCAGTTCCTTCTCAGTCTTGTCATCTCCCCATAGGGAATGTTATTGATAACCGCACGTGAGTGGGCACTATCTGCATGCAGAATTGAATTGCAGGCAGTTTCCTTCCTATAGAGGGTTCTTTGTACAACTCCCTCTTTGACATAAAAATGTATGTCTAAGAAGTGGATCTTCTCTTTGTCATGGGTCATGGTCAGTTTCACGTTAAAGGTGTTAGCATTCAGATAAGTGTGGTATTGGTGTAACTGATCAATAGACCCCGACCACAGAACGATGATATCATCAATATACCTCCCCCAGAACACAATGTATTCAGTCCAGGGGGAGGCGCGTCTGTGCCAGGCATACTCCCTCTCAAACCACCCCATAAAGAGGCAAGCGTAAGAGGGAGCAAATTTAGAACCCATAGCGGTCCCGAGTATCTGATGGAACCTGGCAGTGTTATGTAAAAAGAAATTATTGCTTAAGATGATGTCAATCATTTCCAATAACATCTCATTGTATTCGTAATGCTCAGCACGTTCCCTATCCAGGAAAGAACGAACTGCCAGTGTACCAAACTCCTTGCATATACATGTATATAAGCTTTCTACATCAAATGTGACGAAGAGAAGTTCGTCCGACCACTGGAAGTCCTTGAGTTTAATCAAGATATCTCTACTATCCCTGATGTACGAGGGAAGGTCTGTAACATACTTTTGGAGTCTGAGGTCAACAAATTCTGAAAGCTTTTCGGTGGGTGAGTCTATCCCTGAGATGATAGGGCGGCCCGGGGGAAAGGTGCCACCCTTATGAATCTTAGGTAAGATGTATATGCATGGGTATTTAGGGTTGTCAATTCTAAGGTATCTGAACTCGTCATCTGAAAGCAAACCAATGTCCCTCCATTCACAAAGTTTCACGTTTATCATCAATGTTAATCCTTTAATGGGGTTAGTTGGGATTCGCTGGTAACAGTGAGTGTTGCCCAGTTGTCGATCAATCTCTGAGGTTCACTCCACACGGCGGTAAGAGGCATGCAGGCTCACTGCCACATGGCGGTAAGAGGCATGCAGGCTCACTTCCACATGGTGGTAAGAACGATAGATACAGGCTCACTCCACCGGGTGGTAAGAGCAGTGTGGGCTCACTCCACACGGCGGTAAGAGGCATGCAGGCTCACTCGCACATGGCGGTAAGAGGCATGCAGGCTGTGAGAAGTTGGCCTGGTATATGCTGTTCACTAATTAAAGTGGACACCTTGCACCAGAACAATTCGACTCTTATGGTAGATAGGTTTAAGACAACCTTTATAGAAAGCTATCCTAGTGGTAGCTGTGGAGAGCAGCCTTCAGGCTAAGTCTTGAAGGAATGTAAAGCAGCTTGTTTTACCACACAATCTCTTGAATCACCAAATGAAAAGACACCACACAGGTATATATATCAAATATATATGTATTTATTAATAAACACTCTCTACTAATCTCTTTATGAGATTAGAAGTCAGGGACATATGTACAAGTCAATTGTTATCAAAATAAGTTAGCACAGTAAATATCACAATCTTATCTTGGCTAGACCGGGGTCTAGGGCACATAGAATCGAGGGACCCCCAGAGAACCACCCAGGTAGTTGTAGGAGACCCACAGGGGACGGACGCGGTGTTCAGACACTGGTGCGAGTCCTGTACGAGTCTATGTAAGCGGACGCGATTGAGTTATCAATGTTACAGGCCCCTGGCGTGTTCGAGGCGAACACACCGATCGGTCAGTACGAGTCGGAGGACGCGGTTACTGGTAGATTTACTAGGGAGTTGGACGCGGTGTGTCTGACACCGCCGCGAACCCTGTACGAGTCTGTGCGAGAAGCGCACTGGGAAAGTAAGAGTTTTAGGATACTGCTGGTGAACCTACAAGCAAGTCACTTACAGGGTAAGTAGTTCTAGGGCCCACACCCACAGGAGCACCGTAGTGCTGGAGTTACCTCACCCAGGGAAGCCGGGTGCACAGGTGTCCTTTGGTGTCGGGTCGCGGCGTCGTTTTCAATGGCGAACAAAGACTTGCTGCTTGTGATGGTTTGAAGAAGTGTCCGGTGGAATCCAAGCCTGGATTCGGTGGAAGGATGACCTGAAAGCAGAGGGGACAGTGTTCAAAGTCACTTGGCAGTGACTCGGGGCAAGGAAGATGAATGCCCACCGTTGTCGCAGGATTCGGGTCGTTCACGGTTGCCTTGACTCTTCAGCCACGAGGTCCAGGAGGTGTCGATGACGACCAGGAGCTGGATTCGGCGTGTTCCACGATGTCTGCAGCTTACTGTGGTGTCGGCAACTCGATTGGAGCCAACAGGCCTTGGTAACAGCAAGTCTTGTGCAAAGTGTGAAAAGGCAATGGCGCAGACCAGCAAGGTCTGGGGGACTCACCCAGCAAGGGTAAGTCAGGGCAGGCCTGGAGCAACCAGGGGAGCCCTTTGGTTTCTTGCAAAAGTCTTCAGGGGACCCACGAGTCGGCTGGCAAGGGATCGCAAAGACGCCTCGGTCGGATTCGCTCCACAGGGGCCCAAGGTCACTCGGGACAGTGTAGGCCACTGATCTTCGGAGGGATTCCTGCTGGAGGCTGGGACCACACGTGGTCCAAAGCACAGGTTCTTAGAACGTTGTGAAGGGGTTGCACTCGACAATAGTGCACGGTACCCAGGGGTCGCGGTTTCTCGTCACTCGTGGGGTCCACTTGCCTCAGCTTCACTGGGGGCTCACGATGACCTTGGAGAAGTCAGGAAATCCACTTCTTGGGCTGCAGGGACTTCGGACTCCGGCGGGAGCGGCATAGTTTGCGACCGTCGTTGTAGTTTTTGGTGCCTGCCAAGCAGGGGAGTCACTCCTTGACTCCAAGGGAGATTCTTCTGTCTTCCAAAGGTAGTGGAACGTCGAAGGGCCAGGATTCTTCTTCAGAGCATCGTCCAGGGATATCTAACTTACAAGTTCAAGGGTTCCCTATCTTATACTGTAAAGAAGGGAGGGACTAGCTCTATGACCCCACCTATGGGAGGGTCAGGGGAGTGGGTGGCTACACCCACTTCCCTTTGTCCAGTTTCGCGCCAGAGCAGGGGCAGGTAGCCCCTGAGCCGGTTTGAACTGGCATATGCACAGAGGAGCCTTCTGCTCCCCCAGTGCAGGACTTCAAAGAACTCTAAGAGTGCACCCACCCAGCCCCAATACACTAAACCCTGTCTGGGAGGTGGTTACACCTCCCTGTGACAGGATACCTTTTGTTGGGCTTCCTCCACTGCGAGTTTCGGTCATCAGCAGGAGGGCAGCCCCGTGTCTGTGACTGGTGGCATCCATTTTGTGATGCCAGGGCTCTTCAGGATTCTACCGTGTTTCCACAGTGGGTACATGTCTATCCCTCTAGAAGGGTGGAATGCTACCTCCGCCGCCAGGACTGGCGGGGGGGTAGTATTCCAAGATGTTTGACACCAAACACGACATGTTTTGATGCAGCCATACCAAAGTTAGCATTTTACCGCGATGATATAATGCACTTAAAAGTATATGGTTTAACCGCATCCACATACAGCACCAGAGAATGGACTCTGAGAGCTGCAGAGGGGCCCTGCTCAGGCAGAGGCACCCCCTCACATAGAAGCCAAGCACCCTGCCCTCAGGATTGATAGGGCCTGCCTTAGTGGTGACTGATAGGGTTATATGTGTGTGTGTGAGAGATATAGGGAACCTACATCTCAGTGAGGAGTGCTAGCACCACCTCACCCAGGCTGCAGTAGCAGGCCTGTGGTGTCAGATTTAGTCTGCTTCCCAGGGGTGGCATAATACATGCTTCAGCCCCTGGTAGGCCTGTGAAGTACCTATGCCCTTGGCACCTAAGGTACCATATACTAGGGACTCATAAGGCACCACAGCATCCAATCACTAGTGCACCTAGAGTGCACTCCAAATCGTTTAGAGAGAACAGAGAGGCTGGGGCCCTGATTGGCAGGGATCCAGCCTGACTATAGCCAGAAACCAGTGTAACATCAGAAAAAAAGTGGGGGCAACATAAGAGGCAGATCCTACTCTCCTACACAACCCCCCCAAACGCAGGGACACTAAACTAACCTTGACCAGTTGAGTCTTCGTGTTCAAAGTGGAAATACCTTGAGAGTCCATCTGCATTGGCATGTTGGGTCCCAGGTCTATGTTCCACTGTATAGTCCATCCCCTGTAGGGAAATGGACCACCTCAAAAGTTTTGGGTTTTCACCTTTCATCTGCTTAAGCCATAGGAGGGGCTTGTGGTCAGTCTGAACTATGAAGTGAGTGCCAAACAAGTATGGCCTCAGCTTCTTCAGGGCCAACACCACAGCAAAGGCCTCCCTCTCTATAGCTGACCAACGTTTCTCTCTAGGGGTCAGCCTTCTGCTAATGAAAGCTACTGGCTGGTCTTGACCTTCATCATTCAGTTGAGAGAGTACAGCTCCCACACCCAGCTCAGAAGCATCTGTTTGGACAATGAACTTTTTGGTGTAGTCTGGACTCTGTAAGATGGGGGCAGTGCACATGGCCTGCTTTAGGTCTTCAAATGCCTTTTGACAGCTAGCTGTCCACTGAACCTTTTTTGGCATTTTCTTTGAGGTCAGATCCTTCAAGGGGGTCACTATAGATCCATATCCCTTGACAAACCTCCTATAGTACCCAGTCAGGCCTAAGAAGGCTCTCACCTGTGTCTGGGTGGTTGGAGCAACCCATTCCATTATGGTTTGGATTTTGCTCTGCAAAGGTTGAACCTGACCTCCACCCACAAGGTGGCCCAGGTACACAACCTGACTCTGCCCTATCTGGCACTTGGTGGCCTTGATAGTGAGGCCTGCTTTCTGCAGAGCCTCCAAAACATTCCTGAGGTGGACCAGGTGATCCTGCCAGGAGGAACTAAAGACAGCAATATCATCTAGATAAGCTGAGCAATAAGTTTCCATCCCTGTCAGAACTTTATTCCCCAACCTCTGAAAAGTGGAAGGTGCATTTTTCAATCCAAAGGGCATCACAACAAAGTGGTAGTGCCCACCAGGGGTCGAAAATGCTGTTTTGGCTTTTGCATCATCAGCTAACCTGATCTGCCAGTAGCCAGCTGTCAGGTCAAACGTGCTTAGATACTTGGCTGAGGCCAAAGTGTCAATCAGCTCATCTGCCCTTGGTATGGGATAGGCATCAGTCCTAGTGACTGCATTGAGGCCTCTGTAGTCTACACAAAACCTCATTTCTTTCTTACCACCCTGGGTATGAGGCTTGGGTACCAGGACTACTGGGCTAGCCCAAGGGCTATCTGAAGGCTCAATTACACCTAGCTCCAACATTTTCTGGACTTCAGTCCTGATACAGTCCTTGACATGGTCAGGTTGCCTGTAGATTTTATTCTTGACAGGCAGACTGTCTCCAGTGTCCACCTCATGGGTGCACCAGGTAGTCTGACTAGGGGTCAGGCTAAACATATGTCTAAACTGTTGCAGAACTTGTCTGCACTCAGTTTGCTGATGGTCAGTGAGGCTGCTTGCCAAAGCAACACCATCTACTGACCCATCATCAGGGTTCTGAGAGAGCAGGTCGGGGAGAGGGTCACTCTCCTCCTGGTCCTCATCAGTTGCCATGAGCAAGCCCATGTCAGCCCTGTCGACATATGGCTTTAATCTGTTGACATGGAGCACCCTCAGGGGGCTCCTGGGAGTTCCAAGATTCACCAGATAGGTGACTTCTCCCTTCTGTTCAACTATTGTATGGGGGCCACTCCACTTGTCCTGGAGGGCTGCTGGGGCCACAGGCTCCAACACCCACACTTTCTGTCCTGGCTGGTATACAGTCAGTACAGCCTTTGGTCATGCCAAGCTTTTTGTAATTCTTGGCTGGCCTCTAGGTTTTTGGTTGCCTTTTTCATGTACTCTGCCATCCGGGAGCGGAGACCAAGTACATAGTCCATTACATCTTGTTTGGGGGCTTGAGAGGTAACTCCCAGCCCTCTTTTACCAAACACAGTGGACCTCTCACAGGATGCCCAAACAGAAGCTCAAATGGGCTGTATCCAACCCCCTTCTGTGGAACCTCTCTGTATGCAAACAACAGGCAAGGAAGAAGAAGGTCCCATTTCCGCCTAAGCTTCTCTGGGGGCCCTTTAATCATTCCTTTCAAGGTTTTGTTGAAGCGTTCAACTAAACCATTGCATTGTGGGTGATAGGGGGCGGTGAACTTGTAAGTTACACCACACTCCTTCCACATTGCTTTTAGATATCCTGACATGAAGTTGGTACCTCTGTCAGAAATGACCTCCTTTGGGAAACCCACTCTGGAGAAGACTCCAATGAGGGCTCTTGCCACCACAGGGGCTGTGGTGGTCCTCAGGGGAATTGCCTCTGGGTACCTGGTGGCATGATCCACTACCACCAGGATACATCTGTGCCCAGATGCAGTTTGAGGGTCAAGGGGACCAACAATGTCAATCCCTACCCTTTCAAAGGGTACCCCCACCACAGGTAGTGGTATCAGGGGGCCTTTGTTGTGCCACCTGCCTTACCACTGGCTTGGCAAGTGACACAGGAGCGACAAAACTCCTTTGTGTCCTCTGACATATGTGGCCAATGAAAATGTGGAACAAGCCTGTCCCAGGTCTTGTTTTGGCCCAAGTGTCCTGCTAAAGGGATATCATGTGCTAAGGTCAAGAGGAACCCCTAAACTTCTGAGGTATTACCAACCTCCTGGTGGCTCCAGGGGCTGGGTCTCTACCCTCAGAATATAGGAGTCCCTCATCCCAATAAACTTTATGGGACCCACTAGCACTCCCAGCAGCCTCAGCAGCAGCTTGCTGTCTGAGGGGTTCAAGAGAGGGGCAGCACTGTTGCTCCTTACTCAGATCTTCCCTAGAAGGGCCCCCTGCCCCCAAGAACTCAACCTGATCAGGCTCAAGTCCCTCTGGGGCAGTTCCTTCTTCAGGATCTGCTTCACCTCCCTCTGGGGGTGAATCTGTGATCTGAGACAGAGGGGAACGCACTGCCTTTACCCTACTGCTCCTCCTCTTGGGAAGCATCTGGTCCATTGTTCCAGGATCCAGAGCTGGTTCAGTGTTATGCTTTCTTGCTTGTGACCTGGTCACAGCAAATACCTCTGCAGGGATACCCAACATCTCAGCATGAGTCCATAACTCTACTTCAGACCAGGCTGAAGTCTCTAGATCATTGCCCAATAGACATTCGACAGGGAGGTCTGCACTGACTACAACCTTCTTGAGGCCAGTTACCCCTCCCCAGGAGAAATTCACAACTGCCAGACTATGGTTGGTCTTGACGTTGCTTGCATTGGTCGCCTGGTACATTTCACCCAGGATGATCTGTCCAGGGTTCACAAGATCCTCTGCCACCATGGTGACACTAGCACCTGTGTCCCTAAATGCCAAAGCCTGTTTGCCATTTATTACAGGCTGCTGTTTGTATTTGCCCAGATTACTGGGGCTTACTAGGAAGGACATATTAAGGTCTCCCTCACAAATCAGCATTGCCTGAGTGGGCACTCTGACTAGGTCAGAGTCCACTTCAGAACCCAGGGTCAACCCTACTACACCCTTATTCTGAGTACCACCTCCACCAGTAGCTGAACTAGGGGGAACAGTTGCCTTAGGGGCAGGAGTGGTGGTGGTTTGGTCTTTGGACTTGTTGCAGTCAGAAGTCCAGTGCCCTTTCTGTTTACAGAATTTGCACCAGGGCTTCTTTTGGCCTTTCCCCTTGTTGGATTGTGACTCCCCACCAGATGCAGATTTTTGGGGCCCTTGTGAAGACTTCTGGTCTTTTGACTTATCCCCACCTTTCTCAGAGCCCTTAGGATCTTGCTTCTTGGTGTCACCCCTTGGTTCTGGGGTTTCTGCCTCACCCTGGTTCTGACCCATTTGTCTGCCTTCTTTCCCAATTCTTGGGGAGAGGTCAGATCAGAGTCCACCAGGTACTGATGCAACAACTGGTTCTGGCAATTATTAAGGATCTGTTCTCTCATGATCAGATTATACAATCCCTTGAAATCAGTAACCCTACTGCCAACTAGCCAACCCTCAAGAGCCTTGGTTGCACAATCAACAAAATCAGTCCAGTCCTGAGTCTGTGCCTTCTGGGTGTCTCTGAATTTCAACCTGTACTGCTCAGTGGTTAAGCCAAACCCATCTATCAGTGCACTCTTCAGGACTTCATAATCATCAGCATCCTCTTCTCTAACAGTGAGGAGCTTGTCTCTCCCTTTATCTGAAAAGGAGAGCCACAAGATTGCTGCCCACTGCTTTTGGGGGACCTGCTGTACTCTACAGGCCCTCTCCATAGCAGTTATCCACTTGTGGATATCATCCCCACTCTGGTAGGGAGGAACAACCTTGCTCAGGTTCCTATGGTCTGGAATATGTTCTCTGCCTCTAGGGACACTGTTGCTGCCACCAAGGGGTTCTAACCCCTCTCTTCTAGAAGCTCTCTGGATCTCCAGGGCTTCCCTATCCAGTGCCAACTGCTTGGTTCTGAGGGCAACTCGTGCTTCCTCATACTGGAGTAGTTTGCATATTCTTTCTGAGGAGGTCTCTCTTATGGGAAAGTATGAGTTCCTCTGATGGACAAATTCTCTGCCAGAGTGATAGGAGTGGTCAGATTCCCTGGAAGGGGACCTGTGCCTCTCATCCACTCTGTCAGTTCTCTTAGGGAGAATTCCTCTGTCCTTTTCAGGCCCTTTGAAGCCTGGCCCTTCAATCACAGAGTCCTGGTCATTCTGATTTTCATCATCTGACCCAGACACTGTAATTGACCCACCCACTGATTCAGATCCATTAGCTCCTAGAGCCAATCTAAGATCATCTGCTGTCAGCAGATCTATCAGGTGTAGGGTTGAGGGACTCTGTCCTAGCCTCAGGTGTCTTTCAACACACATGGCTCTCAAGTCAGAGAAAGCCATGTCCTTATACTGAGGCTGGGTGGACCCACTGGCTCCACCTTTTAAGGACATTCTAGTGTTGTGCAGTGTTGTACTACCTACACTAGTTTGTGGCCTACTGATCCTAGCTTGAGCTGTAGAAAGGGTGTGCTATCCCTTGCACACAGCTCTAAGTTCAGTAGAACTTATTGATACTAAGCTTGACTTTATATGTACCTCAAGTACCTATAGTGGTTTTCAGTTAGTAATTCAAATAGAGATTTTCTGGTAAAACAATAGCAAGCTGGAATCCCACACGCTGCCCACCAATGTGAGAAGTTGGCCTGGTATATGCTGTTCACTAATTAAAGTGGACACCTTGCACCAGAACAATTCGACTCTTATGGTAGATAGGTTTAAGACAACCTTTATAGAAAGCTATCCTAGTGGTAGCTGTGGAGAGCAGCCTTCAGGCTAAGTCTTGAAGGAATGTAAAGCAGCTTGTTTTACCACACAATCTCTTGAATCACCAAATGAAAAGACACCACACAGGTATATATATCAAATATATATGTATTTATTAATAAACACTCTCTACTAATCTCTTTATGAGATTAGAAGTCAGGGACATATGTACAAGTCAATTGTTATCAAAATAAGTTAGCACAGTAAATATCACAATCTTATCTTGGCTAGACCGGGGTCTAGGGCACATAGAATCGAGGGACCCCCAGAGAACCACCCAGGTAGTTGTAGGAGACCCACAGGGGACGGACGCGGTGTTCAGACACTGGTGCGAGTCCTGTACGAGTCTATGTAAGCGGACGCGATTGAGTTATCAATGTTACAGGCCCCTGGCGTGTTCGAGGCGAACACACCGATCGGTCAGTACGAGTCAAAGGATGCGGTTACTGGTAGATTTACTAGGGAGTTGGACGCGCTGTGTCTGACACCGCCGCGAACCCTGTACGAGTCAGTGCGAGAAGCGCACTGGGAAAGTAAGAGTTTTAGGATACTGCTGGTGAACCTACAAGCAAGTCACTTACAGGGTAAGTAGTTCTAGGGCCCACACCCACAGGAGCACTGTAGTGCTGGAGTTACCTCACCCAGGGAAGCTGGGTGCACAGGTGTCCTTTGGTGTCGGGTCGCGGCGTCGTTTTCAATGGCGAACAAAGAAGACTTGCTGCTTGTGATGGTTTGAAGAAGTGTCCGGTGGAATCCAAGCCTGGATTCGGTGGAAGGATGACCTGAAAGCAGAGGGGACAGTGTTCAAAGTCACTTGGCAGTGACTCGGGGCAAGGAAGATGAATGCCCACCGTTGTCGCAGGATTCGGGTCGTTCACGGTTGCCTTGACTCTTCAGCCACGAGGTCCAGGAGGCGTCGATGATGACCAGGACCTGGATTCGGCGTGTCCCACAATGTCTGCAGCTTACTGTGGTGTCGGCAACTCGATTGGAGCCAACAGGCCTTGGTAACAGCAAGTCTCGTGCAAAGTGTGAAAAGGCAATGGCGCAGACCAGCAAGGTCTGGGGGACTCACCCAGCAAGGGTAAGTCAGGGCAGGCCTGGAGCAACCAGGGGAGCCCTTTGGTTTCTTGCAAAAGTCTTCAGGGGTCCCACGAGCCGGCTGGCAAGGGATCGCGAAGACGCCTCGGTCGTATTCGCTCCACAGGGGTCCACGGTCACTCGGGACGGTGTAGGCTGCTGATCTTCGGAGGGATTCCTGCTGGAGGCTGGGACCACACGTGGTCCAAAGCACAGGTTCTTAGAACGTTGTGAAGGGGTTGCACTCGACAATAGTGCACGTTACCCAGGAGTCGCGGTTCCTCGTCACTCGTGGGGTCCACTTGCCTCAGCTTCACTGGGGGCTCACAATGGCCTTGGAGAAGTCAGGAAATCCACTTCTTGGGATGCAGGGACTTCGGACTCCGGCGGGAGCGGCGTAGTTTGCGACCGTCGTTGTAGTTTTTGGTGCTTGCCAAGCAGGGGAGTCACTCCTTGACTCCAAGGGAGATTCTTCTGTCTTCCAAAGGTAGTGGAACGTCGAAGGGCCAGGATTCTTCTTCAGAGCGTCGTCCAGGGATATCTAACTTACAAGTTCAAGGGTTCCCTATCTTATACTGTAAAGAAGGGAGGGACTAGCTCTATGACCCCACCTATGGGAGGGTCAGGGGAGTGGGTGGCTACACCCACTTCCCTTTGTCCAGTTTCGCGCCAGAGCAGGGGCAGGTAGCCCCTGAGCCGGTTTGAACTGGCATATGCACAGAGGAGCCTTCTGCTCCCCCAGTGCAGGACTTCAAAGCACTCTAAGAGTGCACCCACCCGGCCCCAATACACTAAACCCTGTCTGGGAGGTGGTTACACCTCCCTGTGACAGGATACCTTTTGTTGGGCTTCCTCCACTGCGAGTTTCGGTCATCAGCAGGAGGGCAGCCCCGTGTCTGTGACTGGTGGCATCCATTTTGTGATGCCAGGGCTCTTCAGGATTCTACCGTGTTTCCACAGTGGGTACATGTCTATCCCTCTAGAAGGGTGGAATGCTACCCCCGCCGCCAGGACTGGCGGGGGGGTAGTATTCCAAGATGTTTGACACCAAACACGACATGTTTTGATGCAGCCATACCAAAGTTAGCATTTTACTGCGAGGATATAATGCACTTAAAAGTATATGGTTTAACCGCATCCACATACAGCACCAGAGAATGGACTCTGAGAGCTGCAGAGGGGCCCTGCTCAGGCAGAGGCACCCCCTCACATAGAAGCCAAGCACCCTGCCCTCAGGATTGATAGGGCCTGCCTTAGGGGTGACTGATAGGGTTATATGTGTGTGTGTGAGAGATATAGGGAACCTACATCTCAGTGAGGAGTGCTAGCACCACCTCACCCAGGCTGCAGTAGCAGGCCTGTGGTGTCAGATTTAGTCTGCTTCCCAGGGGTGGCATAATACATGCTTCAGCCCCTGGTAGGCCTGTGAAGTACCTATGCCCTTGGCACCTAAGGTACCATATACTAGGGACTCATATGGCACCACAGCATCCAATCACTAGTGCACCTAGAGTGCACTCCAAATCGTTTAGAGAGAACAGAGAGGCTGGGGCCCTGATTGGCAGGGATCCAGCCTGATTATAGCCAGAAACCAGTGTAACATCAGAAAAAAAGTGGGGGCAACATAAGAGGCAGATCCTACTCTCCTACACAGGCTCACTCCCACAGGGTGGTAAGAACGATAGATGCAGGCTCACTCCACCAGGTGGTAAGAGCAGTGTAGGCTCTTTCCTGCAGGGCAGTAAGAGGGATGCAGGCTCACTACACAGGGTGGTAAGAGGAATGCAGACTGACTCCCACAGGGTGGAAAGAGGGATGCAGGCTCACCCCACAAGAAGGTAAGAGGGATGCAGGCTCACTCCCACAAGCGGTAAGAACGATAGATGGAGGCTCACTCCACCGGGTGGTAAGAGGGATGCAAACTCACTCCTACATGGCGGTAAGAGGCATGCAGGCTCACTCCCACAGGGCGGTAAGAGGGATGCAGGCTCACTCCCACAGGGCGGTAAGAGGGATGCAGGCTCACTTCCACAGGGCAGTAAGAACGATAGATGCAGGCTCACTCCACAGGGTGATAAGAGGGATTCAAATTCGCTCACTCTGAGTTGTAAGAGGGATGCAGATTCACTCCCACTGGGCAGTAAGAGGGATGCACGCTTGCTCCCCCAAAGTGGTAAGAGGGATGCAGGCTCACTCCTACAGGGCAGTGAGAACAATAGATGCAGACTCACTCCATAGGGTAGTAAGAAGGATGCAGGCCTTCTCCCTCAGAGTTTTAAGAGGGATGCAGGCTCTCTCCCGCAGGTCAGTACAAGTGACCGGTCCCTCTGACCTGTCATGGCTAGTACAAGTGACCAGTCACTCCGACCTGTCATTGGCGGTACAGGTGTCCGGTCCCTCTGACCTCTTGTGGGCGGTACAGGTGATAAGTCCCTCTGAACTCTCATGGGTGATACAGATCCCTCTGACCTCTTGTGGGTGGTACAGATGACCGGTACCCCTGACCTCTCCTGGGCAGTAGAGGTGACTAGTCATTCTGACCTGTCATGGGTGGTACAGGTGACTGGTCACTCTGACCTGTCATGGGCGGTACAGGTGACCTGTTCCTCAGACCTGTCATGGGCGGTACAGGTGACCTGTCCGTCTGACCTCTCAAGGGCGGTACAGGTGTCTGGTCCCTCTGACCTCTCATGGGCAGTACAGGTGACCAGTCCCTCTGACCTGTCATGGGTGGTACAGGTGACCGGTCAAGATGCGGTCTCCAGGGGTGCCATCATGTCATTTTCCGAGAGGAGTGCTTTGACGAAGGTGTGACTACAAGCCCCTCTACCCCTGCAGAACATGAGGCATATTTCTGCCTAAACAAAAATACAGCGTGTCAGTGTACAACCGTATGTATTAAGTATCAGGTGAACACACATTAGGTGTGCACCCCTTTGTTTCCTATTCACAGGATTCTTTAGGAGTGGTACGCACGGGCCTGGCCCTCGTGTGGTCCTGAAGAAGAGCTTTAGGGGAAAGCTCGAAACATGTCGACCCAGTACTAGGGACTCCATACTCATTACAGTTAGGTCTTTCCCTAGTATTAACCCCTGATTTTAAAACATACCGACTAGGAGCAGGAATAAAATATTAGCTCACTAGCTAGGTATTTTTAATCTATTTTTCCCACTCCACATCACTGCACCACACATATTTTCCAAAAACTAAGTGCTCCTACGTAGTTCGCAAGTCGCAGCACGCCTCAATCCGCAGTGGATTGAGAGGACCCCAATGATGAAGCATGACACCTAGGGGTAATCCTGGTGGGTGAGGGGACTCTAGAAAATAATTTTTCTTTCTGGAAAGAGGGTTTTTCACACATGTTCAGTGGAATCCCTGTTCTTCCTACGGTTAGGTTTCTAATTCCGGTATTCCGGATGTTGTGGAACTGCATTCAGTAAGGAGGGTGAACCTAACCTTAACCTCTACCTCCCCCGGTTTTTTGATTGACTGGTCACTCTGACCTGTCATGGGCGGCACAGGTGACCGGGCACTCTGACCTGTCATGGGGAGTACAGGTGACCGGTCCCTCTGACCTCTCATGGGCGGTACAGGTGACATGTCCCTCTGACCTGTCATGGGCGGTACAGGTGACCGGTCCCTCTGACCTCTCAAGGGCGGTACAGGTGACCGGTCCCTCTGACCTCCCATGGGTGGTACAGGTGACAAGTCCCTCTGACCTCTCATGGGTGATACAGATCCCTCTGACCTCCCGTGGGCGGTACTGGTGACTGGTCCCCCTGACCTCTCATGGGTGGTACAGGTGACTGGTCACTCTGACCTGTCATGGGCGGTACAGGTGACCGGTCCCTCTGACCTCTCATGGGCAGTACAGGTGACCTGTCCCTCTGACCTGTCATGGGTGGTACAGGTAACCGGTCCCTCTGACCTCTCAAGGGCAGTACAGGTGACCGGTCCCTCTGACCTCCTGTGGGTGGTACAGGTGACCAGTCCCTCTGACCTCTCATGGGTGGTACAGATCCCTCTGACCTCCCGTGGGCAGTACAGGTGACCGGTCCCCCTGACCTCTCATGGGCAGTACAGGTGACCAGTCCCTCTGACCTGTAATGGGTGGTACAGGTGACCTGTCCCCCTGACCTCTCATGGGTGGTACAGATCCCTCTTGTGGGCGCTACAGATGACCCGTCCCCCTGACCTCTCATGGGCAGTACAGGTGACCGGTCCCTCTGACCTCTCATGGGTGGTACAGGTGATCGGTCCCTCTGACCACTGGTCCCTCTGACCTCTCATGGGTGGTACAGGTGACTGGTCCCTCTGATCTATCATGAGCAGTACAGATGACTAGTCCCTCTGACCACTGCTCCCTTTGGCCTCTGATGGGCGGTACAGGTGACCAGTCCCTCTGGCCTATCATGTGCGGTACAGGTCCCTCTGATCTCTCATGGGCGGTTACAGATAACTGGTCCCTCTGACCTCTCATGGGAGATACAGGCAACCAGTACCTCTGACCTCTCGTGGGTGGTATAGGTGACCGGTCCCTCTGACCTCTCGTGGGCAGTACAGGTGACCGGTCCCTCTGACCACCGGTCCCCCTGGCCTCTCGTGGGCAGTACAGGTGAGCAGTCCCTCTGACCTCTCATGCGCGGTACAGGTGACCCGTCCATCTGACATCTCATGGAAGGTACAGGTGACCGGTCCCTCTGGCCTCTCAAGGGCAGAAAAGATGACCGTTCCCTCTGACCTCTTGTGGGTAGCACAGGTGACCAATCCCTCTGACCTCTCATGGGCAGTACAGGTGACCGGTCTCTCTGGCCTGCCGTGGGCAATACAGGTGACCGGTCCCTCTGACCTCTCATGGGCGATACAGGTGACCGGTTCGTCTGACATCTCATGGGTGGTACAGGTGACCAGTCTCTCTGACCTGTCATGGGCGGTACTGGTGACCAGTCCCTCTGACCTGTCATGGGCAGTACAGGTGACCGGTCCCTCTGACCTGTCATGGACGGTGCAGGTGACTGGTCCCTCTGACCTGTCATGGGTGGTACAGGTGACCAGTCGTTCTGACCTTTCGTGGGCGGTACATGTGACTGGTCCCTCTCACCTCTCATGGGCGGTACAGGTGACCAGTCCCTATGACCTGTGATGGGCGGTACAGGTGACCGGTCCCTCTGACCTCTAATTGGCAGTACAGATGACCAGTCCCTCTGACCTCTCATGGGTGGTACAGGTGACCGGTCAAGATGCGGTCTCCAGGGGTGCCATCAGGTCATTTACCGAGAGGAGTGCTTTGACGAAGGTGTGACTACAAGCCCCTCTACCCCTGCAGATCATGAGGAATATTTCTGCCTAAACAAAAATACAGCGTGTCAGTGTACAACCGTATGTATTAAGTATCAGGTGAACACACATTAGGTGTGCACCCCTTTGTTTCCTATTCACAGGATTCTTTAGGAGTGGTACGCACGGGGCTGGCCCTCGAGTGGTCCTGAAGAAGAGCTTTAGGCGAAAGCTCGAAACATGTCAACCCAGTACTAGGGACTCCATACTCATTACAGTTAGGTCATTCCCTAGTATTAACCCCTGATTTTAAAACATATCGACTAGGAGCAGGAATAAAATATTAGCTCACTAGCTAGGTATTTTTAATCTATTTTTCCCACTCCACATCACTGCACCACACATATTTTCCAAAAACTAAGTGCTCCTATGTAGTTCGCAAGTCGCAGCACGCCTCAATCCGCAGCGGATTGAGAGGACCCCAATGATGAAGCATGCCACCTAGGGGTAACCATGGTGGGTGAGGGGACTCTAGAAAATATTTTTTCTTTCTGGAAAGAGGGTTTTTCACACATGATCAGTGGAATCCCTGTTCTTCCTATGGTTAGGTTTCTAATTCCGGTATTCCGGATGTTGTGGAACTGCATTCAGTAAGGAGGGTGAACCTAACCTTAACCTCTACCTCCCCGGTTTTTTGATTGACTGGTCCACTCTGACCTGTCATGGGCGGCACAGGTGACCGGGCACTCTGACCTGTCATGGGGAGTACAGGTGACCGGTCCCTCTGACCTCTCATGGGCGGTACAGGTGACATGTCCCTCTGACCTGTCATGGGCGGTACAGGTGACCGGTCCCTCTGACCTCTCAAGGGCGGTACAGGTGACCGGTCCCTCTGACCTCCCATGGGTGGTACAGGTGACAAGTCCCTCTGACCTCTCATGGGTGATACAGGATCCCTCTGACCTCCCGTGGGCGGTACTGGTGACTGGCCCCCCTGACCTCTCATGGTGGTACAGGTGACTGGTCACTCCGACCTGTCATGGGCGGTACAGGTGACCGGTCACTCTGACCTGTCATCGGCAGTACATGTGACTGGTCCCTCTGACCTCTCATGGGCAGTACAGGTGACCTGTCCCTCTGACCTGTCATGGGTGGTACAGGTGACCGGTCCCTCTGACCTCTCAAGGGCAGTACAGGTGACCGGTCCCTCTGACCTCCTGTGGGTGGTACAGGTGATCAGTCCCTCTGACCTCCCATGGGCAGTACAGGTGACCGGTCCCTCTGACCTCTCATGGGCGATACAGGTGACCGGTCCCTCTGACATCTCATGGGTGGTACAGGTGACCAGTCTCTCTGACCTGTCATAGGCGGTACTGGTGACCAGTCCCTCTGACCTGTCATGGACGGTGCAGGTGACTGGTCCCTCTGACCTGTCATGGGTGGTACAGGTGACCGGTCGTTCTGACCTTTCGTGGGCGGTACATGTGACTGGTCCCTCTCACCTCTCATGGGCGGTACAGGTGACCAGTCCCTATGACCTGTCATGGGCGGTACAGGTGACCGGTCCCTCTGACCTCTCATTGGCAGTACAGGTGACCAGTCCCTCTGACCTCTCATGGGTGGTACAGGTGACCGGTCAAGATGCGGTCTCCAGGGGTGCCATCAGGTCATTTACCGAGAGGAGTGCTTTGACGAAGGTGTGACTACAAGCCCCTCTACCCCTGCAGATCATGAGGAATATTTCTGCCTAAACAAAAATACAGCGTGTCAGTGTACAACCGTATGTATTAAGTATCAGGTGAACACACATTAGGTGTGCACCCCTTTGTTTCCTATTCACAGGATTCTTTAGGAGTGGTACGCACGGGGCTGGCCCTCGAGTGGTCCTGAAGAAGAGCTTTAGGGGAAAGCTCGAAACATGTCAACCCAGTACTAGGGACTCCATACTCATTACAGTTAGGTCATTCCCTAGTATTAACCCCTGATTTTAAAACATATCGACTAGGAGCAGGAATAAAATATTAGCTCACTAGCTAGGTATTTTTAATCTATTTTTCCCACTCCACATCACTGCACCACACATATTTTCCAAAACTAAGTGCTCCTATGCAATTCGCAAGTCGCAGCACGCCTCAATCCGCAGCGGATTGAGGGGACCCCAATGATGAAGCATGCCACCTAAGGGTAACCCTGGTGGGTGAGGGGACTCTAGAAAATATTTTTTCTTTCTGGAAAGAGGGTTTTTCACACATGATCAGTGGAATCCCTGTTCTTCCTATGGTTAGGTTTCTAATTCCGGTATTCCGGATGTTGTGGAACTGCATTCAGTAAGGAGGGTGAACCTAACCTTAACCTCTACCTCCCCCGGTTTTTTGATTGACCGGTCACTCTGACCTGTCATCGGCGGTACAGGTGACCGGGCACTCTGACCTCTCATGGGCAGTACAGGTGACCTGTCCCTCTGACCTGTCATGGGTGGTACAGGTGACCGGTCCCTCTGACCTCTCATGGGCGGTACAGGTGACATGTCCCTCTGACCTGTCATGGGCGGTACAGGTGACCGGTCCCTCTGACCTCTCAAGGGCGGTACAGGTGACCGGTCCCTCAGACCTCCCATGGGTGGTACAGGTGACAAGTCCCTCTGACCTCTCATGGGTGATACAGATCCCTCTGACCTCCCGTGGGCGGTACTGGTGACTGGTCCCCCTGACCTCTCATGGGTGGTACAGGTGACTGGTCACTCTGACCTGTCATGGGCGGTACAGGTGACCGGTCACTCTGACCTGTCATCGGCAGTACATGTGACTGGTCCCTCTGACCTCTCATGGGCAGTACAGGTGACCTGTCCCTCTGACCTGTCATGGGTGGTACAGGTGACCGGTCCCTCTGACCTCTCAAGGGCAGTACAGGTGACCGGTCCCTCTGACCTCCTGTGGGTGGTACAGGTGATCAGTCCCTCTGACCTCCCGTGGGCAGTACAGGTGACCGGTCCCCCTGACCTCTCATGGGCAGTACAGGTGACCAGTCCCTCTGACCTGTAATGGGTGGTACAGGTGACCTGTCCCCCTGACCTCTCATGGGTGGTACAGATCCCTCTTGTGGGCGCTACAGATGACCGGTCCCCCTGACCTCTCATGGGCAGTACAGGTGACCGGTCCCTCTGACCTCTCATGGGTGGTACAGGTGATCGGTCCCTCTGACCACTGGTCCCTCTGACCTCTCATGGGTGGTACAGGTGACCGGTCCCTCTGACCTCTTGTGTGTGGTACAGGTGACTGGTCCCGCTGATCTATCATGAGCAGTAGAGATGACTAGTCCCTCTGACCACTGCTCCCTTTGGCCTCTGATGGGCGGTACAGGTGACCAGTCCCTCTGGCCTATCATGTGCGGTACAGATGACTGGTCCCTCTGACCTCTTGTGAACCGTACAGGTGAAAGGTCCCTCTGGCCTCTCATGGGTGGTACAGGTCCCTCTGACCTCTCATGGGCGGTTACAGATAACTGGTCCCTCTGACCTCTCATGGGAGATACAGGCAACCAGTACCTCTGACCTCTCGTGGGTGGTATAGGTGACCGGTCCCTCTGACCTCTCGTGGGCAGTACAGATGACCGGTCCCTCTGACCACCGGTCCCTCTGGCCTCTCGTGGGCAGTACAGGTGAGCAGTCCCTCTGACCTCTCATGCGTGGTACAGGTGACCCGTCCATCTGACATCTCATGGAAGGTACAGGTGACCGGTCCCTCTGGCCTCTCAAGGGCAGAAAAGATGACCGTTCCCTCTGACCTCTTGTGGGTAGTACAGGTGACCAATCCCTCTGACCTCTCATGAGCAGTACAGGTGACCGATCCCTCTGACCTCTCGTGGGTGGTACATGTGACCGGTCCCTCTCACCTCTCACTGGTGGTACAGATGACCAGTCCCTCTGACCTCTCATGGGTGGTACAAGTGACCGGTCACTCTGACCTGTCATGGGTGGTACAGGTGACTGGTCCCTCTGACCTGCCATGGGCAGTACAAATGACTAGTCCCTCTGACCTGCCATGGGCGGTACAGATGACCAGTCCCTCTGACCTGTCATGGGTGGTACAGGTGACTGGTCCCTCTGACCTGCCATGGGCGGTACATGTGACTGGTCCCTCCGACCTGTCATGGGTGGTACAGGTGACTGGTCCCTCTGACCTGTCATGGGTGGTACAGGTGACTGGTGCCTCTGACCTGTCATGGGTGGTACAGGTGGCCAGTCCCTCTGACCTGTTATGGGTGGTACAGGTGGCCAGTCCCTCTGACCTGTTATGGGTGGTACAGGTGACCGGTCCCTTTGACCTGTCATGGGTGGTACAGGTGACCGGTCCCTCTGACCTCTCATGGGTGGTACAGGTGACTGGTCCCTCTGACCTGTCATTGGTGGTACAAGTGACCGGTCCCTCTGACCTGTCATGGGTGGTACAGGTGACCGATCCCACTGACCTGTCATGGGCGGTACAGGTGACTGGTCCCCCTGACTTCTCATGGGTGGTACAAGTGACCGGTCACCCTGACCTCTCATGGGTGGTACAAGTGACTGGTCCCTCTGACCTGCCATGGGCAGTTAAGGTGACCAGTCCCTCTGACTCCTCATGGGTGGTACAAGTGACCGGTCCCTCTGACCTGCCAGGGGCAGTACAGGTGACCGGTCCCTCTGACCTCTCCTTGGCAGTACAGATGACAAGTCCCTCTGACCTCTCATAGGTGGTACAGGTGACCAGCCCCTCTGACCTGTCATGGTTGGTACAGATGAACAGTCCCTCTGACCTGTCATGGGCAGTACAGGTGACCGGTCCCTCTGACCTCTCATGGGTGGTACAAGTGACTGGTCCCTCTGACCTCTCGTGGGCGATACATGTGACCGGTCCATCTCACCTCTCATGGGTGGTACAGGTGTCCAGTCCCTCTGACCTGTTATGGGCAGTACACGTGACCCGTACCCTCTGACCTGTCATGGGCGGTTCAGGTGACCGGTCCCTCTGACCTGTCATGGATGGTACAGGTGACTGGTCCCTCTGACCTGCCATGGGCGGTACATGTGACTGGTCCCTCCGACCTGTCATGGGTGGTACAGGTGACTGGTCCCTCTGACATGTCATGGGTTGTACAGGTGACCGTTCCCTCTGACCTGCCATGGGCGGTACAGGAGACTGGTCCCTCTGACCTGTCATGGATGGTACAGGTGACCGGTCCCTTTGACCTGTGATGGGCGGTACAGGTGACCGGTCCCTCTGACCTGTCATGGGTGGTACAGGTGACTGGTCCCTCTGACCTCTCATTTGCAGTACAGATGACCAGTCCCTCTGACCTCTCATGGGTGGTACAGGTGACCAGTCCCTCTGACCTGTCATGGGTGGTACAGGTGACCAGTCCCTCTGACCTCTCGTGGGCGGTACATGTGACCGGTCCCTCTCACCTCTCATGGGTGGTACAGGGGTCCAGTCCCTCAAACCTGTTATGAGCGGTACAGGTGACCCGTACCCTCTGACCTGTCATGGGCGGTACAGGTGACTGGTCCCTCTGACCTGCCATGGGCGGTACATGTGACTGGTCCCTCCGACCTGTCATGGGTGGTACAGGTGACTGGTCCCTCTGACCTGTCATGGGTTGTACAGGTGACCGTTCACTCTGACCTCTTATTGGCGGTACAGATGACCAGTCCCTCTGACCTCTCATGGGTGGTACAGGTGACCCGTCCCTCTGACCTGCCATGTGCGGTACAGGTGACTGGTCCCTCTGACCTGTCATGGGTGGTACAGGTGACCGGTCCCTTTGACCTGTGATGGGCGGTACAGGTGACCGGTCCCTCTGACCTGTCATGGGTGGTACAGGTGACTGGTCCCTCTGACCTCTCATTGGCAGTACAGATGACCAGTCCCTCTGACCTCTCATGGGTGGTACAGGTGACCAGTCCCTCTGACCTGTCATGGGTGGTACAGGTGACCAGTCCCTCTGACCTGTCATGGGTGGTACAGGTGACTGGTCCCCCTGACTTCTCATGGGTGGTACAAGTGACCGGTCACCCTGACCTCTCATGGGTGGTACAAGTGACTGGTCCCTCTGACCTGCCATGGGTGGTACAGGTGACCGGTCCCCCTGACTTCTCATGGGTGGTACAGGTGACCGGTCCCCCTGACTTCTCATGGGTGGTACAAGTGACCACTCACCGAGACCTCTCATGGGTGGTACAAGTGACTGGTCCCTCTGACCTGCAATGGGCGGTACAGGTGACTGGTGCCTCTGACCTGTCATGGGTGGTACAGGTGACCAGTTCCTCTGACCTGTCATGGGTGGTACAGGTGACCGGTCCCTTTTACCTGTCATGGGCGGTACAGGTGACCGGTCCCTCTGACCTCTCATGGGTGGTACAGGTGACTGGTCCCTCTGACCTGTCATCGGTGGTACAAGTGACCGGTCCCGCTGACCTGTCATGGGCGGTACAGGTGACCAGTCCCTCTGACCTGTCATGGGCGGTACAGCTGACCGGTCCCCCTGATTTCTCATGGGTGGTACAAGTGACCGGTCACCCTGACCTCTCATGGGGGGTACAAGTGACCGGTCCCCCTGACTTCTCATGGGTGGTACAAGTGACCGGTCACCCTGACCTCTCATGGGTGGTACAAGTGACTGGTCCCTCTGACCTGCCATGGGCGGTACAGGTGACCGGTCCCTCTGACCTCTCATGGGTGGTACAGGTGACTGGACCCTCTTACCTGTCTTGGGTGGTACAAGTGACCGGTCCCTCTGACCTGTCATGGGTGGTACAGGTGACCAGTCCCTCTGACCTCTCATTGGCAGTACAGATGACCAGTCCCTCTGACCTCTCATGGGTGGTACAGGTGACCAGTCCCTCTGACCTGTCATGGGCGGTACAGGTGACCGGTCCCTCTGACCGCTCATGGGTGGTACAGGTGACTGGTCCCTCTGACCTCTCGTGGGCGGTACATGTGACCGGTCCCTCTCACCTCTCATGGGTGGTACAGGGGTCCAGTCCCTCAAACCTGTTATGAGCGGTACAGGTGACCCGTACCCTCTGACCTGTCATGGGCGGTACAGGTGACCGGTCCCTCTGACCTGTCATGGACGGTACAGGTGACTGGTCCCTCTGTCCTGTCATGGGCGGTACAGGTGACCGGTCCCTCTGACCTCTCATTGGCGGTACAGATGACCAGTCCCTCTGACCTCTCATGGGTGGTACAGGTGACCCGTCCCTCTGACCTGTCATGGGTGGTACAGGTGACCGCTCCCTCTGACCTGTCATGGGCGGTACAGGTGACTGGTCCCTCTGACCTGTCATGGGCGGTACAGGTGACCGGTCCCTCTGACCTGTCATTTGTGGTACAGGTGACTGGTCCCTCTGACCTGTCATGGGTGGTACAAGTGAACGGTCCCTCTGACCTGTCATGGGCGGTACACGTGACCGGTCCCCCTGACTTCTCATGGGTGGTACAAGTGACCGGTCACTCTGACCTCTCATGGGTGGTACAGGTGACCGGTCCCCCTGACTTCTCATGGGTGGTACAGGTGACCGGTCCCTCAGACCTCTCATGGGTGGTACAGGTGACTGGTCCCTCTGACCTGTCATGGCTGGTACAAGTGACCGGTTCCTCTGACCTGTCATGGGCGGTACAGGTGACCGGTCCCCCTGGCTTCTCCTGGGTGGTACAAGTGACTGGTCCCTCTGACCTGCCATGGGGGGTACAGGTGACTAGTGCCTCTGACCTGTCATGGGTGGTACACGTGACCAGTCCCTCTGACCTGTCATGGGCGGTACAGGTGACCAGTCCCTCTGACCTGTCATGGGTGGTATGGGTGGTAGAGGTAGTCACAGACCAGGCCGGTGTGAATTCCCCATGGTCAGTATGTGCATTGGCCTAAAAATGGACCAAGCACAGAGCTGCTGTTGGTAGGCGACCGCCAGCAACAAATGAGAAGTGCTGTGGGCTCCAGGCTCTGCTGCAGTGCCCTGGAGTGAGTCTGGTTTGGCTGTAAGTGCCGCAGTTTGAATTGGAATAAAAGTTTAAGGACCCTCTCAGTGACCCCTGGTTGTAGATCACCAGCCAGATCAATCCTTTCATCAAGGAGCGCGGTCAGGCTCACTCCCTCCTGAGAGGTCACCAACCAGCTGGATGGAACCTTTACGTTCCAAATAGAGATCTTCGATCCAAAAATTCTCTGACAGTGTCCTGTCCCATGTTTAAGAGACTTAAGTAGGGAGGCAGTTGCTTTACCACTGAAGCCCCCTTCCTGTGGAACAGTCTACCAATAAGCATTAAGGCAGCTCCTACATTGCTGAGTTTCAGGAAGCTAACAAAAACCTGGCTTTTTAACCTTTAGGCATCTAGTACCCTCACCTTACTGCCAATCAACCAGCGCCAAGACACCCATGGGTATTCAAGCGCTTTAGAAACTTTTTAACATAACATAACATAACATTTAATCAAGGTGTGAGGTCATCAATGAGTGACATCATCAAGGAGTGAGGTCAGGCCCCCTCCCTCTTGAGAGACTCCTAGCTGGTGATCTCAGCTGGATCCTTTAATCAAGGTTTGGGGTCATTATGACATGGGGTCAGCCCCCTTCCAACCCCCCCCCAGCCTGAGAGACCCCTGATAAATAGCTTCTACTTCATGTGATAGTAGATTGAATGGTCTCGTAGAGCGCCTCTATCCCAGGGACTCTTGGCACTGTATTTTCACAACTCAACAGAACAGTTCCAGTCAGATATCAGAAATAGTGAGACTATAATCAGGTCTTCTACGGCTTTCACAGTGGCGTTCTCCTGGTCTCAGCTCGGCTGGTGGTGTTGGTGGTGTTGGTGGAGTGTTCCGTACCTAGAAGGTTGAGAACAGAGTCTGGAGAAAGCAATCGCTGCATCCATCATGTGACGCCCAGCATTGTGCAGTAATCATCCCATCGCACAGCATTGTACTGTAATCGGTCTATCACACAGCATTGTGCAGCCATTATCCCATCAAGCAGCATTGTGCAGTAATCGTCCCATCGCAAAGCATTGTGTAGTAATCGCCCCATCGTTCAATATTGCGCAGTATAGCACAGAATTCTGCAGCAGTTATCCCATCACACAGCATTGTGCAGTAATAGTCCCATCGCACAACATTGTACTGTAATCGGTCCATCACACAGCATTGTGCAGTAAGCGTCCCATTGCACATTATTGTGCAGTAATCGCCCCATCACACAGCATTGTGCAGCCATTATCCCATCACACAGCATTGTGCAGTAATCGTCCCGTCGCACAGAATTGTGCGGTAATCGCCCAATCACACAGCATTGTGCAATAATCGCCCCATCACACAGCATTGTGCAGTAATCATCCCATTGCCAGTAATGTGCAGTGATCATCCCAGAGCACAGTATTGGGCAGTAATCGTCCCAGCACACAGCATTGTGCAGTAATCTCGTCCCATAACACAGCATTGTGCAGTAATCATCCCATTGCCAGTAATGTGCAGTGATCATCCCAGAGCACAGTATTGGGCAGTAATCGTCCCAGCACACAGCATTGTGCAGTAATCTCGTCCCATAACACAGCATTGTGCAGTAATCATCCCATCACTCATCATTGTCCAGTAATCATCCTATTGCACAGAGTTGTGCAGTGATCATCCCATCGCACTGCATTGTCCAGTAATCGTCCCATCGCACAGTATTTTTTTTTTTTAATAAACTTTTTATTAATTTTCCACAACAACCTGGTACCGGTACATGTCACATAATATAACATAGAATATTTCCTGTCCAGAGCACACCATTCCATTTTATAGCCCCATATGAAATAAGCAAGGATCATTACAAATCGCTGAGGGTATACAGAGCCCAGTTAAGCATTAAATACATCACTATCCACAGGAGTACAGATCATGGTACAGAAGAGGACGGAGGTCGGGAGGTCGCCTCAGTGTTAATCCTGAGGAGGAGAAGCCTCCATTTCTGCCATCAGCTGGTCCATCCGTTCACGCCGTTCTTTCTGCAGCTCCACTGTCGGGGAGATACAGATATCCCCTCTGTACTTATTCCATTTTCCCCATTTATGATCCCATTTCTTGGGGCATCCGCGTCCTTTAAACACTGACTTTTCGGCAATCATCGCGGTGTCCATATCCCTCGCCCAGTCACCCTGGAGCGGGACTGCCTCCACCCCCCATTTTTGTGCAATGTTGCGCTTCGCGATGGCGAATCCCATCGAAGCCCAAACCTGCTCAGCCTGAGAAAGATCAGTCGCCCCCCAAATATTGAGGAGGCAGAGATGTGGAGATAACTGCAGGGACTTGTCACATGCCCTCTCAAGTTGACGGGCAATCCTTACCCAATAATCCTGGATGTGTGGGCATTCCCATAATATGTGAATGAAGGTACCCACTTGATCGCAGTGCCGTAGACAAAGCGGATCGGGGCGTCTACCTATTTTAAACAGGAGTTTAGCATCAAAGTAGACCCGGTGAAGGATCTTGAGTTGCAGGAGTCGCATGCGCATTGGGATGGCCACCTCACGAGGGGAGGCCAGTGCGTCTCGCCAATCATCCTCCTCTATCATACCCAAGTCTTTCTCCCAGCCCATCCTCAACTTTTGCATCGGATCTGTACGGTTATAGACCAGCTTCTTGTAGGTGAGTGAGATGGCCTTGTGATCCATGGGATCCAATAACAACCGGTCCTCCAGAGGGGAGGAGTCAGGGAGTGGGACATCTCTCGGCAGAGCAGATGATATAGCATGACTAATCTGTAAATATCTGAAGGTCTCGGTTTGAGCCAGCTGGTATTGTGCCTGAAGCTCTGCAAACGTGGCCAGTCTCCCTTTCACCCACATATCCCCAACCTTAGATATCCCAATAGTGTCCCATTTGTTGAACCCTGGGAATTTACTGAGTTGGCCCAAGATGTCAGGTTCCCACAGTGGTGTCGCCTTTGTCAGCCGCTTATGCCAGCCCAGCTTTCTAGTAACGGAGTGCCAAGTCTCGACCGTGCGAGCCGTGGGGCCGGTTAAATTGAGTTTACGGGGATTAGTGTAGAGTGCTCTGTTGTAACCGCCCCTTCCCATGAGCCACTGATCTGTTCTAAAATTGGGGTCATCGTGGGGGCCAAACACCCATCTATTGATAGCCGTCAGCTGGGACGCCTGATAATAAAGTCTCAAATCTGGCAACCCAATGCCCCCGTCATACCATCCCATGGTGAGTTTATTCATGGCTATCCGCGGCGTACGATCTTCCCACAATAAACCCCGTAGTGCACCATCAATCTGGGAAAAATAAGAATCTGGAACCGGGTTGGGGGTATTCTGTAATACATACAGAAAACGCGGAAGTGCGAGCATCTTGAACAGGGACGCTCGCCCCAGGAGAGTGAGAGGGAGAGATCGCCAATGCAGGACATCAGATTTGAAACGTTGAAGAGGTCCGAGTAGGTTTCGTTCAAAGAAGAGATCAACGTCTGCGGTGACAAAAATGCCTAAGTAACGAAAACCGCGGGAAGCCACCGATATCTCGTAGCCCCGGGGACTAGCTGGGGGAGCACCCCGTAGCGCATACATCTGGGACTTGGACCAGTTTATACGGTATCCAGAGTGGGCACCAAAGATATGGAAGATGTGAAGTGTCCGTCGCAGGGATCGCGCTGGGGAAGCCAAATATAAGAGGATGTCATCCGCGTAAAGCGAGATGCGGTCCTCATGGTGCGCCGTCCAATGAAGCGCCCGTATCCCCGGATCCCCCCGGACCCATACCGCCAGAGGTTCCAAAACTAGGGCAAAGAGCAACGGAGACAAGGGACAACCTTGTCTCGTGCCCCGGCGGAGTGTGAAAGTGGCAGAGCGATGGTTGTTAACGACGACATGTGCGGTGGGCTGTGTATATAATAACCTGATCCAACGTATCAGTTTCGCTCCAAACCCCATGCGTGCCAAAACTGCAAAGAGAAAGTTCCATTCTATGGTATCAAATGCCATAGAGGCGTCCAGTGAGAGAAGAATCGCGTCTTCCTCGATGGTGTTAATCCTACCGAGGACCCCATGCACCGTTCGCAAATTCCGGGTCGTGTTCCTCCCTGGCATAAATCCTGACTGGTCCGGGTGGACCAGGTCAGTGATATAGGGGAGGAGTCGATTGGCCAGGAGTTTGGCCAGGATCTTGGCCTCGACCGTCAAGAGAGAGATGGGGCGGTATGATTTACAATCTTCAACCGGCTTATCTGGTTTATGGATGACTACAATAGCCGCCGTACGTATCTCTGCTGGAAGTTGACCTATCTCAAAGCACTCAGTATATAAGTTCAACAGATGAGGAGCCAGCAATGTCGGCATGGGTTTAAAAAGCTCGATGGGAAGCCCGTTGGGGCCCATCGCCCTGCCAGAACGGACATCGTGTATAGCTGTTTGAATCTCCGTCTCCGTGATATCCGCCTCAAGGGCCTCTCGGTTCTCAGGGAAATGGTCGTCACAGCAATAGTGGCTAGGAGATCAGCCGACATCGGGGCCTGTGATGCTTGGGAGCTAGTATAAACCTCCTCATAATGAATCGCGAAAGTGTCAGCTATCAGTTGAGGATCGGTGAGAAGCGTACCCTCTGAGTTGGCTATCGCGTGTACCCATCTAGCCGCCTGCTCCCTGCGTTCCAGCCACGCCAGAAGCCTGCCTGTGCGTTCACCCTGCTCATAGATCCTATGGCGGGAGGACAGAGCACGCACCGTGGCGTCCTCCAAGAGAAGCTGGCCATAATCTTGTCTCTTGATTGCAAGGCTATGTTGAGTTGTGGGGTTGGGGTCCCGCGCAACCTCCTCCTCCAGATCTGATATGTCCGTCTCTAGCTCGATTAGCCTCTTCGAACGCTCTGCCCTGTGGCCCACCATAAGTGACAGTGCCCTGCCCTTAATAACTGCCCCGAAAGCACCCCACAGTGTCACTGCCGAGTCAACAGAACCCACCTTTTCAGCAAAATAATACTCCGTTTCCTTACGGAGAGCCTCTTTGATATCTGGAATTTTTAACGCCCATGGTGGTATGGTGATGGAACCCGGGCATCCCGTTCGCGGAATGCCCAAGGATGCCAAGACGGGGGAGTGGTCGGAGATCCCACGGGCCAGGCAGCCGGACCCAGTAAACAGATGGACGTCCTGGGCATGCGTGAATATGAAATCAATCCTAGATTGACTACCATGGGCCCCTGATTGAAATGTGAAGCGTGTGTGCAGAGGGTTGAACCATCTCCAAATATCCACTACCCCCAGAGCTTTAGCGAATGCAGACAAAGATGAGCCTCTCGGCTGGTCCTCCCGGGGCGGGAGACGGTCCAGGGACCCATTCATTGTGAGGTTAAAATCCACCCCCAGCACCAACACCCCCAGCGGCAGTTCCAATAGCAGGGCACCCACGTCACGTAGTGTCAGACGCTGTAGTCCAGGGGGGGCATACACAGAAACCACATTAATGACCCGTCCCTCCCAGGAGCCCGAGGCTACAGCATATCTACCCTGCGCATCAGTCCAGGTGTTGCGGATGATGTAGGGACAACCCTTTCGGAGGAGAATCCCCACCCCCGAGAGCCTGAGGTGAACCCGGCGTGAACAATCATACTATAGCCTTTCCTATTCAAGGCCCCACAGGAGTTCCCAACCAGATGCGTCTCCTGCAGCAACACCAGGTCAAGCTCATTCCGTTTGACATACTGCAACACAATGCCCCTCTTAATTTTGTCCCCCAGGCCATGAACATTCCACGTGGACAAACGAAGTGCTAAACCTGGAGCCATCAAGTCAAGTCAGTGGGAATCAAGTAAAGCCAGGCGATACCTCTAGGCCCGAGGCGGTCTGGGTGGATGAGTCCTGTGTGAATGACAGCGGAACTGAGTGTACAATGGGAGAGTCCAGCATTTGAGTGCACCGATACCAGTATCCAAAAAAAACATAAAAACATGTTAAACAATCCCCCCCACCAACCCAAAACAACCCCCCCACCCCCACCCTGCCTCCCTGCATATCGGGCCTAAAACCACCCGCCTCCCCCAACTTGCAGAGTGCCTGTCGCCCACCCTCATCAACTTCAGGAACGTGTCCAACCCCACTCCCCAAAGCATAAGATAGGAAATCAGATAGCTAGCCCCGGCCCAAGTTCCCCAAAGGAACAAACATCCTCAGAATTCAACATACAAAGGATAAGCAACTGAAAAAGTCTGAGCACCAAGTCGCGGCAAGCCCCAGAGAAGCAAAGCCAAAGCAGTGCGCACATTAAGCGACCCCTGAAAGCGGGGGGGCCCGCAGCCACAGCCTGTCAGTCAGCCCCAGTAGGCTGTATTTGACAGGGGGAGCCCCACGTAGGCCCCATGAGAGAACAGTTGTACGTGATCATCCCGTAGGACTTTGGGAACTCGTTTCAGATGGAGGCGGAGATCGACGTTGCTGACGCCATTCGTTGAGTTCTCCGGTTAGCGGTGGCGACTTGTGTAATTTCTTGCCAACAGTGCGCCAGCCATCGAGCCAGTCCCAGGCATCTTCAGGCCTGGTAAAGAACCAGAGTTTACCATCCGACTCGATTCTGAGTTTCGCCGGGAATAACATGGCATATTTGATCTCTTGGTCCCTGAGAGCGCGTTTCACTTCCAGGAAACTCCGGCGTTGTTTCTGGACTCTTAAAGTGAAGTCCGGGAAGAATGACACTTTGCTATTCTCGATGGTCAAGGGGGGTGCCACTCTCGCCGTCTGTAGAATCACGTCTCGGTCGCGATAGTTAAACACTCGGGCCAGAAGCGGACGGGGGGGGCTCCCGGTTTAGGCCTACCCCCCCGGCACACGATGGGCCCGCTCAATCGAAAAGCATTTGGATAGGCCTCTCGTTGGAGACGCTTCAGGATAAGTTCCTCAACATAGAGATCGGCGGTTGGCCCCTCCGCCCGCTCCGGAATGCCAAAAATTCGGACATTATTGCGCCGCATTCTGCTTTCATACTCGTCGAGTTGAACCGCCATCGCCTCGTGAGAGGTGCGCAGCTCCGTCACCTGCTTCTTAAGGATGGCAGTGTCAGATACCAAATCGGTTGTAGTAGTCTCAATGGTATGTACACGATCTGCCATTTTTCGCATATCTTCCCTTATGAGGGCCACTTCAGTTGCAACAGTGTCAATACGGTTCTCAAGAGATGTCCGCACTGTAGTAATTGCCGCTAGTAAGTCTTTATTCGTGGGCTCCGAGTCATCACTTGGAGCTGCGACCTTGCCCGGCTTCTCCTCCTGAGACCTTTGCCAAGCGAACTTATCCAGCTTGGCCTGTGTCGCATTTCGCCCGCTGCGGCCTGTCGCCATGTCAGCCAATCGGGAGGGGAACTAGGAAAGGCTAGGAAGCAATTGCCACTCACCGCCGCCTGCCGTGGTACACCCCACGCGGCCTGTCGGTTGTGGCGCTCACCTCCCCAGCCCCACGACAAATCTGCACCACCACGCCCCCCCAGCCGCCACCGGGTGCGTAGGGCACTCACCACGTGGCTCTGATGTTTGGGGGGGGGGACTCAGTTGCGAGGTGCCCGGCCGTCCGGCAACACTCTTTCGGGCCCAAGGGGAGTTACAGGTGGTCCGGTCTCAGGGCAATCCTATAGCACCGGGCAGTTTCCTCCTTTCGCAATATGGCGGCCTCCTGCGTTGTTCCCTCGATCCGTCCCCGAGCACGGGCGCCCGTCGGCACACCAGGGATTCACTGATTCAGCCCACCCGGAGGACCGCACCTCACCCGGGAGACACCAGCAGGGGGGGGAGGGGGGCAGTCCAGTAAGCCTCTGAAGCCCCGGCAGGATTGGGGCAGACCCCCGTGCATAGATAGCTGTCGCCCACCAGATCGCCCCCCAGGGTGCAATGACTTGCCTGAGGAGAGTCTATCCAGGCGCCGGGCGGGCCGCAGGGTGGAGGCCTCGCGGCCCGTCGAAGGCGAGACGGCACCGGAGGAGCAGCGGGAGTGCCAATCAAGTCGTAGTTCCCCCCGCACACGGGCGTCACCAGTCTGCCACGATGCTCCGATGCGGGGCCCAAGGACGCCCCGCACGAGTCAGGGCGCGCCACCAGATCTTCAGACACTCCGCGGCACGGGCCTCAACCACGGTGTCGCGTCGCACTCCGTCGCCGCAGAGTCGCACTTCCGGTCAGACTGACCGCTGCTGGTGGAACCGGCGTCCGGAGCGTCCCCCCACCGGGGCGCGCGATCGGACTCAGAGTTCTTCCGCACCCCGGGAAGCAGCAGAGGCAGCCGGGGAATCACTCAAGGCAGAGATCAGGCCGGGGCAAATGAAGTTAGTCGGATTTTCCGTGCGGCCATTCCCATCGGCAGTTGGCCACGCCCCCCCCATCGCACAGTATTGTGCAGTAATTGTCCCATCACACAGAATTGTTCAGTAATCATCCCACTGCACAGTATTATGCAACTATTAATCACATCACAGAGCAGAGTGTTGTGCAGTAATCGTCCCATTGTCCAGTATTATACAATATTTGCACTCTCACCCAGTGTTGTGCAGTTATTAATGACATTATACAGTATTGTGCAGTAATCGGCTCATGATCCGGTATTTACAACAGTCATCCCAGTGCCTCGCATTATGCAGTGATAGCTCCTGCACCTTCTATTGTTCAGTAGCCATCCCACTGCACATTATTGTGCAGTACTCATCCCATCGTACCATATTGTGCACTAATCATCTCATCACCCAGTCATGCAGTTAACAATCACATGACAGTACTGTGCAGTCATTTTCTTGTCACCCAGTATTGTGAATAATCATTGCAGTGCCTAGTATTGTGCAGTGATAGCTCCTGTGCCCTATATTGGGTAGTAATTGTCCCATTGCACAGCACTGTGCAGTAATTGTCCCATTGCACAGCATTGTGCAGTGATCATCCCATTGCATAGCATTGTGCAGCCATTATCCCATCACACAGCATTGTGTAGTAATCATCCCATCGTACAGCATTGTGCAGTAATTGTCCCATCGCACAGTACTGTGCAGTAATTACCCCATTGTCCAGTATTATGCATTAATTATCTCATCATCCAGTATAGTGCAGTAACTGTCCCATGACCAACAGTTATGCAGTTATTAATCACATGAAAGTACCATACAGTAATTATCTTGTCCCCCAGTATTGTGCAATAATCATCCCAGTGCCTAGCATTGTGCAGTGATGGCTCCTGGGCCCTATATTGTGCACTAACTGTCCCATTGCACAGCATTCTGCAGTGATCATCCCATTGCATAGCATTGTGCAGCCATTATCCCATCACACAGCATTGTGTAGTAATCATCCCATCGTATAGCTTTGTGCAGTAATCGTCCCATTGCACAGCATTGTGCAGTAATCGCTCCATCGCACAGCATTGTGCAGTAATCGTCCAATTGCACAGCATTGTGCAGCAATCATCCCAACGCACAGCATTGTGCAGTAATCGTCCCATCGCACAGCATTGTGCAGTAATTGTCCCATCACTCAGAGTTGTGCAGTTAATAATCACTTGACAGTTCTGTAAAGTAATTATCTTGTCCCCCAGTATTGTGCAGTAATCATCCCAGTGCCTAGTATTGTGCAGTGGTGGCTCCTGCACCTTATATTGTGCACTAACTGTCCCATTGCACAGCATTGTGCAGTCAGTATCCCATCACACAGCATAATGCAGTAATCGTCCCATCGTTCAGCATTGTGCATAATCGTCCCATTGCACAGCATTGCACAGTAATTGTCCCATCGCCCAGTACTGTGCAGTAGTCACCTCATCGTCCAGTATTGAGCATTAATCACCTCATTGTCCAGTATAGTGCAGTAATTGTCACATGACCTTACAGTACAGTGTATATATATTTTCCCTCAGTACTGTGCATTAATCATCCCAGTGCCTAGTATTGTGCAGTGATGGCTACTGCGCCCTATATTGTGCAGTAACCACCCAATCGCTCAGTATTGTGCAGTAACCACCCTATCGCTCAGTATTGTGCAGTAACTGTCCCATTGCTCAGTATTGTACAGTAACCATCCCATTGCTCAGTATTGTGCAGTAACCACCATATCGCTCAGTATTGTGCAGTAACTGTCCCGTCGCTCAGTATTGTGCCGTAACCGTCCCATCGCTCAGTATTATGCAGTAACTGTCCCATCGCTCAGTATTGTGCAGTAACCGTCCCATCGCTCAGTATTGTGCCGTAACCGTCCCATCGCTCAGTATTGTGCAGTAACCGTCCCATCGCTCAGTATTGTGCAGTAGCCATCCCATCGCTCAGTATTGTGCAGTAACCGTCCCATCCCTCAGTATTGTGCATCAACCGTCCCGTCGCTCAGTGCTGTGCAGTAACCGTCCCATCACTCAGTGCTGTGCAGTAACCATCCCAGTGCTCAGTATTGTGCAGTAACCATCCCATCGCTCAGTATTGTGCAGTAAATCTCCCTTCGCTCAGTATTGTACAGTAACCGTCCCATTGCTCAGTATTGTGCAGTAACCGTCCCATCACTCAGTATTGTGCAGTAACCGTCCCATCGCTCAGGATTGTGCAGTAACCTTCCCATCGCTCAGTATTATGTATCAACCGTCCCATCGCTCAGTATTGTGCAGTAACCGTCCCATCGCTCAGTATTGTGCAGTAACCGTCTCATCGCTCAGTATTGTTCATCAACCGTCCCATCCCTCAGTATTGTGCAGTAACTGTCCCATCCCTCAGTATTGTGCAGCAACTGTCCCATCGCACAGTATTGTGCAATAACCGTCCCATTGCTCAGTATTGTGCAGTAACTGTCCCATCACTCAGTATTGTGCAGTAACCGTCCCATCGCTCAGTATTGTGCATCAACCGTCCCATCCCTCAGTATTGTCAGTAACCGTCCCATTGCTCAGTATTGTGCAGTAACCGTCCCATCACTCAGTATTGTGCAGTAACTCTCCGTTCCCTCAGTATTGTGCATTAACTCTCCGTTCCCTCAGTATTGTGCAGTAACCGTCCCTTCGCTCAGTATTGTGCAGTAACCGTCCCATCGCTCAGTATTGTGCCGTAACCGTCCCATCGCTCAGTATTGTGCAGTAACCGTCCCATCGCTCAGTATTGTGCAGTAACCATCCCTTCGTTCAGTAGTGTGCAGTGAACAATAAAAGTTGCTTTGTGGGGACGGAAAAGTTGCTCGCATGGTGATGGACGAGCACCCCTGCCCTGAGCGATCCAACTGCAATGATGTCTGGATCGTCAATGCTGATTTTTGTGGACACGGGCGGACACGGGTCATGCGTGTGCGCCATGGAATAGGCCTGTCTCACAGATTGCGGTCTTTTTGGACCAGGAGGGACACCCAAAGCACTGCCCTCGTAGTGTTGAAAGGCTGCTGCCTTTGCCAATTGTTGAACAGCACGAGCGTGATGGTGACAGCATACTGCGAGGCGATCAGTAGGAGTGAACAGACCTTTTTGCCTCTGTCACTGGAGTGAGGCCTACAGGCTCACTCATTCAAAGTTCCACTGCTGTGTGCTTAACTCACCCTTGGCCTACATTGGATTGGTGTGTAATGCTGCGCAGTGCCTGTGAATGACACAATACATGGAAGATTTTAGGAACCTTTTTGGGAGACCCAGGGCTGACCGGAGGACCATGAGGAGGTCGAGGAATCCCTTTGACAGATTTGTGTATTGCTGCATGACTGTAAGGCTTCTGCCTCTGGCCAGGACGGGTGGTCAAGGCCTGCCAGTCTCCCAGCTGGGTGAGGGGACATCACTCAGGAAATCCAAGACCACCTTCTCCTGGAGCCTCAAGCACCAGTGCCTGAGCCGTGAATTTTGCATTGCTGATCAGTCAATCAATCAATCAATCAATCAATCAGGGGTTTATAAAGCGCGCTACTCACCCGTGAGGGTCTCAAGGCGCTGGGGGGGGGGGGGGTGCAGCTCCGGATAAGTCGAAGAGCCAGGTCTTGAGGCTCTTCCTGAAAGTGTGCAGAGTAGGGGAGCGTCTGATGTTGACTGGCAGCTCGTTCCAGGTCTTTGCTGCAACCTAGGAGAAGGCTCTTCCACCTGCTCTGGTTCTGCGGATGCCGGGGGTCTCTCCCAGGGCGAGGTTGGCGAAGCGGAGGTTCCTTTTGGGTACGTGGAAGGAGACTCTTTCATTGAGGTATTTGGGTCCGATGTGAAGGGATTTGTAGCTTGAAGGTTATTCTCTTCTCGACGGGGAGCCAGTGGAGGTCTCGTAGCTGCTGGGTCATGTGCTCATGTCGTGGGGTTCCGAGGATGAGTCTGGTTGCGGTGTTCTGGATGGTTTGGAGCTTTTGTAGGAGGGTTCTGTTGATTCTGGCGTAGAGGGCGTTTCCGTAGTCCAGTCTGCTGGTTATGAGTGCGTGGGTGACGGTCGTTCTGCATTCGGGCGGGATCCACTTGAAGGTCTTGCGAAGGATGCGGAGGGAGTTGAAGCAGGTGGAGGCGACGGCGTTGATCTGGCGGGTCATGGTGAGGGAGGAGTCTAGAATGATGCCGAGGTTTCGGGCGTGGTCTGATGGAGTGGGTGGGTTTCCGAGGGCAGAAGGCCACCAGGAGTTGTCCCAGATGGTGGAGGAGGGTGCAAGGAAGAGGACCTCTGTCTTCTCTGAGTTGAGCTTAAGGCAGCTGTTGTTCATCCAGGCTGCGACGTCTTTCATTCCTTCCTGGAAGCTGAGTCTGGTGTCTTCGGGGTTCTTCGTGAGGGAGAGGATGAGCTGGGTGTCGTCTGCGTAGGATACTATGCTGAGCCCATGATGTCTGACGAAGGCGGCGAGGTGGGCCATGTAGATGTTGAAGAGCGTGGGGCTGAGCGAGGATCCTTGGGGTACTCCGCAGTTGATCTCTGTGGGTTCGGAGAGGAAGGGTGGGAGTCTGATCCTTTGGGTTCTGCCAGTGAGAAAGGAGCGGATCCAGTCGAGGGCGGTTCCCCGTATGCCGGCGTCGTGGAGTCTGGTGGTGAGAGTGCGGTGGGAGATGGTGTCGAAGGCTGCGGAGAGGTCTAGTAGGATGAGGGTCGCTGTGTGGCCTTGGTCGAGTAGCATGCGGATGTCATCGGTGGCAGCGAGGAGGGTGGTCTCGGTGCTGTGGTTGCTGCGGAATCTGGACTGGGAGGAGTCGAGGATGGCGTTGTCTTCGATGAAGGTGGTCATCTGGGCTTTGACGAATCTCTTGGTGACTTTGGCTGTGACGGGAAGGAGAGAGATGGGCCGGTCGTTTTTCAGGTCCGTTGGGTCAGCCGAGGGTTTCTTGAGGTGGGGCTTGACCTCTGCCCGCTTCCAGTCATCGGGGAAGATGCCTGATTCGCAGGAGGTGTTAATGGTCCGGCATAGTTCGGGAGCTATGGCTACGGCGGCTCTGTGGTAGATGTGAGGCTGGCAGGGGTCCGTGGGGGCTCCTGAGTGGGTGTTCTTCATGGTCGTGGCGGTGTCTTTGGTGGTAGTCAGTTTCCAGGTGGTGGGCTGGTTGTCGGTGGTGGAGAGGAGGGTGGTGTCTAGAGTCTGTTCGCTGAAGTTGTCGTAGAGGGCCTTGATTTTCAGGTGGAAGTAGGAGCTGTGTAGGAGTTGTTGCAGAGGTCCTGGGATGGAGTGACATCCGTGGCTTCGCTGGGGGGTTTGGTGAACTGCTGTATGATGTTGAAGAGTTCTTTTGCGTTACTGACGTTGGTGTGGATTTTGTTCTGGGTAAAGGTCCTCTTGGTGGCTCTTATGCGCTGGTGGTATTCCGTCATGGCCTTTCTGTAGGTGTTCTGGTCTTTGGTGGTTTTCCTGTTCCTCCAGAGTTTCTCGAGGCGTCTGCAGGAGCGCCTGGCTTCTTGGAGGTCGGTGGTGAACCAGGCGGCCTTCAGGGGGCGTTGTCTGACTGGGTGGCGGAGGGGTGCTAGCTTGTCTGTGCAGCTGGTGATCCAGCGGTGTAGTTCTTTGGCTGCAGAGGTGGTGTCGATCGTGGCGGAGGGGGGGTCGTGGAAGAGGGTGGTGTTGAGGTGTTCCTCTGTGAACTTGCTCCAGTTTCTTCGTGGCGGGCGTGGGGCGGGCTTGGGTGCGGTGGTGGTGTTGAAGGTGAAGTGTACACAGTGGTGGTCTGTCCAGAGGGGCTGTGTGGTGTGGCTGAAGTGGATGTTTGTCCCTCCTGCGAAGATGGGGTCGAGGATGTGTATGGCTCTGTGGGTGGGGGTGGTGACGAGCTGCTTTAGTCCAAGGTTGGCGAGGTTGTCCAGGAGGGTGGTGGAGTCGGGGTGGCCACTGTTGTCGAGGTGGAAGTTCAGGTCTCTGATGGGAATGTAGTCCGTGGAGGCGATGGCGTGGGGTGCGACGAGGTCGGCAATGGTGGTAGCGGAAGAGACGCGAGGCCCAGGGGGTCTGGAGGCGAGGGACCCGCGCAGCGTGGTTCTGGGGCTGGTCTGGATCTGGAAGTGGAGGTGCTTTGTGTTGGAGAGGGGGTCGCTCGTGCTGGAGGTGGAGAGTCGGAGGGAGCTCTTGTGCGCGATCGCGAGTCCTCCTCCTGGGCGGTGGGTGTAGGAAGGTGGAATCTGACTGCATGGTTACCCCCCACTTTTTTCCTGGTGTTTTGCTGGTTTTTGACTAGTCTTACTGGGATTCTGCTAATCAGGACCCCAGTTTATCTGCTTTCTCCCTAAATTGGTTGTGAATGTACTTTAGGTAGACTCCAGATTGGATACTGGGGTACCCTTATCAGTCCCTAGTATATGGTATACTATGTACCCAGGGCATAGGTAGCCTCAGAGGCCTCCCAGGGGCTGCAGCATGTATTATGCCACCCCTGAGAGACCATTCAAACTGACACCACAGGTCTGCTACTGCAGCCTGTGTAAGGTGGTGCATGCACCCCTTACTTAGATATAGGTTCACTATATCTATTCTAAATCACTGCACATATAAACCTATCAGTCACCCCTATGGCAGGCCTTGTCAATCCTGAAGGCAGGGTGCTGGGTTTTATGTGAGAGGGTGCACCTGCATGAGCAAAGCCCCTCTGCAGCCTTCGGAACCTATTTTCTGGGGTTGTTTGTGATGCAGCCAACCATATATACTTAAGTGCATTATAACCTCGCGGTAAATGCTAACTTTAAAACGGCTGCTTAGAAACATGTCGTGTTTGGTGTCAAACACCTTGGAATCATACCTCCACACCAGTAACTGGTGTGAGAGGTATGATTCCTCCCATGTAGTACCACTACTATGGGGCACCGGTCTACCCGGTACCAGCTTTCTCGACCTGGGCATCACAAAATGGATGCTGCCAGCCACAGACACGAGTCTGCCCTCCTGCTGCTGAGCCAAGCTCGAGCAGGGGAAGCCTGACAATAGGTTTCCTGTCACAGGGAGGTGTGACCACCTCCCAGACAGGCTTTAGTGTATTGGGGCTGGGTGGGGGCACTCTTAGAGTGCCAGAAAGTCTGCACTGGTGGCACATTTGGTGTCCCCATGCATAGTCCAGCTCAAACCGGTTGCAGGGGCTTTCAGCCCCTGCTCTGGCGTGAAACTGGACAAAGGACATGGGTGTAGCCACCCCTCTGTCCTGACCCTCCCATAGGTAGGTCCCCAGAGTTTGTCCCACCCCTTCCTTGGGTATAAAGTAGGAACCCTGACTACAGGACTTTAGATTTTTACCTGGACTAAACTCTGCTACAGAAAACAAGTACCTTCGACGATCTACACTACGCTGGATGACTGAAGAATCTCCCTTGGAGTAAAGGAGTTACTCCCCTGCAGCAGCAGGCACCGAAATGCAACTGACCGGTTGCATCTCCAGAGCTCCTGTGGACTCCGAAGATTTCTGCAACACAGGAGGTGGGTTTCCTAAGGTCCCCGAGGTTGATCTACACTCTCAGCGATTCTGAGACTAGTATCCCTCGTGGGGGCCATGCAACCCATACCCCTGTGCACCGCGTCATTTTGCAAGTGCACCCACTTCACGACAATTCCTGAAGCTGTGCATTGGACCACGTGTGGTCCCCACCCCGAGCAGCATTCACACTGAAGATTGCTGGCCTCCACTCCACGAGTGCTCTGTGGGCCCGTACTTCGTGTTTTTGCTCGACGTCCTTTTGCGATCCCTGGTCCATTGACCTGTGGGTCCTAACGAGGGTCACTCTTCTAATTGTTGGGCTTCTCTGGTTGCTCCAGATGTGCCCTGACTCTCCATTGCTTGGAGAGTCCCCAGGACCTTGCTGGTCCTCACCGTAGCTGTTTCCTCTGCCTGTGTGGGTTGCCGTTGCCAAGGCTTGTTGGTGCTCCAGTCGGACACTGACCTCTCAGTCTTCGACATCCTCTATGGGACAGCTCACCTCCGGACTTTGGTTGTCATCGACGTCTCCTGGTCCCCGTGGCTGCGGAGTCAAGCATCCTATCTTCGCACCTGAGGCACCCGACATCGGTGGGCATTCAACTGCTCCGCTCCTGGTCACGTGAAGTGACCCAGACATTGTCCCCTCTGCTTTCAGGTTCTTCTCACCTCGGATCCAGGCTTGGATTCCACCGGACACTTTTCTTCTCCACGGCAGCAGCACTTCTTCGCATCACGCCATTGAAAACGACGAGGGTTTCCGACACCACTTGACCCCTATGCACCCGGCTCCTCTGGGATAGGTAACACGGGTACCACGGTACTCACAAGGGTGCTGGCCTTAGAACCTTCTATGTTCCAAAGGGTTTGCTTGAAGTCCTCTCCGAAGTGTCCTTAACTTGTAATTTTCCAACCTCGACTTTCCCATAGAGTTGTACGGAGCTCCCGTCTGTGTTCACACACTGCACCCGTCCTCCGTGGGTCCCCTATGTCACTACTTTGGGTGGTTCCTTGGGGTCCCAGCGATTCTACGTGCTCTAGGCACTGTGTCTAGTGAAGTCGTGGTTGTTATACCATTTTCTTAGTATATGGTTCGGTCTCCCCCTGGAGCCCGCTTAGTAGAGAGTGTTTAGTAATAAATACATATATTTTATATATCTCTGGTGTGGTTCTCCTTTCATTTGGTCATTCAGGAGGTTCTGATCTGGTAAAACAAGCTGCTTTACATTCCTTCGAGACTTAGCCGGAAGGCTGCTCTCCACAGCTACCACTAGGATATCTTTCTATAAAGGTTGTCTTTAACCTAATCATCATAAGGGTCGTTTGGACTGGTGCAAGGTGCCCACTTTAATTAGTGGACAGCATATACCAGGCCAACTTCTCACAGTGGGGGCGGTCGTTTCTCTGGATCTTGTATCCGTCGGGGATGGCGGTGGCGATGTCAGGGGCGGAGGTGGCGTTGGTCCATGTTTCCGTGAAGAAGGCGACGTCTGGCAAGGGGGGGGGCTGCAGGGGTAGCAGCGGCGGGAAGGGCACGGAGGGCAAGGGGCACGGAGACAGAAACGGCTAAGTAACACAGAGGACACAAGCACAATAAAAGACAGAAAGAAGACAGAAAACGGGCACAGAAAGACAGAAAAATAGCACAAAGACAGACACAGGCACAAAGACAGAAGAACAGAAAAACAGCACAAAGACAGACACAGACAACAGCGGCCAGCAGAAGAGCAAGGCTCTCCCACTGGACCACCAGGGATGAGGCCCAGGCAGGAGCCTGCGGGTGGAGGAGGGCCTCGAACACCTACCTGAGCGAGCAGAGCACAGTGCCCGGAGCAGTGGCACTTCAGAGCGGAGCTGCGGAGGGAGAGCAGGTCCCTGATCAGGTCATCGCCAGTGTGAAAGTTGGAAGTCGGCTACCATGTGTGCTAGGTGGGGCTGCCATGAAGATTGCTGCCTTGCAGATCGGGCTGTAACCCATGTGAGGGTGAAATTGGCGATGCCGTATGCCAGGCAGGACCGTCATGAAGCATGCTGCTGTGCCCCTTGGGCTGCAGCCCTGTGTGAAGTGAAATCGCCGACACCGTTTGCTAGGTTGTGTCGCAATGAAGAGTGCTGCTGAACCGGTAGGGCTGCAGCCCATGTGTGCAGTGAATTCAGCGACTCCATACGGCATGTAGGGCTGCCGTGAAGATTGCTGCTGTGCCCATTGGGCCATAGACCGTGTACAGAGCGAGGACGGTTACTTCTTATGCTGGGGGCACCGAGACAAGTCATGGAGCGTGGTCTGGTTGAGAACGCCGTCACAAGGATGAGGCCGTTATGATGACCCGTGCGGGTCCAAGCCCAAACTGAAGATCAGCACCTGGAGCGTTGCCACCCCACAACTGGGTGGAGGATCCCAGGAAATTACCAGTATTGGAGGAGCATCGAGGACCCCCCCAACCTCTGCCTCCGCAGAACCGGATGTGAAGGACCCGAGTACACTTGACCTCCCCTCCTCCTAGGCTGCATGTGAAGAACTTACTGGAGACAACCGCTGCAGCTTCAGCGCCCGCGAAGGGGAGGTGCTAGTTGATTCTGGTAATTCAGATCTGTCTGGTGCGAGTAAGACTGATTTACGGGGCAGACGACGACGGGCACGACGGGGAACCTCCCTGCCATATAGCGGTTTGGCGCTAGAACACAGAGTGGGACGTCTGAGACTTGGACTACTAGTAAGGCTTAACCTAAATGTCACCCGCAGCAAATGGGGAATAACTGCTCCTGCTAGGGAGAGAGGAGTGGGACTCATGAGCTCGCCTGGTAAAGCACTAGAGAGCTGACCTCAGGGGACTGTGTGTTTTTTTGTGAATGCCATATTCTACTTTGTGTTCGTATATAAATGCTCCTTTTTAGGTCTTGTCTAGGCAGCGCTTGATCTGTCTCTTCGAGACATGCTGTATCTAGGATACGGTCTTGAAAAAACACCCATATTTTTCATTGGTTCCTTTTGCTGTCCTTTAGAAATGCTGGCTTTTCATTGGTGAATATACTTAGTAGTCCCTCCTTTTGAAATGTTATATCCTCTCATGAGGACGCACCCCTTACAAGTATTTTTACTGTTCAGGTTATTTATACTTAGAGAGAACTCTTTTTTAGTTGGCCTGCCTCTTTGCTCGTTAAATGTTCTGTTTACTTGAGCAGTGAAACTTCTGTGCATTTGCTTGTTTGGCTTTATTTCCCGTGCCTCCCCCTCACCACTCTCACAACACTGCTTTGGTTGCTTAATATCCCTTAATCTCCCCCTCACCCCTCCCACAACACTGCGTGCAGGCCCCCACCACCTCTCCAAGGCCACTGCTGTTTTGCTTGTTTTTTTGTTACTTTGCAAACGCTTTTATTTATATAGCACACCTATTGGCTCGGGGAAATTAAACAATCAGCCCATTATCACAGGATGTTGAGCCTGACAGCAGACAAGAACTGCAATAAAAAAATTCTAGCTATTGTGTCAAGATTTTTCAATTCTATTAAGGACACGGAGGCTTCGGATTATGCTTCTCTTTCTTTTACTGACATAAAAACAGCAGCCAATCAACATTTAATAAATGAAAAAAAACATTTCCCATGAGCCCCAGTTGTCCAGTCTCCATCAATAATTGGGGCATACACCATATAAAAGCCGATGTAACCATAGCACTTCCTCTTTCTTTGGTAATAATCCTCAAAAGTCATTTCCAACAGTTCTTGTCACTGCGAACTCCACACCTTGAATCCTCGCGGAACCTGGATTCGTACTCCAAACATGCCAACCGTATGAACTGCGAAGGATCATCTTCTCCTTCGATAGACATTTGAACTGAATAAAAAGGCATCAAAGTCTTCCGGTTGTTTTAGCCTCTGCGCCTGTAACAAAAAAGGAAAGCAGAAGTGCAGCCTTCACTAATTCCGTAACATCTCGCAGGGCGGGAATCACCTTTTCTAGGTAGAACTAAGTTAATATTAGAGATAACATCATGCCATGATTAAATATGAATAACAGTCATGCATAAACCACCAACATAAGGCGGGATAATCCTCGCCTTCGTGTCCTTAATAGAATTGAACATTCTTGACGCGATAGCTAGAATTTTTTTAATTCTATGTCAGGTAACGAAGGCTTCGGATTATGCTTGTTTAAAGTTGTGCTACAATACTAGAAGCAACAGCGACAACTGGCTTGTGATAAAATACTTTAAAAGTTGAGTCAGAAGACCAGTCTGCCACGGCCATAATGTCTTCCAAACGAGAACCAGTGGAAAATGCCTTAGAGGCCATGGCTCCTCTGACTGAGTGTGCTCCAAAACGAGACACATCAATTCCTGCTTCTGCGAGAATCCATCTGACCCATCGGGCCAGGGTTGTGGATGTGACCGGGCGGAAAGGTTTCTGTAGAGAAATAAGCAATTGACCCGCTTGGTCCATTCTTAATTCACGAGTATGTTTTAACATTTCAAACATTTTACTACACATAACTTTTGGTGGTGAGGAACAGCTGGGTAAACAATGCATCTTGAATCAGTCTTAGTACATTTTGATATGGAAAAAGACACCCCATAAGGAGTAAACACTCTACCTGCTCCGTTCAAGGCTTGAACATCTGACACCCTTCTGCAGGAGATAAGGCATACCAATAAAGTAAGTATCGCCGATAACTGTTTGCACATAATATCCTCATTAGCCGGCCAAGCCCTGATAAAGCGTAAAACCACATCTACGGCCCATAAGGTTGAGTATTTTGGTTGCGGGGGACGCACCATACTTGTACCTCTTAAGACCTTGCACACCAGAGGATGTTCCCCCACTGGTCTACCATCCAAATAAGGATGACCCGTTGAAATAGCGGAACGGAAATTATTTACCATTCTATAGGCCAGGCCCTGAGTGGCCAAATCTGACAAAAAATTAACAATGATATGGATTCCGGATCCCATGGGATCCACCTCCCGTTCACTGCACACAGCAACCCAGAAACGCCAGGCGGATTCGTAACGCTTGTGAGTAGAGGGCAACCAAGACTGAGATAAGAAAAACAATGTATCCGCTGAAACTCCTGGCATTTGCCAACGTCTCCTGAAAGTCGCCACACCATGAGGTACAAGAGACCCTGACTCATCAGGGGGTGAAGACGACCCACTGGATCCATTAGGAGGTCTGGCCATGGTTGAATGTGAATTGGAAGGGTGCAGGATAACTCCATCGCCTCTGAAAACCACGACTGTGCCTCCAAAGCGGGGTGACTAACTCCAATTCTGCAATTTGTCTGCTCTCCTGCGCCAGAACCCTCTGAATCATTGAAAAAGGAGGGAAGGTGTATGACAGGTCCACTGACCAATCCTGTAGAAATGCATCCAAACCCACTGCTCAAGGATCTGGTCTCCAACTGTAGAATCGTGGAAGCTGAACGTTGAGTCAGGAAGCAAATAGGTCCACCGAGCATGGACCCTGTGCACATTCAGGACCTGAAACACTTGTGGATGCAACCTCCAATCGCTGGAGTCTCGAAGGAAGCGGGAACTCCAATCCGCTCGTACGTTAGACAAGCCATGTATTCTGCAGTCAGCGGAATTTGATTCTGAAGGCAAAAATGCCAAAAGTCTTTGGCAATCTCCGCCAAAAAGCGAGACCTCATCCCTCCTAAGCAGTTGTTGTAACATACATTGTGCGTCTGCAAGAGGATGCAACAACTTGTCTTGTGTGGTGACAATGTACGAATCGCAATGGACCCCGCTAATAATTCTAGGCAACTGATGTGGAGTGAGAGTTCCTCAGAGGACCACCTGCCCCCAGTCTCCACTGAACTGCAATGGGCTCCCCAGCCCCATCGCCTGGCTTCCGACTCTATCACAACCTCTGGGATCGAAGCAAAAATGGCCCTGCCATTCCAGGCATCTATGTGCTCCAGCCACCAGGCCATCTCTGTCTTGACTTCCTCTGTCAAGGAAATCTGTTCGGAGTAAGACAGACCCCTGCGAAGATGGAAAATTTTCAATCGCTGGAGGGTCCGATAATGTAACAGACCCGGGAAGATGGCCTGTATGGACAAAGCCAGGAGTCCCACTAGGCGAGCAAGGGTCCTCAAGGATATAGTGGGAGAGACAAGTGCTCTCCTCAACTCCTTCTTGATAGACAATCTTTTCCGTAATGGTAGGAGAAGTTGGGCCCGGATCGAGTCCACTTGGAAGCCCAGAAAATCCAGTACTTGTGATGACACCATGACTGACTTATCCCTGTTTAGAACAAACCCCAGATCCTGTAGGAGTCGTCCTGTCCAAGAGAGGTGAAGAAAGACAGTTTCCTTGTTCTTTGCCATGACGAGAATATTGTCCAGGTAAATGATCAACCGAACCCCTCGCTCCCGCAGGTACTGAACGACCGGACGAAGGAGCTTGGTGAAACACCAAGGGGCTGAAGAGAGACCGAATGGCATGGCGGTAAATTCGTACCACCGATGACGCCATTGGAATTGAAAGAATCTTCGATGAGGGGCAAAGATAGGCACTGCTAAATATGCATCTTTTAGATCTAAGCGAACCATCCAGTTGCCTTCCTGAAGAAGATCCCGTAATAAGTGTATGCCCTCCATTTTGAAGTGGCCATACAAAATCCAGGAGTTGAACTCCTTTAAATTGAGCACTGGTCGAAAACCCTGGTCTTTCTTGGGAACCAAAAATATCGTACTGACGAACCCCTGGGATGTAAGTCACAGCCCCTTTGCTTATGGGGGACTAAACCTCGTTGTCTAATAAAGATGTCTCTGTGTGGGAAAAATGGAGAGGGAACGGTTGAGTGGAATAAAACTCCAGGTGAAACCCTTGTACTGGCTGTAATACCCAAGGGTCCTGTGAAATCGTCAACCAATTGAGAAAAAACAACTGAATCCGAACACCCACCATGACTTCTGACTGAGGAAGTAATCTCACCTGCGTAAGAGGTATCTGTGGTGTTGTCTCCACTTCGTTAGCCCCCTCGGCGGATGCGACCTCAGCCGCCTCGATTTCGTGTAGGGTAGAAGTTTGAGTAACATTGAGTGGTGCCCCCTCCTCTGGGGGCGTATCTGTGTGCGGCCTGTTGAAAGCCACGGCCTGAAGCTCGGCCACGATAGCGTCCGGCCCTGACAAAAAGGCCCCTATTAAAGACCTTCTTCAAAGATGCTTGTGCTTTGTCTAAAGCTGAAAATGTCGACACATATTTTCCAAAATCTATGACGAACTTGTTGCCGAACAACAAACCGTTGGCCAAAGTGCCAGCCTCGTTCGAGGCCAAATCTGCCAGTTGCGGATCAATAAGCATAAGAACTGACTTGCGCCATTTGGTGGATAATGCGCAATTGGCATTACCCAGGAGACATAGAGCTCTCTGCGTTCATTCCAGGACTTCACCAGGATCCAAGTGGGATCGGCTGTCCTTAGCCTACACCGCCAAACCCAGAATCTATGTGATGGGGCCAGAAATATCTAGTACTTTGCCCTGGCAGCCTCTCCAGGCTCTGTCTAAACCCTTCTTGGGGTCTTTGGAGAACTTCTTTAGGAACGTGGCCATGTTGGGGTTGAGTTCTGGCGTATCCGCCACTATCCCCAGTAAAGATGGACGTGGACACTCTGAGCGCAACGTATTGTGCACTTCCCTCTCAAAGCCTTGGCGCAAATTAGTTTGCACGTAGTGTGCCACTTCCATACAGGGGACCCATTCAGTAGACTGAAGGTGGATAATTTCCATGGGGTCAAACAATAGATTTTTGTTGAGTGGTAAATCCGGCCGCACGTGTCGCACTTTGTGTTTACTCTTTGTGGCAGGCTCAGAATCTCCTGGAAGTGTCTCCTTGTCTGAAGGGGAATCTGAGGAGGACGTGGAGGGATCCGCCCTGAAAGCAGAGATTCTTGGGAAACCAGATGGGTTGAAATCATCAGTACTTCCGTATTCATGGTCCAGTACGGCTGATTGCGCCAGTTGTGAGAGGACCTCAGCTGAGGACCCTCTAGAAGTACTGCGGGCAAAGTCGGCCTCATGCCAAGCCGTATCACATTTAGTCGTGCCCCCTGCTGAGCCCATCAGTTTACGATGGCCATAACGCTTCAGGGCTTGGGCAAATGGTTGAAAGGCTTTAATTAGTGCTCGGTTAACCGAACTTTACACATGAGTATCCAGTGCCTCAACTAGATGCTCCTCTATATCTTGTTCGAAAGGGACTTCTGCGTATTGCAGATAGTCCTCACCCTCATCTTCTTGATATGCCATTGCCAACAACTTCACTGAGGGTCAGAAGGAGGTTCAGGGGGGAGAGATAGCCCTGACCCGGTGCAATCCAAGTTCACAGAACTAAAGGTCAGGGTCAAACGACCCCAAACGTTACCAAAATTCTATGTGGAAGGAGGCACCTGTCAGAGCCCTTGTAAATAGTTTATCTCGCCCCGTAGGGCGTTCTCTGGGACTTAGGGTTCACCAGTGTCTCTCTCTGTGGCAGCGCAGTGAACCGATCGGTAATTTTCCCAATTTCGGCTTCACCGCGCATGTGCGAGGAGCATCAGTGAGATAGCACAGGATTTGACAAGCGCGTACACTGCGCGTCCCGCTCCACGGCAACTGAACAACGGGTGGCGTAGCTCCAGTTTATACGGATAATCACAATAAGCACCCAATGCAATAATAGCGTTCAAGCAGTCACAGTCTATACATCGTAATGCAAAAGAAACAAATGACTTAACTTCCGCTGCTGCAGCAGCAAAGAAAGAGGAAGTGCTATGGTTACATCGGCTTTTATATGGTGTATGCCCCAATGATTGCTGGAGACTGGACAACTGGGGCTCTTGGGAAATGTGTTTTTTAAATTTATTAAATGTTGATTGGCTGCTGTTTTTACGTCAGTAAAAGAAAGAGAAGCATAGTCCGAAGCCTCCGTTTCCTGACATTGAATCTGTCCTTTGCTTAGCCATGTTGCAGGGTGCAGTACCATATGTGGCCAAAAGAGGTCCCGGGGACACCTAGTGACAGCCTGTGGTACTGCACCCTCACAACACTGTGTAAACCTCGAGTCGGAACTGCCATTTTCACTCCCAGCGCTATGGCACCATTGCAGGATTCCTACATTAAAAAAACACACAACAGAGGGGCATATTCTCAAGGAGCCATCGCCGATTTTTCGGCAAATTAGCGCCGCAAAAGTGGCAATAGACTTATCGCCCCATTCACAAGCTGGTGCAAACTGCCGACATCACCAGTTTTCCCGCGATAGCTGCCGCAAAACACATCGCCACGGATGATAGCAACAACTAACGCTAATGATATGCAGAGTAGGCGTTCCCGTGCAAAAACACACGAAAACACCACTTTGCGATATTCTCAACGACCAGCCAGATCTGCGATGCCGGACAAAAACAGGCGATAAGGCGCGTTAGCAGCAGGGACTTAACACCTGCTCATAACTGGTCTTAAGTAGGATGAAAACCTGCAGTACAGAGGGAGCCCAGGCCAGAGCCACATCTGAAGACCAACAGATGCCATGGAGCTACTAATCATGCAGCTTGGAGACCCAAGAGGGCCACAACACCCACCGCCACCACCCCCAGGACCACCCCCACCTCCAGGACCACCCCCCCCGGACCACCACCCAGGCAGCGCAGAACAAGACAGCGTACCTTCCGAAAACGCATCAGCCTCACAGACTTAACGCCAGAGGATGTCATTGCCTACTACAGGCTCAAAAGGACAACCATCCTCCGCATCATGACCCACATTGCCCACCGGCTGACGGTACCAACACAGCGGACAACCAACATCCCTCCGCAGACAAAGCTGCTGGCTGTGCTGCACCTGTTGGCCTCTGGTACCTTCCAACCAACAACTGCCAGAGTCGGAGGAGTCTCACAGCCAGCCCTATCAAAGGCCATCACACCTGTCCTGGATGCCATCATCAGTTTCATACCCCAGCACCTTCACTTCCCCCACACTGCGCAGGAACAGCTGGAGACCAAGAAAGGCTTCTACGCCATAGCCGGATTCCTGCACGTGTTGGGGGCAATCGACTGCCCACATGTCCTACTTGTGCCCCCTGCCGACACTGCACACAATTACCGCAACAGGAAGCACACGCATTCCATCAATGTGCAGGCAATAGTGGACCACCGGGGACTGTTCACCAATGTCGTCGCCAACTACCCAGGCAGTGTGCATGACTCATACATCTTCCGACAGTCCATCATCAACCAGCGCATTCAGGATGGCACCTATGGAAATGGACTGCTCGTTGGTAAGTACCAACGGAACACACCACACACCTCAATTCCACAATCACACAACGCACAACTGTGGGAATGTACACGTAACAAAATCACATCCAACATGCCAAACAACATGCACACCTGCCAGACACGATAACACAAGTAACCGTGGTAAGAGGGGCCAGAAATGTGGATAAACCATACACTAAGGCATAGCCCCTCTGCCACACATATGCAGAATGTGGGGAGAGGTGGGAACCACGATTTAGCGAAGGAGGCAATGGACCTATGAATAACAATGTACACAATGCCAAGTGTGGCGGTGATGTGCTGGACAGTCTTGAGTATGCAGAGCACAGACATGTCCATGTGGACACATACTGCTGGAGTCTGTAGTGTCGTGGACAGTGGACGCAACCATGTCATCACAGGCAGTGGGGAACACCTTGGACAAGTAGCCATGTCGGCCCCCCTGTAAGCGTAAGCGTAGTGGGCAGGGCCGGCGCACGCCAGTCCAGCGTAGGGGAGTGACTAAATAGGCTGGGGCTCAGGGAGTGGTTCACTTCCGTGACGGCCACCAAAGTAACTACTGCGTGTGGCTCTGTGTCCGCCATATCCTGACCATAGGCCTACACACACGTGGCCGATCACCTACAATGGGCAAACTCACACTGGTGACGAGGTGGCTACGTCCCACGCCACCCGGCGCACATCTCGTCACCACCTGCAGTGGCGTGTCTGCCAGGGCGGCGTCCCTCACCCTGCCACGAGGCCGCCGCCGTGACCAGTGGTGCCTGCGCGATCCTGTGCGCCTGCAGCACACCAGCCCGCTGATCCCCAGACCCGACCTGCGTCCAGCGGTGAATGCCCGCCCGTGCGCACCCAGGCCTCAATGCTCACCTGCCGCCACCGGAGTCTCTCCAAGAGGGCCCACCACGTGCCGGTGCAATCTCCAAGGCCGGGCTCCGCGAGCTTGGCAGCCTCCTCAGCCTATCGCTGGCTTCTGCGCAACAGGCCCCCAGCGCACCCAGTGGCACCGCACCGCGGAGTTGCGAGTTGGCTACTGCTGCCTTCTGACCACACTGCGGTACAGCAAGTAACATACACATCCTTTCCAGTCCGCCCCTCCAGGCCTGCTGCATCATTGCAGGCTGCACACCCGCTCTGCTCTACTGGTGGTCCGAACTCAGTGCACCACAAGTCACCATCCAGCCACCAGGCCTCCAGCATTATAGCATGATGCACACCCGCTCAGCTCTTCCGGTGGTCCGAACTCAGTGCACCACAAGTCACCGTCCAGCCACCAGGCCTCCAGCATTATAGCATGATGCACACCCGCTCTGCTCTTCCGGTGGTCCGAACTCAGTGCACCACAAGTCACCGTCCAGCCACCAGGCCTCCAGCATTATAGCATGATGCACCCCCGTCCCAGGCAGGCCGCCGGTAAGCCTGGGCAGATCGTCTGGAGACGTACTCCGAAGCGCACGACATCCCAGCGCCGCACGCGTGTGAGGAGTGCGAGAAATGGCCCGGGGCTCTGGGCGTGGTTCAGTTCTGGGCTCTGGGCGTGGTCCAGTTCCGGCCTGGCCACAAAAGTGACTATGGCGTGTGTCTCCATAGTAGTGTCTGCGCCACCCGGCCTGTAATCGACAATGTTGCAATGTAGCATGCACCAGGAGGGCGGCCTCGCCCGAATGGATTAATAAAGGAGCGCGAGACAGCTCAGGGTCTCGGCTCATACATGCCAACTGTTGTGTGTGCATCTACATTGCCGCAGCCTGAACCGAAGGCCTAGCCTCAATATCAGCACGAGTTCAGCCAGGCCAGAACTCCACATCTGTGTCCGCCCTATCCTTACCATAGGCCTACACACCTTGAACGGCCAACATTACAGTCTTGCTGTCAGTCCTGCGGACATGCGCAGACAGGCATGACAATGGTGTGCCGTAGGAGTGCAAGTGATGCAACCGCGCAGCACACACAAGTAAATAGGCTCGGTGGGAGGGAGGAGCAGCTGTGAGGCTACGTAATACACATTGTCCTACCACATTTGCCAGCAGCAATACATGACTAACATGAATCCCAAGGTCGCACAAATCACACACCACGAAACTTGTATGTCTGCCAACACACCATGCAGAACCACCAGTTGACACTGACCTCACTTACCTCTCACAGGTAATCAAGGATATGCACTCTGCCCGTGGATGATGACACCCCTCCGAGACCCGAACACCCCGGCCCAGAGGCAGTACAATGTGGCCCACAAACGCACCAGGGGCATTGTTGAACGCACATTTGGCGTGTTGAAATCACGTTTCAGGTGCCTGGACATCACCGGTGGAAGACTCTTGTACAGCCCAGAAATAGTGTGCAAGATGATCACTGCATGTTGTGTATTGCACAACCTATGTGTACGCACCAATGCCCCATGGATCCAAGTCCCAGAGGCACCGGACGATGATGAGGAAGATGATGCAGGTGGACCACACCCCACTGCAGCCGCAGCAGGAATAGCCCGAAGGAACACAATCATCAACAATTTCTTCACATGAGCACGTCACATTGTGCCTGTCCACAGCAATCATGGCACAGTACAAGATGACCACATGACCAGCATGTGCAAATAAAATCTTTGCAATACACATTCCCCATGTGCATGTCAGTCCTCTGCATTAGCACATTACTCTGACGGGTGTGAGTGCAACATTGAGTGCTTACATTCGCATATGTTGCAAGAAGAGATGGTGTGTAGGTCCTCTTCATCATCGGTGATGAGGAGTACGGTCGGCTCTGCAGGAGGTGATGATTCTCCCTCTGCAATGTGAGGGGGAGATTCAGTTTGACATTGTGTTCACATGTATGTTGACGCATTGGCCAAGTTTACAAACAGACTGCATGTCAATGTACATTGTGACTGTTTGTGTGGAGATGCCTATTTAATGCTGGACACTTGACATTTCGCCACCCTCACGGATGTGAGGTTGTATTTGTCCATTATCATCTCACAGTTTCCTGCTATGCCAAATGCGAATGGCCATTTTCTACACACAAGTTGCAGCAGTTGTGTCCTCTGTTCTGTTGTGAAAGTGTTGCAGTTTGGTCCACTTTGTTGTAAATTTGAGGTGCTCTGAGTGTTATGTGTGTGTGCTGCATTGTGTGTGATTTGCCCCTTCAGCTCTGATTTGGCTGGCCCTTATCCCTTTCAGGCGGTGTGCCTTTCACTTCTGTGCTTATACAGTGCTGAGCTGTTGCAGACTTGGGTAAATTGGGCTCTTGGTCGGAGTTGTGACTCTTGGGCATGGTTTGTCTGCAGATGTGCTGTACTTACTTGTGGATGTGTGCCATTGTGCCCATCTCCCCCCGTCCCCCCAGTCCCTGACGGATACTCACCCTGTTGCTGTTGTGTCAGGTCATGTTGAGCAGTGTCCGGTCCTCCGACTCCTGCCACCGTCTCCTCACTGATGACTGTGGACACTATTTCCTCCATGTCGTCATGCTCCTCCTGTGGCGCAGGACTCCCACCCCCAGTCTGCATTGCTGCTTTGCGGTTGTTGGCGGGTTTCAGCTTGGTTTTGCGCTTCACATCATTCCAGCGCCTCTTGGCCTCTTCCATTGTCCTCCTCAGCACTCTGACTGCATTCTCCTTGTCCAGGATGGACTGCCATAGTCCATTTTTTGTTGCCAATGACACAGTGGAGGTGCCGGACAGTTGATGATGGTGTTCTGTCACCTCCGTAATCAGGATCCTGTTTTCCTGCGGACTGAACCGCGTCTTCCTCTTCTTCTTCTCCTTGCCCTTCCCTGACCCCGAGGTCCCAGGCTGGTCCTCCGTGGGGCTTGTGGGGTTCGGGCTGTCCTCTGTGCTTGCTCCGGCAACGTCCATGGTGCTTCGCAGTTGTTTGTGTTTTATTTGTATTTCATTTTTTCCGCTTTTATGGTGATTGTTCCCGCCTTACTTGTGGGACTTGCGGGCCTGGCGCTGCTTTTCGCTGGATTTTTATCGCAGTTGGGCCCATCGCAGCTTTTTTCACGTTCGGGTTTCCTTTTTTATCGCTGTTGCGGTAGTTGTATCGCGGACATTTGTGGCGTTCTCGGAAAACTATTGCATGTTACCGCCGTGTTGGGAATACGACATTGACACAGAGTTATTTTCCCGCGATGGACGGCGATATGGAAAATTGCGTTAGCCTATTTTGGCGATGTTTATCGCACGTTCTTGTGAATATCCCCCAGAGTTCTTTATTTTATTACGTTGAGGAGGGAATATCTCTTGCAGAGGTAAAAAACGTTGGCATTTATAATGCCAATAGCTCCAACTCCAACAACTGCGAGACCGATTGCATTCCCAGTGCTTGTCTCATAAGCAAGTATTTAACCAGACGGTCACTTACTGCTGCTGAATGTACTTTGAGTTAAGAGCCTGTGCCCCCCCCCACCCCCCCCCATGTCTACCTCCCCCAGACTGCTCCATGGGCACCACCACTGAGAGTCAGGTGCTGCAGGGGCCCTTTGCCCAGTGTTGCACCGTGAACTTCCCCCTGTGCACAGTGTTGTGCAGTGAAGACTCCTCTCTCGTTGTTGTGCACTAATAATCATATCACCAAGTGCTGTGCAGTGATCGCATCTTTCTCCTCAGCTGTGCAGTCGTGGAGCAGTACTGTGCAGACACCACTGTATGACCCAGTACTGTGCTAACACCACTGTATGGCTCAGTACTGTGCAGACACCACTGTATGACCCAGTACTGTGTAGACACCACTGTATGACCCAGTACTGTGCTAACACCACTGTATGACTCAGTACTGTGCAGTATTCACTCCAAAGCCCAGTACTGTGCAGACACCACTGTATGACTCAGTACTGTGCAGTATTCACTCCAAAGCCCAGTACTGTGCAGACACCACTGTATGACTCAGTACTGTGCAGTATTCACTCCAAAGCCCAGTACAGTGCAGACACCACTGTATGACTCAGTACTGTGCAGTATTCACTCCAAAGCCCAGTACTGTGCAGACACCACTGTATGACTCAGTACTGTGCAGTATTCACTCCAAGGCCCAGTACTGCACAGTATTCACCCCATGACCTACGACTGTGCAGACTCCACTGTATGACCCAGTACTGTGCAGACACCACTGTATGACCCAGTACTGTGCAGACACCACTGATCGACCCAGTACTGTGCAGACAGCACTGATTGACCCAGTACTGTGCAGACTCCACTGTATGACCCAGTACTGTGCAGACACCACTGTATGACCCAGTACTGTGCAGACTCCACTGTATGAACCAGTACTTTGAAGACACCACTGTATGACCCAGTACTGTGCAGACACCACTGATCGACCCAGTACTGTGCAGACACCACTGTATGACTCAGTACTGTGCAGTATTCACTCCAAAGCCCAGTACTGTGCAGACACCACTGTATGACTCAGTACTGTGAGGTATTCACTCCAAGGCCCAGTACTGTGCAGACTCCACTGTATGACCCAGTACTGTGCAGACACCACTGTATGACCCAGTACTGTGCAGACAGCACTGATCGACCCAGTACTGTGCAGGCAGCACTAATCAACCCAGTACTGTGCAGACACCACTGATTGACCCTGTACTGTGTAGACACCCTGATTGACCCAGTACTGTGCAGACACCACTGTATGACCCAGTACTGTGCAGACAGCACTGATCGACCCAGTACTGTGCAGACAGCACTAATCAACCCAGTACTGTGCAGACACCACTGATTGACCCTGTACTGTGTAGACACCCCTGATTGACCCAGTACTGTGCAGACACCACTGTATGACCCAGTACTGTGCAGACAGCACTGATCGACCCAGTACTGTGCAGACAGCACTAATCAACCCAGTACTGTGCAGACACCACTGATTGACCCAGTACTGTGCACACACCACTGATTGACCCAGTACTGTGTAGACACCCCTGATTGACCCAGTACTGTGCAGACACCACTGTATGACCCAGTACTGTGCAGACACCACTGATTGACCCAGTACTGTGCAGACTCCACTGTATGACCCAGTACTGTGCAGACACCACTGTATGACCCAGCACTGTGCAGACACCACTGATCGACCCAGTACTGTGCAGACAGCACTGATCGACCCAGTACTGTGCAGACAGCACTAATCGACCCAGTACTGTGCAGACACCACTGATTGACCCTGTACTGTGCAGACAGCATTGATCGACCCAGTACTGTGCAGACACCAGTGATTGACCCAGTACTGTGTAGACACCCCTGATTGACCCAGTACTGTGCAGACACCACTGTATGACCCAGTTTTGTGCAGACACCACTGATTGACCCAGTACTGTGCAGACACTACTGATCGACCCAGTACTGTGCAGACACCTACTGTATGACCCAGTACTGTGTAGACACCACTGATTGACCCAGTACTGTGCAGCAGGGAAGCAGTACTGTGCAGATACCACTGATTGACCCAGTACTGTGCAGACACCACTGTATGACCCTGTACTGTGCAGACACCACTGATTGACCCAGTACTGTGCACACACCACTGATTGACCCAGTACTGTGTAGACACCCCTGATTGACCCAGTACTGTGCAGACACCACTGTATGACCCAGTACTGTGCAGACACCACTGATTGACCCAGTACTGTGCAGACTCCACTGTATGACCCAGTACTGTGCAGACACCACTGTATGACCCAGCACTGTGCAGACACCACTGATCGACCCAGTACTGTGCAGACAGCACTGATCGACCCAGTACTGTGCAGACAGCACTAATCGACCCAGTACTGTGCAGACACCACTGATTGACCCTGTACTGTGCAGACAGCATTGATCGACCCAGTACTGTGCAGACACCAGTGATTGACCCAGTACTGTGTAGACACCCCTGATTGACCCAGTACTGTGCAGACACCACTGTATGACCCAGTTTTGTGCAGACACCACTGATTGACCCAGTACTGTGCAGACACTACTGATCGACCCAGTACTGTGCAGACACCACTGTATGACCCAGTACTGTGTAGACACCACTGATTGACCCAGTACTGTGCAGCAGGGAAGCAGTACTGTGCAGATACCACTGATTGACCCAGTACTGTGCAGACACCACTGTATGACCCTGTACTGTGCAGACACCATTGATTGACCCAGTACTGTGCAGACACCACTGATTGACCCAGTAATGTGCAGCAGGGAAGCAGTACTGTGCAGATACCACTAACTGACCCAGTACTGTGCAGACACCACTGATTGACCCAGTACTGTGCAGACACCACTGATTGACCTAGTACTGTGCAGACACCACTGTATGACTCAGTACTGTGCAGACACCACTGATTGACCCAGTACTGTGCAGACACCACTGTATGGCCCAATACTGTGCAGACACGTCTGTATGACCCAGTACTGTGCAGACACCACTGTATGACTCAGTACTGTGCAGACACCACTGTATGACTCAGTACTGTGCAGACACCACTGTATGACCCAGTACTGTGCCGACACCACTGATTGTCCCAGTACTGTGCAGACACCAAGGTATGACTCAGTACTGTGCAGACACCACTGATTTGCCCAGTACTGTGCAGACACCACTGATTGACCCAGTACTGTGCAGACACCACTGATTGGCCCAGTACTGTGCAGACACCACTGATTGACCCAGTACTGAGCAGACACCACTGTATGACGCAGTACTGTGCAGACACCACTGATTGACCCAGTACTGTGCAGACACCACTGATTGACCCAGTACTGTGCAGACACCACTGTATGACCCAGTACTGTGCAGACACCACTGATTGTCCCAGTACTGTGCAGACACGACTGATTGACCCAGTACTGTGCAGACACCACTGATTGACCCAGTATTGTGCAGACACCACTGTATGACCCAGTACTGTGCAGACACCACTGGTTGACCCAGTACTGTGCAGACACCACTGTATGACCCAGTACTGTGCAGACACCACTGTATGACCCAGTACTGTGCAGACACCACTGTATGACCCAGTACTGTGCAGACACCACTGTATGACCCAGTACAGTGCAGACACCATTGTATGATCCAGGACTGTGCAGACACCACTCTATGACTCACTACTGCGCAGACACCACTGTATGACCCAGTACTGTGCAGACACCACTGTATGGCCCAATACTGTGCAGACACCACTGTATGGCCCAATACTGTGCAGACGCCACTGTATGATCCAGTCCTGTACAGTATTGACCCCAAGGCCCAGTGCTGTGCAGTATTCACGCAGTGGTCTAGTATTGTGCAGTCATCCCCCATGGCCCAGTACTGCACACTATTCACCCCAAGGCACAGTACTGTGCAGTATACACCCCAAGGCCCAGTGCTGTGCAGTATTCACCTAGTGGTCTAGTATTGTGCAGTTATCCCCCATGTCTCAGTAATGCACACTATTCACCCCAAGGGCCAGTACTGTGCAGTATACACCCCAAGGCCCAGTACTGTGCAGTATTCACCCCAAGGCCCAGTACTGTGCAGTATTCACCTCAAGGCCCAGTACTGTGCAGTATTCACCCCAAGGCCCAGTACTGTTCAGTATTCACCCCAAGGCCCAGTACTGTGCAGTATTCACCCCAAGGCCCAGTACTGTGCAGTATTCACCTCAAGGCCCAGTACTGTATTGTATTGTATTGTAATTGCATTTGTATAGCGCTTACTACCCCTGACGAGGCGTCGAAGCGCTTTTTCGGCAAGTAGCACGCTACTCCGGGACCCATAGAGGATTAGTGTTGAATTAGTATAGTGAAACATGCAAGTAAATTTTAAGTGGTGGATATGTTAGTCAGTTATTTGGATTCGGAAGGATAGCAGAAGGATAGAAGAGGAAAGAAGGTTTGTATTTATATAGCGCTTCTAACCCCTGATGGGGTGTTATATCGCTTTTTTTGGCGAGTAGCACGCTACTCCGGAAACCCATAAAGGATTAGTGGTGAATTAGTATGGTGAAATATGAAAGTAATTTGAGTGGTGGATATGTTAGTCAGTTATTTGGAGTGAGAAGGATAGCGGAGGGTTAGAAGGGAAAGAAAGGTTTGCATTCATATAGCGCCTGTTGCCCCTGATGGGGTGTTGAAGTGCTTTTCTGGCGAGTAGCAGGCTACTCCGGAACCCATAAAGGATTAGTGTTGAAAATTAGTATAGTGATATATGAAGTAATTTGAGTGGTGGATATGTTAGTCAGTTATTTGGATTGAGAAGGGTTTGCGAGGGGTAAAAAAGGAAAAAAGGTTTGCATTTATATAGCGCTTGTAACCCTGATGAGGTGTTGAAACGCTTTGTTGGCGAGTAGCACGCTACTCTGGAACCCATAAAGGATTAGTAGTGAATTAGTATAGTGGAATATGGAATTAGAGAAGTGAACATGCTAGTCTGTTATTTTGATTGAAAAGGATAGTGGAGGGATAGAAGAGTGAAGGATTTCTTTTTTAGGTCATAGCAGTAGGAGGAGGCTTTTGGATGAGTAAAAAGGGTTTTTGGAGGGGAAGAGTCAGAGGGAAGAGTTTAGAAAGGTTTGTTTTGGGGATCGGTACAGTAAAGGAGGTGTCAGAAGATGCAAGGAGGGGTAGAGTAGGAGAAAGTCAAGAAAGGGTTATTTTGGGGAACATAGTAGTGGTATGGCGTTTGGGATAAATGAGAGAGTGGGTGTAGAGGATATAATGATAGATGTATAGGGTGAGATAGGGTAGTGAATTGGAAAGAGTAGTAGAAAGAAGTTTGAGATGAGTCAGAAAGTTGGGCTAGAAGATATATTGAGGGAAGTATAGGCTGAGAAATAGGGTAGTGCATTGGATATGCTTTTTCAGGAGAAAAGTAACAGACACACAGATCCAAGTACATGGAGGTACATAGATGCCCAATGGAAGCAAGTACATGTAGACCAAAGAACATTTTTTGTTTTTGTTTTTGTTTTTGTTTTTATAACAACATAATTATTGTACATGTTTATACAAAGCAATACACGAAGATAGGCACATAGCTATAGTGAAAATCAATGCTTATGTACAGAGGGACAAATACATAGGGTGGGTATTAATGAATGGGAAAATGGGCAGCATTCCTGGCCCTGGTCCCGACCAGTTTCGAACAGGCTCAAACAGGCACTCACCCTTGTCCTCTCCACCCTTAACAGGCTCAAACAGGCACTCGCCCTTGTCCTCTCCACCCTTAGCTGAGACGCCCGGGCTGAGACGCCCTAAGCCTTGGCCGTTTATAGCCCCAGTAGTCCGGTGACCCCTTCAGCCAATGGGAACCCTAGCCCTAACAATATCCAATCACAGCACTAGCCCTAAAATCTAGAACCAATAGGAGACGAGGACCTTACAGCCAATCTTAGCCCTAGTCCAAGCACCCAATCAGTTTCAAAAACCCTTGATCTCTACGTCCAATAGAGGCCCTAGCCCTACCAGTAGTCTCAACCCTAGTCCAAGCAACCAATGGCACAGGAAGCCCAAGTCCCTACTTCCAATAGAAAGCCTAACCCTACTCTTAGTCCCACACCTTGTCCAGCAACCAATCACACCAGAAGCCCTAATCGCTACTTCCAATTAAAGGCCTAACACTAGCCCTAGTCCCAACAACCAATAACACAGGAAGCCCTAGTCCCTACTTCCAATAGAAATACTAACCCTAGCCCTAGTCCCAACCCTACATTGATTGAATCACAGACCCAGAAACCAATCAGAACCCTCAAATACCCAACCAATGAGGACACTAACCCTAATCCAATAGAAACATCAGATACAACCACCAATCAGTGTACACATGTACCAAACAATATCAGACTATATAAGGTCCCAGCTACCTCAGACAAGGTTTGCTGGCCAGGGAGTTAGAAGCTGCTTCTCTATTCAGAAATCTCCTAGGAGACAGACCGGCTCAATCCACACTTTGGACTTCTGCAGGTAAGGCCCCAACAAACTTGTCCTCTAACAACACTATTTGTATAAAACTTTACTCCCTCCCCTGGCCAAAAACGAAGTGCACAGTCCCTATTAAACACAGTTTAAACAGCTTACAGCACATTACTACTGTCGCAGGGGGAAGGGGGGCTGGTTTCACTGACTTGTTAACACAAGATGGTCACTGGGGTGCACTGCTTAACATACAGGTCTTAGCACAGAGCAAAGGAGACATTTGGAGGGAAAAACTGATAGTCACAGGGAATGAGAGGGAAAAACTACAGAGTTTGGACTGCAAATCCCACAATTCAACAGGTTAAATGGAAGCAGTCACAGGCAGGACAAGCATTTGCAATGCAATAGGTCTCGCATTTTTTAGAGTTTAAGCTATTGGTCTTGTAAATGACAATTCCTTTTATTTATTTGTTTAAAAAACCAACACACAAATAAAAGGCATTGTAATTTAAAATCCCAATAGCTCAAAATCTCGCAAATGCGAGACCTATTGCATTGCAAATGCTTGTATGTATAGTGGTCATTACCAGAACCATGTCACAGAGGGTTAAACCCATACAGTGACAAAAACTCACATTGACTAGGCCTCATGAGTGTTAGTGGGGTTGATTTAATCTGCAAAGCCACTGAAACGCAATGTGTGAGTAAATCAACACTTAGTACTCGAATGTTCAGGGGTGCCATGACCTGGGATACGACCGGTGCACTAGTAATAAATGGGGAATGTAGGGTTATTACGACTCTGCTTCCACATAACATGACTTCATTGGGTCCCAGTAATTTTAAACGGCAAGGTATAATTTTACATCTATTGTGCCTGTTCATAACTGCATGCTTACATGACTGTATGTGTGTGTGAGGGTGTGGGAGGAGCGTGCCTCTGTGTGTATGTGCCATATCCGCTGCTCCGGATAGCACCGCCTACCTTGCAACTGCTCTCGTACAAAAATAAATATTCCCACAGATAGAGGTCAGTGCTTGCCTGAAATTGCATCAGTTAGTGCATGTTTATTAGAATTCGCGGCTCCTGTGGGAAAGATTTGTCATTTCATCAAAGTGATTACTAACACAGCAGTTTCAGAGCAAAGTGCCCCGGTTCCCAGTTTTCATTTCGGAACGCGTTTATTGTGTTTTCGCGCCCCGCCCTCACCAGTCCCCGTCCCCTTCTCTTTACAGCTCCATTCGCAGGGAACATTCTGATCTTATCGGATTTCCCTACCAGAGAGCTTGAGGTGATATTATAACCATCGTATAAATTAATCTCAGAAATCATATTAAAAATTGTGGCTCAGTCAGTGCTCGTGTTCCATTGCACTATTCGCCACAGGGCGCTCACTTCCGGAGCCCGTTCTAAGCAACGAAGGTGCCCAGTCTCTGTGGCAGGGTGCACTGCACGTCCACCCTTAGCAGCATGGTGGCCATATGAATCACAGAAAATCAATTTACACTCGGAAAGCGATGCTATTAATACTAATAAGACACGGACCCCTTGACCGGATAGATCGTCATATATAGATAGACCCGGCCGGCACAGGTGACAGATGGCGCACACTTTCACACGGCTGTAATTATAAAAAGAAATGGCGGCCGCGCGGTTTAAAAAAAAAATACAGTGGTGCGCGCGCACCACAGAGGAGCGGAGGGGGGGGAGGAGGGAGCGCGGCAGCCTGCTCAGCTGACCAGACGCTCGTGCGTCATGGCCTTTTGCCGGCATGTGTTTACAATTATCGTGCACGCGTCTGGGCACGATAATTGGAAACACATGTTTGCCACGCGTACCCATCCCAAAAAGGCCAGCCACGACGCACGAGCGTTTGGACTGCTTCTGAAAGTCACTTACTAAAAGTCTTCGCCTCTAGCAGCGCTTGCGCGCTACTCGAGGCTCGACCTAAAAAAGCACAAGTTTAAACACAAAAACGTGGGATAAATTATGCAATCACTGGCAGGTTAAAACTACAATTTTAAACTGTAACAACCACAGGCAAAGACAGTTAAAGAAATTTACACAGGAAAAAATAAGATGATGCAATCACAGGTAGGGAAAATCGTTTTTTAAACTTTTTTAGGAAAGAGACAGCACTAGTCTGCCTCCTTACCACTTCCTGGACTCTGCTCACTGCAATCTGGGGCACAGGTAGGCTGCAACTCACAAGATGGAGGAGAATGATTTGGGGTGCACCCAGCAAAGCCTTAAGGGGCCTGTTCAGGTGTGAGAGGAGGGCTCAGATTTGCTTGGAGCTGGGGAAAACCAATAGCAGTCCTAGGTCTGCTGGCCTGGGGGTGGGGCTGGGACTGGGGAGCTGCTCTATTCACAGATCTCCTAGGAGACAGACAGGCTCAATCCACACTTTGGTAAGGTCCCAACAAACTTGTCCTCTAACAACACTATTTGTATAAAACTTTACTCCCTCTATGCTGCCAATTATAGTAACAACACAACTATTAAACATCACACTCCTACAAGTGTGACAATTCGGATTATTTCAAGCCACCAAAGCTATAAGAATGGCTTGGGCGGCAGGTAATAGTAATTTTTAATGTATATTAAATTCATAATTAACTGTTGTTGTGGTCATCTCTAAATTAGCCAGACAGCGCCACCTTGTGGCAGGCTGTCACAAGCGCCTGTGTTGACAATTAAGTGCAGGTGCCAAGCGCCGGAAACCACTGGCTCAAATTAATCACTGTCCTAGTAGATTCTCTCAGTCAGAAGAAAGAGGCAAAGCTATTAGGACTTGGTAGGTAACATGCCACGTTTTCTTCCTCATCTGTAATAACAAACTTTGCTTGTGGGGGTCACACAATGGCTGGGCAGCCTGGGCTCTTTGAAACTGGAGCTACACCTTTTGGAGGAGGTGTGTAACTTTTACAACTTGTATTTCATAAGTAATTAAAAAAAATAAGAACTGATTTGTTACCTCTTGATTTAGTTCACGTGGCAACACCAGTAGGTGGTGCCAAATACTGTTTTTCTCTTTACCCAGTGTACGTTTCCTTAATTAAGAGTGGCTAACTGGATCGGACCCCAAAGAGGGGCCCTGCAAAATTTGTGGTCCCTGGCCTCACAAAAAGCTTCTGACATGCCTGGTACGTGGACTTTGTAGGTGAAATTTCCCACTCAGATCCTAAATACAATGATAGTAGCAATTTAGCGGTCCAACACACAGACATAGTTATGTTGATCGGTTCTTAGCTGTGAGGAACCAGATGCCACGATTCTCTGTCTGTCTGGGGGCTCCTGCATAAGTTCCAGCTATACGATTTTCGATGAACTTGCAAACAAAAGTATATATATATATATATCCATATGAAAAGGCTCCCAACATTGAAGGCACCACACACGGCGTGTTGTTTTTCCTTATTTATTGCAGGACTGCGGGGCACAAAACATCGCTGTTCCAGCCTTTCAATATGCCAGTGTTCCTTCGCCTTTGGTCTCTGGAATGGCTTGAGGAGATGAGGCGACAAACAATGACATCGCACTCGCGATGAATTTATAAGTCCCGCCCACGTGGGCGTATACACCGAGTGCATTGTGGTCTCTTGAGTTCACGCTGTTTCGGGCGTTCCTTCGCCCTTGGTCTCTGGAATGGCTTGAGGAGATGAGGCGACAAACAATGACATCGCACTCGCGATGAATTTATAAGTCCCGCCCACGTGGGCGTATACACTGAGTGCATTGTGGTCTTTTGAGTTCAAAGTGTTTGATTCGTTAGATGCCTCAATATTTTTGCCTCCTTAATGAAATTTGTTACCATAGTGGGTTGCTGTAAACTGCCATGGTGGGTACTCAGCTTCTTTTTGTGTCCATGCAACCAGACACGCCGTTCCATCTGCGCTCGTGTAATCAAGGTGCTGGACCCGCACCGTCTGCAGCGGGGCGCCTTCGCGACCAGAGCAGGCCGCTACATATCCATATGAAAAGGCTCCCAACATTGAAGGCACCACACACGGCGTGTTGTTTTTCCTTATTTATTGCTGGACTGCGGGCACAAAACTTCGCTGTTCCAGCCTTTCAATATGCCAGTACTCCATACGCGTTTCGGGCGTTCCTTCGCCCTTGGTCTCTGGTATGGCTTGAGGAGATGAGGCGACAAACAATGACATCGCACTCGCGATGAATTTATAAGTCCCGCCCATGGGGGCGTATACACCGAGTGCATTGTGGTCTTTTGAGTTCAAAGTGTTTGATTCATTAGATGCCTCAATATTTTTGCCTCCTTAATGAAATTTTTTACCACAGTGGGTTGCTGTAAACTGTCATGGTTGGTACTCAGCTTCTTTTGTGTCCATGCAACCAGACACGCCGTTCCATCTGCGCCGTGTAATCAAGGTGCTGGACCCGCACCGTCTGCAGCGGGCGCCTTCGCGACCAGAGCAGGCCGCTACATATCCATATGAAAAGGCTCCCAACATTGAAGGCACCACACACGGCGTGTTGTTTTTCCTTATTTATTGCTGGACTGCGGGGCACAAAACTTCGCTGTTCCAGCCTTTCAATATGCCAGTACTCCATACGCGTTTTGGGCGTTCCTTCGCCCTTGGTCTCTGGAATGGCTTGAGGAGATGAGGCGACAAACAATGACATCGCACTCGCGATGAATTTATAAGTCCCGCCCATGGGGGCGTATACACCGAGTGCATTGTGGTCTCTGAGTTCACGCGTTCTGGGCGTTCCTTCGCCCTTGGTCTCTGGAATGGCTTGAGGAGATGAGGCGACAAACAATGACATCGCACTCGCGATGAATTTATAAGTCCCGCCCACGTGGGCGTATACACTGAGTGCATTGTGGTCTTTTGAGTTCAAAGTGTTTGATTCGTTAGATGCCTCAATATTTTTGCCTCCTTAATGAAATTTGTTACCATAGTGGGTTGCTGTAAACTGCCATGGTGGGTACTCAGCTTCTTTTTGTGTCCATGCAACCAGACACGCCTGCTCCATCTGCGCCGTGTAATCAAGGTGCTGGACCCGCACCGTCTGCAGCGGGGCGCCTTCGCGACCAGAGCAGGCCGCTACATATCCATATGAAAAGGCTCCCAACATTGAAGGCACCACACACGGCGTGTTGTTTTTCCTTATTTATTGCTGGACTGCGGGGCACAAAACTTCGCTGTTCCAGCCTTTCAATATGCCAGTACTCCATACGCGTTTCGGGCGTTCCTTCGCCCTTGGTCTCTGGAATGGCTTGAGGAGATGAGGCGACAAACAATGACATCGCACTCGCGATGAATTTATAAGTCCCGCCCATGGGGGCGTATACACCGAGTGCATTGTGGTCTTTTGAGTTCGAAGTGTTTGATTCATTAGATGCCTCAATATTTTTGCCTCCTTAATGAAATTTGTTACCACAGTGGGTTGCTGTAAACTGTCATGGTTGGTACTCAGCTTCTTTTGTGTCCATGCAACCAGACACGCCGTTCCATCTGCGCCGTGTAATCAAGGTGCTGGACCCGCACCGTCTGCAGCGGGCGCCTTCGCGACCAGAGCAGGCCGCTACATATCCATATGAAAAGGCTCCCAACATTGAAGGCACCACACACGGCGTGTTGTTTTTCCTTATTTATTGCAGGACTGCGGGGCACAAAACTTCGCTGTTCCAGCCTTTCAATATGCCAGTACTCCATACGCGTTTTGGGCGTTCCTTCGCCCTTGGTCTCTGGAATGGCTTGAGGAGATGAGGCGACAAACAATGACATCGCACTCGCGATGAATTTATAAGTCCCGCCCATGGGGGCGTATACACCGAGTGCATTGTGGTCTTTTGAGTTCAAAGTGTTTGATTCATTAGATGCCTCAATATTTTTGCCTCCTTAATGAAATTTGTTACCACAGTGGGTTGCTGTAAACTGTCATGGTTGGTACTCAGCTTCTTTTTGTGTCCATGCAACCAGACACGCCGTTCCATCTGCGCCGTGTAATCAAGGTGCTGGACCCGCACCGTCTGCAGCGGGCGCCTTCGCGACCAGAGCAGGCCGCTACATATCCATATGAAAAGGCTCCCAACATTGAAGGCACCACACACGGCGTGTTGTTTTTCCTTATTTATTGCTGGACTGCGGGGCACAAAACTTCGCTGTTCCAGCCTTTCAATATGCCAGTACTCCATACGCGTTTTGGGCGTTCCTTCGCCCTTGGTCTCTGGAATGGCTTGAGGAGATGAGGCGACAACAATGACATCGCACTCGCGATGAATTTATAAGTCCCGCCCATGGGGGCGTATACACCGAGTGCATTGTGGTCTTTTGAGTTCACGTGTTTCGGGCGTTCCTTCGCCCTTGGTCTCTGGAATGGCTTGAGGAGATGAGGCGACAAACAATGACATCGCACTCGCGATGAATTTATAAGTCCCGCCCACGTGGGCGTACACACTAAGTGCATTGTGGTCTTTTGAGTTCAAAGTGTTTGATTCGTTAGATGCCTCAATATTTTTGCCTCCTTAATGAAATTTGTTACCACAGTGGGTTGCTGTAAACTGTCATGGTTGGTACTCAGCTTCTTTTGTGTCCATGCAACCAGACACGCCGTTCCATCTGCGCCGTGTAATCAAGGTGCTGGACCCGCACCGTCTGCAGCGGGGCGCCTCGCGACCAGAGCAGGCCACTACATATCCATATGAAAAGGCTCCCAACATTGAAGGCACCACACACGGCGTGTTGTTTTTCCTTATTTATTGCTGGACTGCGGGGCACAAAACTTCGCTGTTCCAGCCTTTCAATATGCCAGTACTCCATACGCGTTTTGGGCGTTCCTTCGCCCTTGGTCTCTGGAATGGCTTGAGGAGATGAGGCGACAAACAATGACATCGCACTCGCGATGAATTTATAAGTCCCGCCCATGGGGGCGTATACACCGAGTGCATTGTGGTCTTTTGAGTTCAAGCGTTGCGGGCGTTCCTTCGCCCTTGGTCTCTGGAATGGCTTGAGGAGATGAGGCGACAAACAATGACATCGCACTCGCGATTAATTTATAAGTCCCGCCCACGTGGGCGTATACACTAAGTGCATTGTGGTCTTTTGAGTTCAAAGTGTTTGATTCGTTAGATGCCTCAATATTTTTGCCTCCTTAATGAAATTTGTTACCATAGTGGGTTGCTGTAAACTGCCATGGTGGGTACTCAGCTTCTTTTTGTGTCCATGCAACCAGACACGCCGTTCCATCTGCGCCGTGTAATCAAGGTGCTGGACCCGCACCGTCTGCAGCGGGGCGCCTTCGCGACCAGAGCAGGCCGCTACATATCCATATGAAAAGGCTCCCAACATTGAAGGCACCACACACGGCGTGTTGTTTTTCCTTATTTATTGCTGGACTGCGGGGCACAAAACTTCGCTGTTCCAGCCTTTCAATATGCCAGTACTCCATACGCGTTTCGGGCGTTCCTTCGCCCTTGGTCTCTGGAATGGCTTGAGGAGATGAGGCGACAAACAATGACATCGCACTCGCGATGAATTTATAAGTCCCGCCCATGGGGGCGTATACACCGAGTGCATTGTGGTCTTTTGAGTTCAAAGTGTTTGATTCATTAGATGCCTCAATATTTTTGCCTCCTTAATGAAATTTGTTACCACGGTGGGTTGCTGTAAACTGTCATGGTTGGTACTCAGCTTCTTTTGTGTCCATGCAACCAGACACGCCGTTCCATCTGCGCCGTGTAATCAAGGTGCTGGACCCGCACCGTCTGCAGCGGGCGCCTTCGCGACCTGAGCAGGCCGCTACATATCCATATGAAAAGGCTCCCAACATTGAAGGCACCACACACGGCGTGTTGTTTTTCCTTATTTATTGCAGGACTGCGGGGCACAAAACTTCGCTGTTCCAGCCTTTCAATATGCCAGTACTCCATACGCGTTTTGGGCGTTCCTTCGCCCTTGGTCTCTGGAATGGCTTGAGGAGATGAGGCGACAAACAATGACATCGCACTCGCGATGAATTTATAAGTCCCGCCCATGGGGGCGTATACACCGAGTGCATTGTGGTCTTTTGAGTTCAAAGTGTTTGATTCATTAGATGCCTCAATATTTTTGCCTCCTTAATGAAATTTGTTACCACAGTGGGTTGCTGTAAACTGTCATGGTTGGTACTCAGCTTCTTTTTGTGTCCATGCAACCAGACACGCCGTTCCATCTGCGCCGTGTAATCAAGGTGCTGGACCCGCACCGTCTGCAGCGGGGCGCCGCGACCAGAGCAGGCCGCTACATATCCATATGAAAAGGCTCCCAACATTGAAGGCACCACACACGGCGTGTTGTTTTTCCTTATTTATTGCTGGACTGCGGGGCACAAAACTTCGCTGTTCCAGCCTTTCAATATGCCAGTACTCCATACGGGTTTTGGGCGTTCCTTCGCCCTTGGTCTCTGGAATGGCTTGAGGAGATGAGGCGACAAACAATGACATCGCACTCGCGATGAATTTATAAGTCCCGCCCATGGGGGCGTTTACACCGAGTGCATTGTGGTCTTTTGAGTTCACGTGTTTCGGGCGTTCCTTCGCCCTTGGTCTTTGGAATGGCTTGAGGAGATGAGGCGACAAACAATGACATCGCACTCGCGATGAATTTATAAGTCCCGCCCACGTGGGCGTACACACTAAGTGCATTGTGGTCTTTTGAGTTCAAAGTGTTTGATTCGTTAGATGCCTCAATATTTTTGCCTCCTTAATGAAATTTGTTACCACAGTGGGTTGCTGTAAACTGTCATGGTTGGTACTCAGCTTCTTTTTGTGTCCATGCAACCAGACACGCCGTTCCATCTGCGCCGTGTAATCAAGGTGCTGGACCCGCACCGTCTGCAGCGGGGCGCCTCGCGACCAGAGCAGGCCGCTACATATCCATATGAAAAGGCTCCCAACATTGAAGGCACCACACACGGCGTGTTGTTTTTCCTTATTTATTGCTGGACTGCGGGGCACAAAACTTCGCTGTTCCAGCCTTTCAATATGCCAGTACTCCATACGCGTTTTGGGCGTTCCTTCGCCCTTGGTCTCTGGAATGGCTTGAGGAGATGAGGCGACAAACAATGACATCGCACTCGCGATGAATTTATAAGTCCCGCCCATGGGGGCGTATACACCGAGTGCATTGTGGTCTTTTGAGTTCAAGCGTTGCGGGCGTTCCTTCGCCCTTGGTCTCTGGAATGGCTTGAGGAGATGAGGCGACAAACAATGACATCGCACTCGCGATTAATTTATAAGTCCCGCCCACGTGGGCGTATACACTAAGTGCATTGTGGTCTTTTGAGTTCAAAGTGTTTGATTCGTTAGATGCCTCAATATTTTTGCCTCCTTAATGAAATTTGTTACCATAGTGGGTTGAGGTAAACTGCCATGGTGGGTACTCAGCTTCTATTTGTGTCCATGCAACCAGACACGCCGTTCCATCTGCGCCGTGTAATCAAGGTGCTGGACCCGCACCGTCTGCAGCGGGGCGCCTTCGCGACCAGAGCAGGCCGCTACATATCCATATGAAAAGGCTCCCAACATTGAAGGCACCACACACGGCGTGTTGTTTTTCCTTATTTATTGCAGGAATGCGGGGCACAAAACATCGCTGTTCCAGCCTTTCAATATGCCAGTACTCCATACGCGTTTCGGGCGTTCCTTCGCCCTTGGTCTCTGGAATGGCTTGAGGAGATGAGGCGACAAACAATGACATCGCACTCGCGATGAATTTATAAGTCCCGCCCATGGGGGCGTATACACCGAGTGCATTGTGGTCTTTTGAGTTCAAAGTGTTTGATTCATTAGATGCCTCAATATTTTTGCCTCCTTAATGAAATTTGTTACCACAGTGGGTTGCTGTAAACTGTCATGGTTGGTACTCAGCTTCTTTTGTGTCCATGCAACCAGACACGCCGTTCCATCTGCGCCGTGTAATCAAGGTGCTGGACCCGCACCGTCTGCAGCGGGCGCCTTCGCGACCAGAGCAGGCCGCTACATATCCATATGAAAAGGCTCCCAACATTGAAGGCACCACACACGGCGTGTTGTTTTTCCTTATTTATTGCTGGACTGCGGGGCACAAAACTTCGCTGTTCCAGCCTTTCAATATGCCAGTACTCCATACGCGTTTCGGGCGTTCCTTCGCCCTTGGTCTCTGGAATGGCTTGAGGAGATGAGGCGACAAACAATGACATCGCACTCGCGATGAATTTATAAGTCCCGCCCATGGGGGCGTATACACCGAGTGCATTGTGGTCTTTTGAGTTCACGCGTTTCGGGCGTTCCTTCGCCCTTGGTCTCTGGAATGGCTTGAGGAGATGAGGCGAAAAACAATGACATCGCACTCGCGATGAATTTATAAGTCCCGCCCACGTGGGCGTATACACTAAGTGCATTGTGGTCTTTTGAGTTCAAAGTGTTTGATTCGTTAGATGCCTCAATATTTTTGCCTCCTTAATGAAATTTGTTACCACAGTGGGTTGCTGTAAACTGTCATGGTTGGTACTCAGCTTTTTTTGTGTCCATGCAACCAGACACGCCGTTCCATCTGCGCCGTGTAATCAAGGTGCTGGACCCGCACCGTCTGCAGCGGGGCGCCTTCGCGACCAGAGCAGGCCGCTACATATCCATATGAAAAGGCTCCCAACATTGAAGGCACCACACACGGCGTGTTGTTTTTCCTTATTTATTGCAGGACTGCGGGGCACAAAACATCGCTGTTCCAGCCTTTCAATATGCCAGTACTCCATACGCGTTTCGGGCGTTCCTTCGCCCTTGGTCTCTGGAATGGCTTGAGGAGATGAGGCGACAAACAATGACATCGCACTCGCGATGAATTTATAAGTCCCGCCCACGTGGGCGTATACACCGAGTGCATTGTGGTCTCTTGAGTTCACGCTTTTCGGGCGTTCCTTCGCCCTTGGTCTCTGGAATGGCTTGAGGAGATGAGGCGACAAACAATGACATCGCACTCGCGATGAATTTATAAGTCCCGCCCACGTGGGCGTACACACTAAGTGCATTGTGGTCTTTTGAGTTCAAAGTGTTTGATTCGTTAGATGCCTCAATATTTTTGCCTCCTTAATGAAATTTGTTACCACAGTGGGTTGCTGTAAACTGTCATGGTTGGTACTCAGCTTCTTTTTGTGTCCATGCAACCAGACACGCCTGTTCCATCTGCGCCGTGTAATCAAGGTGCTGGACCCGCACCGTCTGCAGCGGGGCGCCTTCGCGACCAGAGCAGGCCGCTACATATCCATATGAAAAGGCTCCCAACATTGAAGGCACCACACACGGCGTGTTGTTTTTCCTTATTTATTGCTGGACTGCGGGGCACAAAACTTCGCTGTTCCAGCCTTTCAATATGCCAGTACTCCATACGCGTTTTGGGCGTTCCTTCGCCCTTGGTCTCTGGAATGGCTTGAGGAGATGAGGCGACAAACAATGACATCGCACTCGCGATGAATTTATAAGTCCCGCCCATGGGGGTGTATACACCGAGTGCATTGTGGTCTTTTGAGTTCAAGCTGCTTGGGCGTTCCTTCGCCCTTGGTCTCTGGAATGGCTTGAGGAGATGAGGCGACAAACAATGACATCGCACTCGCGATTAATTTATAAGTCCCGCCCACGTGGGCGTATACACTAAGTGCATTGTGGTCTTTTGAGTTCAAAGTGTTTGATTCGTTAGATGCCTCAATATTTTTGCCTCCTTAATGAAATTTGTTACCATAGTGGGTTGCTGTAAACTGCCATGGTGGGTACTCAGCTTCTTTTGTGTCCATGCAACCAGACACGCCGTTCCATCTGCGCCGTGTAATCAAGGTGCTGGACCCGCACCGTCTGCAGCGGGGCGCCTTCGCGACCAGAGCAGGCCGCTACATATCCATATGAAAAGGCTCCCAACATTGAAGGCACCACACACGGCGTGTTGTTTTTCCTTATTTATTGCTGGACTGCGGGGCACAAAACTTCGCTGTTCCAGCCTTTCAATATGCCAGTACTCCATACGCGTTTCGGGCGTTCCTTCGCCCTTGGTCTCTGGAATGGCTTGAGGAGATGAGGCGACAAACAATGACATCGCACTCGCGATGAATTTATAAGTCCCGCCCATGGGGGCGTATACACCGAGTGCATTGTGGTCTTTTGAGTTCAAAGTGTTTGATTCATTAGATGCCTCAATATTTTTGCCTCCTTAATGAAATTTGTTACCACAGTGGGTTGCTGTAAACTGTCATGGTTGGTACTCAGCTTCTTTTTGTGTCCATGCAACCAGACACGCCGTTCCATCTGCGCCGTGTAATCAAGGTGCTGGACCCGCACCGTCTGCAGCGGGCGCCTTCGCGACCAGAGCAGGCCGCTACATATCCATATGAAAAGGCTCCCAACATTGAAGGCACCACACACGGCGTGTTGTTTTTCCTTATTTATTGCAGGACTGCGGGGCACAAAACTTCGCTGTTCCAGCCTTTCAATATGCCAGTACTCCATACGCGTTTTGGGCGTTCCTTCGCCCTTGGTCTCTGGAATGGCTTGAGGAGATGAGGCGACAAACAATGACATCGCACTCGCGATGAATTTATAAGTCCCGCCCATGGGGGCGTATACACCGAGTGCATTGTGGTCTTTTGAGTTCAAAGTGTTTGATTCATTAGATGCCTCAATATTTTTGCCTCCTTAATGAAATTTGTTACCACAGTGGGTTGCTGTAAACTGTCATGGTTGGTACTCAGCTTCTTTTGTGTCCATGCAACCAGACACGCCGTTCCATCTGCGCCGTGTAATCAAGGTGCTGGACCCGCACCGTCTGCAGCGGGGCGCCTTCGCGACCAGAGCAGGCCGCTACATATCCATATGAAAAGGCTCCCAACATTGAAGGCACCACACACGGCGTGTTGTTTTTCCTTATTTATTGCTGGACTGCGGGGCACAAAACTTCGCTGTTCCAGCCTTTCAATATGCCAGTACTCCATACGCGTTTTGGGCGTTCCTTCGCCCTTGGTCTCTGGAATGGCTTGAGGAGATGAGGCGACAAACAATGACATCGCACTCGCGATGAATTTATAAGTCCCGCCCATGGGGGCGTATACACCGAGTGCATTGTGGTCTTTTGAGTTCACGTGTTTCGGGCGTTCCTTCGCCCTTGGTCTCTGGAATGGCTTGAGGAGATGAGGCGACAAACAATGACATCGCACTCGCGATGAATTTATAAGTCCCGCCCACGTGGGCGTATACACTGAGTGCATTGTGGTCTTTTGAGTTCAAAGTGTTTGATTCGTTAGATGCCTCAATATTTTTGCCTCCTTAATGAAATTTGTTACCATAGTGGGTTGCTGTAAACTGCCATGGTGGGTACTCAGCTTCTTTTTGTGTCCATGCAACCAGACACGCCGTTCCATCTGCGCCGTGTAATCAAGGTGCTGGACCCGCACCGTCTGCAGCGGGGCGCCTTCGCGACCAGAGCAGGCCGCTACATATCCATATGAAAAGGCTCCCAACATTGAAGGCACCACACACGGCGTGTTGTTTTTCCTTATTTATTGCTGGACTGCGGGGCACAAAACTTCGCTGTTCCAGCCTTTCAATATGCCAGTACTCCATACGCGTTTCGGGCGTTCCTTCGCCCTTGGTCTCTGGAATGGCTTGAGGAGATGAGGCGACAAACAATGACATCGCACTCGCGATGAATTTATAAGTCCCGCCCATGGGGGCGTATACACCGAGTGCATTGTGGTCTTTTGAGTTCAAAGTGTTTGATTCATTAGATGCCTCAATATTTTTGCCTCCTTAATGAAATTTGTTACCACAGTGGGTTGCTGTAAACTGTCATGGTTGGTACTCAGCTTCTTTTTGTGTCCATGCAACCAGACACGCCGTTCCATCTGCGCCGTGTAATCAAGGTGCTGGACCCGCACCGTCTGCAGCGGGCGCCTTCGCGACCAGAGCAGGCCGCTACATATCCATATGAAAAGGCTCCCAACATTGAAGGCACCACACACGGCGTGTTGTTTTTCCTTATTTATTGCAGGACTGCGGGGCACAAAACTTCGCTGTTCCAGCCTTTCAATATGCCAGTACTCCATACGCGTTTTGGGCGTTCCTTCGCCCTTGGTCTCTGGAATGGCTTGAGGAGATGAGGCGACAAACAATGACATCGCACTCGCGATGAATTTATAAGTCCCGCCCATGGGGGCGTATACACCGAGTGCATTGTGGTCTTTTGAGTTCAAAGTGTTTGATTCATTAGATGCCTCAATATTTTTGCCTCCTTAATGAAATTTGTTACCACAGTGGGTTGCTGTAAACTGTCATGGTTGGTACTCAGCTTCTTTTTGTGTCCATGCAACCAGACACGCCGTTCCATCTGCGCCGTGTAATCAAGGTGCTGGACCCGCACCGTCTGCAGCGGGGCGCCTTCGCGACCAGAGCAGGCCGCTACATATCCATATGAAAAGGCTCCCAACATTGAAGGCACCACACACGGCGTGTTGTTTTTCCTTATTTATTGCTGGACTGCGGGGCACAAAACTTCGCTGTTCCAGCCTTTCAATATGCCAGTACTCCATACGCGTTTTGGGCGTTCCTTCGCCCTTGGTCTCTGGAATGGCTTGAGGAGATGAGGCGACAAACAATGACATCGCACTCGCGATGAATTTATAAGTCCCGCCCATGGGGGCGTATACACCGAGTGCATTGTGGTCTTTTGAGTTCACGTGTTTCGGGCGTTCCTTCGCCCTTGGTCTCTGGAATGGCTTGAGGAGATGAGGCGACAAACAATGACATCGCACTCGCGATGAATTTATAAGTCCCGCCCACGTGGGCGTACACACTAAGTGCATTGTGGTCTTTTGAGTTCAAAGTGTTTGATTCGTTAGATGCCTCAATATTTTTGCCTCCTTAATGAAATTTGTTACCACAGTGGGTTGCTGTAAACTGTCATGGTTGGTACTCAGCTTCTTTTTGTGTCCATGCAACCAGACACGCCGTTCCATCTGCGCCGTGTAATCAAGGTGCTGGACCCGCACCGTCTGCAGCGGGCGCCTTCGCGACCAGAGCAGGCCGCTACATATCCATATGAAAAGGCTCCCAACATTGAAGGCACCACACACGGCGTGTTGTTTTTCCTTATTTATTGCTGGACTGCGGGGCACAAAACTTCGCTGTTCCAGCCTTTCAATATGCCAGTACTCCATACGCGTTTTGGGCGTTCCTTCGCCCTTGGTCTCTGGAATGGCTTGAGGAGATGAGGCGACAAACAATGACATCGCACTCGCGATGAATTTATAAGTCCCGCCCATGGGGGCGTATACACCGAGTGCATTGTGGTCTTTTGAGTTCAAGCGTTTCGGGCGTTCCTTCGCCCTTGGTCTCTGGAATGGCTTGAGGAGATGAGGCGACAAACAATGACATCGCACTCGCGATTAATTTATAAGTCCCGCCCACGTGGGCGTATACACTAAGTGCATTGTGGTCTTTTGAGTTCAAAGTGTTTGATTCGTTAGATGCCTCAATATTTTTGCCTCCTTAATGAAATTTGTTACCATAGTGGGTTGCTGTAAACTGCCATGGTGGGTACTCAGCTTCTTTTTGTGTCCATGCAACCAGACACGCCGTTCCATCTGCGCCGTGTAATCAAGGTGCTGGACCCGCACCGTCTGCAGCGGGGCGCCTTCGCGACCAGAGCAGGCCGCTACATATCCATATGAAAAGGCTCCCAACATTGAAGGCACCACACACGGCGTGTTGTTTTTCCTTATTTATTGCTGGACTGCGGGGCACAAAACTTCGCTGTTCCAGCCTTTCAATATGCCAGTACTCCATACGCGTTTCGGGCGTTCCTTCGCCCTTGGTCTCTGGAATGGCTTGAGGAGATGAGGCGACAAACAATGACATCGCACTCGCGATGAATTTATAAGTCCCGCCCATGGGGGCGTATACACCGAGTGCATTGTGGTCTTTTGAGTTCAAAGTGTTTGATTCATTAGATGCCTCAATATTTTTGCCTCCTTAATAAAATTTGTTACCACAGTGGGTTGCTGTAAACTGTCATGGTTGGTACTCAGCTTCTTTTTGTGTCCATGCAACCAGACACGCCGTTCCATCTGCGCCGTGTAATCAAGGTGCTGGACCCGCACCGTCTGCAGCGGGGCGCCTTCGCGACCAGAGCAGGCCGCTACATATCCATATGAAAAGGCTCCCAACATTGAAGGCACCACACACGGCGTGTTGTTTTTCCTTATTTATTGCAGGACTGCGGGGCACAAAACTTCGCTGTTCCAGCCTTTCAATATGCCAGTACTCCATACGCGTTTTGGGCGTTCCTTCGCCCTTGGTCTCTGGAATGGCTTGAGGAGATGAGGCGACAAACAATGACATCGCACTCGCGATGAATTTATAAGTCCCGCCCATGGGGGCGTATACACCGAGTGCATTGTGGTCTTTTGAGTTCAAAGTGTTTGATTCATTAGATGCCTCAATATTTTTGCCTCCTTAATGAAATTTGTTACCACAGTGGGTTGCTGTAAACTGTCATGGTTGGTACTCAGCTTCTTTTTGTGTCCATGCAACCAGACACGCCGTTCCATCTGCGCCGTGTAATCAAGGTGCTGGACCCGCACCGTCTGCAGCGGGGCGCCTTCGCGACCAGAGCAGGCCGCTACATATCCATATGAAAAGGCTCCCAACATTGAAGGCACCACACACGGCGTGTTGTTTTTCCTTATTTATTGCTGGACTGCGGGGCACAAAACTTCGCTGTTCCAGCCTTTCAATATGCCAGTACTCCATACGGGTTTTGGGCGTTCCTTCGCCCTTGGTCTCTGGAATGGCTTGAGGAGATGAGGCGACAAACAATGACATCGCACTCGCGATGAATTTATAAGTCCCGCCCATGGGGGCGTTTACACCGAGTGCATTGTGGTCTTTTGAGTTCACGTGTTTCGGGCGTTCCTTCGCCCTTGGTCTTTGGAATGGCTTGAGGAGATGAGGCGACAAACAATGACATCGCACTCGCGATGAATTTATAAGTCCCGCCCACGTGGGCGTACACACTAAGTGCATTGTGGTCTTTTGAGTTCAAAGTGTTTGATTCGTTAGATGCCTCAATATTTTTGCCTCCTTAATGAAATTTGTTACCACAGTGGGTTGCTGTAAACTGTCATGGTTGGTACTCAGCTTCTTTTTGTGTCCATGCAACCAGACACGCCGTTCCATCTGCGCCGTGTAATCAAGGTGCTGGACCCGCACCGTCTGCAGCGGGCGCCTTCGCGACCAGAGCAGGCCGCTACATATCCATATGAAAAGGCTCCCAACATTGAAGGCACCACACACGGCGTGTTGTTTTTCCTTATTTATTGCTGGACTGCGGGGCACAAAACTTCGCTGTTCCAGCCTTTCAATATGCCAGTACTCCATACGCGTTTTGGGCGTTCCTTCGCCCTTGGTCTCTGGAATGGCTTGAGGAGATGAGGCGACAAACAATGACATCGCACTCGCGATGAATTTATAAGTCCCGCCCATGGGGGCGTATACACCGAGTGCATTGTGGTCTTTTGAGTTCAAGCGTGTTCGGGCGTTCCTTCGCCCTTGGTCTCTGGAATGGCTTGAGGAGATGAGGCGACAAACAATGACATCGCACTCGCGATTAATTTATAAGTCCCGCCCACGTGGGCGTATACACTAAGTGCATTGTGGTCTTTTGAGTTCAAAGTGTTTGATTCGTTAGATGCCTCAATATTTTTGCCTCCTTAATGAAATTTGTTACCATAGTGGGTTGCTGTAAACTGCCATGGTGGGTACTCAGCTTCTATTTGTGTCCATGCAACCAGACACGCCGTTCCATCTGCGCCGTGTAATCAAGGTGCTGGACCCGCACCGTCTGCAGCGGGGCGCCTTCGCGACCAGAGCAGGCCGCTACATATCCATATGAAAAGGCTCCCAACATTGAAGGCACCACACACGGCGTGTTGTTTTTCCTTATTTATTGCAGGAATGCGGGGCACAAAACATCGCTGTTCCAGCCTTTCAATATGCCAGTACTCCATACGCGTTTCGGGCGTTCCTTCGCCCTTGGTCTCTGGAATGGCTTGAGGAGATGAGGCGACAAACAATGACATCGCACTCGCGATGAATTTATAAGTCCCGCCCATGGGGGCGTATACACCGAGTGCATTGTGGTCTTTTGAGTTCAAAGTGTTTGATTCATTAGATGCCTCAATATTTTTGCCTCCTTAATGAAATTTGTTACCACAGTGGGTTGCTGTAAACTGTCATGGTTGGTACTCAGCTTCTTTTTGTGTCCATGCAACCAGACACGCCGTTCCATCTGCGCCGTGTAATCAAGGTGCTGGACCCGCACCGTCTGCAGCGGGCGCCTTCGCGACCAGAGCAGGCCGCTACATATCCATATGAAAAGGCTCCCAACATTGAAGGCACCACACACGGCGTGTTGTTTTTCCTTATTTATTGCTGGACTGCGGGGCACAAAACTTCGCTGTTCCAGCCTTTCAATATGCCAGTACTCCATACGCGTTTCGGGCGTTCCTTCGCCCTTGGTCTCTGGAATGGCTTGAGGAGATGAGGCGACAAACAATGACATCGCACTCGCGATGAATTTATAAGTCCCGCCCATGGGGGCGTATACACCGAGTGCATTGTGGTCTTTTGAGTTCACGCGTTTCGGGCGTTCCTTCGCCCTTGGTCTCTGGAATGGCTTGAGGAGATGAGGCGAAAAACAATGACATCGCACTCGCGATGAATTTATAAGTCCCGCCCACGTGGGCGTATACACTAAGTGCATTGTGGTCTTTTGAGTTCAAAGTGTTTGATTCGTTAGATGCCTCAATATTTTTGCCTCCTTAATGAAATTTGTTACCACAGTGGGTTGCTGTAAACTGTCATGGTTGGTACTCAGCTTTTTTTTGTGTCCATGCAACCAGACACGCCGTTCCATCTGCGCCGTGTAATCAAGGTGCTGGACCCGCACCGTCTGCAGCGGGGCGCCTTCGCGACCAGAGCAGGCCGCTACATATCCATATGAAAAGGCTCCCAACATTGAAGGCACCACACACGGCGTGTTGTTTTTCCTTATTTATTGCAGGACTGCGGGGCACAAAACATCGCTGTTCCAGCCTTTCAATATGCCAGTACTCCATACGCGTTTTGGGCGTTCCTTCGCCCTTGGTCTCTGGAATGGCTTGAGGAGATGAGGCGACAAACAATGACATCGCACTCGCGATGAATTTATAAGTCCCGCCCACGTGGGCGTATACACCGAGTGCATTGTGGTCTCTTGAGTTCACGCGTTTCGGGCGTTCCTTCGCCCTTGGTCTCTGGAATGGCTTGAGGAGATGAGGCGACAAACAATGACATCGCACTCGCGATGAATTTATAAGTCCCGCCCACGTGGGCGTACACACTAAGTGCATTGTGGTCTTTTGAGTTCAAAGTGTTTGATTCGTTAGATGCCTCAATATTTTTGCCTCCTTAATGAAATTTGTTACCACAGTGGGTTGCTGTAAACTGTCATGGTTGGTACTCAGCTTCTTTTTGTGTCCATGCAACCAGACACGCCGTTCCATCTGCGCCGTGTAATCAAGGTGCTGGACCCGCACCGTCTGCAGCGGGCGCCTTCGCGACCAGAGCAGGCCGCTACATATCCATATGAAAAGGCTCCCAACATTGAAGGCACCACACACGGCGTGTTGTTTTTCCTTATTTATTGCTGGACTGCGGGGCACAAAACTTCGCTGTTCCAGCCTTTCAATATGCCAGTACTCCATACGCGTTTTGGGCGTTCCTTCGCCCTTGGTCTCTGGAATGGCTTGAGGAGATGAGGCGACAAACAATGACATCGCACTCGCGATGAATTTATAAGTCCCGCCCATGGGGGTGTATACACCGAGTGCATTGTGGTCTTTTGAGTTCAAGCGTTTCGGGCGTTCCTTCGCCCTTGGTCTCTGGAATGGCTTGAGTAGATGAGGCGACAAACAATGACATCGCACTCGCGATTAATTTATAAGTCCCGCCCACGTGGGCGTATACACTAAGTGCATTGTGGTCTTTTGAGTTCAAAGTGTTTGATTCGTTAGATGCCTCAATATTTTTGCCTCCTTAATGAAATTTGTTACCATAGTGGGTTGCTGTAAACTGCCATGGTGGGTACTCAGCTTCTTTTTGTGTCCATGCAACCAGACACGCCGTTCCATCTGCGCCGTGTAATCAAGGTGCTGGACCCGCACCGTCTGCAGCGGGGCGCCTTCGCGACCAGAGCAGGCCGCTACATATCCATATGAAAAGGCTCCCAACATTGAAGGCACCACACACGGCGTGTTGTTTTTCCTTATTTATTGCTGGACTGCGGGGCACAAAACTTCGCTGTTCCAGCCTTTCAATATGCCAGTACTCCATACGCGTTTCGGGCGTTCCTTCGCCCTTGGTCTCTGGAATGGCTTGAGGAGATGAGGCGACAAACAATGACATCGCACTCGCGATGAATTTATAAGTCCCGCCCATGGGGGCGTATACACCGAGTGCATTGTGGTCTTTTGAGTTCAAAGTGTTTGATTCATTAGATGCCTCAATATTTTTGCCTCCTTAATGAAATTTGTTACCACAGTGGGTTGCTGTAAACTGTCATGGTTGGTACTCAGCTTCTTTTTGTGTCCATGCAACCAGACACGCCGTACCATCTGCGCCGTGTAATCAAGGTACTGGACCCGCACCGTCTGCAGCGGGGCGCCTTCGCGACCAGAGCAGGCCGCTACATATCCATATGAAAAGGCTCCCAACATTGAAGGCACCACACACGGCGTGTTGTTTTTCCTTATTTATTGCAGGACTGCGGGGCACAAAACTTCGCTGTTCCAGCCTTTCAATATGCCAGTACTCCATACGCGTTTTGGGCGTTCCTTCGCCCTTGGTCTCTGGAATGGCTTGAGGAGATGAGGCGACAAACAATGACATCGCACTCGCGATGAATTTATAAGTCCCGCCCATGGGGGCGTATACACCGAGTGCATTGTGGTCTTTTGAGTTCAAAGTGTTTGATTCATTAGATGCCTCAATATTTTTGCCTCCTTAATGAAATTTGTTACCACAGTGGGTTGCTGTAAACTGTCATGGTTGGTACTCAGCTTCTTTTTGTGTCCATGCAACCAGACACGCCGTTCCATCTGCGCCGTGTAATCAAGGTGCTGGACCCGCACCGTCTGCAGCGGGGCGCCTTCGCGACCAGAGCAGGCCGCTACATATCCATATGAAAAGGCTCCCAACATTGAAGGCACCACACACGGCGTGTTGTTTTTCCTTATTTATTGCTGGACTGCGGGGCACAAAACTTCGCTGTTCCAGCCTTTCAATATGCCAGTACTCCATACGCGTTTTGGGCGTTCCTTCGCCCTTGGTCTCTGGAATGGCTTGAGGAGATGAGGCGACAAACAATGACATCGCACTCGCGATGAATTTATAAGTCCCGCCCATGGGGGCGTATACACCGAGTGCATTGTGGTCTTTTGAGTTCACGTGTTTCGGGCGTTCCTTCGCCCTTGGTCTCTGGAATGGCTTGAGGAGATGAGGCGACAAACAATGACATCGCACTCGCGATGAATTTATAAGTCCCGCCCACGTGGGCGTACACACTAAGTGCATTGTGGTCTTTTGAGTTCAAAGTGTTTGATTCGTTAGATGCCTCAATATTTTTGCCTCCTTAATGAAATTTGTTACCACAGTGGGTTGCTGTAAACTGTCATGGTTGGTACTCAGCTTCTTTTTGTGTCCATGCAACCAGACACGCCGTTCCATCTGCGCCGTGTAATCAAGGTGCTGGACCCGCACCGTCTGCAGCGGGCGCCTTCGCGACCAGAGCAGGCCGCTACATATCCATATGAAAAGGCTCCCAACATTGAAGGCACCACACACGGCGTGTTGTTTTTCCTTATTTATTGCTGGACTGCGGGGCACAAAACTTCGCTGTTCCAGCCTTTCAATATGCCAGTACTCCATACGCGTTTTGGGCGTTCCTTCGCCCTTGGTCTCTGGAATGGCTTGAGGAGATGAGGCGACAAACAATGACATCGCACTCGCGATGAATTTATAAGTCCCGCCCATGGGGGCGTATACACAGAGTGCATTGTGGTCTTTTGAGTTCAAGCGTTTCGGGCGTTCCTTCGCCCTTGGTCTCTGGAATGGCTTGAGGAGATGAGGTGACAAACAATGACATCGCACTCGCGATGAATTTATAAGTCCCGCCCATGGGGGCGTATACACCGAGTGCATTGTGGTCTTTTGAGTTCAAAGTGTTTGATTCATTAGATGCCTCAATATTTTTGCCTCCTTAATGAAATTTGTTACCACAGTGGGTTGCTGTAAACTGTCATGGTTGGTACTCAGCTTCTTTTTGTGTCCATGCAACCAGACACGCCGTTCCATCTGCGCCGTGTAATCAAGGTGCTAGACCCGCACCGTCTGCAGCGGGGCGCCTTCGCGACCAGAGCAGGCCGCTACATATCCATATGAAAAGGCTCCCAACATTGAAGGCACCACACACGGCGTGTTGTTTTTCCTTATTTATTGCTGGACTGCGGGGCACAAAACTTCGCTGTTCCAGCCTTTCAATATGCCAGTACTCCATACGCGTTTTGGGCGTTCCTTCGTCTCTGGAATGGCTTGAGGAGATGAGGCGACAAACAATGACATCGCACTCGCGATGAATTTATAAGTCCCGCCCATGGGGGCGTATACACCGAGTGCATTGTGGTCTTTTGAGTTCACGCGTTTCGGGCGTTCCTTCGCCCTTGGTCTCTGGAATGGCTTGAGGAGATGAGGCGACAAACAATGACATCGCACTCGCGACGAATTTATAAGTCCCGCCCTCGTGGGCATATACACTTAGTGCATTGTGGTCTTTTGAGTTCAAAGTGTTTGATTCGTTAGATGCCTCAATATTTTTGCCTCCTTAATGAAATTTGTTACCACAGTGGGTTGCTGTAAACTGTCATGGTTGGTACTCAGCTTCTTTTTGTGTCCATGCAACCAGACACGCCGTTCCATCTGCGCCGTGTAATCAAGGTGCTGGACCCGCACCGTCTGCAGCGGGGCGCCTTCGCGACCAGAGCAGGCCGCTACATATCCATATGAAAAGGCTCCCAACATTGAAGGCACCACACACGGCGTGTTGTTTTTCCTTATTTATTGCTGGACTGCGGGGCACAAAACTTCGCTGTTCCAGCCTTTCAATATGCCAGTACTCCATACGCGTTTTGGGCGTTCCTTCGCCCTTGGTCTCTGGAATGGCTTGAGGAGATGAGGCGACAAACAATGACATCGCACTCGCGATGAATTTATAAGTCCCGCCCATGGGGGCGTATACACCGAGTGCATTGTGGTCTTTTGAGTTCAAGCGTTTCGGGCGTTCCTTCGCCCTTGGTCTCTGGAATGGCTTGAGGAGATGAGGCGACAAACAATGACATCGCACTCGCGATTAATTTATAAGTCCCGCCCACGTGGGCGTATACACTAAGTGCATTGTGGTCTTTTGAGTTCAAAGTGTTTGATTCGTTAGATGCCTCAATATTTTTGCCTCCTTAATGAAATTTGTTACCATAGTGGGTTGCTGTAAACTGCCATGGTGGGTACTCAGCTTCTTTTGTGTCCATGCAACCAGACACGCCGTTCCATCTGCGCCGTGTAATCAAGGTGCTGGACCCGCACCGTCTGCAGCGGGCGCCTTCGCGACCAGAGCAGGCCGCTACATATCCATATGAAAAGGCTCCCAACATTGAAGGCACCACACACGGCGTGTTGTTTTTCCTTATTTATTGCAGGACTGCGGGGCACAAAACATCGCTGTTCCAGCCTTTCAATATGCCAGTACTCCATACGCGTTTCGGGCGTTCCTTCGCCCTTGGTCTCTGGAATGGCTTGAGGAGATGAGGCGACAAACAATGACATCGCACTCGCGATGAATTTATAAGTCCCGCCCATGGGGGCGTATACACCGAGTGCATTGTGGTCTTTTGAGTTCAAAGTGTTTGATTCATTAGATGCCTCAATATTTTTGCCTCCTTAATGAAATTTGTTACCACAGTGGGTTGCTGTAAACTGTCATGGTTGGTACTCAGCTTCTTTTTGTGTCCATGCAACCAGACACGCCGTTCCATCTGCGCCGTGTAATCAAGGTGCTGGACCCGCACCGTCTGCAGCGGGCGCCTTCGCGACCAGAGCAGGCCGCTACATATCCATATGAAAAGGCTCCCAACATTGAAGGCACCACACACGGCGTGTTGTTTTTCCTTATTTATTGCAGGACTGCGGGGCACAAAACTTCGCTGTTCCAGCCTTTCAATATGCCAGTACTCCATACGCGTTTTGGGCGTTCCTTCGCCCTTGGTCTCTGGAATGGCTTGAGGAGATGAGGTGACAAACAATGACATCGCACTCGCGATGAATTTATAAGTCCCGCCCATGGGGGCGTATACACCGAGTGCATTGTGGTCTTTTGAGTTCAAAGTGTTTGATTCATTAGATGCCTCAATATTTTTGCCTCCTTAATGAAATTTGTTACCACAGTGGGTTGCTGTAAACTGTCATGGTTGGTACTCAGCTTCTTTTTGTGTCCATGCAACCAGACACGCCGTTCCATCTGCGCCGTGTAATCAAGGTGCTGGACCCGCACCGTCTGCAGCGGGCGCCTTCGCGACCAGAGCAGGCCGCTACATATCCATATGAAAAGGCTCCCAACATTGAAGGCACCACACACGGCGTGTTGTTTTTCCTTATTTATTGCAGGACTGCGGGGCACAAAACTTCGCTGTTCCAGCCTTTCAATATGCCAGTACTCCATACGCGTTTTGGGCGTTCCTTCGCCCTTGGTCTCTGGAATGGCTTGAGGAGATGAGGTGACAAACAATGACATCGCACTCGCGATGAATTTATAAGTCCCGCCCATGGGGGCGTATACACCGAGTGCATTGTGGTCTTTTGAGTTCAAAGTGTTTGATTCATTAGATGCCTCAATATTTTTGCCTCCTTAATGAAATTTGTTACCACAGTGGGTTGCTGTAAACTGTCATGGTTGGTACTCAGCTTCTTTTTGTGTCCATGCAACCAGACACGCCGTTCCATCTGCGCCGTGTAATCAAGGTGCTGGACCCGCACCGTCTGCAGCGGGGCGCCTTCGCGACCAGAGCAGGCCGCTACATATCCATATGAAAAGGCTCCCAACATTGAAGGCACCACACACGGCGTGTTGTTTTTCCTTATTTATTGCTGGACTGCGGGGCACAAAACTTCGCTGTTCCAGCCTTTCAATATGCCAGTACTCCATACGCGTTTTGGGCGTTCCTTCGCCCTTCGTCTCTGGAATGGCTTGAGGAGATGAGGCGACAAACAATGACATCGCACTCGCGATGAATTTATAAGTCCCGCCCATGGGGGCGTATACACCGAGTGCATTGTGGTCTTTTGAGTTCACGCGTTTCGGGCGTTCCTTCGCCCTTGGTCTCTGGAATGGCTTGAGGAGATGAGGCGACAAACAATGACATCGCACTCGCGATGGATTTATAAGTCCCGCCCACGTGGGCGTATACACTAAGTGCATTGTGGTCTTTTGAGTTCAAAGTGTTTGATTCGTTAGATGCCTCAATATTTTTGCCTCCTTAATGAAATTTGTTACCACAGTGGGTTGCTGTAAACTGTCATGGTTGGTACTCAGCTTCTTTTTGTGTCCATGCAACCAGACACGCCGTTCCATCTGCGCCGTGTAATCAAGGTGCTGGACCCGCACCGTCTGCAGCGGGGCGCCTTCGCGACCAGAGCAGGCCGCTACATATCCATATGAAAAGGCTCCCAACATTGAAGGCACCACACACGGCGTGTTGTTTTTCCTTATTTATTGCAGGACTGCGGGGCACAAAACATCGCTGTTCCAGCCTTTCAATATGCCAGTACTCCATACGCGTTTTGGGCGTTCCTTCGCCCTTGGTCTCTGGAATGGCTTGAGGAGATGAGGCGACAAACAATGACATCGCACTCGCGATGAATTTATAAGTCCCGCCCACGTGGGCGTATACACCGAGTGCATTGTGGTCTCTTGAGTTCACGCGTTTCGGGCGTTCCTTCGCCCTTGGTCTCTGGAATGGCTTGAGGAGATGAGGCGACAAACAATGACATCGCACTCGCGATTAATTTATAAGTCCCGCCCACGTGGGCGTATACACTGAGTGCATTGTGGTCTTTTGAGTTCAAAGTGTTTGATTCGTTAGATGCCTCAATATTTTTGCCTCCTTAATGAAATTTGTTACCATAGTGGGTTGCTGTAAACTGCCATGGTGGGTACTCAGCTTCTTTTTGTGTCCATGCAACCAGACACGCCGTTCCATCTGCGCCGTGTAATCAAGGTGCTGGACCCGCACCGTCTGCAGCGGGGCGCCTTCGCGACCAGAGCAGGCCGCTACATATCCATATGAAAAGGCTCCCAACATTGAAGGCACCACACACGGCGTGTTGTTTTTCCTTATTTATTGCTGGACTGCGGGGCACAAAACTTCGCTGTTCCAGCCTTTCAATATGCCAGTACTCCATACGCGTTTCGGGCGTTCCTTCGCCCTTGGTCTCTGGAATGGCTTGAGGAGATGAGGCGACAAACAATGACATCGCACTCGCGATGAATTTATAAGTCCCGCCCATGGGGGCGTATACACCGAGTGCATTGTGGTCTTTTGAGTTCAAAGTGTTTGATTCATTAGATGCCTCAATATTTTTGCCTCCTTAATGAAATTTGTTACCACAGTGGGTTGCTGTAAACTGTCATGGTTGGTACTCATCTTCTTTTTGTGTCCATGCAACCAGACACGCCGTTCCATCTGCGCCGTGTAATCAAGGTGCTGGACCCGCACCGTCTGCAGCGGGGCGCCTTCGCGACCAGAGCAGGCCGCTACATATCCATATGAAAAGGCTCCCAACATTGAAGGCACCACACACGCCGTGTTGTTTTTCCTTATTTATTGCAGGACTGCGGGGCACAAAACTTCGCTGTTCCAGCCTTTCAATATGCCAGTACTCCATACGCGTTTTGGGCGTTCCTTCGCCCTTGGTCTCTGGAATGGCTTGAGGAGATGAGGCGACAAACAATGACATCGCACTCGCGATGAATTTATAAGTCCCGCCCATGGGGGCGTATACACCGAGTGCATTGTGGTCTTTTGAGTTCAAAGTGTTTGATTCATTAGATGCCTCAATATTTTTGCCTCCTTAATGAAATTTGTTACCACAGTGGGTTGCTGTAAACTGTCATGGTTGGTACTCAGCTTCTTTTTGTGTCCATGCAACCAGACACGCCGTTCCATCTGCGCCGTGTAATCAAGGTGCTGGACCCGCACCGTCTGCAGCGGGGCGCCTTCGCGACCAGAGCAGGCCGCTACATATCCATATGAAAAGGCTCCCAACATTGAAGGCACCACACACGGCGTGTTGTTTTTCCTTATTTATTGCTGGACTGCGGGGTACAAAACTTCGCTGTTCCAGCCTTTCAATATGCCAGTACTCCATACGCGTTTTGGGCGTTCCTTCGCCCTTGGTCTCTGGAATGGCTTGAGGAGATGAGGCGACAAACAATGACATCGCACTCGCGATGAATTTATAAGTCCCGCCCATGGGGGCGTATACACCGAGTGCATTGTGGTCTTTTGAGTTCACGCGTTTCGGGCGTTCCTTCGCCCTTGGTCTCTGGAATGGCTTGAGGAGATGAGGCGACAAACAATGACATCGCACTCGCGATGAATTTATAAGTCCCGCCCACGTGGGCCTATACACTAAGTGCATTGTGGTCTTTTGAGTTCAAAGTGTTTGATTCGTTAGATGCCTCAATATTTTTGCCTCCTTAATGAAATTTGTTACCATAGTGGGTTGCTGTAAACTGCCATGGTGGGTACTCAGCTTCTTTTGTGTCCATGCAACCAGACACGCCGTTCCATCTGCGCCGTGTAATCAAGGTGCTGGACCCGCACCGTCTGCAGCGGGCGCCTTCGCGACCAGAGCAGGCCGCTACATATCCATATGAAAAGGCTCCCAACATTGAAGGCACCACACACGGCGTGTTGTTTTTCCTTATTTATTGCAGGACTGCGGGGCACAAAACTTCGCTGTTCCAGCCTTTCAATATGCCAGTACTCCATACGCGTTTCGGGCGTTCCTTCGCCCTTGGTCTCTGGAATGGCTTGAGGAGATGAGGCGACAAACAATGACATCGCACTCGCGATGAATTTATAAGTCCCGCCCATGGGGGCGTATACACCGAGTGCATTGTGGTCTTTTGAGTTCAAAGTGTTTGATTCATTAGATGCCTCAATATTTTTGCCTCCTTAATGAAATTTGTTACCACAGTGGGTTGCTGTAAACTGTCATGGTTGGTACTCAGCTTCTTTTTGTGTCCATGCAACCAGACACGCCGTTCCATCTGCGCCGTGTAATCAAGGTGCTGGACCCGCACCGTCTGCAGCGGGGCGCCTTCGCGACCAGAGCAGGCCGCTACATATCCATATGAAAAGGCTCCCAACATTGAAGGCACCACACACGGCGTGTTGTTTTTCCTTATTTATTGCAGGACTGCGGGGCACAAAACTTCGCTGTTCCAGCCTTTCAATATGCCAGTACTCCATACGCGTTTTGGGCGTTCCTTCGCCCTTGGTCTCTGGAATGGCTTGAGGAGATGAGGTGACAAACAATGACATCGCACTCGCGATGAATTTATAAGTCCCGCCCATGGGGGCGTATACACCGAGTGCATTGTGGTCTTTTGAGTTCAAAGTGTTTGATTCATTAGATGCCTCAATATTTTTGCCTCCTTAATGAAATTTGTTACCACAGTGGGTTGCTGTAAACTGTCATGGTTGGTACTCAGCTTCTTTTTGTGTCCATGCAACCAGACACGCCGTTCCATCTGCGCCGTGTAATCAAGGTGCTGGACCCGCACCGTCTGCAGCGGGGCGCCTTCGCGACCAGAGCAGGCCGCTACATATCCATATGAAAAGGCTCCCAACATTGAAGGCACCACACACGGCGTGTTGTTTTTCCTTATTTATTGCAGGACTGCGGGGCACAAAACTTCGCTGTTCCAGCCTTTCAATATGCCAGTACTCCATACGCGTTTTGGGCGTTCCTTCGCCCTTGGTCTCTGGAATGGCTTGAGGAGATGAGGTGACAAACAATGACATCGCACTCGCGATGAATTTATAAGTCCCGCCCATGGGGGCGTATACACCGAGTGCATTGTGGTCTTTTGAGTTCAAAGTGTTTGATTCATTAGATGCCTCAATATTTTTGCCTCCTTAATGAAATTTGTTACCACAGTGGGTTGCTGTAAACTGTCATGGTTGGTACTCAGCTTCTTTTTGTGTCCATGCAACCAGACACGCCGTTCCATCTGCGCCGTGTAATCAAGGTGCTGGACCCGCACCGTCTGCAGCGGGGCGCCTTCGCGACCAGAGCAGGCCGCTACATATCCATATGAAAAGGCTCCCAACATTGAAGGCACCACACACGGCGTGTTGTTTTTCCTTATTTATTGCTGGACTGCGGGGCACAAAACTTCGCTGTTCCAGCCTTTCAATATGCCAGTACTCCATACGCGTTTTGGGCGTTCCTTCGCCCTTCGTCTCTGGAATGGCTTGAGGAGATGAGGCGACAAACAATGACATCGCACTCGCGATGAATTTATAAGTCCCGCCCATGGGGGCGTATACACCGAGTGCATTGTGGTCTTTTGAGTTCACGCGTTTCGGGCGTTCCTTCGCCCTTGGTCTCTGGAATGGCTTGAGGAGATGAGGCGACAAACAATGACATCGCACTCGCGATGGATTTATAAGTCCCGCCCACGTGGGCGTATACACTAAGTGCATTGTGGTCTTTTGAGTTCAAAGTGTTTGATTCGTTAGATGCCTCAATATTTTTGCCTCCTTAATGAAATTTGTTACCACAGTGGGTTGCTGTAAACTGTCATGGTTGGTACTCAGCTTCTTTTTGTGTCCATGCAACCAGACACGCCGTTCCATCTGCGCCGTGTAATCAAGGTGCTGGACCCGCACCGTCTGCAGCGGGCGCCTTCGCGACCAGAGCAGGCCGCTACATATCCATATGAAAAGGCTCCCAACATTGAAGGCACCACACACGGCGTGTTGTTTTTCCTTATTTATTGCAGGACTGCGGGGCACAAAACATCGCTGTTCCAGCCTTTCAATATGCCAGTACTCCATACGCGTTTCGGGCGTTCCTTCGCCCTTGGTCTCTGGAATGGCTTGAGGAGATGAGGCGACAAACAATGACATCGCACTCGCGATGAATTTATAAGTCCCGCCCACGTGGGCGTATACACCGAGTGCATTGTGGTCTCTTGAGTTCACGCTTTTCGGGCGTTCCTTCGCCCTTGGTCTCTGGAATGGCTTGAGGAGATGAGGCGACAAACAATGACATCGCACTCGCGATTAATTTATAAGTCCCGCCCACGTGGGCGTATACACTGAGTGCATTGTGGTCTTTTGAGTTCAAAGTGTTTGATTCGTTAGATGCCTCAATATTTTTGCCTCCTTAATGAAATTTGTTACCATAGTGGGTTGCTGTAAACTGCCATGGTGGGTACTCAGCTTCTTTTGTGTCCATGCAACCAGACACGCCGTTCCATCTGCGCCGTGTAATCAAGGTGCTGGACCCGCACCGTCTGCAGCGGGCGCCTTCGCGACCAGAGCAGGCCGCTACATATCCATATGAAAAGGCTCCCAACATTGAAGGCACCACACACGGCGTGTTGTTTTTCCTTATTTATTGCTGGACTGCGGGGCACAAAACTTCGCTGTTCCAGCCTTTCAATATGCCAGTACTCCATACGCGTTTCGGGCGTTCCTTCGCCCTTGGTCTCTGGAATGGCTTGAGGAGATGAGGCGACAAACAATGACATCGCACTCGCGATGAATTTATAAGTCCCGCCCATGGGGGCGTATACACCGAGTGCATTGTGGTCTTTTGAGTTCAAAGTGTTTGATTCATTAGATGCCTCAATATTTTTGCCTCCTTAATGAAATTTGTTACCACAGTGGGTTGCTGTAAACTGTCATGGTTGGTACTCATCTTCTTTTTGTGTCCATGCAACCAGACACGCCGTTCCATCTGCGCCGTGTAATCAAGGTGCTGGACCCGCACCGTCTGCAGCGGGGCGCCTTCGCGACCAGAGCAGGCCGCTACATATCCATATGAAAAGGCTCCCAACATTGAAGGCACCACACACGCCGTGTTGTTTTTCCTTATTTATTGCAGGACTGCGGGGCACAAAACTTCGCTGTTCCAGCCTTTCAATATGCCAGTACTCCATACGCGTTTTGGGCGTTCCTTCGCCCTTGGTCTCTGGAATGGCTTGAGGAGATGAGGCGACAAACAATGACATCGCACTCGCGATGAATTTATAAGTCCCGCCCATGGAGGCGTATACACCGAGTGCATTGTGGTCTTTTGAGTTCAAAGTGTTTGATTCATTAGATGCCTCAATATTTTTGCCTCCTTAATGAAATTTGTTACCACAGTGGGTTGCTGTAAACTGTCATGGTTGGTACTCAGCTTCTTTTTGTGTCCATGCAACCAGACACGCCGTTCCATCTGCGCCGTGTAATCAAGGTGCTGGACCCGCACCGTCTGCAGCGGGGCGCCTTCGCGACCAGAGCAGGCCGCTACATATCCATATGAAAAGGCTCCCAACATTGAAGGCACCACACACGGCGTGTTGTTTTTCCTTATTTATTGCTGGACTGCGGGGTACAAAACTTCGCTGTTCCAGCCTTTCAATATGCCAGTACTCCATACGCGTTTTGGGCGTTCCTTCGCCCTTGGTCTCTGGAATGGCTTGAGGAGATGAGGCGACAAACAATGACATCGCACTCGCGATGAATTTATAAGTCCCGCCCATGGGGGCGTATACACCGAGTGCATTGTGGTCTTTTGAGTTCACGCGTTTCGGGCGTTCCTTCGCCCTTGGTCTCTGGAATGGCTTGAGGAGATGAGGCGACAAACAATGACATCGCACTCGCGATGAATTTATAAGTCCCGCCCACGTGGGCGTATACACTAAGTGCATTGTGGTCTTTTGAGTTCAAAGTGTTTGATTCGTTAGATGCCTCAATATTTTTGCCTCCTTAATGAAATTTGTTACCATAGTGGGTTGCTGTAAACTGCCATGGTGGGTACTCAGCTTCTTTTTGTCCATGCAACCAGACACGCCGTTCCATCTGCGCCGTGTAATCAAGGTGCTGGACCCGCACCGTCTGCAGCGGGGCGCCTTCGCGACCAGAGCAGGCCGCTACATATCCATATGAAAAGGCTCCCAACATTGAAGGCACCACACACGGCGTGTTGTTTTTCCTTATTTATTGCAGGACTGCGGGGCACAAAACTTCGCTGTTCCAGCCTTTCAATATGCCAGTACTCCATACGCGTTTCGGGCGTTCCTTCGCCCTTGGTCTCTGGAATGGCTTGAGGAGATGAGGCGACAAACAATGACATCGCACTCGCGATGAATTTATAAGTCCCGCCCACGTGGGCGTATACACCGAGTGCATTGTGGTCTTTTGAGTTCACGCGTTTCGGGCGTTCCTTCGCCCTTGGTCTCTGGAATGGCTTGAGGAGATGACGTTATAGTTAGGGGGTAAAATTAATAAAAACCTTAGAAATTCACTAAAAAACAAAGGTTTAAGATGTTGTGAGCTGGAGGGAGAAGAAACGTGTGAGCTTTAGATCACCTGCCACTTATAAATGTGATATTCAACAATTTCTCCAGTGTGGGAGGGAAAGTTTTTGGGACAGTGTGTCCTGGTGTGTGGACACACTAAAAACTGGAGACATAGCTTTATGTGGCACAAAAACACACGTCTCACTAGACGATTATTTTCACTGGAGCACAGGCATGTGCACCACACACAAATACAGGCACGTGCTCCTGCGTCTGTGCACACACACCCACACATTCTCATGTGCGACAAACACACACACACACTTATGCATACACACACACCTCTCTAGGGAACTGTTCTCTATGTCACACATGCACACACACATGAACTCACGTACACACGTTCTACTAGGCGGTTCCTCTCTATTATATAGATATGTGTCACCATGATGTTCACACTCACTCCTCACCAGCAGCTTCTTCTCCTTGATGACCGTCAGCTGTTTGGCCCACTGCCCAAAGCGCTTCTTGCGTAGCAGGAAGGCGCAGATCCTGCAGTCCCGCACCAGGTCCATGGAAGCTTCTTCTGATGGCCACTGGTGGGTTGTCCGCTGTGCCTTTCCATCCTCATCCTCTTCGTCATATGACTCGTAGGAGCTGCTCATCCCATCGGAGTCATTGTAGGAGACTTTTGTGCTGTATTCACGTCATCACCCAGTGCTGTGCAGTATTCACGCCATGACCCAGTACTGTGCAGTATTCACGCCATGACCCAGTACTGTGCAGTATTCACCCAGTGGTCTAGTATTGTGCAGTAATCCCCCATGGCCCAGTAATGCACACTATTCACCCCAGGCCCAGTGCTGTGCAGTATTCACCCTGTGGCCCAATACGGTGCAGTATTCACCCTGTGGTCCAGTACTGTGCAGTATTCACCCTGTGGTCCAGTACTGTGCAGTATTCACCCAGTGGTCTAGTATTGTGCAGTATTCACCCCAAGGCCCAGTACTGTGCAGTATTCACCCCAAGGCCCAGTACTGTGCAGTATTCACCTCAAGGCCCAGTACTGTGCAGTATTCACCCCAGGCCCAGTACTGTGCAGTGTTCACCCCAAGGCCCAGTACTGTGCAGTATTCACGCCATGGTCTAGTACTGTGCAGTATTCACCCCAAGGCCCAGTACTGTGCAGTATTCACCCCAAGGCCCAGTACTGTGCAGTATTCACCCCAAGGCCCAGTACTGTGCAGTATTCACCCCAAGGCCCAGTACTGTGCAGTATTCACCTCAAGGCCCAGTACTGTGCAGTATTCATCCCAGGCCCAGTACTGTGCAGTGTTCACCCCAAGGCCCAGTACTGTGCAGTATTCACCCCAAGGCCCAGTACTGTGCAGTATTCACGCCATGGTCTAGTACTGTCCAGTATTCACCCCAAGGGCCAGTACTGTGCAGTATTCACCCCAAGGCCCAGTACTGTGCAGTATTCACCCCAAGGCCCAGTACTGTGCAGTATTCACGCCATGGTCTAGTACTGTGCAGTATTCACCCCGTGGTCCAGTACTGTGCAGTATTCACCCCAAGGCCCAGTACTGTGCAGGATTCACCCCAGGCCCAGTACTGTGCAGTATTCACCCCAAGGCCCAGTGATGTGCAGTATTCACGCCATGGTCTAGTACTGTGCAGTATTCACCCCAGGCCCAGTACTGTGCAGTATTCACCCCAAGAGCCAGTATTGTGCAGTATACACCCCAAGGCCCAGTTCTGTGCAGTTTTCACCCCAAGGGCCCGTACGCTGTGCAGTATTCACCCCAAGGCCCAGTACTGTGCAGTATTCACCCCAAGGGCCAGTACTGTGCAGTATACACCCCAAGGCCCAGTTCTGTGCAGTTTTTACCCCAAGGGCCAGTACTGTGCAGTATTCACCCCAGGCCCAGTACTGTGCAGTATTCACCCCAAGGCCCAGTACTGTGCAGTATTCACCTCAAGGCCCAGAACTGTGCTGTATTCACGTCATCACCCAGTGCTGTGCAGTATTCACCACAAGGGCCAGTACTGTGCAGTATTAACCCCAAGTCCCAGTACTGTGCAGTATTCACCCCAAGGGCCAGTACTGTGCGGTATTCACCTCAAGGCCCAGAACTGTGCTGTATTCTCACCATGACCCAGTGCTGTGCAGTATTCACCCAGTGGTCTAGTATTGTGCAGTAATCCCCCATGGCCCAGTAATGCACACTATTCACCCCAGGCCCAGTACTGTGCAGTATACACCCCGTGGTCCAGTGCTGTGCAGTATTCACCCCGTGGTCTAGGATTGTGCAGTAATCCCCCATGGCCCAGTAATGCACACTATTCACCCCAGGCCCAGTACTGTGCAGTATACACCCCGTGGTCCAGTGCTGTGCAGTATTCACCCAGTGGTCTAGTATTGTGCAGTAATCCCCCATGGCCCAGTAATGCACACTATTCACCCCAAGGCCCAGTGCTGTGTAGTATACACCCCAAGGCCCAGTGCTGTGTAGTATACACCCCAAGGCCCAGTAATGTGCAGTATTCACCCCAAGGCCCAGTACTGTGCAGTATTCACCCCAAGGGCTAGTACTGTGCAGTATTCAGCCCAAGGATGAGCACTGTGCAGTATTCACCCAAGGATGAGTACTGTGCAGTATTCACCCAAGGATGAGCACTCTACAGTATTCACCCAAGGATGAGTACTGTGCAGTATTCACCCAAGGATGAGCACTCTGCAGTATTCACCCAAGGATGAGGACTCTGCAGTATTCACCCAAGGATGAGTACTCTGCAGTATTCACCCAAGGATGAGTACTGTGCAGTATTCACCCAAGGATGAGTACTCTGCAGTATTCACCCAAGGATGAGTACTGTACAGTATTCACCCAAGGATGAGTACTGTGCAGTATTCACCCAAGGATGAGTACTCTGCAGTATTCACCCAAGGATGAGTACTCTACAGTATTCACCCAAGGATGAGCACTCTGCAGTATTCACCCAAGGATGAGTACTGTGCAGTATTCACCCAAGGATGAGTACTGTGCAGTATTCACCCAAGGATGAGTACTGTGCAGTATTCACCCAAGGATGAGTATTCTACAGTATTCACCCAAGGATGAGTACTGTGCAGTATTCACCCAAGGATGAGCACTCTACAGTATTCACCCAAGGATGAGTACTGTGCTGTATTCACCCAAGGTTGAGCACTCTGCAGTATTCACCCAAGGATGAGTACTCTACAGTATTCACCCAAGGATGAGTACTCTACAGTATTCACCCAAGGATGAGCACTGTGCAGTATTCACCCAAGGATGAGTACTCTACAGTATTCACCCAAGGATGAGTACTCTACAGTATTCACCCATGGATGAGTACTGTGCAGTATTCACCCAAGGATGAGCACTGTGCAGTATTCCCCAAGGATGAGCACTGTGCAGTATTCACCCAAGGATGAGTACTGTGCAGTATTCACCCAAGGATGAGTATTCTACAGTATTCACCCAAGGATGAGTACTGTGCAGAATTCACCCAAGGATGAGTACTCTACAGTATTCACCCAAGGATGAGTACTCTACAGTATTCACCCAAGGATGAGTACTGTGCAGTATTCACCCAAGGATGAGTACTGTGCAGTATTCCCCCAAGGATGAGCACTCTACAGTATTCACCCAAGGATGAGTACTCTACAGTATTCACCCAAGGATGAGTACTGTGCAGTATTCCCCCAAGGATGAGCACTCTGCAGTATTCACCCAAGGATGAGCACTCTACAGTATTCACCCAAGGATGAGTACTCTACAGTATTCACCCAAGGATGAGTACTGTGCAGTATTCACCCAAGGATGAGCACTGTGCAGTATTCACCCAAGGATGAGTACTGTGCAGTATTCACCCAAGGATGAGTATTCTACAGTATTCACCCAAGGATGAGTACTGTGCAGAATTCACCCAAGGATGAGCACTCTACAGTATTCACCCAAGGATGAGTACTCTACAGTATTCACCCAAGGATGAGTACTGTGCAGTATTCACCCAAGGATGAGCACTGTGCCATATTCAGCCAAGGATGAGTACTCTACAGTATTCACCCAAGGATGAGTACTCTACAGTATTCACCCAAGGATGAGCACTGTGCAGTATTCACCCAAGGATGAGTACTGTGCAGTATTCACCCAAGGATGAGTACTCTACAGTATTCACCCAAGGATGAGTACTGTGCAGTATTCACCCAAGGATGAGTACTGTGCAGTATTCCCCCAAGGATGAGCACTCTACAGTATTCACCCAAGGATGAGTACTCTACAGTATTCACCCAAGGATGAGTACTGTGCAGTATTCCCCCAAGGATGAGCACTCTGCAGTATTCACCCAAGGATGAGCACTCTACAGTATTCACCCAAGGATGAGTACTCTACAGTATTCACCCAAGGATGAGTACTGTGCAGTATTCACCCAAGGATGAGTACTCTACAGTATTCACCCAAGGATGAGTACTCTATAGTATTCACCCAAGGATGAGCACTGTGCAGTATTCACCCAAGGATGAGTACTCTATAGTATTCACCCAAGGATGAGTACTGTGCAGTATTCACCCAAGGATGAGCACTGTGCGGTATTCACCCAAGGATGAGTACTCTACGGTATTCACCCAAGGATGAGTACTCTACAGTATTCACCCAAGGATCAGTACTCTACAGTATTCACCCAAGGATGAGTACTCTACAGTATTCACCCAAGGATGAGCACTGTGCAGTATTCACCCAAGGATGAGTACTCTATAGTATTCACCCAAGGATGAGCACTGTGCAGTATTCACCCAAGGATGAGCACTGTGCAGTATTCACCCAAGGATGAGTACTCTACAGTATTCACCCAAGGATGAGTACTCTACAGTATTCACCCAAGGATCAGTACTCTACAGTATTCACCCAAGGATGAGTACTCTACAGTATTCACCCAAGGATGAGTACTCTACAGTATTCACCCAAGGATGAGTACTCTACAGTATTCACCCAAGGATGAGTACTCTACAGTATTCACCCAAGGATGAGCACTGTGCAGTATTCACCCAAGGATGAGTACTCTACAGTATTCACCCAAGGATGAGTACTCTACAGTATTCACCCAAGGATGAGCACTGTGCAGTATTCACCCAAGGATGAGTACTCTGCAGTATTCACCAAAGGATGAGTACTCTACAGTATTCACCCAAGGATGAGTACTCTGCAGTATTCACCCAAGGATGAGCACTGTGCAGTATTCACCCAAGGATGAGTACTGTTCAGTATTCACCCAAGGATGAGTACTGTGCAGTATTCACCCATGGATGAGTACTCTACAGTATTCACCCAAGGATGAGCACTGTGCAGTATTCACCCAAGGATGAGTACTCTACAGTATTCACCCAAGGATCAGAACTCTACAGTATTCACCCAAGGATGAGCACTGTGCAGTATTCACCCAAGGATGAGTACTCTACAGTATTCACCCAAGGATGAGTACTCTACAGTATTCACCCAAGGATGAGCACTGTGCAGTATTCACCCAAGGATGAGTACTCTGCAGTATTCACCAAAGGATGAGTACTCTACAGTATTCACCCAAGGATGAGTACTCTGCAGTATTCACCCAAGGATGAGTACTGTGCAGTATTCACCCATGGATGAGTACTCTACAGTATTCACCCAAGGATGAGCACTGTGCAGTATTCACCCAAGGATGAGTACTCTACAGTATTCACCCAAGGATGAGTACTCTACAGTATTCACCCAAGGATGAGCACTGTGCAGTATTCACCCAAGGATGAGTACTCTACAGTATTCACCCAAGGATGAGTACTCTACAGTATTCACCCAAGGATGAGCACTGTGCAGTATTCACCCAAGGATGAGTACTCTGCAGTATTCACCAAAGGATGAGTACTCTACAGTATTCACCCAAGGATGAGTACTCTGCAGTATTCACCCAAGGATGAGCACTGTGCAGTATTCACCCAAGGATGAGCACTGTGTAGTATTCACCCAAGGATGAGTACTGTGCAGTATTCCCCCAGTGGTCTAGTATTGTGCAGTCACCCCCCAGTGCCCAGTACTGCGTGCACACAGATTGGATAAAGTGCTGCCTGCCAGGCACTATAAGTGTGCTGCACACCTGCCAACTTGAAGAACAAGCTCGCCGTGTGAGAGCGTTGCTCAAGGGTGCAAGTCGCGGTAGAGCACAACAAGTTTGAAAGTGAGGCTCTTTTAAAAAAAATTAAGTTGCTGCTGCTGCATGAATTTGAGGAATTTGTTGATTTTACAGAACGGTTTACTAAAGAACTGCTGCTGAGGGGCGGGGAACGTTTACTCAGATCGGGACGGGGAGAGATTAGCGTAAACCAAAGAGAGGACCTCTGTCCCCTAGACACCATAGAGCTACGGAAGGTTGGCGCTCTAGGTGTCTGACAGCCACGTCCTTTTGTGGTGGCAGGGGTGTGGGCGCCAGCAGACACGTGCAGCGGGCGTGCCACTGGTGTGTGGGACAAAGGCACTGGGGTTTGCCCAACTAACCCTCCACCATCTGGGCAAGAAAATATCACACTGTACAACACGTGATGTGGAGGAATGAATACATTTCCAATAATCATAGGGTACATCAAATTACTCCTATTACATGGTACATAGTCCCATTTATTTTACTTACATCTCAATGAGCCACATACCAACGTTTATTCCTGGTTAGAACAATTATTCATTTCTTTTTAATAGCTCTCTGATAGATAAATCAACATCAAAAACAATACATACAAGTACATAACAAGAAAACACAAAAAACAACAATTGTTTCCAACCCCCAATTTTACAATAAAGTGTTTGCTTTCTGATTCGCAGCAATCCACTGTGAGGTAATCCTCTGCACACTTGTGGAACCAACTACACCTCTGAAGTCTTTTCAATAGTGTGAACGTCCATTTTTAACACAATGTTTTAAATTTGATGGATTCCTCCATTTTTCAACAGTCGACGCGTTTCAGCCCTTTCATTTGGGCCTCATCAGGACAAGGGTATAGGGAACAACCTAAAGCATAATAATCAAAAAATCACATATATGTCTCTCCAAGTTTCAGTTACCTACGTCTGTGTTGAATGACGTGCTGATCACCCAGGTGTGCACAGGTGTCCATAAAAGAGGGAGGTGATTGAAGGTTTTCCCTGACTAACAGTAAGTTGACCCACTGATGATTCGGCTTGAGCCCTCTTGTCTACTACTCCTGACAGCCGTGAGGGGAACGGCTCGCCGGCAAACTCTCCTGCCCTTCAGGTCCCGCCGTGGGGGTAACGGCAGCACTGGACCACAAGCCCCAGCAGGCCCTGCCAGACGCTTACAGAGGGCGTTATCGCGGCACCAGGAGGCGCGTTTAAATTGTCAGCGCCCCTCCCGCAGCGCGGGACGCACGCGGGCTTGCCCGGGCCAAGGGCAGGCCCGTCCGCGCCCGTCAGAGACAGTAAGAGGCTGGGCTGGGCCACCCCCCTAATATTTTCCTCTTTCTTTTTGTTTCGCCCCTTTAAAGGGGACTAAGGCTGTATCTAGTGTTATCACCCTGTTAATTTTCATTATTGTAGCAAGGGTTTGTTTAAAATGAATAAGATAAAGCATGGTAAAGGCCCAAATGTTACTGGGACATTAGACGCATTCCTCCAAAGAGCAGAATCATGCCTGATAAATGAAATAAAATTGACCGAACGAAGACTTTCCTTAACACCACAACCCTCCCGGAGTAGACTATCTACTACACCCGTACTTACGGCCCTTGCAACCACCATCAATAATGAGTCACCACCTTCAATGCACAGTACATCGGCCCAAACACCATTAGATATAACATCTGACTCTGTTTTTATCTCTCCCTCGGATCGTGGATTAAGCCCTGTTAGCTCTAAAGTTATTACCAGAGGGCAAAAGGCTACACGCAAGTTAAACCATACTACTGATCCTGTCCGAAATAAAAGGAAAGGTAAAACCGTACCAAAACAGAGCAAATCTGTACAAAGGGTGAAAGAGAACAAAGTCAAATTTATTGCGGACACGGGAGAATCTAATAAATGTCCCCCGATCACCGCAAATATGAGCGAGACTGTCGAACCTGATGATAATGTCTTTGATAGGAACTTTTGGGACAGACTTGAGATAATGTTGTCAACCCTTCTAGAACCCATTATGCTGAAGGTAACCACAGTAGAAACCAGACTTTCAAAAATAGAGGAATTGGTTGGCAGTACACTATCAGTAAAACCGTTAGACAGCACCAAACTAAACGAATTCAACCCATCAAATAGGGGTGGATAAGGTTGTTGCCCCAACTAATATTTCTAAAGCTACCGCACAAACATCAAATAGGAGAAATACCCCCCATACTATCACCTCTAATACAGACAAGACATTGGCCTGTGCTGGTCAGCACCCTAGTACTGGTAGACCTGCCATGGTAGCCCATGGCAACTCTGCCGGCACAGAAAGGAGCATGCAGCCCGAAGGGGTGATAGACGGAAATAGGGTAACTGGGAAGGGCAGAGAATCAAAAGAACAGAAAGATCAGTTTCACTGTCCATCATCTAACTTACATCTGCCCCCAGAAACGACCCTGTACACGGTAGTTCTGGCGAACGTCCCACCATTAGTTAACAATGCCTTTGAACATTGGTCGTCTCTAAAAAATAAGTCCCTTCATTTCTTAGCCAGTAGAACGGGCTTAAATGAGCCCCTTCTCAATAATTTTAAAATGGCGCATAGGATCGCCTGGGTTGGCCCCTCAGTTAAATCTTTCCGTGGGGACTGTGTTGTATTAACTTTTAAATCACCCTCATTGGTGCACACAATATTAGAAAGGGGCAACGGGGGACCTCTTGATCCCAACAATATAAATATAGTACCACTGGGATACTTTTACCGCCCCTTATATTCACCAATACAACAGGGTTTTCCCCCTGAGAGAGATAACAATCCCAGACTAAGACAGCTTAGATATTCTGTCCCAGTTTATAACCGTTTTGATCCCTTGAATTTCATGGAAGATATTGATTGACTGGAGCCCAGAATTTACGTACTAAACAATCATCAATCTAGTAGCCCAGAATATAGGAGTCATCGTGGGTCGATTTTAATGAGAAATGACGACCATATATGTGACCATCATATTAGCAATAATAGTGGGTTGGCTCACGAGTTATTGGAAACGATTGTGGAGACACAGGGCGATTGTTGCGATATCCCAAATGTCCTCCTTTCAAATAGCGACTCAAATGTCTGTTTGACTGCTAATAGTAGATCTGAGACACTGGGATCCAGGGGCCTACAGACAGAAGCTCAAACTACCACACAGGGTATTTTAACTGCCCCCTCTCCATCTGCACTTGTAATTGAGAACCCTCCTGGTCTTGTAACACATTTTTGTAATAGCCCCCCTGATGTTAAATTTCCCGTCTGTAACATAGTGTCATGGAATATTGCTGGGACTCGCTCAAAGCTGAATGTTCAACTATGGTGGGATTTTATCTCACAATTCGAGGTCCTGTGTTTCCAGGAGACCTGGTCTAAGGACGCAATTCACCTGAATGGATATAAGACCTATCACACCCCAGCAGTGAATGTCCAGAGTGGAAGGGCCAAGGGTGGCTTATGTACGTATATATCTAGTGGCCTAAACATAAGAAACATTACGTTGCTTGCTAGCGATGATTATTATCATTTAGTCAGATTGGATCTTAACAAATCATCATCTGTAGTCCTGGTCAACTTTTATAACAACATCCCCCCTGGGAAAGCGGGTACTGTTGTGAGAAATATGTCCACTGAACTGAGATAAGCAGGCAAAACTATGGGCAAAGATATAACATATATATTAGTAGGGGATTTTAACTGTGCGCTGTGTGGAAATGCTGATGAGAATTTGTGTGGAGGTTTAAGAGAAGTAGGTGCATGTTCATCCCACTTTAGGCATACTAGTTTGGGGGAGTTGCTAAATGATCTTATTTTTAGCCTTGATTTGGGCTTTGCAAATCAAATTTGCCCTATACCAACCCCAATGCCATGGACATTTAATGGTAGCGGTCTTTGCTCCACCATAGATTTTATCTTAGTATCTAACAACCATGCACATAGCTTACGTTCTTTTTGTGTCTCAGAGAACTCATTGAGCGATCATTTTCCTCTTTGTTTGACCATTAGGCTATCCTCTAGCAAAACTCCTAGATTTGATGTTAACAACGATCAGTTGCTAGAAAATATATCTATAGGTAGTACTAATGGGTACTCCCTTAGATGGGCCATGGTTGATCAAGCCGCTGTGACTAAAGCAGTGGTGGTCAAATGCAAATCATGCATAGAGACGTGCTTGACTGAAACAGCGCCCCCTGATATAATTCTAAGCTCATTTTTGGCAAAAACCACTGCGATAAGAGAGTCCCTTATAAGGCGCAAAAAGAGTAATAGCCCTTATAAAGGGTGGTTTGATACAAGGTGTACTAAAGCGTATTCTCAGTTAAAGAAGGTACTTCATAAAATTCCGAAAAATATACTGGAAATAAGGCTAGCGAGAGAGGCTTACAAACAAGCAGTAAAGGATAGAAAAAATGTCTTGAAGAGGGAAGCTTGGGAGGCTCTACACGCGGCTTCATTATCCAGAGACTAAGCGGCCTCCTGGAAGGTAATCCGGGCACCTTTTCTGTCTACTGAGACTGGTCCTTCAATCGAGATAGCTATATCGGAAGCGCAGTGGATTGGGCATTTTGCCCAAGTGTATAGGGGTGAGGCTAACCCTGAGGGTAAGGGGTATCCTGATATCGAGGACACCCAAGCCTGTCGGGCGCTGGGTCCAAATCTTTACTCAAACCATAAGGAAATGAAATTTACTCTAGAGGAAGTGAAGCGAGCTCTAGATGCAAGTCAAGGCGGCAAGGCGCCTGGCCCAGATGGGGTCCCTGTGGACATATTTAAATCAAATGTTTCTCTGTGGGGGCCCCTGTTGGTGCAGGTGCTCAACGCAAGTTGCAGCACTGATTTCCTACCCACTTGGGTTGAGTCTACTATTGTGCCCATTTTCAAGAAGGGGGACAGGCACGATCCTGGTTGTTATAGACCAATCTCCCTGCTGGACGCCATAACAAAGGTAGTGGGTAGAATCGTCCTGGAACGTCTCCAGGACTGGGCTGATGAGAATTCCATTCTGGCTTCCGGATTGGTGTGGGGACTGTTGAACAGGGCATAAACCTTTCCCTTCTAATGGGTGTGAGAAGTTGGCCTGGTATATGCTGTTCACTAATTAAAGTGGACACCTTGCACCAGAACAATTCGACTCTTATGGTAGATAGGTTTAAGACAACCTTTATAGAAAGCTATCCTAGTGGTAGCTGTGGAGAGCAGCCTTCAGGCTAAGTCTTGAAGGAATGTAAAGCAGCTTGTTTTACCACACAATCTCTTGAATCACCAAATGAAAAGACACCACACAGGTATATATATCAAATATATATGTATTTATTAATAAACAATCTCTACTAATCTCTTTATGAGATAAGAAGTCAGGAACATATGTACGAGTCAAATGTTATCAAAATAAGTTTAGCACAATCGAATATCACAATCTTAGTTTGCTAGACCTAGGTCTAGGGCATCTAGAATCGAGGGACCCCAAGAACCACCCCAGGTATTTGTAGGAGACCCACAGGGGACGGACGCGGTGACCTGGCACCGGTGCGAGTCCTGTGCGAGTCTATGCGCTCAGACGCGATTGAGATTTCAATGTTAAGGTCCCTTGCGTGTTCGAGGCGAACACACCGATCGGTCCTTGTACGAGTCGAAGGACGCGGTTACAGATAGAGTTGCAAGGGAGATGGACGCGCTGTGTCTAACACAGACGCGAACCTTGTGCGAGTCAGTGCAATGGAGGTCTCGATGTTACAGGCCCCTTGTGTGTTCGAGGCGAACACCGATCGGACTCAGTACGAGTCGAAGGACACAGTTCTAGATAGTGTTACAAAGGAGATGGACCCGGTGTGTCTAACACAGATGCGAACCCTGTACGAGTCAGCGCAATTGTCGCACTTGGAAAATAAGAGTTTTAGGGCACTTCTAGGGAAGCTACAAGCAAGTCACTTACAGGGTAAGTAGTTCTAGGGCCCACACCCACAGGAGCACCGTAGTGCTGAAGTTACCTCACCCAGGGAGCCGGGTGCATAGGTGTTCTTTGGTGTCGGGTCGCGGCGTCGTTTTCAATGGGAGCCAGTGACGACTTGCTGCTTGCGGCGACAGGAGAAGTGTCCGGAGGAATCCAAGCCTGGATTCGGAAGATGGAAGACCTGAAAGCAGAGGGGACAGTGTTCAAAGTCACTTGGCAGTGACTCGGGGCAAGGAAGATGGATGCCCACCGTCGTCGCAAGGTTCAGGTCGTTCGCAGTTGCCTTGACTCTTCAGCCACGAGGTCCAGGAGGCGTCGACGACGACCAGGAGCTGGATTCGGCGTGTCCCACGATGTCTGCAGCTTACTGTGGTGTCGGCGACTCGATTGGAGCCAACAAGCCTTGGTAACAGCAAGTCTCGGGGAAAGTGTGAAGAGGCAATGGCACAGACCAGCAAGGTCTGTGGGACTCACCCAGCGAGGGTAAGTCAGGGCAGGCCTGGAGCAACCAGGGGAGCCCTTTGGTGTCTTTAGAAAGTCTTCTGGGGACCCACAAGCCGGCTGGCAAGGGATCGCGAAGACGCCTCGGGAGGATTCGCTCAACAGGGGCCCACGGTCACTCGGGACGTGGTAGGCCTCTGATCTTCGGAGGGATTCCTGCTGGAGGCTAGGACCACACGTGGTCCAAAGCACAAGTTCGTGGAACGTTGTGAAGGGGTTGCACTCGACAATAGTGCATGGTACCCAGGGGTCGCGGTTCCTCATCACTCTTGGGGTCCACTGGCCTCAGCTTCGCTGGGGACTCACGATGGCCTTTGAGAAGTCAGGAAATCCACTTCTTGGGCTGCAGGGACTTCGGACTCCGGCGGGAGTGGCGTAGTTTGCGACCGTCATTTGTAGTTTTTGGTGCCTGCCAAGCAGGGGAGTCACTCCTTGACTCCAAGGGAGATTCTTCAGTCTTCCAAAGGTAGTGGAACGTCGAAGGTCCGGGATTCTTCTTCAAAGCGTCATCCAGGGAAATCTAGGTTGCAATGCACCGGTTCCCCCTCTTATACTAAAAGAAAGGGAGGGACTAGCTCTATGACCCCACCTATGGGAGGGTCAGGGGAGTGGGTGGTTACACCTACTTCCCTTTGTCCAGTTTTGCGCCAGAGCAGGGGCAGGTAGCCCCTGAGCCGGTTTGAACTGGTGTATGCACAGAGGAGCCTTCTGCTCCCCCAGTGCAGGACTTCAAAGCACTCTAAGAGTGCACCCACCCAGCCCCAATACACTAAACCCTGTCTGGGAGGTGGTCACACCCCTTGGGACAGGATATCTATTGTTGGGCTTCCTCCACTGCGAGTGTTGGTCATCAGCAGGAGGGCAGCCCAGTGTCTGTGACTGGTGGCATCCATTTTGTGATGCCAGGGCTCTGCAGGATTCTACCGCGTTTCCACAGCAGGTACATGTCTATCCCTCTAGAAGGGTGGAATGCTACCCCCGCCGCCAGGACTGGCGGGGGGGGGGGTAGTATTCCAAGATGTTTGACACCAAACACGACATGTTTCGATGCAGCCATTCCAAAGTTAGAATTCTACCGCGAGGATATAATGCACTTAAAAGTATATGGTTTAACCGCATCCACAAACAGCCCCAGAGAATGGACTCTGAGAGCTGCAGATGGGCCCTGCTCAGGCAGAGGCACCCCCTCACATGGAAACTAAGTACCCTGCCCTCAGGATTGATAGGGCCTGCTTTAGGGGTGACTGATAAGTCCCAATGTGTGTGCAGGAGAGATATAGGGGACCTATATCTCAGTGAGGGGTGCTAGCACTTCCTCACCCAGGCTGCAGTAGCAGGCCTGTGGTGACAGATTTAGTCTGCTTCCCAGGGGTGGCATAATACATGCTGCAGCCCCTGGTAGGCCTGTGAAGTACCTATGCCCTTGGTACCTAAGGTACCATATACTAGGGACTCATAAGGTACCACAGTATCCAATCACTAGTGCACCTAGAGTGCACTCCAAATCGTTTAGAGAGAACAGAGAGGCTGGGGCCCTGATTAGCAGGGTCCCAGCCAGAGTATAGCCAGAAACCAGTGTAAACATCAGAAAAAAAGTGGGGGCAACATAAGAGGCAGATCCTACTCTCCTACAATGGGGAAGTATACCAGAGTAGAACAAGGGAACCTCTTTTTAGCATTTGTCGACCTAACAGCCGCATTCGATTGCGTGCGTCACACTAAGCTTTGGTCAATACTAGAAGTCATGGGGGTTGATGTAAATATTATTTATTTTCTTAAACGTTTTTATAGTGATGCCAAGGCCCGCGTCCGCTGCGGGTTGAGGGGCGAGCGCACGGCCACATTTCCAATTAGGAGCGGACTCAGGCAGGGTTGTGTCCTGGCTCCGTTCCTGTTTAATTTGTACATAAATGGTTTGGGGGAGGCCCTTCTTAAAGATAATCAGGACTTCCCTCAGGTGGCCGGCCGTTCTATTCCAGCCCTTCTGTACGCAGATGACGCGGTGCTGATGTCCCGCACACAAGTAGGTTTACAGTGCGTCTTGGATAGTTTTTCCCTTTTTATGAAAGACTTAGGTCTACGGTAAACTCTTCCAAAACCTTTGTTATGCGGTGTGGTTCTAGAATAAAGAGACAGAAAGATATGTATGTGGCAGGACAAAAGATTGAGACCTCAAAGACTTTTTCTTATCTGGGCATTCTTTTTGCCCATGATGACACCTGGGTGCAAGCTACTGCTGCAAACAAATGGTACTTTTACGCACTACCTCTGCTCTTACTACCTTTGCAAGAAAATTAGGCAAAAAACCCCCCAGAGGAGCTCATTAAAATCTATAAGGCTAAGTGTGTCTCAGCTGCAGTGTATGGGAGCGGGGTCTGGGGGCATGCCGACCCGCCGACCCGCCGACCCGCTACCAATCCAGAGAGTAGAGAACTCCTTCCTAAGGTATATCCTCTCGGTCCCGAGCAGTACCTCAGCTTGCATATGTCACTCTGAGTTAGGACTACCTTTTATTACAGATCTAATTAAGCTTGAGCCTGTCCTGTTATGGCACAGACTCTGGACCAAAGAAGAGGCTAAACTGAATAGAGATATCCTGAAATGTCCGAAACTTTTTAAAGGATCTTGGCCATTTAGATTATTTTATCAATCCTACCACAATCAGGGCAATAACAAGGAAGGAATTAAAGCGTGAGTGTATTCCACATCTGGATATGATCCGAATGTCATCGGAGATCTTAAAACCCGCAGTCCTGCGCAATCAGATGGTTTTAACTTCTTTTAATATTCAACCCTATCTGACTTTTGTACCTAGTGTCCATGATAGGTTTTTATTAACTCGTTTACGGTGGGGGTTTTCCATAGACTGGTAACCTTCCCTATTGGGAACGACTGGTCTCAAAACCTCCAATTATGTCTCTGTGACAACACTTACCCCCAAACAACGATACATGTCACTTTATTCTGCAGATCTTATTCAGCTCCCAGGAGTGCTCTCCTTGTTCCTGTTTTAAAATACTGGGGGTCACGTCAATGTCATCCTGCTTTCCTGGCTCTTCAATTCTTGGAAAATGAGCATTGTGTTTTTAGAATAATAACTTTCCTGAAAAAGGTTTTGAGCATAAGGAAACAAAGCTGTATATCACTGTCTGAATGAGAAATGGATTTTTAAACTCAGTGTATGAAGGCTCTGTAAATGTAATATCTTTTTAATCTTATGTACATATTCAATAATGACTTTTCTCTGTATGAATTGTAAGACTGTTTTTAATTACTGTGCTTTTATCATTGTCTGTTTTTTCAATCGAATAAAGCCTTCTTTGACTTGACTTGACTTCATGTAGGGCTGATGGTGACAGCCCGTGTGACACATGGCGACAAGTATGGACGCAGCGCTTCTTGCTCTTTCGTATGATGAAAGTGTTAACATGCATGTCCCATGAGACGTATGTACACTCACAATAAGCGCCGCCGTGTGAATAAACATGTCTCCGGCAGCTTTCCATTTATGGGAAAACCATGTTTTTGGCAGTTTGACGTAAGTAACATTCCGCTCAGAGAGCTCTGCAAGGACTTGTAATATCCAGGGACAGTAAAGAGTTCAGAGAATCACCAGAGCTGTAATGCTGCGCCGCCTGCTGGCTGCGGCAGAAGCACCGTGGCGTCACAAGTCACATGTAACCAATAATGCCAATAGCGCAGTGACTGTCGGATTACAGGTGACGTCACAGCCAGGCTCTCCCAGTCACTGTCGTATCACAGGTGACGTCACAGCCAGACCGTAACAGGCTGTCCCAGTCACTGCCGCATTACACGTGACGTCACAGCCAGACTGTAACAGGCTGTCCCAGTCGCTGCCGTATTACAGGTGACGTCACAGGCTCACAGCCAGACTGTAACAGGCTGTCCCAGACAGTCACTGCCGTATTACAGGTGACGTCACAGCCAGACTGTAACAGGCTGTCCCAGTCACTGTCGTATCACAGGTGACGTCACAGCCAGACTGTAACAGGCTGTCCCAGACAGTCACTGCCGTATTACAGATACGTCACAGCCAGACTGTAACAGGCTGTCCCCGTCACTGTCGTATTACAGGTGACGTCACAGCCAGGCTGAACAAGGACGGATCGCAGGCTCCACGTAGATGAACTACGCTGTAATCAAACCATTACACGCTGTTGTGCAATACTGTAATACACACTCCGACTCGTGCCCCAGTACTGTGCCAACCCCGCCCCTCACTACACACCATTGTGCAGCATTGCCCCAGTGCAGTGCAGTAACCATGGGGTGGGGGCACTGCGGATGGGGGCTGAGGAGGGGGGGGGGGAGGTCCCGTGGGCAGGGCTTGTAGTACAGGTCACTCCCCGGGGGGAGGGGGGTCAGTTGTGGTACGGGGTCACTCCTCTACAAGGTCGCTCCGGGGGCGCGGTCTTCTGGAGGGGGCGGGCTCCGGGGCGGCTCCAAACCCGCAGTGGGCGGGGGGGGGGGGCTGAACAAGGAAGTGCATACATAGGGAGGGGAAGCTGGTGGCACCGGGTGCATCCGAGCTCTGCGGACACCGACCCCCCCCCCTGGTCCCCACACCTGCCCCCCCTCCCGGGCACATACCCCAGCCTCCCCCTGTGATCCTCCGCAGGCTGCAGCTGACCCTGAAGACCCCCCCGCCCAGGCCCAGAACAGGTGAGGGCCTACAGGAGCCGGTGTGGGGGTGTCAGCATGGTGCTCTTGGGGGGGCCTACACGGGCCGGGTCTTTGGATGTCGGCATGGAGCTCTTAGGGGGCTACAGGAGCAGGCCTGGGGGTGTGAGCATGGAGCTCTGGGGGAGGGGGTGGGGGGCTACAGGAGCAGGCCTGGGGGTGTGAGCATGGTGCTCTTGGGGGGGGCTACAGGAGCAGGCCTGGGGGTGTCAGCATGGTGCTCTGGGGGAGGGGGTGGGGGGCTACAGGAGCAGGCCTGAGGGTGTGAGCATGGAGCTCTTGGGGTGGCTACAGGGGCCGGGTTTGGGGGTGTCGCCATGGAGCTCTTGAAGGGGGGCTACAGGAGTCGGATATGGGGGTGTCAGAATATAGTTCTTGGGGGGTGGGAGGCTACAGGAGGCAAGGTTGGGGGTGTCAGCATGGAAGTCTTCAGGGGGCTACAGGAGCCATGGTTGGGGGTGTCAATATTGAGGTCTTGAGGGGGGCTGAAAGAGCCAAGTTTGGAGGTGTTAGCATGGATCTCTGGGGGGAGGAGTGCTACAGGAACCAAGGTTGGGGGTCTCAGCATGGAGCTCTTCGGGAGGGGGGAGAAGCTGTGGGGGGCTACGAGGGCATACGGAGCCAAGCCTGGGGGTGTCAGCATGGAGCTGTGGGGAATTGGTCTACGAGGGCTGTTTTTGCATATGAGGATGTGGCTGTGTCTACAGGAAGCTGTGTTTAGGCCCACCATGGCTGTGTCTACAGGGAGCTGTGTTTAGGCGCACCATGGCTGTGTCTACAGGGAGCTGTGTTTAGGCGCACCTTGGCTGTGTCTACAGGGAGCTGTGTTTAGGCGCACCATGGCTGTGTCTACAGGGAGCTGTGTTCAGGTGTCCGATGCTGTGTCTACAGGGAGCTGTGTTTAGGCCCACCATGGCTGTGTCTCTAGGGAGCTGTGTTTAGGCGCACCTTGGCTGTGTCTACAGGGAGCTGTGTTTAGGCGCACCATGGCTGTGTCTACAGGGAGCTGTGTTCAGGTGTCCGATGCTGTGTCTACAGGGAGTTGTGTTTAGGCCCACCTTGGCTGTGTCTACAGGGAGCTGTGTTTAGGTGCGCCATGGCTTTGTCTATAAGGAGCTGTGTTTAGGTGCACCATGACTGTGTCTCTATGGAGCTGTGTTTAGGTGACCCATGGCTGTGTCTACAGGGAGCTGTGTTTAGGTGCGCCGTGGCTGTGTCTCTATGGAGCTGTGTTTAGGCGCACCATGGCTGTGTCTACAGGGAGATGTGTTTAGGCCCACCATGGCTGTGTCTCTATGGAGCTGTGTTTAGGCGCACCATGACTGTGTCTCTATGGAGCTGTGTTTAGGCGCACCATGACAGTGTCTCTATGGAGCTGTGTTTAGGCGCACCATGACTGTGTCTCTAAGGAGCTGTGTTTAGGCGCACCATGGCTGTGTCTCTAAGGAGCTGTGTTTAGGCGCACCATGGCTGTGTCTACAGGGAGCTGTGTTTAGGCGCACCATGGCTGTGTCTACAGGAAGCTGTGTTTAGGTGACCAATGGCTGTGTCTCTATGGAGCTGTGTTTAGGCGCACCATGACTGTGTCTCTATGGAGCTGTGTTTAGGTGCACCATGGCTGTGTCTCTATAGAGCTGTGTTTAGGCGCACCATGACAGTGTCTCTATGGAGCTGTGTTTAGGTGCACCGTGGCTGTGTCTCTATGGAGCTGTGTTTAGGCGCACCATGGCTGTGTCTACAGGAAGCTGTGTTTAGGCGCACCGTGGCTGTGTCTACAGGGAGCTGTGTTTAGGCGCACCATGACTTTGTCTCTATAGAGCTGTGTTTAGGCGCACCATGGCTGTGTCTACAGGAAGCTGTGTTTAGGCGCACCATGGCTGTGTCTACAGGAAGCTGTGTTTAGGCGCACCATGGCTGTGTCTACAGGAAGCTGTGTTTAGGCGCACCGTGGCTGTGTCTACAGGGAGCTGTGTTTAGGCACACCATGGCTGTGTCTACAGGGAGCTGTGTTTAGGCACACCATGGCTGTGTCTAAAGGGAGCTGTGTTTAGGCACACCATGGCTGTGTCTAAAGGGAGCTGTGTTTAGGCGCACCGTGGCTGTGTCTCTATGGAGCTGTGTTTAGGCGCACCATGGCTGTGTCTCTATGGAGCTGTGTTTAGGCGCACCATGGCTGTGTCTACAGGAAGCTGTGTTTAGGCGCACCGTGGCTGTGTCTCTATGGAGCTGTGTTTAGGCGCACCATGGCTGTGTCTCTATGGAGCTGTGTTTAGGCGCACCATGGCTGTGTCTACAGGAAGCTGTGTTTAGGCGCACCATGGCTGTGTCTCTATGGAGCTGTGTTTAGGCGCACCATGGCTGTGGCTCTATGGAGCTGTGTTTAGGCGCACCATGGCTGTGTCTACAGGAAGCTGTGTTTAGGCGCACCATGGCTGTGTCTCATTGGAGCTGTGTTTAGGCGCTCCATGGCTGTGTCTACAGGGAGCTGTGTTTAGGTGCACCGTGACTGTGTCTACAGGGAGCTGTGTTTAGGTGCACCGTGACTGTGTCTACAGGGAGCTGTGTGTAGGCGCACCATGTCTGTGTCTCTATACAGCTGTGTTTCGGCGCACCATGGCTGTGTCTACAGGGAGCTGTGTTTAGGTGCACCGTGACTGTGTCTACAGGGAGCTGTGTTTAGGTGCACCGTGACTGTGTCTACAGGGAGCTGTGTTTAGGCGCACCATGGCAGTGTCACTATGGAGCTGTGTGTAGGCGCACCATGTCTGTGTCTCTATACCGCTGTGTTTCGGCGCACCATGGCTGTGTCTACAGGGAGCTGTGTTTAGGCCCACCTTGGCTGTGTCTACAGGGAGCTGTGTTTAGGCGCACCATGGCTGTGTCTCTATGGAGCAGTGTTTAGGCGCACCATGGCTGTGTCTCTATGGAGCAGTGTTTAGGCGCTCCATGGCTGTGTCTCTATACAGCTGTGTTTCGGTGCACCATGGCTGTGTCTACAGGGAGCTGTGTTTAGGCGCACCGTGGCTGTGTCTACAGGGAGCTGTGTTTAGGCGCACCATGACTTTGTCTCTATAGAGCTGTGTTTAGGCGCACCATGGCTGTGTCTACAGGAAGCTGTGTTTAGGCGCACCATGGCTGTGTCTACAGGAAGCTGTGTTTAGGCGCACCGTGGCTGTGTCTACAGGGAGCTGTGTTTAGGCACACCATGGCTGTGTCTACAGGGAGCTGTGTTTAGGCACACCATGGCTGTGTCTAAAGGGAGCTGTGTTTAGGCACACCATGGCTGTGTCTCTATGGAGCTGTGTTTAGGCGCACCATGGCTGTGTCTCTATGGAGCTGTGTTTAGGCGCACCATGGCTGTGTCTACAGGAAGCTGTGTTTAGGCGCACTGTGGCTGTGTCTCTATGGAGCTGTGTTTAGGCGCACCATGGCTGTGTCTCTATGGAGCTGTGTTTAGGCGCACCATGGCTGTGTCTACAGGAAGCTGTGTTTAGGCGCACCATGGCTGTGTCTCTATGGAGCTGTGTTTAGGCGCACCATGGCTGTGTCTCTATGGAGCAGTGTTTAGGCGCTCCATGGCTGTGTCTCTATACAGCTGTGTTTCGGTGCACCATGGCTGTGTCTACAGGGAGCTGTGTTTAGGCCCACCTTGGCTGTGTCTACAGGGAGCTGTGTTCAGGTGTCCGATGCTGTGTCTACAGGGAGCTGTGTTTAGGCCCACCATGGCTGTTTCTACAGGGAGCTGTGTTTAGGCCACCATGGCTGTGTCTCTAAAGAGCTGTGTTTAGGCGCACCATGGCTGTGTCTCTATGGAGCTGTGTTTATGCCCACCATGGCGGTGTCTACAGGGAGCTGTGTTTAGGCGCACCATGGCTGTGTCTACAGGAAGCTGTGTTTAGGTGTCCAATGGCTGTGTCTACAGGAAGCTGTGTTTAGGTGTCCGATGGCTGTGTCTACAGGGAGCTTTGTTTAGGCGCACCATGGCTGTGTCTCTATAGAGCTGTGTTTAGGTGTTCGATGGCTGTGTGTACAGGAAGCTGTGTTTAGGTGACCAATGGCTGTGTCTCTATGGAGCTGTGTTTAGGCGCACCATGACTGTGTCTCTATGGAGCTGTGTTTAGGTGCACCATGGCTGTGTCTCTATAGAGCTGTGTTTAGGTGACCAATGGCTGTGTCTCTATGGAGCTGTGTTTAGGCGCACCATGACTGTGTCTCTATGGAGCTGTGTTTAGGCGCATCATGGCTGTGTCTACAGGAGGCTGTGTTTAGGCCACCATGGCTGTGTCTCTAAACAGCTGTGTTTCGGCGCACCATGGCTGTGTCTACAGGGAGCTGTGTTTAGGTGCACCGTGACTGTGTCTACAGGGAGCTGTGTTTAGGTGCACCGTGACTGTGTCTACAGGGAGCTGTGTTTAGGCGCACCATGGCTGTGTCTCTATGGAGCTGTGTTTAGGCGCACCATGGCTGTGTCTCTATGGAGCTGTGTTTAGGTGCACCATGACTGTGTCTCTACAGAGCTGTGTTTAGGACACCATGGCTGTGTCTACAGAAAGCTGTGTTTAGGCGTCTGATGGTTGTCTACAGGGAGCTGTGTTTAGGTATCTGGTTGTCTACAGGGACCTGTGTTTACGTGCACCTTGGCTGTGTCTACAGGGAGCTGTGTTTAGGTGCGCCATGGCTGTGTCTCTATGGAGCTGTGTTTAGGCCTGCCATGGCTTTGTCTATAAGGAGCTGTGTTTAGGCGCTCTATGGCTTTGGCTATAAGGACCTGTGTTTACGTGCACCTTGGCTGTGTCTACAGGGAGCTGTGTTTAGGTGCGCCATGGCTGTGTCTCTATGGAGCTGTGTTTAGGCGCACCATGGCTGTGTCTACAGGGAGATGTGTTTAGGCCCACCATGGCTGTGTCTACAGGGAGCTGTGTTTAGGCGCACAATGGCTGTGTCTCTATGGAGCTGTGTTTAGGCGCACCATGGCTGTGTCTCATTGGAGCTGTGTTTAGGCGCACCATGGCTGTGTCTACAGGGAGCTGTGTTTAGGTGCACCGTGACTGTGTCTACAGGGAGCTGTGTTTAGGCGCACCATGGCTGTGTCTCTATGGAGCTGTGTGTAGGCGCACCATGTCTGTGTCTCTATACAGCTGTGTTTCGGCGCACCATGGCTGTGTCTACAGGGAGCTGTGTTTAGGCCCACCTTGGCTGTGTCTACAGGGAGCTGTGTTTAGGCGCACCATGGCTGTGTCTCTATGGAGCAGTGTTTAGGCGCACTATGGCTGTGTCGCTATACAGCTGTGTTTAGGCGCACCATGGCTGTGTCTCTAAACAGCTGTGTTTCGGCGCACCATGGCTGTGTCTACAGGGAGCTGTGTTTAGGTGCACCGTGACTGTGTCTACAGGGAGCTGTGTTTAGGTGCACCGTGACTGTGTCTAAAGGGAGCTGTGTTTAGGCACACCATGGCTGTGTCTCTAAACAGCTGTGTTTCGGCGCACCATGGCTGTGTCTACAGGGAGCTGTGTTTAGGCCCACCTTGGCTGTGTCTACAGGGAGCTGTGTTCAGGTGTCCGATGCTGTGTCTACAGGGAGCTGTGTTTAGGCCCACCATGGCTGTTTCTACAGGAACCATGGCTGTGTCTCTAAAGAGCTGTGTTTAGGCGCACCATGGCTGTGTCTCTAAGGAGCTGTGTTTAGGCGCACCATGGCTGTGTCTACAGGGAGCTGTGTTTAGGCGCACCATGGCTGTGTCTACAGGAAGCTGTGTTTAGGTGACCAATGGCTGTGTCTCTATGGAGCTGTGTTTAGGCGCACCATGACTGTGTCTCTATGGAGCTGTGTTTAGGCGCACCATGATTGTGTCTCTATGGAGCTGTGTTTAGGTGCACCATGGCTGTGTCTCTATAGAGCTGTGTTTAGGCGCACCATGACAGTGTCTCTATGGAGCTGTGTTTAGGTGCACCGTGGCTGTGTCTCTATGGAGCAGTGTTTAGGCGCACCATGGCTGTGTCTACAGGAAGCTGTGTTTAGGCGCACCGTGGCTGTGTCTACAGGGAGCTGTGTTTAGGCGCACCATGACTTTGTCTCTATAGAGCTGTGTTTAGGCGCACCATGGCTGTGTCTACAGGAAGCTGTGTTTAGGCGCACCATGGCTGTGTCTACAGGAAGCTGTATTTAGGCGCACCGTGGCTGTGTCTACAGGGAGCTGTGTTTAGGCACACCATGGCTGTGTCTACAGGGAGCTGTGTTTAGGCACACCATGGCTGTGTCTAAAGGGAGCTGTGTTTAGGCACACCATGGCTGTGTCTAAAGGGAGCTGTGTTTAGGCGCACCGTGGCTGTGTCTCTATGGAGCTGTGTTTAGGCGCACCATGGCTGTGTCTCTATGGAGCTGTGTTTAGGCGCACCATGGCTGTGTCTACAGGAAGCTGTGTTTAGGCGCACAATGGCTGTGTCTCTATGGAGCTGTGTTTAGGCGCACCATGGTTGTGTCTACAGGGAGCTGTGTTTAGCGCACCATGGCTGTGTCTCTATGGAGCTGTGTTTAGCGCACCATGGCTGTGTCTCTACGGAGCTGTGTTTAGGCGCACCATGGCTGTGTCTCTACGGAGCTGTGTTTAGGCGCACCATGGCTGTGTCTTTATAGAGCTGTGTTTAGGCCCACCATGGCTGTGTCTCTATGGAGCTGTGTTTAGGCGCTCCATGACTGTGTCTCTATGGAGCTGTATTTAGGTGTCCGATGGCTGTGTCCACAGGAAGCTGTGTTTAGGTGCACCATGGCTGTGTCTACAGGGAGCTGTGTTTAGGTGTCCGATGCTGTGTCTACAGGAAGCTGTGGTTAGGTGCACCGTGGCTGTGTCTACAGGGAGCTGTGTTTAGGTGCATCATTGGTGTGTCTACAGGAAGCTGTGTTTAGGTGTCCGATGCTGTGTCTACAGGGAGCTGTGTTTAGGCGCACCGTGACTGTGTCTCTATGGAGCTGTGTTTAGGTGCACCGTGGCTGTGTCTCTATGGAGCTGTGTTTAGGCGCACCACCGCTGTGTCTCTATGGAGCTGTGTTTAGGCGCACCATGGCTGTGTCTCTGTGGAGCTGTATTTAGGTGTCCGATGGCTGTGTCCACAGGAAGCTGTGTTTAGGCGCACCATGGCTGTGTGTACAGGAAGCTGTGTTTAGGTGCACCACAACTGTGTCTCTATGGAGCTGTGTTTAGGCGCTCCATGGCTTTGTCTACAAGGAGCTGTGTTTAGGTGCACCACAACTGTGTCTCTATGGAGCTGTGTTTAGGCGCACTGTGGCTGTGTTTAGGCGCACCGTGGCTGTGTCTACAGGGAGATGTGTTTAGGCCCACCATGGCTGTGTCTACAGGGAGCTGTGTTTAGGTGCACCATGACTGTGTCTCTATGGAGCTGTGTTTAGGCGCACAATGGCTGTGTCTCTATGGAGCTGTGTTTAGGCGCACCATGGCTGTGTCTCTATGGAGCTGTATTTAGGTGTCCGATGGCTGTGTCTACAGGAAGCTGTGTTTAGGCCCATCATGGCTGTGTCTCTATGGAGCTGTGTTTAGGCGCTCCATGGCTTTGTCTATAAGGAGCTGTGTTTAGGCGCACCATGGCTGTGTCTACAGGAAGCTGTGTTTAGGTGTCCGATGCTGTGTCTACAGGAAGCTGTGTTTAGGCGCACTGTGGCTGTGTCTACAGGGAGCTGTGTTTAGGTGCACCGTGGCTGTGTCTACAGGGAGCTGTGTTTAGGCCCACCATGGCTGTGTCTACAGGGAGCTGTGTTTCGGCCCACCATGGCTGTGTCTACAGGGAGCTGTGTTTAGGTGCACCATGACTGTGTCTCTACAGAGCTGTGTTTAGGACACCATGGCTGTGTCTACAGAAAGCTGTGTTTAGGCGTCTGATGGTTGTCTACAGGGAGCTGTGTTTAGGTATCTGGTTGTCTACAGGGACCTGTGTTTACGTGCACCTTGGCTGTGTCTACAGGGAGCTGTGTTTAGGTGCGCCATGGCTGTGTCTCTATGGAGCTGTGTTTAGGCCCGCCTTGGCTTTGTCTATAAGGAGCTGTGTTTATGTGCACCATGACTGTGTCTCTATGGAGCTGTGTTTAGGCGCTCTACGGCTTTGTCTATAAGGAGCTGTGTTTAGGTGCACCATGACTGTGTCTCTATGGAGCTGTGTTTAGGCCCACCATGGCTGTGTCTACAGGGAGCTGTGTTTAGGCGCACAATGGCTGTGTCTCTATGGAGCTGTGTTTAGGCGCACCATGGCTGTGTCTCATTGGAGCTGTGTTTAGGCGCTCCATGGCTGTGTCTACAGGGAGCTGTGTTTAGGTGCACCGTGACTGTGTCTACAGGGAGCTGTGTTTAGGTGCACCGTGACTGTGTCTACAGGAAGCTGTGTGTAGGCGCACCATGTCTGTGTCTCTATACAGCTGTGTTTCGGCGCACCATGGCTGTGTCTACAGGGAGCTGTGTTTAGGTGCACCGTGACTGTGTCTACAGGGAGCTGTGTTTAGGTGCACCGTGACTGTGTCTACAGGGAGCTGTGTTTAGGCGCACCATGGCAGTGTCTCTATGGAGCTGTGTGTAGGCGCACCATGTCTGTGTCTCTATACCGCTGTGTTTCGGCGCACCATGGCTGTGTCTACAGGGAGCTGTGTTTAGGCCCACCTTGGCTGTGTCTACAGGGAGCTGTGTTTAGGCGCACCATGGCTGTGTCTCTATGGAGCAGTGTTTAGGCGCTCCATGACTGTGTCTCTATGGAGCTGTGTTTAGGCGCACCATGGCTGTGTCTCTATACAGCTGTGTTTCGGTGCACCATGGCTGTGTCTACAGGGAGCTGTGTTTAGGCCCACCTTGGCTGTGTCTACAGGGAGCTGTGTTCAGGTGTCCGATGCTGTGTCTACAGGGAGCTGTGTTTAGGCCCACCATGGCTGTTTCTACAGGGAGCTGTGTTTAGGCCACCATGGCTGTGTCTCTAAAGAGCTGTGTTTAGGCGCACCATGGCTGTGTCTCTATGGAGCTGTGTTTATGCCCACCATGGCTGTGTCTACAGGGAGCTGTGTTTAGGCGCACCATGGCTGTGTCTACAGGAAGCTGTGTTTAGGTGTCCAATGGCTGTGTCTACAGGAAGCTGTGTTTAGGTGTCCGATGGCTGTGTCTACAGGGAGCTGTGTTTAGGCGCACCATGGCTGTGTCTCTATAGAGCTGTGTTTAGGTGTTCGATGGCTGTGTGTACAGGAAGCTGTGTTTAGGTGACCAATGGCTGTGTCTCTATGGAACTGTGTTTAGGCGCACCATGACTGTGTCTCTATGGAGCTGTGTTTAGGTGCACCATGGCTGTGTCTCTATAGAGCTGTGTTTAGGTGACCAATGGCTGTGTCTCTATGGAGCTGTGTTTAGGCGCACCATGACTGTGTCTCTATGGAGCTGTGTTTAGGCGCACCATGACTGTGTCTCTATGGAGCTGTGTTTAGGTGCACCATGACAGTGTCTCTATGGAGCTGTGTTTAGGTGCACCGTGGCTGTGTCTCTATGGAGCAGTGTTTAGGCGCACCATGGCTGTGTCTCTATAGAGCTGTGTTTAGGTGCACCATGACTGTGTCTCTATGGAGCTGTGTTTAGGCGCTCTATGGCTTTGTCTATAAGGAGCTGTGTTTAGGTGCACCATGACTGTGTCTCTATGGAGCTGTGTTTAGGCGCACCATGGCTGTGTCTACAGGGAGATGTGTTTAGGCACACCATGGCTGTGTCTACAGGGAGCTGTGTTTAGGCGCACCATGGCTGTGTCTCTATAGAGCTGTGTTTAGGTGCACCATGACTGTGTCTCTATGGAGCTGTGTTTAGGCGCTCTATGGCTTTGTCTATAAGGAGCTGTGTTTAGGTGCACCATGGCTGTGTCTACAGGGAGATGTGTTTAGGCCCACCATGGCTGTGTCTACAGGGAGCTGTGTTTAGGCGCACCATGACTGTGTCTCTATGGAGCTGTGTTTAGGTGCACCATGGCTGTGTCTCTATAGAGCTGCGTTTAGGTGCACCATGACTGTGTCTCTATGGAGCTGTGTTTAGGCGCTCTATGGCTTTGTCTATAAGGAGCTGTGTTTAGGTGCACCATGACTGTGTCTCTATGGAGCTGTGTTTAGGCGCACCATGGCTGTGTCTACAGGGAGCTGTGTTTAGGCGCACCATGGCAGTGTCTCATTGGAGCTGTGTTTAGGCGCTCCATGGCTTTGTCTATAAGGAGCTGTGTTTAGGCGCACCATGGCTGTGTCTAGAGGGAGCTGTGTTTAGGTGCACCGTGACTGTGTCTACAGGGAGCTGTGTTTAGGTGCACTGTGACTGTGTCTACAGGGAGCTGTGTTTAGGCGCACCATGGCAGTGTCTCTATGGAGCTGTGTTTCGGCGCACCATGGCTGTGTCTACAGGGAGCTGTGTTTAGGCCCACCTTGGCTGTGTCTACAGGGAGCTGTGTTTAGGCGCACTATGGCTGTGTCGCTATACAGCTGTGTTTCGGCGCACCATGGCTGTGTCTACAGGGAGCTGTGTTTAGGCGCACCATGGCTGTGTCTCTATGGAGCAGTGTTTAGGCGCACTATGGCTGTGTCGCTATACAGCTGTGTTTAGGCGCACCATGGCTGTGTCTCTATACAGCTGTGTTTCGGCGCACCATGGCTGGGTCTACAGGGAGCTGTGTTTAGGCCCACCTTGGCTGTGTCTACAGGGAGCTGTGTTCAGGTGTCCGATGCTGTGTCTACAGGGAGCTGTGTTTAGGCCCACCATGGCTGTTTCTACAGGGAGCTGTGTTTAGGCCACCATGGCTGTGTCTCTAAAGAGCTGTGTTTAGGCGTACCATGGCTGTGTCTCTATGGAGCTGTGTTTAGGCGCACCATGGCTGTGTCTACAGGGAGCTGTGTTTAGGTGCACCATGGCTGTGTCTACAGGAAGCTGTGTTTAGGTGTCCGATGGCTGTGTCTACAGGGAGCGGTGTTTAGGCGCACCATGACTTTGTCTCTATGGAGCTGTGTTTAGGTGGACCATGGCTGTGCCTCTATGGAGCTGTGTTTAGGTGTTCGATGGCTGTGTGTACCGAAAGCTGTGTTTAGGCGCACCATGGCTGTGTCTACAGGAAGCTGTGTTTAGGTGACCTATGGCTGTGTCTCTATGGAGCTGTGTTTAGGCGCACCATGATTGTGTCTCTATGGAGCTGTGTTTAGGTGCACCGTGGCTGTGTCTACAGGGAGCTGTGTTTAGGCCCACCATGGCTGTGTCTCTATAGAGCTGTGTTTAGGCCCACCATGACAGTGTCTCTATGGAGCTGTGTTTAGGTGCACCGTGGCTGTGTCTCTATGGAGCAGTGTTTACGCGCACCATGGCTGTGTCTACAGGAAGCTGTGTTTAGGTGCACCGTGGCTGTGTCTACAGGGAGCTGTGTTTAGGCGCACCATGACTTTGTCTCTATAGAGCTGTGTTTAGGCGCACCATGGCTGTGTCTACAGGAAGCTGTGTTTAGGCGCACCATGGCTGTGTCTACAGGAAGCTGTGTTTAGGCGCACCGTGGCTGTGTCTACAGGGAGCTGTGTTTAGGCACACCATGGCTGTGTCTACAGGGAGCTGTGTTCAGGCACACCATGGCTGTGTCTCTATGGAGCTGTGTTTAGGCGCACCGTGGCTGTGTCTCTATGGAGCTGTGTTTAGGCGCACCATGGCTGTGTCTCTATGGAGCTGTGTTTAGGCGCACCATGGCTGTGTCTCTATGGAGCTGTGTTTAGGCGCACCATGGCTGTGTCTACAGGAAGCTGTGTTTAGGCGCACAATGGCTGTGTCTCTATGGAGCTGTGTTTAGGCGCACCATGGCTGTGTCTCTACGGAGCTGTGTTTAGCGCACCATGGCTGTGTCTCTATGGAGCTGTGTTTAGCGCACCATGGCTGTGTCTCTATGGAGCTGTGTTTAGGCGCACCATGGCTGTGTCTCTCCGGAGCTGTGTTTAGGCGCACCATGGCTGTGTCTCTACGGAGCTGTGTTTAGGCGCACCATGGCTGTGTCTTTACAGAGCTGTGTTTAGGCCCACCATGGCTGTGTCTCTATGGAGCTGTGTTTAGGCGCTCCATGACTGTGTCTCTATGGAGCTGTATTTAGGTGTCCGATGGCTGTGTCCACAGGAAGCTGTGTTTAGGTGCACCATGGCTGTGTCTACAGGGAGCTGTGTTTAGGTGTCCGATGCTGTGTCTACAGGAAGCTGTGGTTAGGTGCACCGTGGCTGTGTCTACAGGGAGCTGTGTTTAGGTGCACCGTGGCTGTGTCTACAGGGAGCTGTGTTTAGGTGCATCATTGGTGTGTCTACAGGAAGCTGTGTTTAGGTGTCCGATGCTGTGTCTACAGGGAGCTGTGTTTAGGCGCACCGTGACTGTGTCTCTATGGAGCTGTGTTTAGGTGCACCGTGGCTGTGTCTCTATGGAGCTGTGTTTAGGCGCACCGCCGCTGTGTCTCTATGGAGCTGTGTTTAGGCGCACCATGGCTGTGTCTCTGTGGAGCTGTATTTAGGTGTCCGATGGCTGTGTCCACAGGAAGCTGTGTTTAGGCGCACCATGGCTGTGTCTACAGGAAGCTGTGTTTAAGTGTCCAATGGTTGTGTCTCTATGGAGCTGTGTTTAGGCGCTCCATGGCTTTGTCTACAAGGAGCTGTGTTTAGGTGCACCACAACTGTGTCTCTATGGAGCTGTGTTTAGGCGCACCGTGGCTGTGTTTAGGCGCACCGTGGCTGTGTCTACAGGGAGATGTGTTTAGGCCCACCATGGCTGTGTCTACAGGGAGCTGTGTTTAGGTGCACCATGACTGTGTCTCTATGGAGCTGTGTTTAGGCGCACAATGGCTGTGTCTCTATGGAGCTGTGTTTAGGCTCACAATGGCTGTGTCTCTATGGAGGTGTGTTTAGGCGCACCATGGCTGTGTCTCTATGGAGCTGTATTTAGGTGTCCGATGGCTGTGTCTACAGGAAGCTGTGTTTAGGCCCATCATGGCTGTGTCTCTATGGAGCTGTGTTTAGGCGCTCCATGGCTTTGTCTATAAGGAGCTGTGTTTAGGCGCACCATGGCTGTGTCTACAGGAAGCTGTGTTTAGGTGTCCGATGCTGTGTCTACAGGAAGCTGTGTTTAGGCGCACCGTGGCTGTGTCTACAGGGAGCTGTGTTTAGGTGCACCGTTGCTGTGTCTACAGGGAGCTGTGTTTAGGTGTCCGATGCTGTGTCTACAGGGAGCTGTGTTTAGGCCCACCATGGCTGTGTCTACAGGGAGCTGTGTTTCGGCCCACCATGGCTGTGTCTACAGGGAGCTGTGTTTAGGTGCACCATGACTGTGTCTCTACAGAGCTGTGTTTAGGACACCATGGCTGTGTCTACAGGGAGCTGTGTTTAGGTATCTGGTTGTCTACAGGGACCTGTGTTTACGTGCACCTTGGCTGTGTCTACAGGGAGCTGTGTTTAGGTGCGCCACGGCTGTGTCTCTATGGAGCTGTGTTTAGGCCCGCCATGGCTTTGTCTATAAGGAGCTGTGTTTAGGTGCACCATGACTGTGTCTCTATGGAGCTGTGTTTAGGTGTCCGATGCTGTGTCTACAGGAAGCTGTGTTTAGGTGCACCATGGCTGTGTCTACAGGGAGCTGTGTTTAGGTGTCCGATGCTGTGTCTACAGGAAGCTGTGGTTAGGTGCACCGTGGCTGTGTCTACAGGGAGCTGTGTTTAGGTGCACCGTGGCTGTGTCTACAGGGAGCTGTGTTTAGGTGCATCATTGGTGTGTCTACAGGAAGCTGTGTTTAGGTGTCCGATGCTGTGTCTACAGGGAGCTGTGTTTAGGCGCACCGTGACTGTGTCTCTATGGAGCTGTGTTTAGGCGCACCATGGCTGTGTCTCTGTGGAGCTGTATTTAGGTGTCCGATGGCTGTGTCCACAGGAAGCTGTGTTTAGGCGCACCATGGCTGTGTCTACAGGAAGCTGTGGTTAGGTGCACCGTGGCTGTGTCTCTATAGAGCTGTGTTTAGGCGCACCATGACAGTGTCTCTATGGAGCTGTGTTTAGGCCCGCCATGGCTTTGTCTATAAGGAGCTGTGTTTAGGTGCACCATGACTGTGTCTCTATGGAGCTGTGTTTAGGCGCTCTATAGCTTTGTCTATAAGGAGCTGTGTTTAGGTGCCCCATGACTGTGTCTCTATGGAGCTGTGTTTAGGCGCACCATGGCTGTGTCTACAGGGAGATGTGTTTAGGCCCACCATGGCTGTGTCTACAGGGAGCTGTGTTTAGGTGCACCGTGACTGTGTCTACAGGGAGCTGTGTTTAGGTGTCCGATGCTGTGTCTACAGGGAGCTGTGTTTAGGCCCACCATGGCTGTGTCTACCGGAAGCTGTGTTTAGGTGTCCGAAGCTGTGTCTACCGGAAGCTGTGTTTAGGTGTCCGAAGCTGTGTCTACAGGAAGCTGTGTTTAGGCGCACCGTGGCTGTGTCTACAGGGAGCTGTGTTTAGGTGCACCGTGACTGTGTCTACAGGGAGCTGTGTTTAGGTGTCCGATGCTGTGTTTACAGGGAGCTGTGTTTAGGTCCACCATGGCTGTGTCTACAGGGAGCTGTGTTTAGGTGCACCATGACTGTGTCTCTACAGAGCTGTGTTTAGGCGCACCATGGCTGTTTCTTCAGGAAGCTGTGTTTAGGCGCACCATGGTTGTCTACAGGAAGCTGTGTTTAGGCGTCTGATGGCTGTCTACAGGGAGCTGTGTTTAGGTATCTGGTTGTCTACAGGGAGCTGTGTTTACGTGCACCTTGGCTGTGTCTACAGGGAGCTGTGTTTAGGCCTGCCATGGCTGTGTCTACAGGGAGCTGTGTTTAGGCCCACCATGGCTGTGTCTACAGGGAGCTGTGTTTAGGCGCACCATGACAGTGTCTCTATGGAGATGTGTTGAGGTGTCCGATTGCTGTGTCTACAGGGAGCTGTGTTTACGCGCACCATGGCTGTCTCTACGGAGCTGTGTGTAGGCGCACCATGGCTGTGTTTCTATGGAGCTGTGTTTAGGCGCGCCATGGCTGTGTCTCTATGGAGCTGTGTTTAGGCGCATCATGGCTGTGTCTACAGGAGGCTGTGTTTAGGCCACCATGGCTGTGTCTCTATAGAGCTGTGTTTAGGCGCACCATGGCTGTGTCTACAGGAAGCTGTGTTTATGCCACCATGGCTGTGTCTGTATGGAGCTGTTTTAGGCGCACCATGGCTGTGTCTACAGGGAGCTGTGTTTAGGCCCACCATGGCTGTGTCTACAGGAAGCTGTGTTTCGGCCCACCATGGCTGTGTCTACAGGGAGCTGTGTTTAGGTGCACCATGACTGTGTCTCTACAGAGCTGTGTTTAGGACACCATGGCTGTGTCTACAGAAAGCTGTGTTTAGGCGCACCATGGTTGTCTACAGGGACCTGTGTTTACGTGCACCTTGGCTGTGTCTACAGGGAGCTGTGTTTAGGCGCGCCATGGCTGTGTCTCTATGGAGCTGTGTTTAGGCGCTCTATGGCTTTGTCTATAAGGAGCTGTGTTTAGGTGCACCATGACTGTGTCTCTATGGAGCTGTGTTTAGGCGCACCATGGCTGTGTCTACAGGGAGATGTGTTTAGGCCCACCATGGCTGTGTCTACAGGGAGCTGTGTTTAGGCGCACAATGGCTGTGTCTCTATGGAGCTGTGTTTAGGCGCACCATGGCTGTGTCTCTATGGAGCTGTGTTTAGGCGCTCCATGGCTTTGTCTATAAGGAGCTGTGTTTAGGCGCACCATGGCTGTGTCTACAGGGAGCTGTGTTTAGGTGCACCGTGACTGTGTCTACAGGGAGCTGTGTTTAGGTGCACCGTGACTGTGTCTACAGGGAGCTGTGTTTAGGTGTCCGATGCTGTGTCTACAGGGAGCTGTGTTTAGGCCCACAATGGCTGTGTTTACCGGAAGCTGTGTTTAGGTGTCTGAAGCTGTGTCTACAGGAAGCTGTGTTTAGGCGCACCGTGGCTGTGTCTACAGGGAGCTGTGTTTAGGTGCACCGTGACTGTGTCTACAGGGAGCTGTGTTTAGGTGTCCGATGCTGTGTTTACAGGGAGCTGTGTTTAGGCCCACCATGGCTGTGTCTACAGGGAGCTGTGTTTAGGCGCACCATGACAGTGTCTCTATGGAGATGTGTTTAGGTGTCCGATTGCTGTGTCTACAGGGAGCTGTGTTTAGGCGCACCATGGCTGTCTCTCTACGGAGCTGTGTGTAGACGCACCATGGCTGTGTCTACAGGGAGTTGTGTTTAGGCCCACCATGGCTGTGTCTACAGGGAGCTGTGTTTAGGCGCACAATGGCTGTGTCTCTATGGAGCTGTGTTTAGGCGCACCATGGCTGTGTCTCATTGGAGCTGTGTTTAGGCGCTCCATGGCTTTGTCTATAAGGAGCTGTGTTTAGGCGCACCATGGCTGTGTCTACAGGGAGCTGTGTTTAGGTGCACCGTGACTGTGTCTACAGGGAGCTGTGTTTAGGTGCACCGTGACTGTGTCTACAGGGAGCTGTGTTTAGGCGCACCATGGCAGTGTCTCTATGGAGCTGTGTGTAGGCGCACCATGTCTTTGTCTCTATACCGCTGTGTTTCGGCGCACCATGGCTGTGTCTACAGGGAGCTGTGTTTAGGCCCACCTTGGCTGTGTCTACAGGGAGCTGTGTTTAGGCGCACCATGGCTGTGTCTCTATGGAGCAGTGTTTAGGCCCACCTTGGCTGTGTCTACAGGGAGCTGTGTTCAGGTGTCCGATGCTGTGTCTACAGGGAGCTGTGTTTAGGCCCACCATGGCTGTTTCTACAGGGAGCTGTGTTTAGGCCACCATGGCTGTGTCTCTAAAGAGCTGTGTTTAGGCGTACCATGGCTGTGTCTCTATGGAGCTGTGTTTAGGCCCACCATGGCTGTGTCTACAGGGAGCTGTGTTTAGGTGCACCATGGCTGTGTCTACAGGAAGCTGTGTTTAGGTGTCCGATGGCTGTGTCTACAGGGAGCGGTGTTTTGGCGCACCATGGCTGTGTCTCTATGGAGCTGTGTTTAGGTGTTCGATGGCTGTGTGTACAGGAAGCTGTGTTTAGGCGCACCATGGCTGTGTCTACAGGAAGCTGTGTTTAGGTGCACCATGGCTGTGTCTCTATGAAGCTGTGTTTAGGCGCACCATGACTGTGTCTCTATGGAGCTGTGTTTAGGCGCACCATGACTGTGTCTCTATGGAGCTGTGTTTAGGTGCACCATGACAGTGTCTCTATGGAGCTGTGTTTAGGTGCACCGTGGCTGTGTCTCTATGGAGCAGTGTTTAGGCGCACCATGGCTGTGTCTACAGGAAGCTGTGTTTAGGTGCACCGTGGCTGTGTCTACAGGGAGCTGTGTTTAGGCGCACCATGACTTTGTCTCTATAGAGCTGTGTTTAGGCGCACCATGGCTGTGTCTACAGGAAGCTGTGTTTAGGCGCACCATGGCTGTGTCTACAGGAAGCTGTGTTTAGGCGCACCGTGGCTGTGTCTACAGGGAGCTGTGTTTAGGCACACCATGGCTGTGTCTACAGGGAGCTGTGTTTAGGCGCACCATGGCTGTGTCTACAGGAAGCTGTGTTTAGGCCCACCATGGCTGTGTCTAAAGGGAGCTGTGTTTAGGCGCACCGTGGCTATGTCTACAGGAAGCTGTGTTTAGGCGCACCGTGGCTGTGTCTACAGGAAGCTGTGTTTAGGCGCACCATGGCTGTGTCTACAGGAAGCTGTGTTTAGGCGCACCGTGGCTGTGTCTACAGGGAGCTGTGTTTAGGCCCACCATGGCTGTTTCTACAGGGAGCTGTGTTTAGGCCACCATGGCTGTGTCTAAAGGGAGCTGTGTTTAGGCGCACCGTGGCTGTGTCTCTATGGAGCTGTGTTTAGGCGCACCGTGGCTGTGTCTCTATGGAGCTGTGTTTAGGCGCACCATGGCTGTGTCTCTATGGAGCTGTGTTTAGGCGCACCATGGCTGTGTCTCTATGGAGCTGTGTTTAGGCGCACCATGGCTGTGTCTACAGGAAGCTGTGTTTAGGCGCACAATGGCTGTGTCTCTATGGAGCTGTGTTTAGGCGCACCATGGCTGTGTCTCATTGGAGCTGTGTTTAGGCGCTCCATGGCTTTGTCTATAAGGAGCTGTGTTTAGGCGCACCATGGCTGTGTCTACAGGGAGCTGTGTTTAGGTGCACCGTGACTGTGTCTACAGGGAGCTGTGTTTAGGTGCACCGTGACTGTGTCTACAGGGAGCTGTGTTTAGGCGCACCATGGCAGTGTCTCTATGGAGCTGTGTGTAGGCGCACCATGTCTGTGTCTCTATACCGCTGTGTTTCGGCGCACCATGGCTGTGTCTACAGGGAGCTGTGTTTAGGCCCACCTTGGCTGTGTCTACAGGGAGCTGTGTTTAGGCGCACCATGGCTGTGTCTCTATGGAGCAGTGTTTAGGCGCACTATGGCTGTGTCGCTATACAGCTGTGTTTAGGCGCACCATGGCTGTGTCTCTATGGAGCAGTGTTTAGGCGCACTATGGCTGTGTCGCTATACAGCTGTGTTTAGGCGTACCATGGCTGTGTCTCTATGGAGCTGTGTTTAGGCCCACCATGGCTGTGTCTACAGGGAGCTGTGTTTAGGTGCACCATGGCTGTGTCTACAGGAAGCTGTGTTTAGGTGTCCGATGGCTGTGTCTACAGGGAGCGGTGTTTAGGCGCACCATGGCTGTGCCTCTATGGAGCTGTGTTTAGGTGTTCGATGGCTGTGTGTACAGGAAGCTGTGTTTAGGCGCACCATGGCTGTGTCTACAGGAAGCTGTGTTTAGGTGACCAATGGCTGTGTCTCTATGGAGCTGTGTTTAGGCGCACCATGACTGTGTCTCTATGGAGCTGTGTTTAGGCGCACCATGACTGTGTCTCTATGGAGCTGTGTTTAGGCGCACCATGACTGTGTCTCTATGGAGCTGTGTTTAGGCGCACCATGACTGTGTCTCTATGGAGCTGTGTTTAGGCGCACCATGACAGTGTCTCTATGGAGCTGTGTTTAGGTGCACCGTGGCTGTGTCTCTATGGAGCAGTGTTTAGGCGCACCATGGCTGTGTCTACAGGAAGCTGTGTTTAGGCGCACCGTGGCTGTGTCTACAGGGAGCTGTGTTTAGGCGCACCATGACTTTGTCTCTATAGAGCTGTGTTTAGGCGCACCATGGCTGTGTCTACAGGAAGCTGTGTTTAGGCGCACCATGGCTGTGTCTACAGGAAGCTGTGTTTAGGCGCACCGTGGCTGTGTCTACAGGGAGCTGTGTTTAGGCACACCATGGCTGTGTCTACAGGGAGCTGTGTTTAGGCGCACCATGGCTGTGTCTAGGTGTCCGACGCTGTGTCTACAGGGAGCTGTTTTTAGGCCCACCATGGCTGTGTCTCTATGGAGCTGTGTTTAGGCGCACCGTGGCTGTGTCTCTATGGAGCTGTGTTTAGGCGCACCGTGGCTGTGTCTCTATGGAGCTGTGTTTAGGCGCACCATGGCTGTGTCTCTATGGAGCTGTGTTTAGGCGCACCATGGCTGTGTCTCTATGGAGCTGTGTTTAGGCGCACCATGGCTGTGTCTACAGGAAGCTGTGTTTAGGCGCACAATGGCTGTGTCTCTATGGAGCTGTGTTTAGGCGCACCATGGTTGTGTCTACAGGGAGCTGTGTTTAGCGCACCATGGCTGTGTCTCTATGGAGCTGTGTTTAGGCGCACCGTGGCTGTGTCTCTATGGAGCTGTGTTTAGGCGCACCGTGGCTGTGTCTCTATGGAGCTGTGTTTAGGCGCACCATGGCTGTGTCTCTATGGAGCTGTGTTTAGGCGCACCATGGCTGTGTCTCTATGGAGCTGGGTTTAGGCGCACCATGGCTGTGTCTCAAACGGAGCTGTGTTTAGGCGCACCATGGCTGTGTCTCTCTGGAGCTGTGTTTAGGCGCACCATGGCTGTGTCTCTACGGAGCTGTGTTTAGGCGCACCATGGCTCTGTCTTTATAGAGCTGTGTTTAGGCCCACCATGGCTGTGTCTCTATGGAGCTGTGTTTAGGCGCTCCATGACTGTGTCTCTATGGAGCTGTATTTAGGTGTCCGATGGCTGTGTCCACAGGAAGCTGTGTTTAGGTGCACCATGGCTGTGTCTACAGGGAGCTGTGTTTAGGTGTCCGATGCTGTGTCTACAGGAAGCTGTGGTTAGGTGCACCGTGGCTGTGTCTACAGGGAGCTGTGTTTAGGTGCACCGTGGCTGTGTCTACAGGGAGCTGTGTTTAGGTGCATCATTGGTGTGTCTACAGGAAGCTGTGTTTAGGTGTCCGATGCTGTGTCTAGGCGCACCGTGACTGTGTCTCTATGGAGCTGTGTTTAGATGCACCGTGGCTGTGTCTCTATGGAGCTGTGTTTAGGCGCACCGCCGCTGTGTCTCTATGGAGCTGTGTTTAGGCGCACCATGGCTGTGTCTCTGTGGAGCTGTATTTAGGTGTCCGATGGCTGTGTCCACAGGAAGCTGTGTTTAGGCGCACCATGGCTGTGTCTACAGGAAGCTGTGTTTAAGTGTCCAATGGTTGTGTCTCTATGGAGCTGTGTTTAGGCGCTCCATGGCTTTGTCTACAAGGAGCTGTGTTTAGGTGCACCACAACTGTGTCTCTATGGAGCTGTGTTTAGGCGCACCGTGGCTGTGTTTAGGCGCACCGTGGCTGTGTCTACAGGGAGATGTGTTTAGGCCCACCATGGCTGTGTCTACAGGGAGCTGTGTTTAGGTGCACCATGACTGTGTCTCTATGGAGCTGTGTTTAGGCGCACCATGGCTGTGTCTCTATGGAGCTGTGTTTAGGCTCACAATGGCTGTGTCTCTATGGAGGTGTGTTTAGGCGCACCATGGCTGTGTCTCTATGGAGCTGTACTTAGGTGTCCGATGGCTGTGTCTACAGGAAGCTGTGTTTAGGCCCATCATGGCTGTGTCTCTATGGAGCTGTGTTTAGGCGCTCCATGGCTTTGTCTATAAGGAGCTGTGTTTAGGCGCACCATGGCTGTGTCTACAGGAAGCTGTGTTTAGGTGTCCGATGCTGTGTCTACAGGAAGCTGTGTTTAGGCGCACCGTGGCTGTGTCTACAGGGAGCTGTGTTTAGGTGCACCGTTGCTGTGTCTACAGGGAGCTGTGTTTAGGTGTCTGATGCTGTGTCTACAGGGAGCTGTGTTTAGGCCCACCATGGCTGTGTCTACAGGGAGCTGTGTTTCGGCCCACCATGGCTGTGTCTACAGGGAGCTGTGTTGAGGTGCACCATGACTGTGTCTCTACAGAGCTGTGTTTAGGACACCATGGCTGTGTCTACAGAAAGCTGTGTTTAGGTGTCTGATGGTTGTCTACAGGGAGCTGTGTTTAGGTATCTGGTTGTCTACAGGGACCTGTGTTTACGTGCACCTTGGCTGTGTCTACAGGGAGCTGTGTTTAGGTGCGCCATGGCTGTGTCTCTATGGAGCTGTGTTTAGGCCCGCCATGGCTTTGTCTATAAGGAGCTGTGTTTAGGTGCACCATGACTGTGTCTCTATGGAGCTGTGTTTAGGCGCTCCATGACTGTGTCTCTATGGAGCTGTATTTAGGTGTCCGATGGCTGTGTCCACAGGAAGCTGTGTTTAGGTGCACCATGGCTGTGTCTACAGGGAGCTGTGTTTAGGTGTCCGATGCTGTGTCTACAGGAAGCTGTGGTTAGGTGCACCGTGGCTGTGTCTACAGGGAGCTGTGTTTAGGCCCACCATGGCTGTGTTTACCGGAAGCTGTGTTTAGGTGTCCGAAGCTGTGTCTACAGGAAGCTGTGTTTAGGCGCACCGTGGCTGTGTCTACAGGGAGCTGTGTTTAGGTGCACCGTGACTGTGTCTACAGGGAGCTGTGTTTAGGTGTCCGATGCTGTGTTTACAGGGAGCTGTGTTTAGGCCCACCATGGCTGTGTCTACAGGGAGCTGTGTTTAGGCGCACCATGACAGTGTCTCTATGGAGATGTGTTTAGGTGTCCGATTGCTGTGTCTACAGGGAGCTGTGTTTAGGCGCACCATGGCTGTCTCTCTACGGAGCTGTGTGTAGGCGCACCATGGCTGTGTCTCTATGGAGCTGTGTTTAGGCGCGCCATGGCTGTGTCTCTATGGAGCTGTGTTTAGGCGCATCATGGTTGTGTCTACAGGAAGCTGTGTTTAGGCCACCATGGCTGTGTCTCTATGGAGCTGTGTTTAGGCGCACCATGACTGTGTCTACAGGAAGCTGTGTTTAGGCCCACCATGGCTATGTCTCTATGGAGCTGTGTTTAGGCCCACCATGGCTGTGTCTACAGGGAGTTGTTTAGGCGCACCATGGCTGTGTCTACAGGAAGCTGTGTTTAGGCCACCATGGCTGTGTCTCTATGGAGCTGTGTTTAGGCGCACCATGGCTGTGTCTACAGGAAGCTGTGTTTAGGCCCACCATGGCTATGTCTCTATGAAGCTGTGTTTAGGCCCACCATGGCTGTGTCTACAGGGAGTTGTGTTTAGGTGCACCGTTGCTGTGTCTACAGGGAGCTGTGTTTAGGTGTCTGATGCTGTGTCTACAGGGAGCTGTGTTTAGGCCCACCATGGCTGTGTCTACAGGAAGCTGTGTTTCGGCCCACCATGGCTGTGTCTACAGGGAGCTGTGTTTAGGTGCACCATGACTGTGTCTCTACAGAGCTGTGTTTAGGACACCATGGCTGTGTCTACAGAAAGCTGTGTTTAGGTGTCTGATGGTTGTCTACAGGGAGCTGTGTTTAGGTATCTGGTTGTCTACAGGGACCTGTGTTTACGTGCACCTTGGCTGTGTCTACAGGGAGCTGTGTTTAGGTGCGCCATGGCTGTGTCTCTATGGAGCTGTGTTTAGGCCCGCCATGGCTTTGTCTATAAGGAGCTGTGTTTAGGTGCACCATGACTGTGTCTCTATGGAGCTGTGTTTAGGCGCTCCATGACTGTGTCTCTATGGAGCTGTATTTAGGTGTCCGATGGCTGTGTCCACAGGAAGCTGTGTTTAGGTGCACCATGGCTGTGTCTACAGGGAGCTGTGTTTAGGTGTCCGATGCTGTGTCTACAGGAAGCTGTGGTTAGGTGCACCGTGGCTGTGTCTACAGGGAGCTGTGTTTAGGCCCACCATGGCTGTGTTTACCGGAAGCTGTGTTTAGGTGTCCGAAGCTGTATCTACAGGAAGCTGTGTTTAGGCGCACCGTGGCTGTGTCTACAGGGAGCTGTGTTTAGGTGCACCGTGACTGTGTCTACAGGGAGCTGTGTTTAGGTGTCCGATGCTGTGTTTACAGGGAGCTGTGTTTAGGCCCACCATGGCTGTGTCTACAGGGAGCTGTGTTTAGGCGCACCATGACAGTGTCTCTATGGAGATGTGTTTAGGTGTCCGATTGCTGTGTCTACAGGGAGCTGTGTTTAGGCGCACCATGGCTGTCTCTCTACGGAGCTGTGTGTAGGCGCACCATGGCTGTGTCTCTATGGAGCTGTGTTTAGGCGCGCCATGGCTGTGTCTCTATGGAGCTGTGTTTAGGCGCATCATGGCTGTGTCTACAGGAAGCTGTGTTTAGGCGCTCCATGACTGTGTCTACAGGGAGCTGTGTTTAGGCGCACCATGGCTATGTCTCTATGGAGCTGTGTTTAGGCCCACCATGGCTGTGTCTACAGAGAGTTGTTTAGGCGCACCATGGCTGTGTCTACAGGAAGCTGTGTTTAGGCCACCATGGCTGTGTCTCTATGGAGCTGTGTTTAGGTGCACCATGGCTGTGTCTACAGGAAGCTGTGTTTAGGCCACCATGGCTATGTCTCTATGGAGCTGTGTTTAGGCGCACCATGGCTGTGTCTACAGGAAGCTGTGTTTAGGCCCACCATGGCTGTGTCTACAGGGAGCTGTGTTTAGGCGCACCATGACAGTGTCTCTATGGAGATGTGTTTAGGTGTCCGATTGCTGTGTCTACAGGGAGCTGTGTTTAGGCGCACCATGGCTGTCTCTCTACGGAGCTGTGTGTAGGCGCACCATGGCTATGTCTCTATGAAGCTGTGTTTAGGCGCTCCATGACTGTGTCTACAGGGAGCTGTGTTTAGGCGCACCATGGCTGTCTCTCTACGGAGCTGTGTGTAGGCGCACCATGGCTATGTCTCTATGAAGCTGTGTTTAGGCGCACCATGGCTGTGTCTACAGGGAGCTGTGTTTAGGCCCATCATGGCTGTGTCTACAGGGAGCTGTGTTTAGGCGCACCATGGCTTTGTCTCTATGGAGCTGTGTTTAGGCGCGCCATGGCTGTGTCTCTATGGAGCTGTGTTTAGGCGCATCATGGCTGTGTCTACAGGAAGCTGTGTTTAGGCCCACCATGGCTATGTCTCTATGGAGCTGTGTTTAGGCCCACCATGGCTGTGTCTACAGAGAGTTGTTTAGGCCCACCATGGCTGTGTCTACAGGAAGCTGTGTTTAGGCCACCATGGCTGTGTCTCTATGGAGCTGTGTTTAGGTGCACCATGGCTGTGTCTACAGGAAGCTGTGTTTAGGCCCACCATGGCTATGTCTCTATGGAGCTGTGTTTAGGCGCACCATGGCTGTGTCTACAGGAAGCTGTGTTTAGGCCCACCATGGCTGTGTCTACAGGGAGCTGTGTTTAGGCGCACCATGACAGTGTCTCTATGGAGATGTGTTTAGGTGTCCGATTGCTGTGTCTACAGGGAGCTGTGTTTAGGCGCACCATGGCTGTCTCTCTACGGAGCTGTGTGTAGGCGCACCATGGCTATGTCTCTATGAAGCTGTGTTTAGGCGCTCCATGACTGTGTCTACAGGGAGCTGTGTTTAGGCGCACCATGGCTGTGTCTACAGGAAGCTGTGTTTAGGCCCACCATGGCTGTGTCTCCAGTGAGTTGTGTTTAGGCCCACCATGGCTGTGTCTACAGGGAGTTGTGTTTAGGCGCACCTTGGCTGTGTCTACAGGGAGCTGTGTTTAGGCGCAGTGTTAGAAATGGGGATCTCTGGTTGGCGCTAATGTCCAAGTAGGGACCCTTCTTCCTAAGTCAGAGTAAGGGGGCTACACCCTTTGATAACCCCTGCTCAACCCTGTGGTAACGTAGCACGAGCAGACAGGCCTATCTCAGAGGCAGTGTGTGAAGCATTTATGACCATACACAATAACGCAGTGACGACACCACAAAGGGAAACCACACAAGTAGCTATAGAAAAATAGGTATCTTTATATAAACTTAACACAAGGCTCAAATACGATCAAAAAGCCACAATGCACGTAAATATGAGTTCACGAAGAAAGGCAATAAAAGCACTCAAAAGGGTGTGAAACAAACTTAGTTCGAGGCCGGGGTCTACGCGACCCAGTGATGCACAATGTACATGAGGTTTAAAGGGGCACGGCACGCAGCTTCGGGAGGAAGCCGCGATGAGGACCGGCGGACTCGCAGCGGCCGCAGCTCCCAGCTGCAGCGGTCCGCGGCGTGCACTCACGATGATCCTGAGGCGGTGATTAAAGGCGTGCTCTCAGCGGCCACAGCTCCTCAGTTGCAGCGGCCCACAATAGCGATAGCGATGATTGTCGTAGCACAGACAAATGCGGGCTCTCAGCGGCAACAGCTCCTCCGCTGCAGCGGCCCACAATAGCGATAGCGATGATTCTCAGCCCGCGTTCCCCGCAGTAGACACAGAGGCTCTGGAATTCTCGACAGAGGCCTCACCTACGAGTAGAACCCCTCTCAATAGGAATTCAGAAGGCTGATGGGTGAAGTCTAATGTCCCTGAGACTTCAGCAGGAGGCAAGCTCAAATCATGCCCTTGGGTAGTTGCTTCAGCAAGATGAATGCAAGTTTCAAAGTCCTTTTCCTCTCGTTACACGGACAGAGGTTCGTCTTGACATCCAGAAGTAACACTCCCTGTAGGGGTTTCGGCGCAGATCTTTATACCCCACAGGTCTTTGTTCTCAAAAGTCAGTGAACCCAGCCAGAACCAGTTCGATGTGGTCCTGGAGCACTTTATTTATGAGGCGGCATCCTGCCTTTGAGGAAGAGGGGGTCTGCCATCAGACGCACAGTAGGAGGTGGAGCCATCATTCACCTTGCCAGGCCCAGCCCTGTTCAGACCAAAGGGTCACCCCTCCCCATACTCCAGCTGCAGATTCCGCTCTTCGACCCAGGTCGGGCTCAGCCTGCCCTGACCCTCCAAGACCAGACATCCAATACACATAACAGCAGAGCACACTGGACGACTTAGGCAAGAAAATACCTACTTCCTAGAAGTGGTATTTTCCAACGCAGAATATAAAAATAATCCTCACTAAAAGATGTATTTTAATATTCTGAGCTCAGGCATACTAAATTCGACTTTCCAAACCTGTTCCTTGGGTCAGCTAGGATTATAAGATGTAATAATCAAAACTGCCCATTCTGGCCTAAGGGAACAGATAGCCTTGCAATAGTGAAAAACGAAATGGAGTGTAATTCACTATCAGGACATTCCACACAGACCAAGGCAGGTCCTACCTTTCACATACAACGCACCCTGCCATAGGGATGACTTACATGATGCCAAGGGAAGGTTGAGGGACTGGGAAGTGGGTTCACTTTACAGTCAAAGAATGGTAGTTCGGGACTGCGCACAGACTCTGCGATGGCAGGTCTGAGACACCCTTTACGCGCTGCTTATGTGGGTGGCGCAATCAGCGCTGCAGGCCCACCAGCAGCATTCGGTCTACCAGCCCGGGGCACGCACGGTGCACTATACTCGGGACTAACAGGTAAATCAAATGAGCCAATTATGGGAATACCAATTCATCCAGTTAATTTACAATAGGGAGCATTCGCGCTGTAGCACTGAATGGCAGTGGCACAGCGCCCAGAGCATCGAACACCAGCAAACACAGAGGAGACAAAAAGCGAAAGAGGGAAGGGAGACCCACGCCAATGGTACCAGGTCTAACACGTGTCCCCTCCAGCTGAAATGTGGGGAGAACTACTCACCCACTTGGGGGTTCTCATCACTAAGGCGGAAAAATCTGAACAGACCATCAGCATTGGCGTGTTCTGTACCCGGGCGGTGTTCCACCGTAAAGTCCATCCCCTGTAGGGAAATAGACCACCTCAACAACTTTGGGTTCTCACCCCTCATCTGCATCAGCCATCTGAGGGGCCTGTGGTCCGTCTGAACCCGGAAGTGAGTCCCAAACAGGTATGGCCTCCGCTTCTTCAGTGCCCAAACCACAGCAAATGCCTCACGCTCAATTGCACTCCACCTCTGTTCCTGTGGAAGTAACCCCCTACTAATGAAGGCTACCGGTTGGTCTAGACCCTCCTCATTGATCTGTGACAGAACAGCCCCCACACCATGCTCTGAGGCGTCTGTCTGGACAACAAATTCTTTTGAAAAGTTGGGCGCCTGAAGTACAGGCGCTGTGCACATGGCAGTCTTCAGGGCGTCAAAAGCTTCCTGACAGGTGCCAGTCCAGTTCACAATCTTTGGCTGCTTCTTAGAAGTCAGCTCAGTCAAGGGTGCAACAATGTTGCCATACCCCTTGACAAACCTCCTGTAATAACCCGTGAGTCCTAAAAAGGCTCTCACCTGTGTCTGGGTCTTTGGGGGTGCCCAAGCCAGGATGGTTTCAATCTTGGGCTGTAGGGGCGCCACCTGGCCGCTCCCAACCTGGTGTCCCAAGTACACCACAGAACCCTGCCCAATCTGGCACTTACTTGCCTTGATTGTGAGGCCTGCCCTTCGCAGTGCGCAGGTGGCGCAGGTGGTCCTCCCATGAGGAACTAAACACTGCAATGTCATCCAGGTAGGCGGCACTGAAATCCTCCAGCCCAACCAACACCCTGTTGGTGGCAGGGGCATTCTTCATCCCAAAGGGCATCACCCGGAACTGGTAGTGCCCATCCGGTGTGGAGAATGCTGACCTCTCCTTTGCCCCATCAGTCAAGGCGATCTGCCAATACCCAGACGTCAAATCAAACGTGCTGAGGTACCGCGCAGCCCCTAGCCGAACTATGAGCTCATCAGCTCTGGGGATGGGGTGCGCGTCAGTCTTTGTGACTGAATTGAGACCTCGGTAGTCCACGCAGAACCGAAGTTCTGGGGTGGCACCAGGCGCTGCAGCTTTTGGTACCAAGACCACTGGGCTGGACCAAGGGCTGCTAGAGGACTCAATCACCCCTAAAGCAAACATTTTGGAAACCTCTTCCTTAATGGATGCCCTAACCCGTTCAGTCACTTGGTAAGCCTTGTGCTTAACAGGAGGACTGTCCCCAGGGTCCACTTCATGGACACACCAATCAGTGACACTAGGCACCAGGGAGAACAGATCACTGAATTGTCCCAACAGTTGGCGACAATCACTCTGTTGCTCAGGGGTCAGGGTGGCGGAGAGGACCACACCCTTCACTGACCCGTCTTGCTCCTTTGCACACAGGTGGTCAGGAAGAGGCTCACTCTCCTCCTCCATCCCAGCATCTGTGGCCAGGAGCATGCCCACTTCGGACCTCTCAAAGTGGGGCTTCAGGCGGTTTACATGCAGGACCCGCAAGGGGCTCCGGGGAGACCGCAAGTCCACCAAGTAGGTAACAGGACTCTTGCGCTCCACCACCTCAAATGGTCCGGTCCACTTATCTTGGAGCGCACAGGGCTCCACTGGGGCCATGACCCAAACCTTTTGACCAGGCTGAAACTCAATCAGAGTGGCATTCTGATCGTGCCAACGTTTCATCTCTTCCTGGCTGGCTTCCAGATTTGCCTCAGCAAGCTTTCTGAAATGCCGAGTCTGGTTCCTGAAGGCCAGCATGTAGCTAAACACATCCTGGGGAGGTTTCCTGGGAGATTGCTCCCAGCCTTCCTTGACCAGACTCAGAGGCCCTCTTACCGGGTGACCATAGAGTAGTTCAAAGGGGCTGAACCCTAGGGACTTCTGTGGCACCTCACGGTAAGCAAACAACAGGCATGGCAAGAGGACGTCCCACTTACGCCTCATGGACTCTTCTAGGCCCATTATCATGCCTTTGAGGGTCCGGTTGAATCTCTCAACCAGCCCATTACCTTGGGGGTGGTAAGGGGTGGTAAACTTATAAGTTACCCCACACTCCTCCCACAGAGACTTCATATATTTGGAAATGAAGTTAGTACCCCTATCGGACACCACCTCTCTGGGGAACCCCACACGGGAGAAAATCCCCATCAGTGCACGTCCCACCACGGGGCCGTCACTGTCCTGAGCGGGATGGCTTCAGGGTACCGGGTGGCATGGTCCACCAAGACCAGGATGAACCTGTTGCCCATGGCTGTCTTGGGGTCCAGAGGCCCCACAATGTCAATGCCCACTCGCTCGAACGGGGTACTGACAACTGGAAAGGGCTGGAGTGGGGCTTTGATCTCCCCCCCCCACTCTTCCCACTTGCCTGGCAAGTTTCACATGTCCTGCAGTGAGCATCTGAGCTCCTGCGCATCTGGGGCCAATAAAAGTGGGTGACCAGCCTCTCGAAGGTCTTGGTCTGCCCCAGATGTCCTGCCAATGGCACATCATGAGCCAACCCCAGTAGGAAGGCTCTGAAGCACTGGGGTACCACCAGCACATGGGCTGACACAGGCTCAGCAACCTTAGGCTCGCTGTAAAGGAGGTCATTCTCCCAATAGATCAGATGTGACCCTGACTGATCACCTGCTGCCTGGGCTGCAGCCTGTCGCCGCGGCCCCTCAAGAGAAGGGCACATTCTCTGCTGTTCACAAAATTCCTCCCTGGTGGGCCCTCCTTCCTGCTGCCAATGGGTCAGCCCAGGCAGGTCCCCCAGTTCGGCTACTTGTTCCCCGGTAGGCTCCAGGGCATCCCCCTCAAGGTCTGCTCCCTCCTGGGCCGTGGGAACTATGGAGGCCGGTTTCCCGCGCCCCCTACCCCTTCTCTTTAAGGCGGTGGCCTGGGCCATACTTTCAGGCTCCAGGTCCTTCTAAACGTCCTTACTGGCTGCCATGGACCGAGTGGTCGCGCACGCCCACTCAGGCAGACCCAACATTTCCAAGTGAGATTTCCTCTCCACCGTAGCCCACGGGGAGTTCTCTAAATCGTTGCCCAACAGACAGTCTACTGGCATGGCTGGCCTCACAGCTACTTGAAGAGTTCCTGAGACCCCCCCCACTCAAAGGGAACTTGAGCCACCTCACACTGGCTCTGAGTTGTCTGCTGACACTACTGGGCAGAATGCATGTGGGACAACCTGCTCTGGGGACACCAACCGGGAGCTGACAGCAGTCACACTTGCTCCGGTGTCCCTCAGAGCCTCCACCCTATGGCCATTGATGGTCACCCACTGCCTGTACTTCTTAGTGTTATCAGGCAGCATGGGGTTAGGGACCTTCTCAAAGTCTCCTAGCGAGACAAGGGTCAATTCTACGCGATCCCACCCACCTGTGGCACCCATCTCCTCCCCTCCCAGGGCTACACTAGCAAGCTGGCGGGGTGGTGCATTGAGGTCCCTCTGGGGACACTGGGGATCATAATACCAGTGGCCCACTTGACCACATTTATAACAAGTAACGGGCCCCCTATGAACAGGCCAACCTGTCGGGGGCACTGGCTTCTTCTCAGGGGGAGACTGGGACACCACTCCTGGGTTCCCTTGGGAATTACTTTGGGGCCCTCTCTGGAACTCCCTCTGTTTACCCCTGTCCCCCCCCACTTCTCTGCTGGGGACCCTGCCCACCTTTGGTGAAGTCTCCCACCTGACCCTTGCGAACCCGGGTGCTCACCCAGCGTTCCGCCTCCTCAGCAAGCTTCCTAGGGTTAGTTAGCTTGCTATCAACAAGGTGCTGGCGTAGCTCTGGAAAACAGTTACTAGCTAAATGCTCCCACGCAAACAAATCATACAGTTGTTCAAAAGTTTCCACCTTGCTACCTTTTACCCAGCGATCCATTGCTCTGCAAAAAAAAGACGCATATTCAACCCAAGTGGTACCCTCTAACTTCTTACAGGTTCTAAATCTCTGCCTGTACATTTCTGGGGTCAAACCATATTGCGTCATCAAGACCTCTTTCATGTGGGCATACACCATCCTGCTCTCTTCGGGCAGATCCAATAGGGTATCACTCACAAAGCGTCCCCACAACCCCGCTCCCCAATCCTTCTCAGGGACCCGGTGGGACACCATGGCTATCTCGTAGGCGGCAAACCATTGCCCAATATCCTCACTCTTATGGAAATCCTTGATGACATCTTTGGGTATATAAACTCTTCCCTCGGTAGGTACTAAAGGTATGCTGCCACCAGAGGGGGAGATCTCTAAACTCTTAGCCTTGATCTTCAGTTCCCTCAATATTCTCTCATGCTCCAGTTTCATTTTCTCAAGTTCAAATGTCAACCTGTTATTCTCAATATCCAACTTTTTACTCTCTAGGTCCTTCTGACCTTCTAATTTGGCCATCTCCAAACTATGCCTCCTATCTCTCTCCCTGTCCTCCATCTCTTCTGGAGACAGGCACTTTGAGGACACGCTAGTACCTGGACTGGAAAGTGCTTTACCTCCCACTAAATCCACTTCGTCATCCTGCTGCCCTCCGGCATTCTCTCCCCCGTCCCCAGGCTCTCCCCCATTCCCGGGGGACTCCCTCGCCTCCCACCAGGCCTTTAGCGCCTTCTGGTACTCCTTCCTAGAGAGGCCTGCAATAAATAAATAAATAATAAATCCGTATTTGTAAAGCGCGAACTACTCACCCTTACGGGGCTCAAGGCGCTGGGGGCCGTCGTGGAAATTAAGTGAGCTATTGCCCAGAGTCACATGGTGCTGAGCTGAGCTGCCGCCGGAGCTGGGGATCGAACCGTGAGCCCTGTGCTCCGAAGTCAGCTGCCCTGGCCCCTGCACCACACCTCTCCACAATAGGGACGGTGAATTGCTTGCAGAAAGACTTTAGCTGTTTGGCAGTGTAGGTTTCTAACCTCTCTTCCTCTAAGGTGAGATCCTCCGAAGCATTGGATGCTGGCTTACCCATTGTAGAGATAACTGGCAATTACGATCAAAAATAGAACAAGATCAACAACGTAAATAGAACAAGATCAACAACATATGTGGTTGCGTTTTTAGGTCTGCACTCCCTAGTAGTGTACACCAGTTATTGTATGTGGATCACAAATGCAAGTCCTGATCCCACCGCTGCCACCAATGTTAGAAATGGGGATCTCTGGTTGGCAATGGCTGGCGCCAATGTCCAAGAAGGGACCCTTCTTCCTAAGTCAGAGTAAGGGGGCTACACCCTTTGATAACCCCTGCTCAACCCTGTGGTAACGTAGCACGAGCAGACAGGCCTATCTCAGAGGCAGTGTGTGAAGCATTTATGACCAAACACAATAACGCAGTGACGACACCACAAAGGGACACCACACAAGTAGCTATAGAAAAATAGGATTCTTTATATAAACTTAACACAAGGCTCAAATACGATCAAAAAGCCACAATGCACGTAAATATGAGTTCACGAAGAAAGGCAATAAAAGCACTCAAAAGCGTGTGAAACGAACTTAGTTCGAGGCCGGGGTCTACGCGACCCAGTGATGCACAATGTACCTGAGGTTTAAAGGGGCACGGCACGCAGCTTCGGGAGGAAGCCGCGATGAGGACCGGCGGACTCGCTGCAGCTCCCAGCTGCAGCGGTCCGCGGCGTGCACTCACGATGATCCTGAGGCGGTGATTAAAGGCGGGCTCTCAGCGGCCACAGCTCCTCAGTTGCAGCGGCCCACAATAGCGATAGCGATGATTGTCGTAGCAGAGACAAATGCGGGCTCTCAGCGGCAACAGCTCCTCAGCTGCAGCGGCCCACAAGAGCGATAGCGATGATTCTCGTAGCACAAACAGATGCGGGCTCTCAGCGGCAACAGCTCCTCAGCTGCAGCCGCCCACATAGCGATAGCGATGATTCTCGTAGCACAGACAGATGCGGGCTCTCAGCGGCGACAGCTCCTCGGCTGCAGCGGCCCACAATAGCGATAGCGATGATTCTCGTAGCACAGACAAATGCGGGCTCTCAGCGGCGACAGCTCCTCAGCTGCAGCGGCCCACAATAGCGATAGCGATGATTCTCGTAGCACAAACAGATGCTGGCTCTCAGCGGCAACAGCTCCTCAGCTGCAGCGGCCCACAATAGCGATGATTCTCAGCCCGCGTTCCCCGCAGTCGACCCAGAGGCTCTGGAATTCTCGACAGAGGCCTCACCTGCGAGTAGAACCCCTCTCAATAGGAATTCAGAAGGCTGATGGGTGAAGTCTAATGTCCCTGAGACTTTGGCAGGAGGCAAGCTCAAATCAGGCCCTTGGGTAGTTGCTTCAGCAAGATGAATGAAAGTTTCAAAGTCCTTTTCCTCTCGTTACACGGACAGAGGTTCGTCTTGACATCCAGAAGTAACACACCCTGTAGGGGTTTCGGCGCAGATCTTTATACCCCACAGGTCTTTGTTCTCAAAAGTCACTGAACCCAGCCAGAACCAGTTCGATGTGGTCCTGGAGCACTTTATTTATGAGGCGGCATCCTGCCTTTGAGGAAGAGGGGGTCTGCCATCAGACGCACAGTGGGAGGTGGAGCCATCATTCACCTTGCCAGGCCCAGCCCTGTTCAGACCAAAGGGTCACCCCTCCCCATACTCCAGCTGCAGATTCCGCTCTTCGACCCAGGTCGGGCTCAGCCTGCCCTGACCCTCCAAGACCAGACATCCAATACACATAACAGCAGAGCACACTGGACGACTTAGGCAAGAAAATACCTACTTCCTAGAAGTGGTATTTTCCAACGCAGAATATAAAAATAATCCTCACTAAAAGATGTATTTTAATATTCTGAGCTCAGGCATACTAAATTCGACTTTCCAAACCTGTTCCTTGGGTCAGCTAGGATTATAAGATGTAATAATCAAAACTGCCCATTCTGGCCTAAGGGAACAGATCCAGGGGACTTGGGAAACTACCGCCCCATTTCCTTGCTTCCCGGGATGGCCAAGCTCGCTGAAAAGTATGTCAATTCTACCCTCTCCAATTTTATTGAATCCAACAATTTGCTCCACCCCTCCCAAATGGGATTTCGACCACGACAGGGCACGGAAACTGCCTTGTTAGCGGTAGTAGAAGAAAGTAGAAAGATTCTGGACTCAGGAGGGGCATCCGCCATCATACTCCTTGATTTGAGCGCAGCATTTGACACGGTGAATCACCGTATTTTGAATCACCGTCTTAGGAAGTCGGGAGTCACTGACACCGCACTGCAGTGGCTGCGCTCCTTCCTGGAAGATAGATCCTTCCAGATATTTGAAGGTGAGATGGCCTCCAAATCGATGCCTCTGTGTTGTGGAGTACCTCAGGGATCCTCTCTGAGCCCGACTCTTTTTAATGTGTATATGGCCCCACTGGCGGCTATTGTAGCCCCCTTTGGAATCCATATGGTGACCTATGCCGACGACACCCAGTTGGTCGTTGCGCTCAATCAAGCCAAGCAGTTATCTCGAGACCTCCACTCATGCCTGGATGAAGTTTCTAAGTGGATGGGGGCGTCCCACCTTAAACTCAATGGAGACAAGACAGAGATCATGATCCTGGGTAATCCCTCCAACGTCTCATTGAGTACTATGTGGCCAGCATGTATGGGACCAGTCCCAACTCCCAAGAGCGAGATAAAGAGCCTGGGCATCTGGCTAGACCAGAATTTGACTTTTAAGGTGCAAGCTAGGAAGACGGTGGCAACTTGTTATGGATTGCTTAGAACGGCCCACAAAGTGCTTCCTCTTCTCCCTCCCCAAGCCAAAAAAATATTAGTCCAATCCTTGATACTTTCAAGGATAGACTACGGAAATGCACTCTATTTAGGGGCCCCACTGGCAGTAACCATGAAACTGCAAACGGTCCAAAACTGCGCGGCCAGACTACTATTTGGAATATCTAATCGCCTCTCTGCGAAACCGACCCTATGTGCCCTTCACTGGCTTCCAGTGAAGGAAAGAATCAGCTTTAAGGCCCTCTGTATCGTCCACAAGTCTTTGCAAGGGAACGGGTCTTCCTTAATCTCGACAATGTTTCGCCGTTATAAGGCTAATAGGGAATTGCGCTCGGACGAACTCCGCTTGGTGGAGGTGCCAAGGATCAAGAGGGCGAGAAGTGGCGGCCGCCTTTTCTCACTCAATGCGGCCAAACTTTGGAATGCACTACCACTTCATTTACGCAGGGAACCCAGCCACCCTACCTTCCGAAGGCAACTAAAAACTCTGCTGTTCCCTTGAGTGTTTCTGTTAGTGGTCACTGGTCTAGCCCAGCGCTGGGAGGCCCCCGGGTAGCCATGCGCTATATAAGTGCCCTTTTCATTTAATTTCATTTAATCGCCTTGCCATAGTGAAAAACGAAATGGAGTGTAATTCACTATCAGGACATGCCACACAGACCAAGGCAGGTCCTACCTTTCACATACAAGGCACCCTGCCATAGGGATGACTTACATGATACTAAGGGAAGGTTGAGGGACTGGGAAGTGGGTTCACTTTACAGTCAAAGAATGGCAGTTCGGGACTGCACACAGACTCTGTGATGGCAGGTCTGAGACATACTTTACGCGCTGCTTATGTGGGTGGCGCAATCCGCGCTGCAGGCCCACCAGCAGCATTCGGTCTACCAGCCCGGGGCACGCACGGTGCACTATACTCGGGACTAACAGTTAAATCAAATGAGCCAATTATGGGAATACCAATTCATCCAGTTAATTTACAATATCGAGCATTCGCGCTGTAGCACTGAATGGCAGTGGCACAGCGCCCAGAGCATCTAACACCAGCAAACACAGAGGAGACAAAAAGCGAAAGAGGGAAGGGAGACCCACGCCAATGGTGCCAGGTCTCACACGCACCATGGCTGTGTCTCTATGGAGCTGTGTTTAGGCGCTCCATGGATGTGTCTACAGGGAGCTGTGTTTAGGCGCACCATGGCTGTGTCTACAGGGAGCTGTGTTTAGGTGTCCGTTGCTGTGTCTCTATGGAGCTGTGTTTAGGCGCACCATGGCTGTGTCTCTATGGAGCTGTATTTAGGTGTCCGATGGCTGTGTCCACAGGAAGCTGTGTTTAGGCGCACCATGGCTGTGTCTACAGGAAGCTGTGTTTAGGTGTCCGATGCTGTGTCTACAGGGAGCTGTTTTTAGGCCCACCATGGCTGTGTCTCTATGGAGCTGTGTTTAGGCGCTCCATGGCTTTGTCTACAAGGAGCTGTGTTTAGGCGCACCATGGCTGTGTCTACAGGAAGCTGTGTTTAGGTGTCCGATGCTGTGTCTACAGGGAGCAGTGTTTAGGTGTCAGATGCTGTGTCTACAGGGAGCTGTGTTTAGGCGCACTATGGCTGTGTCTACAGGAAGCTGTGTTTAGGCACACCATGGTTGTCTACAGGAAGCTGTGGGTAGGCGTCTGATGGTTGTGTTTAGGTATCTGGTTGCCTACAGGGAGCTGTGTTTACATGCACCTTGGCTGTGTCTACAGGGAGCTGTGTTTAGGTGCGCCATGGCTGTGTCTCTATGGAGCTGTGTTTAGGCCCGCCATGGCTGTGTCTACAGGGAGCTGTGTTTCGGCCCGCCATGGCTGTGTCTACAGGGAGCTGTGTTTAGGCCCACCATGGCTGTGTCTCTATGGAGCTGTGTTTAGGCCCACCATGGCTGTGTCTACAGGGAGCTGTGTTTAGGCCCACTATGGCTGTGCCTACAGGAAGCTGTGTTTAGGCGCACCATGGCTGTGTCTCTATACAGCTGTGCCTAGGCGCACCATGGCTGTGTCTCTATGGAGCTGTGTTTAGGCCCACCATAGCTGTGTCTACAGGAAGCTGTGTTTAGGCGCACCATGACTTTGTCTCTATGGAGCTGTGTTTAGTTGTCCGATTGCTGTGTCTACAGGGAGCTGTGTTTAGTCGCACCATGGCTGTGTCTCTACGGAGCTGTGTTTAGTCGCACCATGGCTGTGTCTCTACGGAGCTGTGTTTAGGCGCACCATGGCTGTGTCTCTATGGAGCTGTGTTTAGGCGCGCCATGGCTGTGTCTCTATGGAGCTGTGTTTAGGCGCATCATGGCTGTGTCTACAGGAAGCTGTGTTTAGGCCACCATGGCTGTGTCTCTATGGAGCTGTGTTTAGGCGCACCATGGCTGTGTTTACAGGAAGCTGTGTTTAGGCCCACCATGGCTGTGTCTCTATGGAGCTGTGTTTAGGCGCTCCATGGCTGTGTCTCTATGGAGCTGTGTTTAGGCGCACCATGGCTGTGTCTACAGGAAGCTGTGTTTAGGCCCACCATGGCTATGTCTCTATGGAGCTGTGTTTAGGCCCACCATGGCTGTGTCTACAGGGAGCTGTGTTTAGGCGCACCATGGCTGTGTCTACAGGGAGCTGTGTTTAGGCGCACAATGGCTGTGTCTCTATGGAGCTGTGTTTAGGCGCACCATGGCTGTGTCTCTATGGAGCTGTATTTAGGTGTCCGATGGCTGTGTCCACAGGAAGCTGTGTTTAGGCGCACCATGGCTGTGTCTAGGTGTCCGATGGCTGTGTCCACAGGAAGCTGTGTTTAGGCCCACCATGGCTGTGTCTCTATGGAGCTGTGTTTAGGCGCACCGTGGCTGTGTCTACAGGGAGCTGTGTTTAGGTGCACCGTGGCTGTGTCTACAGGGAGCAGTGTTTAGGTGTCCGATGCTGTGTCTACAGGGAGCTGTGTTTAGGTGCACCATGACTGTGTCTCTATAGAGCTGTGTTTAGGCGCACCATGGCTGTGTCTACAGGAAGCTGTGTTTAGGCGTCTGATGGTTGTCTACAGGAAGCTGTGTTTAGGTATCTGGTTGTCTACAGGGAGCTGTGTTTACGTGCACCTTGGCTGTGTCTACAGGGAGATGTGTTTACGTGCACCTTGGCTGTGTCTACAGGGAGCTGTGTTTAGGCGCGCCATGGCTGTGTCTCTATGGAGCTGTGTTTAGGCCCGCCATGGCTGTGTCTACAGGGAGCTGTGTTTAGGCCCGCCATGGCTGTGTCTACAGGGAGCTGTGTTTAGGCCCACCATGGCTGTGTCTCTATGGAGCTGCGTTTAGGCCCACCATGGCTGTGTCTCTATGGAGCTGTGTTTAGGCCCACCATGGCTGTGTCTACAGGGAGCTGTGTTTAGGCGCACCATGACTGTGTCTCTATGGAGCTGTGTTTAGGTGTCCGATTGCTGTGTCTACAGGGAGCTGTGTTTAGGCGCGCTATGTCTCTACGGAGCTGTGTTTAGGCGCACCATGGCTGTGTCTCTATGGAGCTGTGTTTAGGCGCGCCATGGCTGTGTCTCTATGGAGCTGTGTTTAGGCGCACCATGGCTGTGTCTACAGGAAGCTGTGTTTAGGCCCACCATGGCTGTGTCTCTATGGAGCTGTGTTTAGGCCCACCATGGCTGTGTCTACAGGGAGCTGTGTTTAGGCCCACCATGGCTGTGTCTACAGGGAGCTGTGTTTAGGCGCACCATGGCTGTGTCTCTATGGGGCTGTGTTTAGGTGCTCCATGGATGTGTCTACAGGGAGCTGTGTTTAGGCGCAACATGGCTGTGTCTACAGGGAGCTGTGTTAAGGCGCAACATGGCTGTATCTCTATGGAGCTGTGTTTAGGCCCACCATGGCTGTGTCTACAGGAAGCTGTGTTTAGGCCCCACATGGCTGTGTCTAGAGGGAGTTGTGTTTAGGCGCACCATGGCTGTGTCTCTGTGGAGCTGTGTTTAGGCGCACCATGGCTGTGTCTACAGGAAGCTGTGTTTAGGCGCAACATGGCTGTGTCTACAGGGAGTTGTGTTTAGGCGCACCATGGCTGTCTCTCTATGGAGCTGTGTTTAGGCCCACCATGGCTGTGTCTACAGGAAGCTGTGTTTAGGCGCACCATGGCTGTGTCTACAGGAAGCTGTGTTTAGGCGCACCATGGCTGTGTCTACAGGAAGCTGTGTTTAGGCGCACCATGGCTGTGTCTACAGGAAGCTGTGTTTAGGCGCACCATGGCTGTGTCTACAGGAAACTGTGTTTAGGCCCACCATGGCTGTGTCTACAGGAAGGTGTGTTTAGGCCCACCATGGCTGTGTCTCTATGGAGCTGTGTTTAGGCCCACCATGGCTGTGTCTACAGGAAGCTGTGTTTAGGCGCACCATGGCTGTGTCTCTATGGAGCTGTGTTTAGGCCCACCATGGCTGTGTCTACAGGAAGCTGTGTTTAGGCGCACCATGGCTGTGTCTACAGGAATCTGTGTTTAGGCTCACCATGGCTGTGTCTACAGGAAACTGTGTTTAGGCCCACCATGGCTGTGTCTACAGGAAGGTGTGTTTAGGCCCACCATGGCTGTGTCTACAGGAAGGTGTGTTTAGGCCCACCATTGCTGTGTCTACAGGAAGGTGTGTTTAGGTGTCTGATGACTGTGTCTCTGTGGATCTGTGCTTAGGCGCACCATGGCTGTGTCTCTATGGAGCTGTGTTTAGGCGCACCATGGCTGTGTCTACAAGGAGCTGTGTTTAGGTGTTTGATGGTTGTGTCTACAAGGAGCTGTGTTTAGGTGTCTGATGGCTGTGTCTACAAGGAGCTGTGTTTTGGTTATCTGATGGCTGTGCCTACAAGGAGATGTGTTTAGGTGTCGGATGACTGTGTGTCTATGGAGATGTGTTTAGGTGTCTGATGACTGTGTCTACAGGGAACTGTGTTTAGGTGTCTGATGGCTGTATCTCTGTGGATAGCTGTGTCTACAGAGATCTGTGTTTAGCTGTCCGTTGGCTGTGTCTCTGTGGATAGCTGTGTCTACAGGTAGCTGTGTTTAGGTGTCCGATGGCTGTGTCTACATGGAGATGTGTGTAGATGTCTAATGGTTTGGTCTACCGGGAACTGTGTTTAGGTGTTTGATGACGCACCTAGGTCAGGCAGAACCCACCACTCTAGTCAAGGCAAGTTAGTTAAACACCAAAGATAACCTGTGCTCACCCTCTGGTAGCTTGGCGCAGAGCAGGCAGGCTTATCAGAGGCAATGTGTAAAGCGTTTGTTCAACACACTCATACAGAAATACAATGAATACACCACAAAAGAGACTCCACACTGGATTATATAAAAATATATGAAGTATATGATACATAACAAGACCAAAAGGACATAAATTCGGTTATTATTATTATTAAATACATTATATGCTTTTTAGAATATGTACCTTTTCAGAGAGTACTCTTTATCCTAATCAAGACTAGGACGATGAACACACAGTGTTTAAATATGCATTTGCTTCTTTTAGGGACTTTACAGCCACAAATAAACATCAAGTTCTGCTTCTATCAGTTTATTTATGGTAATTCGTTGCCCCGTCTGGATCAATCACCGGCCTCCTTAGGTGTGGGAGAAGCAAAGCACCCAAAAGTCCTGGTAAGGTTTAGCTACTTCTTAGCATCAATGCTTATAGCCCACTGCGGCGCGTGAGACCTCCTTCGGTCGTGCCTGGTGGCACGTCATTTAAAAATTAGTGACGGTGAACAACTGCGGGTTTGAGAGACCACTGGATCGCTCCTGGTTGTGCCACCATTTTAAAACAAAGTACCCGCGGGAGCAAGGTGCGACAACACTCCGTCCCACCCATAGTACCTGTATCATGGCCTGCACCGCCGCTGGGGTCTGGCTCCAGGTGACTCCTTCTTAGGAGCAGTGGTGCGGTGGCCAGGCACGCAGGGAGCTCCCCGCGCTGTGAGACGGTCGGGTTGCAGACATTCAGGGCTGGCGGGTCAAAGTCGGCACAGATCCGGCGGCCCGAGCAGACCCGCACAGGGCCCTCGAGGTAGCGACTACTGACTAGCCCCACCCTCCTGAGCACAGCTTCGGCTGGTGACATCCCAGGAAAGGAATCCCTGGCTGTCAAGGTGACGCGGAGGCCCGCACTGAGGCTTCTCGCAAGGGCCGTGCCTCAGTGTTTCTTCAAACCATGCTGGATTTAGGAGAAAAAAGGAGCGCTCACCATACGTTGACGTTCAAAGCTGTGAACACATGCTGGTGCAGACACGATGGCCCCACACACGCTGGCAGCCTTGGGGAAACATGAAGCTCTCAACATGCGCTGTCTTGTACTTCTGCCAGAAAGTGCCCACATTCCAGGTTTTGGGGGCAGACGAAGCGCTCCAGCGCCCTGTGCTTTTCAAGTCAAACTCCTCACTCAGCAGACTGCTGCCGGACTCGCAAGAGGCAGAGCCCCATGGCAGAGGTGCTGCTACGCAACCTTTTATGGCCCTGAGATTGCAAGCACAAGGGGCAAGCTAACCAGCCCTTGGACAACACTTGGGGGGCACACAGGGAGCAGCAGGCAGGCCAGCACATAAAGGTCCTTGGCAAAGTGCCAGTCCAGCCAGTAGCCCAACAGGCAGCAGGCCAGCACAACAAAGCAGGTAGTCCTCGGGGCGGTTTCTCCTGGCAGCACAGCAGTCCTCTGACAATGTGCAGTATGTAGAGCCAGCAGCGTCTGGTTACAAGTCCCACACAGTATCTAAAGATCTGGGGTCAGAGCCCCAGGACTTCTTCTCAAAAATGTCTTTGAAGAAGGGTGACTTCAAAGGAACTCTTAGAAGTGCTCAATAATACCTTTCAACCCAGCCCTGGCTCCAGACGATCAGTGGGGGATAAATCAGCCCTTTGTGTGAGGGCAGGACACAACCTTTACAAATATAAAATGTGAACCACCTCTCCCAGCCCAGGAAGACCATCAGTATGCATATGTACCCCCTACCACATCCAACCCTCCCTGTGTTGTGGCTGTCTGCAAAGTATGCACAGAGTGTAGCTGTCACCCAGCCCAGACGTATATTGTAGTCAGGCTGCAAAGCACAAGGATTCATAAGCACAGAGAAATACCCACTTTCTAAAAGTGGCATTTCTAAAATTGTAATGTACAATCCAACTACACCAGTAATCAGGATTTATCACCACTATTCTAAACATACCAAACATGGTAACGCGGCTCCTTTCTGATCAGGAATTACTACTTAAAAATATATAAGGGAATCCCCAATGCTAGCCTATGAGAAGAGTAGGCCTCACAGCAGTGAAAAACGAAATAGGCTGTTTGTCATTACCAGGACATGCCACACATATAAAGTCACATGTCATTCCTTTTATTTACACAGCACCCTTCCTATAGGGCAACCTAGGGCCTACCTTAGGAGTGATCTATGTGTAATAAAAGGGGAGTTTAGGGCTTAGGTAGTACTTTTAAATTCTAAGTCAAAGTGGCAGCAAACTGAGCACACAGGCCCTGCGGTGACAGGCCTGTCTGTGGGTGGAACAAGCAGTGCTGCAGGCCCACTAGTAGCATTTAATTTACATGCCCTGGGTATATGGGATACCCCTGTAAAAGGGACTTGCAGATAAATTAAATATGCCAAACGGGTGTAAACCAATCATACCATGTTTAGAGGAGAGAGCACGTGCACTTTAGCTCTGGTTAGCAGTTGGCAGTGGTTAATCACCCAGAGTCCTAAAGCCAACAAAAAGGTCAGAAAAATAGGCGTAGGAAGGCTAACCGTTTGGGATAACCCTGCAAAAAAGGGCCAGGTGCAACACTCTTTACAGAGGGAGCTGTGTTTAGGTGTCCGTTGGCTGTGTCTCTATGGAGCTGTGTTTAGGCGCACCATGGCTGTGTCTCTATGGAGCTGTGTTTAGGTGTGCAATGACTGTGTCTCTATGGAGCTGTTTAGGCGCACCATGGCTGTGTCTCTATGGAGCGGTTTATTCACACCGTGGCTGTGTCTCTATGGAGCTGTTTAGGTGTCCGATGGCTGTCTCTCTATGGAGCTGTGTTTAGGTGTCTGGTGGCTGTGACGGTATGGAGCTGTCTTTAGGTGTCTGGCTGCCTCTGTATGGAGCTGTCTTTAGGTGTCTGCTGGCTGTGTCTGTATGGAGCTGTCTTTAGGTGTTTGCTGGCTGTGTCTGTATGGAGCTGTCTTTAGGCGTTTGCTGGCTGTGTCTGTATTGAGCTGTCTTTAGGTGTCTGCTGTCTGTGTATGGAGTCATCATTAGGCGTCTGCTGGCGGGTCTGTATGGAGCTGTGTTTAGATAGACGATGGCTGTGCCTATACGGAGCTGTCTTTAGGTGTCTGCTGGCTGTATCTATATGGAGCTGTCTTTAGGTGTCTCCTGGCTGCGTCTGTATGGAGCTGTGTTTAGATGGACGGTGGCTGCATCTGTATGGAGCTGTGTTTAGATGGACGGTGGCTGCATCTGTATGGAGCTGTGTTTAGATGGACGGTGGCTGCGTCTGTATGGAGTTGTGTTTAGATGGACGGTGGCTGCGTCTGTATGGAGTTGTGTTTAGATGGACGGTGGCTGCGTCTGTATGGAGTTGTGTTTAGATGGACGGTGGCTGCGTCTGTATGGAGCTGTGTTTAGATGGACGGTGGCTGCGTCTGTATGGAGCTGTGTTTAGATGGAGGGTGGCTGCTGGCTGTTTCTGTATGGAGCTGTCTTTAGGTGCCTGCTGGCTGTGTCTGTATGGAGCTGTCTAGGTGTCTTTTTGATATGCCTATATCCAGGGGTGTGGAATTTAATAAAATATCTACTTGTCCATGGGGGAGGTTGCTTCATAAATCTATTTGTCCTGTAACAAAATCCACTTGTCCCTTTGGTGCCATGTAGAGCAGCGACAAATTATGGCAGCAATCTTATTATATAAGAGCTCTGATATAGCCTCTCTGATTATGCCAGGGCTCATAACATAGTAGTGGTTGAATACTTGCAATCCCCTTATGTTGCCACGTTTCCGCAGATCCACATACTAGGGCTGAAGGTAGTGGTAAGCAATAGTTCCAGGGTTAGAATGCCCTTTTGAGTCTGTGCAAACCTTTTAACTTACATGTTTCAAGGGTTTTCAACAACTCTTCTCAAATCTTTTCCCATACTGAGAAATGTTGGAAAATTACTTCTGACAATGGCAGACGTAAACCTTCTTCCAGAGTTGAAAAAAAAGTGGTTGGAGGGAAAGTGAACTTGCAAACACTCTGATTTTCGCATGAGCAAATCTACACATGCGTATTTGCTCATGCTAAAATGCAGTTCCAAATATTTTCTAGGAGTACTATTTCTTGTCGTGCTTCTGTAAAGTCTTGTGAATTCACTAAAGCGTATAGCTGCACTTGATGCAAGGACATATACCATGGGTGCACTTTCTTTAATAATTGCCGCCCCTAATTTGGTCTGGCATTGACCGTGACCATTTGTGTTTATTAAAATTCTGACTCTCTCTCTGTTTCGGCTGGCTTCACTGTGAGTGACAGCATTCTGCTCTTTCACAAGGAGCATATTGGCACACAAAGTAGTTTTGTTCAGTGCCAGTAGCTACTGTGGCAGTGTACTTTTTGAGACCAAAAACAAATTTTGCTCTTGCCAATGTTTGTTATAATGGAGAGGGCCAGGCATCTCCCACACCAATAATAGTTTGAAGTACCATGCAAATGTATCAGGACGGAAACTATAATTTGATATGGAGAAGATTGCTAGAACGCCGATGGGAGGGGGGCGGGGGGTTGGTTAGTTTGTTTTAGTTAAACGTTTGTCTACATTTTAGATATCCGTGCAGTTTTGGTAATCCTAAGTACATGTATGCTGATTGTTACTTGCACTGACCCAATAGCCAACTGCTGAATATTGAAGATAGAAAATTGTACAACATCAAACAGGACAGGAAGTAATGTAAAGTCGTAATGGCACAACTGAATGTATTGGATATAACTGAAAAACCAATAATGTATGTTTAAAAAAAAAAAAAATCTCCCACACCAATAAGGTTTTACAAAAACCATGCCAAAACAAGTCACACATTGACAAAACTAAAGCTGACCGTCAATTTCAGATCTACTGGCTTTGCCAGTGCTTGTTTATTTTTGTTTCCCATAATCTCATTGAAACTGGTTACACTGATTTTTCCATTATGAATATTTTTGGGAAATACTAGCGTACATCAACACATGTTACTAAATGATGCTGCAAAGAAATGGTACCTGAACTTTTACAGTAGTTTAGCAAAATGTTTTTTTTGCTGCTTTCATTTTTTATGAACATTTTATTTTGAAAGCAAAGAATCATCAATCTTGCTTTCAAGCTTCTGCAAATATTTGCATCAAATCAGAGCGCATTCTGGGAGCATTATACATAGCCTCATATTGCTAACCTTTGAAAATGTGTGTACACAATTTTTATACTGGAACCACTTTCAGTAGTGCAGTCAGAACTTACAACATTTACTTGGAGCGCTCACCCTAATAATAAAGGCTTTCAATTTATGAACCATAAATACAAGTTTGAACAGCATTAACATATGGACACTAATATTACCTTAACTGCAGACACTGCCCTTCCCCATCCAGAAACTTGTTGCCCTTGACCCCAAACAATAGGTCCCGGGCGTTGGGCTATAGGAAGTCCACATCCATGCGCTGGAACTGTGTTTGGGAGTCTGCTGTCTGTGTCTGTATGGAGCTATCATTAGGCGTCTGCTGGCGGGTCTGTATGGAGCTGTGTTTAGATAGACGATGGCTGTGCCTATATGGAGCTGCCTTTAGGTGTCTGGTGGATATGGCTCTATGGAGCTGTCTAGGTGTCTTTTTGATGTGTCTATATGGAGTTGTGTTTACATGTCTGCTGGCTGTGTCTATAGGGCACTGTCAGTAGTTGTCTGCTGGCTGTGTCTGTATGGAGCTGTCTTTAGGCATCTGCTGGCTGTGTCTGTATGGAGCTGTGTTTAGATGGACGATGGCTGTGTCTGTATGGAGCAGTGTTTAGATATCTTTTTGATGTGTCTATATGGAGATGTGTTTAGGCGTCTGCCCGGGGAGGCTCTCCCCGGCCTGGCTAGGGTTTGGAAGCTGGAACCGGGTCCGGGGCTCTAGCTCCGTCCGGCGGGCCCTGGGGTGCGGGAGCCCCCCGTCCTGCAAGCCAACCGAGGGTCCGGGTGCTAGGGACGGGGTCCACCGGGGCCCGGGGAGGCTTTCCCCGGCCTGGCTAGGGTTCGGAAGCTGGGACTGGGCCCGGTGCTCGAGCTCCGTCTGGCGGGCCCCGGGGTGCGGGAGTCCCCCGTCCTGCAAGCCAGCCGAGGGTCCGGGCGCTGGGGACAGGGGTCCACCGGGGCCCGGGGAGGCTCTCTCCGGCCTGGCTAGGGTTCGGAAGCTGGGACCGGGCCCTGGGCTCGAGCTCCGTCCGGCGGGCCCTGGGGTGCGGGAGCCTCCCATCCTGCAAGCCAGCCGAGGGTCCGGGCGCTGGGGACGGGGGTCCACCGGGGCGGCTCTCCCCGGCCTGGCTAGGGTTCGGAAGCTGGGACCGGGCCCGGGGCTCGAGCTCCGTCCGGTGGGCCCCGGGGTGCGGGAGCCCCCCGTCCTGCAAGCCAGCCGAGGGTCTGGGCGCTGGGGACGGGGGTCCACCGGGGCCCGGGCAGCCTCACCCGACCTGGCTGTGTTCAGAAGCAGGGACCGGGACGGGGGTGGCTGGTTAACTCCGCTCCGCTGGCGGAGCGGAGTTCTCTGCCCACCCCTAGCACACAAGTGGTGGTGAGGCGCGACTGCCAGGGCTGTGCACCACACCTGTCCTTTGAGGCTCCACTGAAGTGCACACAAGTGGTGGAGACTGACTGTCAGGGCTGTGCCCCACACCTGTCTGGGATGTATGACAGGTGTGCTGCTCAGCCAGCCCAGAAGTGGTTGCTGTGCCAGTGCTTGCAGCGGTGCCCTGCTCTGTTTTGTTTCTTCTCAGGTGCTTCTTGTCAGAACTGACTGCTGTTCCTTCTCCCATTAGGAGTATGTTACGACTGGCTTGCTGCACCGCCCTCCTGGCCCTCCTGCGTCTCATCCTCGGTCTGCCCTGGCTGCAGGTGGTCCCGGCCCTCCTCATCTTCTACCTGGGCTCTGGAGGATGGAGGTTCCTGAGAATCGTCTACAGAACGCTCGGCAGAGACCTCAGGTGAGTGCGCCTTGGAGACCTCCCACCCAGACACGGCTATTTTATTCTATCTGTGCCCCACACACCCCTGGAGGAGATCTCTTGTGTTGGGATGTTGTGTGAAGGGTCCAGTGGCAGGTAACCGAGTGCTGTAAGCTAGTAGGACTGGTGTGGACCTGGTTGGAAGTAGCTTGGTGTGTTCTGGAAGTGACCAAGAGTCCATAGAGAGCTGGGCCTTACACTATGTGTGCCATAAAACACTGGCCCTTAAATGCGTGCCATAAACCACTGGGTCTTAAACTATGCATGCCATAAACCACTGGGTCCTAAACTATGCATGCCTTAAACCACTGGGTCTTAAACTATGCATGCCATAAACCAATGGGTCTTAAACTATGCGTGCCATAAACCACATCACTGGGTCTTAAACTATGCGTGCCATAAACCACTGGGTCTTAAACTATGCATGCCATAAAACAATGGGTCTAAAACTATGCACGCCATAAACCAATGGGTCTTAAACTATGCGTGCCATAAACCACTGGGCCTTAAACTATGCATGCCATAAACCAATGGGTCTTAAACTATGCATGCCATAAACGACATCACTGGGTCTTAAACTATGCGTGCCATAAACCACTGGGTCTTAAACTGTGCATGCCATAAATCAATGGGTCTTAAACTATGCGTGCCATAAACCACATCACTGGGTCTTAAACTATGCATGCCATAAACCACATCACTGGGTTTTAAACTATGCACCCCATAAACCACATCACTGGGTCTTAAACTATGCATGCCATAAACCACTGGGTCTTAAACTATGCACGCCATAAACCACATCCCTGGGTCTTAAACTATGCATGCCATAAACCACTGGGCCTTAAACTATGCATGCCATAAACCACTGGGTCTAGAACTATGCACGCCATAAACCACATCACTGGGTCTTAAACTATGCATGCTATAAACCACTGGGCCTTCAACTATGCATGCCAGAAACCACTGGGTCTAGAACTATGCATGCCATAAACCACATCACTGGGCCTTAAACTATACACGCCATAAACCGATGGGTCTTAAACTATGCGTGCCATAAACCACATCACTAGGTCTTAAACTATGCACGCCATAAACCAATGGGCCTTAAACTATGCATGCCATAAACCACATCACTGGGTCTTAAACTATGCACGCCATAAACCAATGGGTCTTAAACTATGCATGCCATAAACCACTGGGTCTAGAACTATGCATGCCATAAACCACATCACTGAGTCTTAAACTATGCGTGCCATAAGCCAATGGGTCTTAAACTAAGCGTGCCATAAACCACTGGGTCTTAAACTATGCATGCCATAAACCAATGGGTCTTAAACTATGCGTGTCATAAAGCACTGGGTCTTAAACTATGCACGCCATAAACTACTGGGCCTTAAACTATGCATGTCATAAACCACTGGGTCTTAAACTATGCATGTCATAAACCACTGTGCCTTAAACTATGCGTGCCATAAACCAAATCACTGGGCCTTAAACTATGCGTGCCATAAACCACTGGGTCTTAAACTATGCATGCCTTAAACTACTGGGCCTTAAACTATGCGTGCCCTAAACTACTGGGCCTTAAACTATGCATGTCATAAACCACTGGGCCTTAAACTATGCGTGCCATAAACCCCATCAGTGGGCCTTAAACTGTGCGTGCCATAAACCACTGGGTCTTCAACTATGCGTGCCATAAACTACTGGGCCTTAAACTATGCGTGCCATAAACTACTGGGCCTTAAACTATGCACGCCATAAACTACTGGGTCTTCAACTATGCATGTCATAAACCACTGGGCCTTAAACTCAGGCGCGGTCGGTGGTAGGAGTGCCGGTCGGGCGGTGACGTGGGGCGGGGGAGGGGCAGGGTGGGGGGTAGTAAACTACGGATTAAGGCCTAATACAGGTAAGTAAACATTTAAATGAATAAAACGAATTTCGTTGCGCGCACTGCATCGCATTTGGCGATGCAGCGCTACAATGAAATTCGTTTTATTTATTTAAATGTTTACTTACCTGTATTAGGCCTTAATCCGTAGTTTACTACCCCCCGCCCCACGTCACCGCCCGACCGGCACTCCTACCACCGACCGCGCCTGCTTAAACTATGCGTGCCATAAACTACTGGGTCTTCAACTATGCGTGCCATAAACCACTGGGTCTTCAACTATGCGTGCCATAAACCACTGGGTCTTCAACTATGCGTGCCATAAACTACTGGGCCTTAAACTATGCATGTCATAAACCACTGGGCCTTAAACTATGCGTGCCATAAACTACTGGGCCTTAAACTATGCATGCCATAAACCACTGGGCCTTAAACTATGCGTGCCATAAACTACTGGGTCTTCAACTATGCATGTCATAAACCACTGGGCCTTAAACTATGCGTGCCATAAACTACTGGGTCTTCAACTATGCATGTCATAAACCACTGGGCCTTAAACTATGCATGTCATAAACCACTGGGCCTTAAACTATGCGTGTCATAAACTACATCACTGGGCCTTAAACTATGCATGCCATAAACCACTGGGCCTTAAACTAAGCATGCCATAAACCACTGGGCCTTAAACTATGCGTGCCATAAACCACTGGGTCTTCAACTATGCGTGCCATAAACTACTGGGTCTTAAACTATGCGTGCCATAAACCAATGGGTCTTAAACTATGCATGCCATAAACCAATGGGTCTTAAACTATGCGTGCCATAAACCGCTGGGCCTTAAACTATGCGTGCCATAAACCAATGGGTCTTAAACTATGCACGCCATAAACCAATGGGTCTTAAACTATGCACGCCATAAACCAATGGGTCTTAAACTATGCACGCCATAAACCAATGGGTCTTAAACTATGCACGCCATAAACCACTGCTCAACTGGTCACCAGACAGTAAATTAACTCTCCATTTCGGGACTTGTTTTACGATGGTTGTTGCTCTGCTGTATTATTCACTCTACAGTTGTATTTCTTGCACCCTCTTGTTCTGTGTTTTTCTATGCAATGCTTTGCTGTCTTAAAGTTTGCTGTCTGTCATACCCCAAGGCTGCCATATTTTATGACATTTAATGCTTCACAAAAATATTCAAGCAAAATTTGGTGACGAATTAACTACAGTTTTGCTGACTGATTCTGCACAAGCACTTTCCAAGCTATGTTCATCTGCAAGGGGAGAGCTTGGGTTTTTAATGGCTCTTTAGCTTTTAATACAAGAATCTTTTTTAAGGACCATTGACTTTTATAAGTGTGCGTCCGGGCTGGATTTCCCCCGCCTGTTTAGTGCAGTTTTAGCAGCAGAATTTCTTTCTAAAAGTTGAAATATGGGGGGCCAAGGCCATTTGGATGCCCTGAACAGGAGATACTAGCATGTTGTCTCCTTGCACACAGTTCTTGTCTACAAATGAGAGGCGCTGTTTACTGTCCAGTCGACTGATTCCGCACAGACACTTTTCATGCTTGGGCAATCTGCATGGGGAGAGGCTGGTTTCTAATGGTCTTTTTGGTCTGCTAGTATATCCTTAAGGCCCATCGCGGTCATAAGTGTGTATCTGGGCCGGTTGTTTCCCTTCTGTCTGGCTTGCTTTTGATAGCCGAATCTTGTTTTAATTGTAATCAATCAGTAATATTATAAAGCACTACTACTTACCTATAAGGGTCTCAAAGCGCTGAGTGCGGAGGGGGTAGGGCTGCGGTTCAGTCGAAGAGCCAGGTCTTGAGGTCCTTCCTGAATTGCGGCAGCAATGGTGATTGCCTGAGGTCCAGAGGCAGGGAGTTCCAGGTCTTCGCAGCGGGGTAGGAGAAGGATCTTCCTCCAGCCGCGGTCTAAGTAAAAACCCATAGACCAGGTTGAGATCTGGGTAAGGAGGTACAGAAAAACAACAATGTCTCAACCAGTATTATTGAGAGAAGTAATTATCAAGTATGTCCACGACATTATCAGAAAAGAAAGTAGGGAGACTCATAATTTGATTTAAATGTGCTCAAGGCATCATATATTTGGATGAGTACAAGAAATTAGTGGAGCAGTAAAGTACAGTGGTTGTTGAAGACAATTGGAAACAGTTGTATCAGCACTGTAAACAATTATTGTATAGGCAACCCGAAGACTTTGTGCATGCAAGTGCTCGTGACACTCAAAGGTGAACGGCGCAGGTGACAAGTGACAGCAGCACTTAACACTCCTGCAGACTGCACTCATGAGGCAGAGCAGCTCAGGAACAAGGCCCATCAGCGCTGAACACTACTGCACTCATGAGGCAGAGCAGCTCAGGAACAAGGCCCAGCAGCGCTGAACATTACTGCACTCATGAGGCAGTGCAGCTCAGGAACAAGGCCCAGCAGTACTGAACGTTGCTGCAGATTGCATGCTCGAGGCAGCGCAGCTGAGGAACAGGACCCAGCTGCACTGAATGCTGCTGCAAACTGCGCGCATGAAGCAGTGCAGCTCATAAACTATTCTCACCATTACTGAACTTTATGGCAGCCTGCTCTTATCCGCTAGTCCAGTTTATGAATAACGTATAGTGGCACTGAACCCTACTGTACACATGAGGCAGTGCTGCTCATAAACATGGCCCAGCGGCGCCGAACACTGCTGCAGACTGCGCACATGAAGCAGTGCAGCTCATAAACATGGCCCAGCAGTATTCCTTTGGATTGCACCGTGAGGCTTTGCACCGTATGATTATTTTCTCCATTAGCACTGCGCCGAAGTGGATTCTTTCTGTGAAAATAGAGAACATCCTTGGTGGACAAAGTTCAATGTCTGCGCCTCTTAAACATGTGCCACTTTCGCCTGCCTATATTAAGTTGACTGCATGCCAGGGTGCAGTGTTGTTGATATGTTTTTGAACCAAGAGAAGTAAATCACGGTGTTTTCAAATAGTCCATTTTAATGCAAACATTAACACACAAACCAGCTAATGTTATACTCTTGAGCTGTCTGCGGCCACATGGGGGGGTGGCTGTAGGCACCACTCTTGGCACCCTTGGGTGTTTTGATGACAATTAGGGACCCATGGGCACTCTAGGGCCCCTTTGGTGCTTCGGGTACCTCTAGCCTCCCATGGAGCCCTGGGTGGTGTGGGGGCCTTTGGTCCTATAGGTACTAAGAGGATGCAGTGAAGTCGCTCGGGGGCATGTGGCACTGTTGAGGCCCTTGCCCACTATGGAGACCCCTGTCTCTGTGGGATCCCTTGGGTGCTGTGGAGACCCATGTCTCTGTGGGATCCCTTGGGTGCTGTGGAGACCCTTGCCTCTGTGGGATCCCTTGGGTGCTGTGGAGACACTTAGGGGTGCAGTGGGAACACTTTGGCGCAGTGGCTACCTTTTGGGGACTCTGGAGACCCCTGGGCAGTCTAGAGACACCTAGGCACCCTGGAGACCCTTGGTGCTTTGTGGACCATCACAATGATCATGCTCTCTGCCCAGAGTTTCTATCTGATCTCAGTACCAGGGACATTACCCCAGTCCCAGGCTTCTACATGGCCTCTACTGGGGGAAGTGGACTCAACCCATTGCTTCTCTGTGGTCTCTGAACCAGGGGCCACGCCGTCTACCCAAGGTTTCCATCTGGCCAATGTACCGGGGATCATGGCATCCACCCAAGGCTTCATTGTGCCCTCCACCCAGGGTTTGTGGACTCTGAAGTAGGGTCCATGCTCTCCGACGTCTGGGTTCTATGTGCTCTCTGTACCAGTGACCATGCCTTCCACCCAAAGCTTCTATGTTGCCTTTGTACCAGAGATCATGCCAACCTATGCCAGGCTTCTAGGTAGCATCTGTCTCATGGACCATGCTCTCTGGACTAGGGTTCTGTGTGTCCTGTGTTCCAGGGCTCATGCCATCCTATGCCAGGCTTCTTTGTGGCATCTCTACCTGGTACCTTTCCCTCCGCTGCCAGACTTCTATGCGGCCTCAGTCTCACAGACCATGCACTCTGGACTCTACGTGGCCTAAGTTCCAGGAAAAATGCCATCCTACGCCAGGCTTCTATGTGTACCCTATACCTGGCACCTTGCCCTCGCACAGCAGGCTTCTGTGCTGCCTCTGTCTCATGGATCATGATCTCTGGACTAGGGTTCTATGCAGCCTATGTACCAGGAATCATGCCATCCTGTGCCAGGTTTCTATTCGTCCTCTGCCTCATGGACTATCCTCTCTGGACTATGGTTTTATGTGGCCTCTGCTCCCGGAACCATGCTGCAGGTCCAGGCCTCCACTTTGGCTTTTCTCCATTGCATTTAGTCCGTCAGTTCTTCAATATCAAGCTCGCCTATGTGGTCTGCGTGGCCACTAGTAGCCCAGCTGACCACATTCCATGCCTTCGCTCCTCTCTCATCACTTGTGGTTGTGCATCCAGAGTTGGGGAAGTGCACTCGGAGCCGCCGTGCCCTGTGGGACAGTGACGCTGTGTGCACTCTGAGCCGATAAGGGGCAGCGCCGGTGTGTGCCCGCCTGTGGGGCAGCGCCGGTGTGTGCCCGCCTGTGGGGCAGCGCCGGTGTGTGCCCGCCTGTGGGACAGCGGGGGTGTGTGCCTGCCTGTGGGAGAGGGACGTTGTGTGCTTCTTAAAGCCCCAGGCCTCTGATGTTGTATGACGTCCCACAGCCCTCTTGACTCTTTCATTTTTATTAGGTCGAGCCTAAGGGCAGCGCATATGCGCTGCTCACTCTGCGAGGCATGTTATATTAGGGTATGCACTGGAAGTCCCTCCTACTCTCCGCCCATATTTGTCATTGGATTGTGTCATTGTCCTTCATAAATGCTGGCTTTTGATTCGTAAGTAGGCTTGTTAGTCCCTCCTTGGTACCGCCTTGTCTGCATTTGTTACCGCCCATATGGACTGGACCTTTTACTTGGCTTGTTACATGGTCGGCGTTATATGTGGGTGAGCACTATTTTGTTTATTGACTATGGGGACAAACAATGGCAGCTGCTTTTTTGTTTGTATTTGCAGCGCGCCCACCACTTCTCGTATAGAGCGCTATGCCGCTCTAACTTTAAAAGCGGCTCCCCCTACCCTCCCAGCACTCACTGCACAATGGCAAAGCTTTTTTTAATATTACTACTACTTTTTAGAAGAACGCGGCGTCCGCTTCATGGACACTGTGCGTTCTTTCACCTTTTGTTTTTTTTGTTAAATTTGCATGCCGAGCACAGCGCCCGCTTTAGGGACTCCGCACTCAGTTTCATTTATTTATTATTATGTTTTTTTAACTATAATGTTGAACATGGCGACCGCTTCAGGGACACTGCGCTTAGTTTAATTTTTTTTAACTATAATGTTGAGGGCGGCGCCCGCTTCAGGGACACCGCGCTCACTTTCTTTTTTTTTTTTTTTAAACTTTAATGGTGAGCGCAGCGTCCACTTCAGGGACACCACGCTCTGTTTCCTTTTGTTTTGTTTGTTTTTTTTTGTTTTTTTTAAACTTTAATGGTGAGCGCGGAGCCCACTTCAGGGACACCGCGCTCTACAATACAATAGGTCTTTGCTTTTGCTAAAGTTTGACCTATTGGTATTGTAAATGACAATGCCTTTTATTATTATAAAAGGCATTGCCATTCACAATGCCAATAGGTCACAATCTCGCTATTGCGAGATCTATTGCATTGTAAAGGCTTGGTTGGCTGAGTGCTCTGTTTCCCGCTGCCCTCCTTAAAGGGAATGAAGTCTCGCATATATATCATGCAATCTGACTGACAATATATTCGGGATAAACTATGGTTTATTTCAGCTTTATCCAGTGATTTTAGGCCTCTCAAATTGCAAAGAAAGTTAATAAGCGAATCGTTTCGCTTTCAAGATGTGTTGGTCAGTAAGAGGCCACAGCGCGTAGAAGCCTTCAGCAGAGACCAGTGGCTCAAGCAAAAGAGGACTTCTGACTTCGGAGATCAAATGCCACTTATTTTGTGCCAAGATCGCTTGGTTTTATGCGCACCATAAACGGCCAGGATTACCCTTTTGGGGGCTATATCCCCAATCCTGGAAGCCGGTAAAGCTGCCCTCTCCAGTGCATCGTAAAAGGGCCTTTGGCTGAAAGGGCGCCCTCTTTATGGCATTCCATTTATTCTGCTAGACTTTTCTCCTCGAGTTTCTTTGCAATGCGCTCCTCATTGTGCGTGAGGGTCTCCTGTGCCATTCTGTATGCTGCTTATGTGTGAGGGTCTCCTGTGCCATTCTGTGTGCTGCTTATGTGTGAGGGTCTCCTGTGCCATTCTGTGTGCTGCTGACGTGTGAGGGTCTCCTGTGCCATTCTGTGTGCTGCTTATGTGCGAGGGTCTCCTGTACCATGCTGTATGCTGCTTATGTGTGAGGGTCTCCTGTACCATGCTGTATGCTGTTTATGTGTGAGGGTCTCCTCTGCCATGCTGTATGCTGCTTATGTGTGAGGGTCTCCTGTGCCATTCTGTGTGCTGCTTATGTGCGAGGGTCTCCTGTGCCATTTTGTGTGCTGCTTATGTGTGAGGGTCTCCTGTGCCACTCTGTGTGCTGCTTATGTGTGAGGGTCTCCTGTGCCATTCTGTATGCTGCTTATGTGTGAGGGTCTCCTGTACCATGCTGCATGATGCTTATGTGTGAGGGTCTCCTGTGCCACTCTGTGTGCTTCTTATGTGTGAGGGTCTCCTGTACCATGCTGTATGATGCTTATGTGTGAGGGTCTCCTGTGCCATTCTGTATGCTGCTTATGTGTGAGGGTCTCCTGTGCCATTCTGTATGCTGCTTATGTGTGAGGGTCTCCTGTACCATGCTGTATGCTGCTTATGTATGAGGGTCTCCTGTACCATGCTGTATGCTGCTTGTGTGTGAGGGTCTCCTCTGCCATGCTGTATACTGCTTATGTGTGAGGGTCTCCTGTGCCGTTCTGTGTGCTGCTTATGTGTGAGGGTCTCCTGTGCCATTCTGTGTGCTGCTGATGTGTGAGGGTCTCCTGTGCCATTCTGTATGCTGCTTATGTGTGAGGGTCTCCTGTACCATGCTGTATGCTGCTTATGTGTGAGGGTCTCCTGTACCATTCTGTGTGCTGCTGATGTGTGAGGGTCTCCTGTGCCATTCTGTGTGCTGCTTATGTGTGAGGGTCTCCTGTACCATGCTGTATGCTGCTTATGTGTGAGGGTCTCCTGTACCATTCTGTGTGCTGCTGACGTGTGAGGGTCTCCTGTGCCATTCTGTGTGCTGCTTATGTGTGAGGGTCTCCTGTGCCATTCTGTGTGCTGCTTATGTGTGAGGGTCTCCTGTACCATGCTGTATGCTGCTTATGTGTGAGGGTCTCCTGTACCATGCTGTATGCTGTTTATGTGTGAGGGTCTCCTCTGCCATGCTGTATGCTGCTTATGTGTGAGGGTCTCCTGTGCCATTCTGTGTGCTGCTTATGTGCGAGGGTCTCCTGTGCCATTTTGTGTGCTGCTTATGTGTGAGGGTCTCCTGTGCCACTCTGTGTGCTGCTTATGTGTGAGGGTCACCTGTGCCATTCTGTATGCTGCTTATGTGTGAGGGTCTCCTGTACCATGCTGCATGATGCTTATGTGTGAGGGTCTCCTGTGCCACTCTGTGTGCTGCTTATGTGTGAGGGTCTCCTGTGCCATTCTGTATGCTGCTTATGTGTGAGGGTCTCCTGTGCCATGCTGAATACTGCTTATGTGTGAGGGTCTCCTGTGCCACTCTGTGTGCTGCTTATGTGTGAGGGTCTCCTGTGCCATTCTGTATGCTGCTTATGTGTGAGGGTCTCCTGTGCCATGCTGAATACTGCTTGTGTGAGGGTCTCCTGTGCCATTCTGTATGCTGCTTATGTGCGAGGGTCTCCTGTACCATGCTGTGTGCTGCTTATGTGTGAGATCTACTGTACCATGCTGTATGCTGCTTATGTGTGAGGGTCTCCTGTACCATGCTGTATGCTGCTTATGTGTGAGGGTCTCCTTTACCATGCTGTATGCTGCTTATGTGTGAGGGTCTCCTGTACCATGCTGTATGCTGCTTATGTGTGAGCGTCTCCTGTGCAATGCTGTATGCTGCTTATGTGTGAGATCTACTGTGCCATTCAGTATGCTGCTTATGTGTGAGGGTCTCCTGTACCATGCTGTATGCTGCTTATGTGTGAGGGTCTCGTGTACCATGCTTTATGCTGCTTATGTGTGAGATCTACTGTGCCATTCTGTATGCTGCTTATGTGTGAGGGTCTCCTGTGCCATTCTGTATGCTGCTTATTATGCTGCTTATGTGTGATGGTATCCTGTACCATTCTGTATGCTGCTTATGTGTGAGGGTCTCCTGTACCATTCTGTACGCTGCTTATGTGTGAGGGTCTCCTGTACCATGCTGTATGCTGCTTATGTGTGAGATCTACTGTGCCATTCTGTATGCTGCTTATGTGTGATGGTATCCTGTGCCATTCTGTGTGCTGCTTATGTGTGAGGGTCACCTGTGCCATTCTGTATGCTGCTTATGTGTGAGGGTCTCCTGTACCATGCTGTATGATGCTTATGTGTGAGGGTCTCCTGTGCCATTCTGTGTGCTGCTTATGTGTGAGGTCTCCTGTGCCATTCTGTGTGCTGCTTATGTGTGAGGGTCTCCTGTGCCACTCTGTATGTTTCTTATGTGTGAGGGTCTCCTGTGCCACTCTATGCTGCTTATGTGTGAAGGTCTCCTGCGCCATTCTGTATGCTGCTTATGTGTGAGGGTCTCCTGTACCATGCTGTATGCTGCTTAGGTGTGAGGGTCTCCTGTACCATGCTGTATGCTGCTTGTGTGTGAGGGTCTCCTGTGCCATTCTGTATGCTGCTTATGTGTGAGGGTCTCCTGTGCCATGCTGTATGCTGCTTATGTGTGAGGGTCTCCTGTACCATGCTGTATGCTGCTTATGTGTGAGGGTCTCCTGTACCATTCTGTACGCTGCTTATGTGTGAGGGTCTCCTGTACCATGCTGTATGCTGCTTATGTGTGAGATCTACTGTGCCATTCTGTATGCTGCTTATGTGTGAGGGTCTCCTGTACCATGCTGTATGATGCTTATGTGTGAGGGTCTCCTGTGCCATTCTGTGTGCTGCTTATGTGTGAGGTCTCCTGTGCCATTCTGTGTGCTGCTTATGTGTGAGGGTCTCCTTGCCACTCTGTATGTTTCTTATGTGTGAGGGTCTCCTGTGCCACTCTATGCTGCTTATGTGTGAGGGTCTCCTGCGCCATTCTGTATGCTGCTTATGTGTGAGGGTCTCCTGTACCATGCTGTATGCTGCTTAGGTGTGAGGGTCTCCTGTACCATGCTGTATGCTGCTTGTGTGTGAGGGTCTCCTGTGCCATTCTGTATGCTGCTTATGTGTGAGGGTCTCCTGTGCCATGCTGTATGCTGCTTATGTGTGAGGGTCTCCTGTACCATGCTGTATGCTGCTTATGTGTGAGGGTCTCCTGTACCATTCTGTACGCTGCTTATGTGTGAGGGTCTCCTGTACCATGCTGTATGCTGCTTATGTGTGAGATCTACTGTGCCATTCTGTATGCTGCTTATGTGTGAGGGTCTCCTGTGGCATTCTGTATGCTGCTTATGTGTGAGGGTCTCCTGTGGCATTCTGTATGCTGCTTATGTGTGAGGGTCTCCTGTACCATTCTGTATGCTGCTTATGTGTGAGATCTACTGTGCCATTCTGTATGCTGCTTATGTGTGAGGGTCTCCTGTGGCATTCTGTAAGCTGCTTATGTGTGAGGGTCCTTTGCGGCATTCTGTATGCTGCTTATGTGTGAGGGTCTCCTGTGCCATGCTGTATGCTGCTTATGTGTGAGGGTCTCCTGTGCCATGCTGTATGCTGCTTATGTGTGAGGGTCTAGTGTACCATGCTTTATGCTGCTTATGTGTGAGATCTACTGTGCCATTCTGTATGCTGCTTATGTGTGAGAGTCTCCTGTGCAATGCTGTATGCTGCTTATGTGTGAGGGTCTCCTGTGGCATTCTGTATGCTGCTTATTATGCTGCTTATGTGTGAGATCTCCTGTGCCACTCGGTATGCTGCTTATGTGTGAGATCTCCTGTGCCATTCTGTATGCTGCTTATGTGTGCGATCTACTGTGCCATGCTGGGTGGCTTTTTTCTGTCTGAGGCTCTCCCGTACCACACAGTATGCTGTGTGTGCGCCACGGTCTTCTGTATCATTTGTATGCTGTTTATGCGGGAGGTTGCCCTGTGCCAGGTGTACGCTGTTTGTGTGTGAGAGTCTGCATGCCGTGCTGCAATCGCTTTCTGTGTGAGGCTCTCCTGTACCATGCTGTGTGCTGTATGCTGTTTGCGGGTCAGGTTGTCCTGTACCACACTATATTGTTTGTGTGTGAGGTTGCTCTGTGCCTGCTCTATGCTGTTTGTGTGTGAGGGTCTACTGTACCATACAATATTCTCTTTATGTACGAGGGTCTCTTGTACCATGCTGTGTGCTGTTTGTGTGTGAGGTTCTACGGTATCACCCTGTATAATGACATTCTGTGTGCTGTTTCTGATTGTGGATGTTCTGTACCATGCTGTATGCTCTTTGCGTGTGAGGGTTTGCTATGTTGTGTTGCATGCTCTTTGCGTTGAGGGTTTACTGTGTCGTGTTGCATGCTCTTTGCGTGTGAGGGTTTGCTGTGTTGCATGCTCTTTGCGTGTGAGGGTTTGCTGTGTTGCATGCTCTTTGCGTGTGAGGGTTTGCTGTGTTGCATGCTCTTTGCGTGTGAGGGTTTGCTGTGTTGCATGCTCTTTGCATGTGAGGGTTTGCTGTGTCGTGTTGCATGCTCTTTGCGTGTGAGGGTTTGCTGTCGTGCTGCATGCTCTTTGCGTGTGAGGGTTTGCTGTGTCGTGTTGCATGCTCTTTGCATGTGAGGGTTTGCTGTGATGTGTTGCATGCTCTGCGTGTGAGGGTTTACTGTGTCGTGTTGCATGCTCTTTGCGTGTGAGGGTTTGCTGTGTCGTGTTGCGTGCTCTTTGCATGTGAGGGTTTGCTGTGTCGCGTTGCGTGCTCTTTGCATGTGAGGGTTTGCTGTGTCGTGTTGCATGTTCTTTGCGTGTGAGGGTTTGCTGTGTTGTGTTGCATGCTCTTTGCATGTGAGGGTTTGCTGTGTTGTGTTGCATGCTCTTTGCTTGTGAGGGTTTACTGTCGTGTTGCATGCTCTTTGCGTGTGAGGGTTTGCTGTCGTGTTGCATGCTCTTTGCATGTGAGGGTTTGCTGTGTAGTGTTGCATGCTCTTTGCGTGTGAGGGTGTGCTGTGTCCTGTTGCATGCCCTTTGCGTGAGGGTTTGCTGTGTTGCATGCTCTTTGCGTGTGAGGGTTTGCTGTCGTGTTGCATGCTCTTTGCGTGTGAGGGTTTGCTGTGTTGTGTTGCATGCTCTTTGCATGTGAGTGTTTGCTGTGTCGTGTTGCATGCTCTTTGCATGTGAGGGTTTGCTGTGTCGTGTTGCATGCTCTTTGCGTATGAGAGTTTGCTGTGTCGTGTTGCATGCTCTTTGCGTGAGGGTTTGCTGTGTTGCATGCTCTTTGCGTGTGAGGGTTTGCTGTCGTGCTGCATGTTCTTTGCATGTGAGGGTTTGCTGTGTCATGTTGCATGCTCTTTGCGTGTGAGGGTTTGCTGTGTCATGTTGCATGCTCTTTGCGTGTGAGGGTTTGCTGTGTTATGTTGCATGCTCTTTGCATGTGAGGGTTTGAGGTGTCATGTTGCATGCTCTTTGCGTGTGGGGGTTTGCTGTGTCGTGTTGCATGCTCTTTGCGTTTGAGGGTTTGCTGTGTCGTGTTGCATGCTCTTTGCATTGAGGGTTTGCTGTGTCGTGTTGCATGCTCTTTGCGTGTGAGGGTTTGCTGTGTCGTGTTGCATGCTCTTTGCGTATGAGGGTTTGCTGTGTTGTGTTGCATGCTCTTTGCGTGTGAGGGTTTGCTGTGTTGTGTTGCATGCTCTTTGCATGTGAGGGTTTGCTGTGTCGTGTTGCATGCTCTTTGCGTGTGAGGGTTTGCTGTGTTGTGTTGCATGCTCTTTGCATGTGAGGGTTTGCTGTGTCGTGTTGCATGCTCTTTGCGTATGAGGGTTTGCTGTGTCGTGTTGCATGCTCTTTGTGTATGAGGGTTTGCTGTGTCGAGTTGCATGCTCCTTGTGTATGAGGGTTTGTTGTGTCGTGTTGCATGCTCCTTGTGTATGAGGGTTTGCTGTGTCGTGTTGCATGCTCTTTGCGTGTGAGGATTTGCTGTGTTGTGTTGCATGCTCTTTGCATGTGAGGGTTTGCTGTGTCGTGTTGCATGCTCTGCGTGTGAGGGTTTGCTGTGTCGTGTTGCATGCTCTTTGCGTGTGAGGGTTTGCTGTGTCGTGTTGCATGCTCTTTGCGTGTGAGGATTTGCTGTGTTGTGTTGCATGCTCTTTGCATGTGAGGGTTTGCTGTGTCGTGTTGTATGCTCTTTGCGTGTGAGGGTTTGCTGTGTTGTGTTGCATGCTCTTTGCATGTGAGGGTTTGCTGTGTCGTGTTGCATGCTCTGCGTGTGAGGGTTTGCTGTGTCGTGTTGCATGCTCTTTGCGTGTGAGGGTTTGCTGTGTTGTGTTGCATGCTCTTTGCATGTGAGGGTTTGCTGTGTCGTGTTGCATGCTCTGCGTGTGAGGGTTTGCTGTGTCGTGTTGCATGCTCTTTGCGTGTGAGGGTTTGCTGTGTCGTGTTGCATGCTCTTTGTGTGTGAGACTGCATTCTTTGTCTAAATGTACAGGATGAGTAAATGCCTCATTTGCTGGACTGGGACCCCCAAGTCCCTGTTGAAACAACTAAAGTCTATAATATTCTGGTTTGAAGTGCTTTTGAGCAGAGTTTGGCCTGTGAAAGGCTTGTAGACACAGAGGGGCCTCTCAGATGTGACATGGCCTGATATGCGATGGACTCTTCTCAGAAACACAGCCACATCTCGGGTTCACGATGTGTTCGAGGATCTCTGGTGCCCTGAGACTGACTATCTTATCGTTTCATCATTTTACTCCACCACCTGCCAGCAGAAAAGGTCTTGTGAATCTCTAAATTGGCACAGAATATTGTAACAGTCCTCCCTGTATGTCATCTCCCAGCATGTTATGGGGGGAGGGGGCACTCTTTCTTCCATGCTGTAGGTTCCCCTTTCACTGTCTCAGTCAGAGAAATCCTAACAATAAGTGCCCTTGGTCTTCCGTCCTAATGGGCAGCTTTAAGTATTCAACATGGCACCGAGCCTGCATCCATGGCAGATACTCAAGATATCCGCATGAAAGGGTGTAATTCACAGGATTCATCAGTTCTTGTCCTAAAATGGAGTTTTGTGGCATCCTCTGCACTAGCGTTAGTCATGTATATTTAAGGTATTTGATAATATGCTTCTGACAGTTGAACGTGCATATTAAATATTGTCTTTCTGGTTAAAGAACAACTAGCAATACAATATATTTTCATTCTATGCATTGAGAAAGGTTTAGCTCATGCATCAGTGGACCCTAAATTGTGGGAATACCTTTATAGAGCTGCACCCCAAAACCCTGAGAAAGCCTTTGACAACAACAGAACCCATAATGACCATTGCACTGAAAAAAGGTGAATTTGCTCCATTTGCTAATTTTTTCGAAAGAATGCAAGTGTTGATGGAATGACTAAAGACACACAATCTAATTGTTGATTGAAAGAAAGGCTAGCCACTGGAGGAAGCATTCAATGTAAGCTCTTTACACTAAGACCGCCTCTTATAGATGGATAGTTGGCAATGAGCATCGTCGTTTAGGTCCAGCCTGGACAACGCAGGCGCTGCTCTGCGAGGCTATATTGGAGTATGGACTTGAAGCCCCGCCCATATTTGTCATTGGCTTGTGTCGTGGTCCTTTGTAAATGCTGGCTTCTGATTCGTTAGTAGGCTTGTTAGTCCCCCCTTAGTACCGCCTTGTCTTCATTTGTTACCTCCCATGAGAACTGGCCCTTTTACTTCGGTTGTTACACGGTACGTCTTATTTAGTCTGTAAGCATTATTTTCTTTAACGAGTTTCTCCTATTGCAGGCACGACATGCTTTCCTGCAACATTCAGTGCGCCATGCGCGCTTTCACTTTCTAAGCAGCCCGGGACAATGGCGGCCGCTTCTTTGAATAGGTCTCGCATTCACAAGAGTTTGAGCTATTGGCATGGTAAATGACAATGCCTTTTATCTATGTGTTAATTATCAAAACGGATAAATAAAAGGCATGTTCATTTACCATGCCAATAGCTTAAACTCTCACAAATGCGAGACCTATTGCATTGCAAATGCTTGTCTTTTTTTAAATTTGAATTTATTAGGAACAATAAACATCAATCAATAATTAACATAAGCAAAAATAATAAAATCGAGCTTGAGTAATAAGCATAAAATACTATACATAGCAAATAATACACCTATTGAAGTACATTGAAATGTGAGAAAATATACATTCTATGCCGTAGAAAACTGGAAATGTATAAGGAACGTGGGAGGGGAGGGGGTAAAAGAAGCAATGGAAAAAAGATTAAAAAAATAACAATAGAAACCATAGACATTATGGGGGAAGAAGAGTATTGCATACAGGTATTTGTAACATTGTATAAAGGTTTAGTAAAATATAGAGGCAGATGAGTGAATTCAATTGGATGTTATTAAATGCAGAGCGACAGCTAATAATAAATCTATCGGCTTATGACTTGGAGCGAAGTGAGAGCAGTGAGGAGCTGAGCTGCCCAGACAAACATTGTTAAGGAACCTCTGGCACTTTCCTAATGTGACCCAGCACTGAGCTCACAGCAGGGTCAGCACCTGCACTGATCTCTGCCCCTCGGGCAGTGCCCAGAGACCGAGCCCTACCCTTGGCTTTTTGTAATGTACAGCGCGCTCTTGGGTCCAGGTGGCTCACCGGTCCGTGGACGCTGGCTCTTCAGGTGGCACAGGTGGGGCCATCCCTCTATAATGTACAGTGCGCTCTGGGGTCCGGGTGGCTCACTGGTCCGTGGACGCTGGCTCTTCAGGTGGCACAGGTGGGGCCATCCCTCTATAATGTACAGTGCGCTCTGGGGTCCGGGTGGCTCACTGGTCCGTGGACGCTGGCTCTTCAGGTGGCACAGGTGGGGCCATCCCTCTATAATGTACAGTGCGCTCTGGGGTCCGGGTGGTTCACCGGCCCTTAGACGCTGGCTCTTCAGGTGGCACTGGTGGGGTCATTCCTCTAGGCCTCTCTAAGGGAAACAGCCTTTAGCACAACGCCAGAATCACGCTGTGCCTTTACAGCACCGGCAATTGAACAAACGTGTCATTAACACGCATTCGTTTAGCACGCAAGTCATTACAACAAATTGCTTCAGGGTGGCGCACTGGTGCAGAGGTGTTTGATTTAAAATCCAACACCTTCCCTACTGATGCGCAGACTGGAGTTGGATTAGTAAATTATACTAATCCAAAGTCCAGCGCCTCCCGAAGGCAAGTCGTTGTAACGACTTGTGTGCAAAAGAAACGCGTTGTTACGACCCGTTCGTACTAATGACGGCATTATAAAGGCATGCGTTCTAAACGCATGCGTAATTCCTACATACAATCCTCTCTAATGTACAGTGGGCTCTTGGGTCCAGGTGGCTCACCGATCCGTGGACGCGAGCTCTTCAGGTGGCACAGGTGGGGCCATCCCTCTATAATGTTCAATGGGCTCTTGGGTCCAGGTGGCTCACCTGTTCTTGGACGCTGGCTCTTCAGGTGGCACAGGTGGGGCCATCCCTCTATAATGTACAGTGCGCTCTTGGGTCCAGGTGGCTCCTCGGCCCATGGACACTGGCTCTTCAGGTGGGACCATCCCTCTAGGCCTCTCTAATGTACAGTGCGCACTTGGGTCCAGGTGGCTCATCTGTCTTAGACGCTGGCTCTTCAGCTGGCACCGGTGGGGCCATCCCTCTAGGCCTCTATAATGTACAGCGCGCTCTTGGGTCCAGGTGGCTCATCTGTCCTTGGACGCTGGCTCTTCAGGTGGCACAGATGGGCCATCCCTTTATAATGGACAGTGGGCTCTTGGGTCCAGGTGACTCACCTGTCCTTGGACGCTGGCTCTTCAGGTGGCACAGGTGGGCCATCCCTCTATAATGGACAGAGGGCTCTTGGGTCCAGGTGGATCACCTGTCCTTGTACGCTGGCTCTTCAGGTGGCACCGGTGGCTCATCTCTCTATAATGTACAGTGGGCTCTTGGGTCCAGTTGGCTCACCGGTCCCTGGACGCTGGCTCTTCAGGTGGCACCAGTGGGGCCATCCCCCTAGGCCTCTATAAGTTATAGCGCACTCTTGGGTCCAGGTGGCTCAGCGGTCCTTAGACGCTGGCTCTACAGGTGGCACAGGTGGGGCCATCCCTCTATGATGTACAGCACACTCTTGGGTCCAGGTGGCTCACCGGCCCGTGGACGCTGGCTCTTCAGGTGACACAGGTGGGGCCATCCCTCTAGGCCTCTATAAGTTACAGCGCACTCTTGGGTCCAGTTGGCTCACCGGTCCCTGGACGCTGGCTCTTCGGGTGGCACCAGTGGGGCCATCCCCTAGGCCTCTATAAGTTATAGCGCACTCTTGGGTCCAGGTGGCTCAGCGGTCCTTAGACGCTGGCTCTACAGGTGGCACAGGTGGGGCCATCCCTCTATGATGTACAGCGCACTCTTGGGTCCAGGTGGCTCACCGGCCCGTGGACGCTGGCTCTTCAGGTGGCACAGGTGGGGCCATCCCTCTAGGCCTCTATAAGTTACAGCGCACTCTTGGGTCCAGTTGGCTCACTGGTCCGTGTATGCTGGCTCTTCAGGTGGCACAGGTGGGGCCATCCCTCTATAATGTACAGTGGGCTCTTGGGTCCAGTTGGCTCACTGGTCCGTGTATGCTGGCTCTTCAGGTGGCACAGGTGGGGTCATCCCTCTATAAGTTACAGCGCACACTTGGGTCCAGGTGACTCACCTGTCCTTGGACTCTGGCTCTTCAGGTGGCACAGGTGGGGCCATCCCTCTAGGCCTCTATAATGTACAGTGGGCTCTTGTGTCCAGGTGGATCACCGGTCCTTGGACGCTGGCTCTTTAGGTGTGACAATCTCTCTAGGCCTCTATAATGTACAGTGGGCTCTTGTGTCCAGGTGGCTCACCGGCCCGTGGACGCTGGCTCTACGGGTGGCACAGGTGAGGCCATCCCTCTATAATGTACAGTGGGCTCTTGGGTCCAGGTGGCTCCTCGGCCCATGGACGCTGGCTCTTCAGGTGTGGCAATCTCTCTAGGCCTCTATAATGTACAGTGGGCTCTTGTGCCCAGGTGGCTCACCGGCCCGTGGACGCTGGCTCTACAGGTGGCACAGGTGAGGCCATCCCTCTATAATGTACAGTGGGCTCTTGTGCCCAGGTGGCTCACCGGCCCGTGGACGCTGGCTCTACAGGTGGCACAGGTGATCCCATCCCTCTAGACCTCTATAATGTACAGTGGGCTCTTGGGTCCAGGTGGCTCACCGGCCCGTGGACGCTGGCTCTACAGGTGGCACAGGTGAGGCCATCCCTCTATAATGTACAGTGGGCTCTTGTGTCCAGGTGGCTCACCGGCCCGTGGACTCTGGCTCTTCAGGTGGCACAGGTGATCCCATCCCTCTAGACCTCTATAATGTACAGTGGGCTCTTGGGTCCAGGTGGCTCACCGGTCCGTGGACGCTGGTTCTTCAGGTGGCACCGATGGAGCCATCCCTCTATAATGTACAGTGGGCTCTTGGGTCCAGTTGGCTCACTGGTCCGTGTATGCTGGCTCTTCAGGTGACACAGGTGGGGCCATCCCTCTATAATGTACAGTGGGCTCTTGGGTCCAGTTGGCTCACCGGTCCGTGGACACTGGCTCTTCAGGTGGCACCGGTGGGGCCATCCCTCTAGGCCTCTCTAATGTACAGTGCACTCTTGGGTCCAGGTGGGGCCATCCCTCTATAAAGTACAGTGTGCTCTTGGGTCCAGGTGACTCGCCTGTCCTTGGACTCTGGCTCTTCAGGTGGCACCGGTGGAGCCATCCCTCTAGGCCTTGGACAGCTGCCTGGAGATAAGCGGGGTCGTCTCCTCAGCGCTATGACCTTTAGTCGCGTCAGGGCGTGGAGCTTTCCTGGCCCTTTGACAGTGCTTGAGGTTATACATGGTTTTCTCTCCTACCCCTTGGTGAACCCTCCCTTTACCGATTTCGATGATTTCTGTGGCACACGTGTCACTCGGGGAGGGAGTACTGGTTCTAGTTGGAAGACCAGTGTGGGTGGCCCACTGTAACTGTGGGGCTTCTGGTTGTGGCAGGAAGGTGTGCTCCACCTTGCTCCACTTACCTCGGGGGCTCTAGTGGTCGGACATGTCCTTCCCACCAATCTACGGCGCCTTGGCAGGTTTGGTGGTGTGCTGAATGCCCATGACCTTGAGTTCACCCCTCTCTCTCTTCTAAAGAAAGTCAAACCGTTTCTTCCAGAAAGCAATTTCAGAACTGCTGTCAAGCCCTCGTACTCTCGCATCTGGACGGTGGTAATGCCCTGCTCCATAGTGGCCCCCCTTGAGGGCACCCTACATTCCGTAGTACGCCCTGCTCCATTGCAGCACCCCTTGAGGGCACCCTACATTCCGCAGTACACCCTGCTCCATGGCGGCACCCCTTGAGAGCACCCTACATTCCGTAGTACGCCCTGCTCCATGGTGGCACCCCTTTGCGGGCAGACACCCTACATTCCGCAGTACGCCCTGCTCCATGGCGGCACCCCTTGCGGGCAGACACCCTACATTCCGCAGTACGCCCTGCTCCATGGCGGCACCCCTTGCGGGCAGACACCCTACATTCCCAGTACGCCCTGCTCCATGGCGGCCTCCCTTGAGGGCACCCTACATTCCCAGTACTCCCTGCTCCATGGCGGCCTCCCTTGAGGGCCCCCTACATTCTGTAGTATGCCCTGCTCCATGGTGGCCCTCCTCGAGGGCACCCTACATTCCGTAGTACACCCTGCTCCATGGCGGCACCCCTTGAGGGCAGACACTGTAGATTCCGCAGTACGCCCTGTTTCATGGCAACCCCCCTGGAGGGCACCCTACATTCCATAGTACACCTTGCTCCATGGCGGCACCCCTTGCGGGCGGACACCCTACGTTCCGCAGTACGCCCTGTTCCATGGCGGCACCCCTTGAGTGCAGACACTCTACATTCCGCAGTACGCCCTGCTCCATGGTGGCCCCCCTTGAGGGCACCCTACATTCCGTAGTACACCTTGCTCCATGGCAGCACCCCTTGCGGGCAGACACTCTACATTCTGCAGTACGCCCTGTTCCATGGCGGCACCCCTTGCGGGCAGACACCCTACATTCCGTAGTACGCCCTGCTCCATGGTGGCACCCCTTTGCGGGCAGACACCCTACATTCCGCAGTATGCCCTGCTCCATGGCGGCACCCCTTGCGGGCAGACACCCTACATTCCCAGTACTCCCTGCTCCATGGCGGCCTCCCTTGAGGGCACTCTATATTCTGTAGTACACCCTACTCCATGGTGGCCCTCCTTGAGGGCACCCTACATTCCGTAGTACACCCTGCTCCATGGCGGCACCCCTTGCGGGCAGACACCCTACATTCCGTAGTACGGCCTGCTCCATGGCGGCACCCCTTGAGGGCAGACACTGTAGATTCCGCAGTACGCCCTGTTTCATGGCGACCCCCCTTGAGGGCACCCTACATTTCGTAGTACACCTTGCTCCATGGCGGCACCCCTTGCGGGCGGACACCCTACGTTCCGCAGTACGCCCTGTTCCATGGCGGCACCTCTTGAGTGCAGACACTCTACATTCCGCAGTACGCCCTGCTCCATGGTGGCCCCCCTTGAGGGCACCCTTCATTCCGCAGTACGCCCTGCTCCATGGTGGCCCCCCTTGAGGGCACCCTTCATTCCGCAGTACGCCCTGCTCCATGGCGGCCCTCTTGAGGGCACCCTACATTTCGTAGTACACCTTGCTCCATGGCGGCACCCCTTGAGGGCACCCTACATTCCATAGTACACCTTGCTCCATGGCGGCACCCCTTGCCGGCAGACACTCTACATTCCGCAGTACGCCCTGCTCCATGGCGGCACCCCTTGCGGGCAGACACTCTACATTCCGTAGTACACCTTGCTCCATGGCGGCACCCCTTGCGGGCAGATACCTACATTCCGCAGTACACCCTGCTCCATGGCGGCCCCCTTGAGGGCACCCTACATTCCGCAGTACGCCCTGCTCCATGGCGGCCCCCTTGAGGGCACCCTACATTCCGCAGTACATCATCACCATCCTGATTGAAGTCCATTGGCTGCCCGTGAATTCCCGCATCATTTACAAGCCATCATGACAAGCAGCACAGTTTATCCTGCAGACAAGCTCCCCATCTCTGGTGGTCCTTGCTGACCATTGTACACCATCCCTGCAGCCTGTCGGGTGAGTCTGCTAGTGATCCTACACTGTTCGTTCGAGCTGACCCTTGTACACCGTCCCTGCAGCCTGACGGGTGAGTCTGCTAGTGATCCTACACTGTTCCTTCCAGCTGACCCTTGTACACCTTCCCTACAGCCTGTCCGATGGCCCTGCTAGTGATCCTATACTGTTCCTTCGAGCTGACCGTTGTACACCGTCCCTACAGCCTTTCAGGTGCGCCTGCTAGTGATCCAACACTGTTCCTTCAAGTGGACCCTTGTACACCATCCCTACAACCTGTCCGGTGCTGCTGCGAGTGATCCTTCACTGTTCCTTCATGCTGACCCTTGTACACCGTCCCTACAGCCCGTCAGATGCGTCTGCTAGTGATCTTGCACTGTTCCTTCATGCTGACCCTTGTACACCGTCCCTACAGACTGTCAGGTGCGCCTGCTAGTGATCCTACACTGTTCCTTCATGCTGACCCTTATACACCGTCCCTACAGCCTGTTTGGTGCTGCTGCTGGTGATCCTACACTGTTCCTTCATGCTGACTCTTGTACACCGTCCCTACAGCCTGTCCGCTGCTTCTGCTAGTGATCCTACACTGTTCCTTCGAGATGACCCTTGTACACCGTCCCTACAGCCTGTCAGGTGTGCCTGCTAGTGATCCAACACTGTTCCTTCAAGTGGACCCTTGTACACCATCCCCACAACCTGTCCGGTGCTGCTGCTAGTGATCCTACACTGTTCCTTCATGCTGACCCTTGTACACCGTCCCTACAGCCCGTCAGATGCGTCTGCTAGTTATCTTGCACTGTTCCTTCATGCTGACCGTTGTACACCGTCCCTACAGCCTGTCGGGTGAGCCTGCTAGTGATCCCACACTGTTCCTTCATGCAGACCCTTGTACACCATCCCTGCAGCCTGTCCGGTGAGTCGGCTAGTGATCCTACACTGTTCTTTCGAGTTGACCTTTGTACACCTTCCCTACAGCCTCGCCGATGGCCCTGCTAGTGATCCTACACTGTTCCTTCGAGCTGACCCTTGTACACCGTCCCTATAGCCTGTCGGGTGCACCTGCTAGTGATCCAACACTGTTCCTTCAAGTGGACCCTTGTACACCAATCCTACAACCTGTCCGGTGCTGCTGCTAGTGATCCTACACTGTCCCTTCATGCTGACCCTTGTACACCGTCCCTACAGACTGTCGGGTGCGCCTGCTAGTGATCCTACACTGTTCCTTCATGCAGACCCTTGTACACCGTGCCTACAGCCTGTCCGGTGAGTCTGATAGTGATCCTACACTGTTCCTTCATGCTGACCCTTGTACACCGTCCCAACAGCCTGTCAGGCATGCCTGCTAGTGATCCTACACTGTTTCTTCATTCTGACCCTTGTACACCGTCCCTTCAGCCTGTCAGGTGCGCCTGCTAGTGATCCTACACTGTTCATTCATGCTGACCCTTGTACACCGTCCCTGCAGCCTGTCGGGTGAGTCTGCTAGTGATCCTACACTGTTCCTTCGAGCTGACCCCTGTACAACGTCCCTACAGCCTGTCCGATGCATCTGCTAGTGATCCGGATCTGTTCCTTCATGCTGACCCTTGTACACCATCCCTACAGCCTGTCTGGTGCATCTGCTAGTGATCCTAAACTGTTACTTCATACTGACCCCTGTACACCGTCCCTGCAGCCTGTCCGGTGCGCCTGCTAGTGATCCTAAACTGTTCCTTCATGCTGACCCTTGTGCACCGTCCCTACAGCCTGTCTGGTGCGCCTGCTAGTGATCTTACACTGTTTCTTCATGCAGACCCTTGTACATCGTCCCTACAGCCTGTTTGGTGCTGCTGCTAGTGATCCTAAACTGTTCCTTCATACTGACCCTTGTACACCGTCCCTACAGCCGGTCCGGTGCATCTGCTAGTGATCCTACACTGTTCCTTCGAGCTGACCCTTGTACACCGTCCCTACAGCCTGTTGGGTGTGCCTGCTAGTGATCCTACACTGTTCCTTCATGCTGACCCTTGTACACCGTCCCTACAGCCTGTCTGGTGTGTCTGCTAGTGATCCTACACTGTTCCTTCATGCTGGCCCATGTACACCGTCCCTACAGCCTGTCAGGTGCGCCTGCTAGTGATCCTGCACTGTTCCTTCATGCAGACCCTTGTACACCATCCCTACAGCCTGTCGGGTGCGCCTGCTAGTGATCCTGCACTGTTCCTTCATGCAGACCCTTGTACACCATCCCTACAGCCTGTCTGGTGCGTCTGCTAGTGATCCTACACTGTTCCTTCATGCTGGCCCTTGTACACCGTCCCTACAGCCTGTCAGGTGTGCCTGCTAGTGATCCTACACTGTTCCTTCATGCTGACCCTTGTACACTGTCCCTACAGCCTGTTTGGTGCTGCTGCTAGTGATCCTACACTGTTCCTTCATGCTGACCCTTGTACACCGTCCCTACAGCCTGCCAGGTGAGCCTGGCCCTGCTAGTAGTGATCCTGCAGTCTTTCTTTGAGCTCACCCTTGTACACCGTCCCTACAGCCTGTCAGGAGCGCCTAGGATTGTGGCTCAGTGATGGACACTGAGTGTGGCCTTCACAGTTCACCCTATCCATTCCTTGTGATTTCCTGGTGTTTATCTGCTGCTTTTAAACACCAAGAGGCAGACTTTGGTTTCTATATCTCGGACTGTGTTGTGTTCGAGAGGGCGGTCCCAATGTTTGACACTTTCTTCTGACAGTTAAGCTTAATGGGTCCGCCCCCAAACATGGCAGTGGCCTGCCTTTGAAGATGTGTTTCCTAGTGTCCGCAGGGCCAGGTTGGGCGGTGCTGGACTTTACTGCGGTGGTGGTCCTTCCGGTTCTGTGGATCAGAGGCTCCTGGGCTCCTGGCTGTCCAGGGTGGTCCGCACAGCCTCGGGGCGTCCGCTGCTGTACCTTCATGGCAGAGCTGCTGAGCGCAGTTCGAGGGGCGGGTGGCTTTCTGCACCCAGGCTCATACAGTCTGCCTTCAGGGGACCCCTCCTTCCCTTCAGTGAATTACCAACAAAGCTGTGCTAAGATTGAGGCTGACGTGGCACACGCAGTGTGCCCACTCAAGAGGGCGGCCACCCTAGTGCCACATTAGGCACAGCACGATGTCTAGTGGTGCGACCCTCCCGGAGTCCCCTAAATCTGGCGCGGGCCACGCGTCACTTCTGGCGCATCAGAAGTCGGGGGCAAGGTACTTATACCTGTCCCCGCCCATCTGGCTTCCCTTTTGTGCCTTTTTTCCCTTCGAATGCGGTATTAGCCCCACTCCTCCAACCTCATTATCATCCAGGCCCATATAATGGAATAAAACTGTACTTTCATCAGGCCTGAGCAAATGATTGTAATGCTTTTAGTCGCAGCTTCAGCCGGCTGGTCTCATTGTGAGTTCGGGGGTTGTTACCTCCAGGCGAAATGTTCCCAGTTCAGGACCAGGGGGAAGCAAATTTTGGGGCAGGTCAGCAGACCCCAAAGGTGTCTCTGCGGGTAAGATGTGTCTTTCAGGTGATTTTGGCTGAGTAGAGCCATTCTAGTTTTGCACACTGCCTTTTTGCGTTGCTCAGCTGACCCACCTCCGAGACGTCTAGAGGTTTGTCCAGGTTAAAAAGTTTCATGATCAAAGCGGATTGTTCTATCTTTTCGGGGAGAAGAAATATAAATTAATTACCTACTACGAAGCACATTAAGGTGGCAACGTAGAATTACAAGTTGCAACCATTAGATACCCCCATTAATGTCAGAAACCACTCACATTGTTAGTAGTTAGGCAGCCTGGGAAGATTGGGGTCAAAACACCACAGATGCACATGCAAAATTCCTGTCCGAAAGGAGTGACACATGGCAATTACATAAGGACACTCTTTGCTTAATGTCACACATTTCTAAGCTCCTCTAAAGTTGAACCGTCAAACATCATAGTGGGATAATCACCAATGTAGAACGTTTAGTTGGTTAGGCCTTGGCATGACATTGACACAGACTTTATACGAACTGGAGCCTCTATAGTGTATAAAATGCTGAAAACAAGGACTGTTGCTCTGAACTGTTAACCAGCACAGGTTACTGGCAGCCGATCAGGACCCATTTATCTGGATCTGTTGGCTCAGTGGACTACAGCTTCCACTGCGGGGGCCTGGGTTCGACCTCTTGGTCATGGATCAAACCCCGTTGGGTTCTCTAAGCCTTTCATCCTTCTGAGGTTGTTAAAATGAGTATCATTGAGTTGGGTATCAATAGACATCTGTTATCCAGTGCCAACATACCCACGGGTGTACCCACCAGGCTTTAGACACCCAGCCTTCCATCCTTCTGAGGTCATTAAATGAGTATCATTGAGTTGGGTATCAATAAACATCTGTTATCCAGCGCCAACATACCTGCGGGTGTACCCACCAGGCTTTAGACACCCAGCCTTCCATCCTTCTGAGGTCATTAAATGAGTATCATGGAGTGGGGTATCAATAAACATCTGTTATCCAGCGCCAACATACCTGCAGGTGTACCCACCAGGCTTTAGACACCCAGCCTTCCATCCTTCTGAGGTCATTAAATGAGTATCATGGAGTGGGGTATCAATAAACATCTGTTATCCAGCGCCAACATACCTGCGGGTGTACCCACCAGGCTTAGACACCCAGCCTTCCATCCTTCTGAGGTCATTAAATGAGTATCATGGAGTGGGGTATCAATAAACATCTGTTATCCAGCGCCAACATACCTGCGGGTGTACCCACCAGGCTTTAGACACCCAGCCTTCCATCCTTCTGAGGTCATTAAATGAGTATCATTGAGTTGGGTATCAATAAACATCTGTTATCCAGCGCCAACATACCTGCGGGTGTACCCACCAGGCTTTAGACACCCAGCCTTCCATCCTTCTGAGGTCATTAAATGAGTATCATTGAGTGGGGTATCAATAAACATCTGTTATCCAGCGCCAACATACCTGCGGGTGTACCCACCAGGCTTTAGACACCCAGCCTTCCATCCTTCTGAGGTCATTAAATGAGTATCATTGAGTTGGGTATCAATAAACATCTGTTATCCAGCGCCAACATACCCACGGGTGTACCCACCAGGCTTTAGACACCCAGCCTTCCATCCTTCTGAGGTCATTAAATGAGTATCATGGAGTGGGGTATCAATAAACATCTGTTATCCAGCGCCAACATACCTGCGGGTGTACCCACCAGGCTTTAGACACCCAGCCTTCCATCCTTCTGAGGTCATTAAATGAGTATCATTGAGTTGGGTATCAATAAACATCTGTTATCCAGCGCCAACATACCTGCGGGTGTACCCACCAGGCTTTAGACACCCAGCCTTCCATCCTTCTGAGGTCATTAAATGAGTATCATTGAGTTGGGTATCAATAAACATCTGTTATCCAGTGCCAACATACCCATGGGTGTACCCACCAGGCTTTAGACACCCATCCTTCTGAGGTCATTAAATGAGTATCATTGAGTTGGGTATCAATAAACATCTGTTATCCAGCGCCAACATACCTGCGGGTGTACCCACCAGGCTTTAGACACCCAGCCTTCCATCCTTCTGAGGTCATTAAATGATTATCATTGAGTTGGGTATCAATAAACATCTGTTATCCAGCGCCAACATACCTGCGGGTGTACCCACCAGGCTTTAGACACCCAGCCTTCCATCCTTCTGAGGTCATTAAATGAGTATCATTGAGTTGGGTATCAATAGACATCTATTATCTGAAAGAAACACATAGTGATAGATTCCTTACCTTAGAATATCCCCAGGCGTTAGACTGGATCCGGAAAGTTTTCGTCAGCAGTACCCCTGCGCGTCGGTAGGTGGTGTCGTGCGGCTCCGCGTCCGTCGTTGGCGTCGTGGTCGCCGAGATGACGTCGCGGGCGCTACTTAGACGCCGCCCATGCGCGCTGACGTCAGTTCTTTCTTTTTCCGCGCCAGCAAGCGCAGGTCCGGGAAGAGCAGGAACCCCCAGTCAATTTTTGACTGACTTTTTGAGGCTTTTTGTCTCTATTTTTTCATCGAGTCTTCGACTCCTGGTGCAGTTGGATGCCCGGTTTTAAGTCCTGCGGGGATTGTCACCGCATGATGTCGGTGACGGACCTGCACCGTGTGTGTATTTTCTGCCTGGGGCGCGACCACGACCCCAAGTCGTGCTCCGACTGCTGGGCCATGGCGCCGAAGACTTTGCGGGAGCGGTCCCGAAAGTTGCTGGAAGCCCGGCAGTCGGCTCTGAGCCGTTCCAAGTCCCGGTCCAGAGGGAGGTCGAGGGACCGTGCGCGGAGTCATCACCATCGATCTTCGGGATCCCCAAGTCTTCGCACTCGGGGTCAGGTAAGGCGAAGCACAAGAAGTCGAAGAAACGCCATCGTTCTCCGACTTCCCCTCGCCGGTCGCGCGTTGCGGCTGAGAGTATGGGTGGTGCCACCCCCGCGGCTCCGGCGCAGTCCATGGAGTCGCCGCCCGACTACCCGCCCTTCCCGGGGTCGTCGGCGTCTCCGGCCCAGATACAGGTGTTCCTGTCGGCCATGGCTCGCCTCTTTGGGCCGTCTGGTCCCGCCGGTGCGCCTTCGGGTCCCGCATGGGTGTCCTCGCGTTTCCTCGCCGGCGGCTCCGGCGTCGCTGTCGGCTCCGGCCACGGCGCCGCAGGACACCCTTGGATCCAGGCCTGGATCCCGGTCGACACCGGTTGACCTCGTTACGCCTCCACCGACGTCGACCCCACCGGCACCGATCCTGACGCCGCCTGCTCCTCGGGACGACGTCGACCTCCGTTTCAGCCCCGAAGTGGACACGGCGCCGAGCCGGCGTCAATCGATGCCGTTCTCGACCCTGCTTGGGGATTTCTATCCCCATGTCCCTGCTCCTTATTTGTGACCTGTTGAACAGCCTGAGGAGCAAGGGGAGGACTGGGAGGGGTCTGAGGACCCTCTCGCTGCAGCCTGCGAGTCTGAACAGGACTGGGCTGAGGAATTGGGTGACGCCAGTGGTCTGGATACCTCACCAGACCTTGGCATGCTGTCGCCTCCTACCGTGGCTACAGAGGAGGGCGCCAGTTATGCAGTGGTGTTGCGTAGGGCGGCCGAGGCCCTACACCTCGAGCTCCCTACTGTGGCCGTCAGGACTAACCTCCTGACAGGTGCTTCAGCCAGCAGCTACTTCTGCGGAGCCGCTGCTTCCTTTCAATGAAGCCCTCTCTGACGTTCTTTTGGGCACTTGGTCCAGGCCCACCACAGGGGCTCCTGTGGATAGGAACGTGGCCCGACGCCATCGCCCGGCTCCGGGTGACCCCATTTTCCTCTCCCAACACCCCACTCCCGAGAGCTTGGTTGTCCAAGCCTCTGCTTCCCCAACCGCCTTCCCTTCCGCACCACCGGATAGGGAATCCAAGAAGCTGGATCAGTTTGGGAAGAAGATTTTCTCTTCCACCAGCTCTGCGCTGCGGTCCGTGAACACCGCATGCCTCTTGGGCCGTTATTCCCACTCTCTGTGGGATACGGTGGCGAACGTGCTGCACAAGTGTCCGGAGGAGGCCCGGCCTGCTCTCGCCCAGGCTGTTGCAGAGGGGAGAGACGCAGCAAAGTTCATGATCCGTTGTGGCCTAGACACCGCCGACTCACTGGGCAGATCCATTGCAACGACCGTGGCGGTTCGCCGTCACGCCTGGTTGAGGACCACTGGATTTTCAGGGGATGTCCAAAACACCCTTATGGACATGCCCTTTGATGGCCGTCGCCTCTTCGGCGACAAAGCGGACAGCGCGTTGGAGAGGTTTAAGGACTCACGGGATACGGCCAAGCCCTTGGGACTCTCTGCAGTCCGGCTTCCGCTTTTCGTTCCTTTCGTGGCACAGGAAGGGGCGCCCCACAGCGTTCGCAACAGAGCCACAGGCCGGCGCAGCAATCATCCCAGCGCGGACGCGGGTTCCGCCGTGGCGGACAAAGGGGCCAGCGGGCGGGTCAGTCCACCACCACCCCGGCCACCACTGCCTCCAAACCTTCCTAGTCCGAACTTTCAGGCCCATCAAACGCCAGTGGGCGGCAGGCTCCGCCATCACCTCCCCCACTGGCGCACCATCACTTCGGACAGGTGGGTTTTAGAAATAGTCCAGAGGGGCTACTCCCTCCCCTTCGAGACTACCCCCCCAGCCATGCCACCTCAATACCACCGCATGTCGGGGGATCACTTGGTGCTTCTTCAGCAGGAAGTTGCGGCCCTCTTGGCCAAGGGGGCCATCGAGTGTGTTCCTACGCACGAAGTATGTTGTGGTTGTTATTCCCACTACTTTGTGGTGCCCAAGAAGGACAAAGGCCTGCGTCCTATCTTAGACCTCCGGAACGTCAATCGCTTCCTCCGCAAAGAGAAGTTCAAGATGCTCACTCTAGCTCAGGTCTTGTCTGCTCTCGACCCACAAGACTGGATGGTGGCGCTGGACTTGCAGAACGCCTATTTCCACATCCCCGTCCTGCCAGCCCACCGGCGTTACCTACGGTTCACGGTAGGCCACGACCACTTTCAGTTTACCGTGCTCCCCTTTGGCCTTACCAGCGCCCCTCGGGTGTTCACCAAGGTGATGGCGGTGGTCGCAGCTCATCTGCGCAGATCAGGGGTCTCAGTCTTCCCCTATCTCGACGATTGGTTGTTGAAGGCGGGCTTGCCCCAGACAGTCGTCTCCCACCTCCAGACTACGGCCGACCTCCTGCACTTGCTGGGGTTCTCCATCAATGTGCCGAAATCGCACCTGATTCCCTCCCAGAAGCTCCTCTTTATCGGAGCGGTTCTGGACACGGCGCAGTTTTGGGTCTATCCTCCCGAACAGCGAGTCCGGGATATTCGGGCTCTGATTCCCATCTTTCAGCCCTTGTCCCGGGTTTCGGTCAGAGTGACTCTGAGGCTGCTGGGCCTCATGGCCTCCTGCATCCTGCTGGTCAATCATGCCAGATGGCATATGCGGGCTCTGCAGTGGGACCTGAAGTTCCAGTGGGCGCAGCATCAGGGAAACCTGTCCGATCACGTCCAGATCTCGGAGGGCACTGCACGACAGTTGCAGTGGTGGCTCACGAACCGGTATTGGGTCGACGGCAGATCCCTTTCCCTTCCCCAACCAGAGTTCACAGTGGTGACGGATGCGTCCCTCCTGGGATGGGGCGGCCACATGGGAGAGGCGGAGATCAGAGGCCTCTGGTCTCCGGCGGAGTCCCGGCACCATATCAACCTTTTGGAGCTGCGGGCGATCAGGCTTGCACTAAAGGCATTCCTTCCCTCTGTCAAGGGGAGAGTAGTGCAGGTGTTCACAGACAACACCACTGCCATGTGGTACTGCAACAAGCAAGGCGGGGTGGGGTCGTGGACCCTCTGTCAGGAGGCTCTGCGTCTCTGGACATGGCTGGAACATCAGGGCATGTCCCTGGTGGTTCAACACCTGGCATGTTCTCTGAACGCCAGGGCGGACGAACTCAGCCACAGGTGCATGCTCGATCACGAATGGCGTCTTCACTCGGAGGTGGCGCAAGGTCTCTTTCAGCAGTGGGGAGAGCCTTGGTTAGATCTATTCGCCACCGAAGAGAACGCGCAATGTCATCAGTTCTGCGCGTTGGAATTTCCAAGGCGGCACTCGCTCGGCGACGCTTTTCGTCGCAAGTGGAGTTGCGGTCTGTTGTACGCCTTTCCGCCTATACCACTTCTGCCCAGTGCTGAAGAAGATCAGGCGCGACCGGGCCCAAGTCATTCTTGTGGCTCTGGACTGGGCTCGAAGAGTATGGTATCCCGAGCTACTCCGTATGAGCATCGATCCTCCGATCAGACTGCCTCTTCGGGAGGATCTTCTATCGCAGCAGCAGGGGACGGTCCTCCACCCGAACCTGTCCAGCCTCCACCTCTTTGCGTGGAGATTGAGCAGCGGCAGTTGATTCCCTTCGACTTGCCTCCTGAAGTTTGTGACGTTATTCTGGCAACCAGGAGTCCCTCTACTAAAGTGGTATATGCCTGCAGGTGGAACAAATTTGTGGCATGGTGCACAGCAAAGGCTGTGGATCCCCTTTCTGCCCCTCTTTCTGAAGTACTACTGTTCCTTCTTTCTTTGGCCCAGCAGGGCTCTGCCCTGGGCACTATCAAGGGCTACCTTTCTGCTATTTCGGCCTTTCTCAGGCTCTCTGATCAGCCCTCTCTTTTCAAGTCCCCTGTTGTAAATAGATTTCTCAAAGGCATTACACACCTTTTTCCTCCTATTCCTTTCGTGATGCCTCAGTGGGACTTGAATCTGGTTCTGACATACTTGATGTGCGCTCCCTTTGAGCCCCTTCACAACTGTCCTCTTCGTCTTTTGACATTAAAGACTGCCTTCCTGGTGGCTATCACTTCCGCCAGGCGGGTGAGTGAGCTCCAGGCTCTTTCTTGTAAGCCTACTTTCCTTTCAGTCCATCCGGACAAGGTTGTGCTCACGCCCCGTCCTTCCTTTTTGCCAAAAGTGGTTACGGCCTTTCACATTGGGCAGACTATTACCTTGCCCACCTTCTTTCCGCCTCCTTCCAGAGAGGAAGAGCGGCTCCACCGTCTGGACCCAAAACATGCGCTCTCATTTTATCTCAACCGCACACAGCAGTTCCGGGTGGATGACCAGCTCTTTGTTGGCTACGTTGGCACCAAGAAAGGTCGGGCGGTCCATAAGAGAACCATCTCCTGCTGGGTTGTCTTATGTATCAAAGCCTGTTACTCTTTGGCTAAAAAAGAACCTCCGGTGGTGCTGCGTGCTCACTCCACCAGAGCTACTGCAGCCACTACTGCATTGGGATGTGGTGTCCCCCTGCAAGACATCTGTCAGGCAGCCACGTGGGCCTCGCTGCATACGTTTACCAAGCATTATTGCCTAGACAGCCAAGTCCGGAGAGACGGCTTCTTTGGCCGTTCTGTTCTCCGTGACTTTCTGGTGTGATCTTAGTTCGCAGACCCACCACCGGGGTTGGTATTGCTGGGGTATCTATTCTAAGGTAAGGAATCTATCACTGTGTTTCTTTCAGATGAACAAGTTACTTACCTTCGGTAACGATGTATCTGTAAGAAACATTAGTAGTGATAGATTCCTTACCGCCCCACCCATCCTCCCCGTTCTGCGAACTGATTTCTAGGGTTAAGGTCATCCCTTTCAGCGCCCTAGTTTCAATGCACCAGTGGTCAGTATCTTGCATGGCTCTGCGTTCCTGGCGCGGAAAGCCGTGTACAGAACTGACGTCAGCGCGCGCGGGGGGCGTCTAAGTAGCGCCCGCGACGTCATCTTGGCGACCACGACGCCAACGACGGACGCGGAGCCGCACGACGCCACCTACCGACGCGCAGGGGTACTGCTGACGAAAACTTTCCGGATCCAGTCTGACGCCTGGGGATATTCTAAGGTAAGGAATCTATCACTACTAATGTTTCTTACAGATATATCGTTACCGAAGGCAAGTAACTTGTCCATCCAGCGCCAACATACCTGCGGGTGTACCCACCAGGCTTTAGACACCCAGCCTTCCATCCTTCTGAGATCATTAAATGAGTATCATTGAGTTGGGTATCAATAGACGTCTGTTATCCAGTGCCAACATACCCACGGGTGTACCCACCAGGCTTTAGACACCCAGCCTTCCATCCTTCTGAGGTCATTAAATGAGTATCATTGAGTTGGGTATCAATAAACATCTGTTATCCAGTGCCAACATACCTGCGGTGTACCCACCAGGCTTTAGACACCCAGCCTTCCATCCTTCTGAGGTCATTTAAATGAGTATCATTGAGTTGGGTATCAATAAACATCTGTTATCCAGCGCCAACATACCTGCGGGTGTACCCACCAGGCTTTAGACACCCAGCCTTCCATCCTTCTGAGGTCATTAAATGAGTATCATTGAGTTGGGTATCAATAAACATCTGTTATCCAGTGCCAACATACCTGCGGGTGTACCCACCAGGCTTTAGACACCCAGCCTTCCATCCTTCTGAGGTCATTAAATGAGTATCATTGAGTTGGGTATCAATAAACATCTGTTATCCAGCGCCAACATACCTGTGGGTGTACCCACCAGGTTCTTAGCCAAATGCCACTGCGCAGGGAGGATAGATGGTGATTTCAAAGGGCACAGGACGGGGGATGGCTACATCGACTGTCAGTCTTATGCTGAGTAAAATGGTTTGTATTTTTAATTACAGTGTTACTTGCCGTGGCCTTCAGTGATGCATAGTCCTTGCAGTCCAGATCACACTATCTCCTCTATTTTGCAGTCGGAATTGGATAGTGTAATGAAATATCTGTGAATGGACAGGGCACACTCAGCAGTCAAGAAAGCAATAGATTAAGCACTTGTGTAAACCTGAGGTGTGACGGAAGCAACAATTTTAACACAGCCAAAACAAATCAAGGTATTTACTGGCCGATGCACATAAGACAAACATTCGCTGAAACCGGATTTGACACATTAATTTGTTCGCCTCTGTTTTATCATTAAACTGTCTGTGCAAATGTATATATAGGTCATTTCAACCGAAAATGTGCTTTGTAATGAGTGTGTGTTACAGGTTGCTTCAGTTAAGCTAAATTCCGCCCGCCGTATCGCCATTGCAGCTAGGCGGGTTGCAAAAGCTGGTCGTCCTGAAAGTGTGCTGTGGTTCCACAGTTCAGAGAAACACTGGGTTGAGCACAAAGGCTACAAGTTATTAGAAATCATTCGGCTTTCCCTTAATTTATGAAAGGGCAGGTAACTTGTACATATTGTTCTCCTCCTGTTCCCACCATCCGAAAAGCAGTTCTATCCACTTGTCTGCATTCTGGTATACATCAGCAGAAGTCTGGCACGGGGCTACTTACGCCAGGGTGGGGACATCAGCGTGGCGACAGCATTTTAATATCGCAGTCAGACGGTGAGGGTCGCATGCAACATACACATGAAATGAAGCAGAATACAGGGGGTGCAGACTCCCCCCCCCCAGCCTCCCCCCTCTCCGTTATCGCATTAGATGGTAGGGCGGTGGGATCCGCAATGCTAGAGGTGTTACATTTGCCCACATATGGGCAGAAGGGTACGTTGGCAGGAACCTGTAAATAAAGTGGGTTTTAAAAAGGTTTTCCTTTTGGCCATTTCTATTGAAGATGTGCACTCTGTAAACATGAGTATGGGTACAGGATCCTGCATTCAAGCAAAAAAATAAAAAAGTCAGGTATCCCAGCGGTAGAGGTCGAAGGGGAGTGAGTACATGGCCAGACAATTACTGCGTCAAATGTCATTTAATTTCACCACTGGGACCCGTGCTGCAAACTCCTTTCATGGTACAGGCGGAGAAGGAAAAGAAAGTGTGTCAATACCACAAGTTTAATACGATTAAACTAAGCAGGGGACTGACTTGGTGATGCACAAAAGGCAAGTGCCTACTGGTACTGAATATGACACAATATTGGTTTAATAGAGTTGTATCAATAAATCGGGTGGAGTGCAAACTTAGTGGTCAGTTAACGGGAATGTGCTATCAGCAAAACCAGTGTCTACCACAGGATGCTTCACTTAAAGTTAGAGACTGCCTGTCCTATGGCTGGTCCAGCCAGGTGGGGTAGGAGTGGTTGCCCTGTAAACGGGGCAGGTGTGGGGAACATTTGTTTGGAGGACTCTGGCTGACAAAGGGTATTATAGCATTTCACATTTCCTCGTATGCATCCCGGCAATTGCTGTATCAGAATTCAGGTGCTGGGCACTCCGCGTAAGGGTGGGTGCATCAGTATGGCAACACAACATCCATCAAAAGTCTTGAATGTAGCAGAAGATTTGGAGGACCCTTAGGGGCCCTCAGGCCTCACCCCCTGTGGTCAGTCCTACCTTGGTCTAGGTTTAGGTGAGGGGGCTTACCTGGTGTCCTCATAGGACAGTAAACAGCTTAAATTCAATACATGTCATAGGACGACTATGTAGGTGAGGGCCATGCCTAAGGTGCAAGCTCTGGCAGGGGGGTGTGCCACCGGTCATCAGTCTCCACCCCGTCCCACGACCCGCCCCGGGGGGTCCATATTCCACTTGCTGGTACGGAGTGGACATCATTTTGAACCCTCGAATTTGGGACTGGCCAAGTAGGGGGGTAAACAAGGGCTTGGTCAACCCCCTTATGGAACTGCACAAAGTGCACAAAGTGCACATGGATTATATCACCCAGAACTGTGGACGAAGAGAGCAGTAGTTTTTTAATTATCTATGGGGTAATATTTCTAGCCGGCGCTGTACTCCCATACAATTGGAGGTCAGCGGGTAGAGATGTGGGTGTTGTGCGTGCCACAAACAATAACGTGTTAACAAATATCTGATACCCCACTATGCTCAACAGCGAATCCTTAAATGGGGTCTGGGCAGTGAGGGGTAAATACAGGGCCTATCCAACCCCTAATCAGAAGGCCCATGTTGGCATTAGACATGGACTGATACATGCTGACGCCCTGGGGTACTTGGAGGAGGACAGGGTCGCCTGCCAAAGGTGGGCTTGGATTTGTTCTTGTTGGACCTGGGCGAAGCTCTGGTAAGAGCGGGTTGTAAGTGAAGAAAGTTGCCTGCCTTGGTGGGGGGGCCCTGGATGTGACAGCTGCCACATCGAGAGCTGTGGCGGAGTTACAGGGCGATCCAGAGGCTGAATGGTACATAGGGGTACCCTCTTCAGGAGCACAATAGGGGTGCGGAAGCCAAACAACCCCAGGAGTCTTTACGGCAGGACCCTGGAGGAAAACGACGGCGCCCCGCTAGTGCTTCGGGCGGTTGTACGCCTGAGCAACCGGGGGCCTGTCTGGACAAGCTCCGCCCCTAAAAAGGCATGAGTAAAGGGATGGACTGGCAGTCCACGGTATTTAAGGGGGATAATCCCCACAAAATGGTAGCAGCGATTGGGTTGGCCACGGTGCAGTTGGCTCATCAGGCGGGCAGGGCAGCTTAGGTCAGTCACCGCTGCCTGCCCTTGGATCGCCCGTAAATTAACCCACCACGTTGGCATAATTCTTGTATGAAATAAACCTGCAGCAAGATGTTTTACCACAAACAAGTCTCATGTGGTTATTTATTGCTGTACATGCTATGTTCTTCATGTTGGGTGAGTTGCCTATATTGGCACTAGACTTGGGATTTTTTGTAGCATCAGTCACAAGCTCATTCCTTTTGGTCTAAGTTCACAAGGACGCCCCTTTCTTTGACTCACAGGAGCCTTGCGTTATATCTCCGACCAGTAACTGTGATTTTTCCATGATGCGAGCTCTGACTTCAATCAATCAATCCGGATTCTGTGTAGCACGGCTCATCACCCGTGAGGGCCTCAAGGCGCTGGTGTCTGTGATGGGCATCTGTTTCTGTAGGTAGCGTGCCATCCCTTGCTTTCCCTTCTGCCCTGGTCATCCAGGGGCACAGTGCCCGCGCACGTGGCAGTGACAGTGGGTGTAGGGCGCCCTCCCTGGGTGAGGTTGTCCTGTGTCCTCCTGGTCCTAGCGCCCTCGGGCACAAACCTTCAACCTCTCTTCTCCTGTCAGAGTTGTGGGCGTCGCCATATTTCAGTCTCTGGCATGGAGGGCTCCTTTCTGCACATGTTTTCACACTCTTTGGCAGAATTGGGGCATCGTTAATGTCACGCATGGGACTTGGGGAGGGGGGGGTGGGAGGGAGGAGGAGGTCTTTTCCTTCTGGGAGTCTCTGTGCATTGTGTATTCCACTTTCAGGAAAGTGTCCTACAAGGAAGGCTCTCTCCCGTCTGGGGGGTGGGGGGGTCTTCCAGCCGTAATGTAGGCGCTGCAGCGGAGTCGCCAATCCCAGTATTCAGAATTTGGGGGGCCTGGTTCCTTGTTTGGGGGGTGGGGGGGGAGGGGGGTGGGGAGAGCTAGTTTTCTTCAAGGTTGGGCGTCACCCCTCACTGAGCCGTTGTGGCCTGTGGATTTTGTGGACTACCGTTTGGGGAGTCGGGGCAGCACCCCTTGAGTAACAAGGCCACTTTAGCAAAGGGCCCCATTCGATGGCAGTGACAGCCACTGGCCAAAAGGGGGGGTCCATTCTCTGCAGTGCCCAGTGCAGATTTAAGGCGAGTGTGCCATATATACCCTAGGTATTTTAAGGACTCTAGTTGGCATTACTTCCCAAATCCGGGAGCTGGTCTTCTGATCTGCGCCGTCGCCCCCACTGGGAACGGCGGGGACGGAGTCCAGTTTGTTTGAACCCAGATAATGTTTAAACCCCTCGAAGTTGTAACGTTCGTGGGCGCAGCCTCTGTGGGCCTGTCGCAGACGCCAATGTGTCATCCGTGTGCAGTGACATCAGCCCTGTGCCCTGCTGTGACACCCTTGTCGTCCATTCACTCTACAGCCAGGGCAAACTACTATGGTGAGAGGGGACTCGTGCCTCGTCTCAGCTCCCCCTTATCACCCCCCCCCCCGCAACTCCCCCCACCCCACCCCATGTGGGTGTCCAGCTGCTTGATGCAACGTGCTAGGTGTGGACCAAACTTCGTTTCCTCAGGCACCCTGAACATGAAGTCCCATCCCACGGATGCCAAGGCGTCTCCAGGTCATGGCCCGCCATGTTTACACAGTTCTGCACATGTGCCAGTCTGCACAGCGTAGACACTGCTCTCCTAAGCGGGGATACACCTCCCTTGCTCTGTGCCCACCAGCCCAGGAAAGCTTTCTACCCTCTGCGGGACAGGACCCTGCTGATGATGTCAGTGCGCATTATTGATACCTAGGGGCGGTGTGAATCAGTCTCGTTAATAGCCTTCCCAGCAATAACTGTACTGCAATGTTGCGAGCGAGCCCGAACCACCTACGGGGCGTTCGGGGGGGGGGGGGTTCTCCCCTGAGAAAAGTTTGAAAAAGAGTGGGCAAATGGTGCATTTTCAAGCAAATTTGAGATAGCAGGAAGGTTAATAAAGCAATTGTGAATCTGTTCTAGCAAAGACAGTGACTGGCAAAACTGTCAGTCTAATCGGATGCATAACAAGCGCCAGTACCCTTCAGAGTGCACCCCCTGCACTAATGCCCCAGGCCCACACCCATGCACTAATGCACCCGTGCACCAATGCTCCGAGTACACACCTGTGCAATAATGCTCCAAGCACACACATGTGCACTAACGCTCCAGGCATACACCCGTGCACTAATGGTCCAGCCACACCCTATGCATTAATGCTCCAGGAACACACCTGTGCACTAATGCCCCAAGCACACACCCATGCACTAATCCTCCAAGTAACACACCCATGCTTTGCTCAAACACGACAGGCATCAAAGTATGAATGCATGTTAAATAAATGTGAAAAACACAATTTTATGACTTCGTGTGTTTTCCAAACACAAAATAAATATGAATAAATACAGATAAGATGGCAAACATTGAATACGGATAAATACAGACGAAAACATAAATCAATACCATACAACCGGGAGCCTTAATTATAATCCACCCCTAAACACTACACTGGTCTCCTCCAAGCAGCCTGAGCAGCCACTCTCCAAAAGGACTCGCCTACAAACAGCACAAAGTACAACTTAATACTGGAGTAACCTGGCTCTGTAAAAGATGCCCAAACCAATCCGCAACTCGTGCCCGGGTTATAGGGCAAGGGGTGAACCCTGACCCCCCCAAGCCACCACATATTTATTATTATTATATGATATTTCGTTAAATTATAATCTTATTTATTATATGTCACATTAACACAAGTTCCCAGTTTGTGAGGTCACCGCCATCCAGCATCTTACCAGGTTAGTAGCCACACGTTCGCTACCTCAAGTAGATTGGGCCAACTGATAAAACCCAGGCGGTAACCCCTCTGTACCTGGGGTCCCCCAGTTTCCCCGGTGCCTCTGCCGGACCTTCGCTTGTTACACGAGGCTAGAGCCTGGCTCTGTTTACATAATCCAGCATCTGTTTCCGGTCAGGGGTTTCTCTGTATGTTCACGACAACCTCTGGTCATGTGACTGAAATGCGTCATTTTTAGCTTCTTGTTTCGTTTGCCCCTCACTGCCCATATACCAGCTTCATTTCTTTCCCCTTGGAGCAGCCATGCTCCATCCTACCAGACTTGTCTCCCTTTCTATGGAGTCTCTGCCAATGTGCTGTGAGAGTACTTGAACAGCCAATTAAAGGCCTCTCCGATAACCCTTTTTGTCCCAGAAGCTCCCTCTTTTTCTGTGCTTCCTGCGGTACTTGATCTTCTAATTCTGTTGTCTTTTGTTCTCCATTTGCAATTTCTACTCAAGGCTGTCCCTCTACCCCAACTATTCTGCAAATTGCTGCAGTGGCGTAACAAACCTTGAGGGGGCCATCCTGCAATGTACATGGAGGGGGCCCGCCTCCGGACTCACTTAGGAGCGCTGAGGCCAGGGTACAATGCTGAGGGGGCCCCCTGGAGCTTGGGCCCCCCGCACCGCGGGGGCTGCGGAGGCCTTTGTTACCCCACTGAATTACGGAACCCTTATTATTACTTTCATTGCTTCCCATTCAGTGGCCTTTAGTTGTGCTCTTCCCCAGTAAGTATCAAAGTATTCAGTAAGTATTTAAGTGTCACCAAACAAATCGGCATCTTGGAATACTTCAGCTGTCGTCCGCTATGTGGGTATATGTCCTCTTCTGCTACCCCGTTTACCTGTCCGTATCAGCGGTGAATGGTCTCTATATCCACACACTCGGCGGACACGTAAACTCTATATATCCACACACTCACCATACACATAAACTCTATATCCACACACTCACCGGACACGTAAACTCTATATCCACACACTCACCGTACACGTAAACTCTATATCCACAAACTCGCGGAACACAAACTTTATATCCACACACCCGTTGGACACAAACTCTATATCCACACACTCGCCGGTCACGTAAACTCTATATCCACACACTCGCCGGACACGTAAACTCTATATCCACAAACTCTCCGTACACGTAAACTCTATATCCACACACTCGCCGGACACAAACTCTATATCCACACACTCGTCGGACATGTACACTGTATATACACACACTCATTGTACATGTAAACTCTATATCCACAAACTCGCCGAACACAAACTTTATATCCACACACTCGCCGTACACGTAAACTCTATATCCACACACTCGCCGGACATATAAACTCTATAGCCACACACTCGCCGGACACGTACACTCTATATCCACACACTCATCGTACACGTAAACTCTATATCCACACACTCGCCGAACACAAACTTTATATCCACACACTCGCCGTACACGTAAACTCTATATCCACACACTCGCCGTACACGTAAACCCTATATCCACACACTCGCCGGATACGTACACTCGATATCCACACACTTGCCGAACACAAACTCTATAACCACACACTCGTCGGACACAAACTCTATATCCACACACTCGCCGGACACATAAACTCTATATCCACACACTCATCGTACATGTAAACTCTATATCCACACACTCGCCGAACACAAACTTTATATCCACACACTTGCCGTACACGTAAACTCTATATCCACACACTCGCCGTACACGTAAACTCTATATCCACACACTCGCCGGACACGTAAACTCTATATCCACACACTCGCCGGACACATAAACTCTATATCCACACACTCGCCGGACACGTACACTCTATATCCACACACTCGCCGTACACGTAAACTCTATATCCACACACTCGCCGTACACGTAAACTCTATACCCACACATTCACCATACAATTCTCGACTAACAGCAAAAGTAGCCAGATCTACTGTGCTCCTTGTGCTGAGGCGAGTAAAACAAATACGCCATGCCACCTGGGTATTTTGTTGACCATACATCGCCATCATGGAGCTGGTCTATGATATCTATTAATTGTAGTGTGGGTCTGTTCTGTGGTTCCTGTGAAGCTGACGTCCTTCTCTCTCAGATGACGTAACATTTCAAACCAGGTGCCCATAGAATCGGGACCCTTCGTGGTGGAAGCATTCATTTTAATAAAGAAGTGTCTATCCTCTTTAGTAGATGCATAAACACTCAACGGGCACGCATTTCTACATTCAGCGCTCCAGTGAGCATAATATAGCGACCCTCAGTGTCACTTTGTACACTCACGAGTTAGAATGGGATCCCACCCGCCACCCATATGGACTATCTTCTTGAATAAGAGGAGTATACAGCTGAGTCGAGCAGTCCTTTCCACATCTACATAGCAGTTTCTGGTGCTCCTGCAGTGTCAGATGAGCCTCCTGTAGGAATGCATCTTAACATGCAATCTTTTAATATAAAAAAGGATTCTAGGCCGTTTAGTATCCTTGTTCAACCCTCTCACATTCCACGTCATCATTTTGTGTATTGCTTTCTAACAATGTTATGGTACTGTAGCACATTTCTTATTCTTGGGGTGTTGATCTGGGAGTGCAGACCATCAATGTTTGTTGCCGTTTGGTTGATTGCTGGTGTTTCGGTTGATTGCTGGCGTTGATTGCGCTGGCGTTTGGTTGAACGTACTGGCGTTTGGTTGAGGTTACTGGCGTTTGGTTGAGCGTGCTGGCGTTTGGTTGAGCGTGCTGGCGTTTGGTTGAGCGTGCTGGCGTTTGGTTGAGCGTGCTGGCGTTTGGTTGAGATTGCTGGCGTTTGGTTGAGCGTGCTGGCGTTTGGTTGAGCGTGCTGGCGTTTGGTTGAGCGTGCTGGTGTTTGGTTGAGCGTGCTGGCGTTTGGTTGGCGTGCTGGCGTTTGGTTGAGCGTGCTGGCGTTTGGTTGAGCGTGCTGGCGTTTGGTTGATCGTAATGGCGTTTGGTTGATCGTAATGGCGTTTGGTTGAGCGTGCTGGCGTTTGGTTGAGCGTGCTGGCGTTTGGTTGAGCGTGCTGGCGTTTGGTTGAGCGTGCTGGCGTTTGGTTGAGCGTGCTGGCGTTTGGTTGAGAGTGCTGGCGTTTGGTTGAGAGTGCTGGCGTTTGGTTGAGAGTGCTGGCGTTTGGTTGAGAGTGCTGGCGTTTGGTTGAGAGTGCTGGCGTTTGGTTGAGAGTGCTGGCGTTTGGTTGAGAGTGCTGGCGTTTGGTTGAGCGTGCTGGCGTTTGGTTGAGCGTGCTGGCGTTTGGTTGAGCGTGCTGGCGTTTGGTTGAGCGTGCTGGCGTTTGGTTGAGCGTGCTGGCGTTTGGTTGAGCGTGCTGGCGTTTGGTTGTTTGTTGGTGTTTGGTTCTTATGCGACTGACATTTGTGTAATGCTTTGTAACATTATTAGGGCTCTGTGGTACATTCTTAATATCACCACCATTTCATGCTGATCTAGGAGTGCAGGCTGTGAATGTTAATTTGTTGTTGTTTGGTTGTGTGAGGTGATTAGCGAGTGTTTTCATGCTTTACGTTAGAAGTGGTTTGTGTACTTTACTGTGAAAGTCAAACCGGTTTCATCTATGGGCTTTACATCTGTGCTAGAACCGTGCCTAACATGTATGAGGAGAGCCCTACAGTAAACCAATGTAATGAGCTAAACATTGCCTTTAATCTATGAAACAGACCCTGCCTTAGGTCGGAACTGTGCCCTCTGTCTCTGCTCATAAGTGCTTGACCCAGTGTATGCTTGCTCCTCAGGGCTGCAAGAACTCTCCTGACCGTGAAGATGAGCGTCAACCACCACCTGAGGGAACGAAACACCATCCCGAAGATCTTCAGCCAGTGCGTACAGAAGCACCCGGACAAGCCGGCTCTGGTCTTCCAAGGCACAGACACCATCTGGACTTTCCGCCAGCTGGACGAGTTCTCCAATGCTGTGGCCAACTATCTGTATGAGCAGGGCTTCCGGGAGGGCGACGTGGTGTCCCTCTTCATGGAAAACCGTAATGAGTATGTCGGCTTCTGGCTGGGGATGGCCAAGATTGGCGTAGAGGCGGCACTGATCAACTTCAACCTGCGGCTTGAGGCCTTGCAGCACTGCTTCAGTATCTCCAACTCCAAGGCAGTGGTGTTCGGGGCAGAGATGGCGCAAGGTGGGTCCTCCCTGTCTCAGGCCTTTTCAGTATCCCCAATTCAAGGCACTGCTGTGTGGGGCCGAGAGGGTGCAAGGAGGGTCCTCCCTGTCTAAGATATCCTTCAGCATCCCCAGGTTCAAGGCAGTGGTGTTCGGGCAGAGATGGCGCAAGGTGGGTCCTCCCTGTCTAAGGCCTTTTCAGTATCCCCAATTCAAGGCACTGCTGTGTGGGGCCGAGAGGGTGCAAGGAGGGTCCTCCCTGTCTAAGGTATCCTTCAGCATCCCCAGGTTCAAGGTGGTGGTGTTTGGGGCAGAGATGGCACAAGGTGGGGCCTCCCAGTCTAAGGCCCCCTTCAGCATCTCTGACTCAATGCACTGCTGTGTGGGGCAGAGATGGCGCAGATGGGTCCTCCCTGTCTCCGGCCTCCTTCAGCATCCCCAGGTTCAAGGTGGTGGTATTCGGGGCAGAGATGGCGCAAGGTGGGTCCTCCCTGGCTCAGGCCTCCTTCAGCATCCCCAGGTTCAAGGTGGTGGTATTTGGGGCAGAGATGGCGCAGATGGGTCCTCCCTGTCTCAGGCCTCCTTCAGCATCCCCAGGTTCAAGGTGGTGGTATTCGGGGCAGAGATGGCGCAAGGTGGGTCCTCCCTGTCTCAGGCCTCCTTCAGCATCCCCAGGTTCAAGGTGGTGGTGTTTGGGGCAGAGATGGCACAAAGTGGGGCCTCCCAGTCTAAGGCCCCCTTCAGCATCTCTGACTCAAGGCACTGCTGTGTGGGGCAGAGATGGCACAAGGTGGGTCCTCCCTGCCTAAGGCCCCTTTCAGCATCCCCAGGTTCAAGGTGGTGGTATTTGGGGCAGAGATGGCGCAGGTGGGTCCTCCCTGTCTAAGGCCCCTTCAGCATCTCTGACATGAGGCACTACTGTGTGGGGCAGAGATGGCACAAAGTGGGTCCTCCCTGCCTAAGGCCCCTTTCAGCATCTGCAGGCTCAAGGTGGTGTTTGAAGCAGGTTTGAGCAGAACCAAAACACAGGAGTTCTCGCCTTTCTTCAAGCGTCTGCAGGCGCAGTAGTGTTGTCTTTAAGGCCACACTGGTGCAGGGTGGGCACTTCCTGTTTGTAGCGCACTCGAGCTCGGCTTAGCGCCTCCTTGTTTCCACACTCGCGCTTCGCTGGGCACTATGGCTGTCCTGAGAGTTGACCACCATGGAGCACATCTTATCAGTTTCTTGAGATTACTACCTTCCTTGCTGCAGATCACTCTTTGTAGTTCTTTAATTTATTTGTATATAGTGCTCCCATGGTCAGGAGGGCGTCTGTGCGCTTTACCAAGAGCAATGCAATAGTGAACGATGCAGCTGTCTTTAACAAAATAGCTTGGAAAAGGAGAAGGTGGGGTTGAGATAGTAGAATGTAAAGTAGTGCAGAAGTCTCCTAGTTCAAACACTCGGAGTTTCAAGAATAGAGGTGCTACCATCTAGTTGTTTGTTTTGTGTTAGTGTACAGCGCGGTTTGTACTAGAGTGTGGGCGCTTTGGCGTGCCTCGAGTGCATAGCAGAGGACATGTAGTTGGCACAGACTCACACCGAGCCAGGTAGAGGAGAGGGCTTCGACATGGGCTCCAAACCAGACCTGCCCGTGGTTATAATTTTCAGCTAGCAGTGTCACTCATGGGCCGATGGGGGTACTTGTGGCCTGACCAGTTGGAACTGGGAACAGGAATTTAAAAGGATGCATATAAGTTGAGGAGGGTAAGGCCTAGAGAGAACATGGGACCAACCATGAAAACCGAGGACAGCCAGCGGGACCGCGTCTGAAGGCCTGGGGTGAAGAGAATGAAGCTATGGCTACCATGAGAACAGGGATAACAGCAGGTGGTCCAGCCTGACACTCTCCGTCCTGCCAGGGGTCTCTGCAGGTGCATGATCTCTGGTCGCTTGTGTACTTCTGGATCACTTCTGGCTGGTCGCACCACACACTTCTGGTGACTGCTGGGCAATTCAGTTGCTCGACACCATCTTCAATGAACTTAGTGTGTTGCTGTTACACCCTCAGGGCTGTAGCAGAGTCTAGGGTTCAGACCGGAGCGGCCATGCCCTACCAAAGTCTAGGGATCAGACTGGGGCGGCCAGCCCCTACCGGAGTCTAGGGATCAGAGCGGGCAGGCGCTTCCGGAGTCTAGGGTTCAGACAGGAGCGGCCAGGCCCTACCGGAGTCTAGGGTTCAGACAGGAGAGGCCAGGCCCTACCGGAGTCTAGGGTTCAGACAGGAGCGGCCAGGCCCTACTGGAGTCTAGGGTTCAGACAGGAGCGGCCAGGCCCTACCAGAGTCTGGGATCAGACTGGAACAGCCAGGCTCTACCAGAGTCTGGGATCAGACCAGAGTCTGGGATTCAGACCGGAGCGGCCAGGCTTTGCCAGAGTCTGGGATTCAGACCGGAGCGGCCAGGCTCTGCCAGAGTCTGGGATTCAGACCGGAGCGGCCAGGCTCTGCCAGAGTCTGGGATTCAGACCAGAGCGGCCAGGCTCTGCCAGAGTCGGGGATTCAGACCAGAGCGGCCAGGCTCTGCCAGAGTCTAGGATACAGACCGGAACGGCCGGCCAGGCTCTACCAGAGTCTGGGATTCATACCGGAGCGGCCGGCCAGGCTCTACCAGAGTCTGGGATTCATACCGGAGCGGCCGGCCAGGCTCTACCAGAGTCTGGGATTCATACCGGAGCGGCCGGCCAGGCTCTACCAGAGTCTGGGATTCATACTGGAGCGGCCGGCCAGGCTCTACTAGAGTCTGGGAATCAGACCGGAGCGGCCGGCCAGGCCCTACCAGAGTCTGGGATTCAGACCGGAGCGGCCGGCCAGGCCCTACCAGAGTCTGGGAATCAGACCGGAGCGGCCGGCCAGGCCCTACCAGAGTCTGGGATTCAGACCGGAGCGGCCGGCCAGGCCCTACCAGAGTCTGGGATTCAGACCGGAGCGGCCGGCCAGGCTCTATCAGAGTCTGGGATTCAGACCAGAGTGGCCAGGCCCTACCAGAGTCTAGGGTTCCCACAGGATCGGCCTGACCCTACCAGAGTGTAGGGTTAATACAGGAGCAGCCAGGCCCTACCAGAGTCTAGGGTTGATACAGGAGCAGCCATGCCCTACCAGAGTTAGGTTTCAGACAGGTACAGCCTGGCGACTGCTGAGTCTAGGCTTCTGACCGGTGCGGCCAGGCTCTACCAGAGTCTAGGGTACAGACGGGAGAGGCCAGGCCCTACCATCGACTTTATACTTTGATCAGGTATTTCTCCACCTCTAAATAATCCTAGATGTTGCCTCCAATGTTTGTTCTGGGCTTAGGATACATTTCAGAGTATTTTTACCTCCATTCTAGAAGGTAGTTAGTTGAACTCCTCCCAATGCCTAGCTTCCCCCTCTTAATGCGGGGTGAAGACACCGTTGAAAAGGGCCACTAGCCTTGAGCACTCGGCTGAGGTTGAATGGGTCCTGTTCTTTCTGTGCCTCTCGTGTGGCCACAAGCTGGTGAGACATGGTTTCAAGGGCCCAGGGCAGGCTCTGTTGTGGCTTGGGTCCCACATCTCTCTGCTTGGATGAAATGAACAGTGTAGACAGAGGCCCAAGAACCCCACCCCATATAAAGGAGGAAAGCCCTTGTTCTGTTTCTGGACACCAATCAGTGAGTTAGTATTGTCTTCACCCAAGGTCCTGTACTAGACAGTACGCCTCTCTTTTTGGGGGTTCATTTGGGTGATGGAACATGGACCGCCTTGAGATCAGCCTGGGAAAGGGCTGTTCAAACTCCAACCCTGGGTGCTGCAACCTCGGAGTTCCAGCCTCTTGGAAAAGACTCCCATGCTTCGGTGGTGCTCCGTTTCCTTGCAGTGCCTGGATTTCACCGCAGAGCACAAGGTAGGAACGTCTCATGGGGATGATTTTCTAAATTGAAGACCAGGGGATCCTGCACAGGATTAATCCTGAGGTGTCTGATTTCGGGGGGCCCTGCTCTTGAGGAGGACCTTCTCTGCGGCGTAGGAAAGCTCTGCCGTCCTTTTCATTTTCCAGGGCTTGTCCCTTGTTTTTTTTATTAGTGAACTTCACAATTCATGAAATGACTTGAGGTTGTCTACAGTTTTTTGGTGGTACTGAGCAGTAGATTTGGGTGTCTGCGTTAAACCTGTTCCATGTTCAATTTCCTTCCTACCCCAGGGAGCCGCCTTGTTTTCAGGTGTACTGACGTTGGGTACCCCGGGGGTCGCCTTGAGGGAGCTCGTCTGTTCCAGCACTTTGTCCCCATTTGAGACCATTTAGGTCCTGAACTTGTTTCAGATTGGAACTGTGTCGCGCCAGAGTATCAGCCCAAGAAGATTGGGAGTCTGTCTCACTGGACTATCAGCCCAAGAAGATTGGGAGTCTGTCTCACTGGACTATCAGCCCAAGAAGATTGGGAGTCTGTCTCGCTGTACTATCTGCCCAAGAAGATTGGGACTGTGTCTTGCTGGACTGTCAGCCCAAGTAGATTGGAACTGTGTCTCGCTGGACTGTCAGCCCAAGTAGATTGGAACTGTGTCTCGCTGGACTATCAGCCCAAGTAGATTGGAACTGTGTCTCGCTGGCCTGTCAGCCCAAGAAGATTGGAACTGTGTCTCGCTGGACTGTCAGCCCAAGAAGATTGGGAGTCTGTCTCGCTGGACTATCTGCCCAAGAAGATTGGGAGTCTGTCTCGCTGGACTATCAGCCCAAGAATATTGGAACTGTGTCTCGCCTATCAGCCCAAGAAGATTGGAACTGTGTCTCGCCGGACTATCAGCCCAAGAAGATTGGGAGTCTGTCTCACTGGACTATCAGCCCAAGAAGATTGGGAGTATGTCTCAATGTACTATCTGCCCAAGAAGATTGGGAGTCTGTCTCGCTGGACTATCTGCCCAAGAAGATTGGGAGTCTTTCTCGCTGGACTATCTGCCCAAGAAGATTGGAACTGTGTCTCGCTGGACTATCAGCCCAAGAAGATTGGAACTGTGTCTTGCTGGACTGTCAGCCCAAGACGATTGGGACTGTGTCTTGCTGGACTATCAGCCCTAGTAGATTGGAACTGTGTCTCGCTGGACTATCAGCCCAAGAAGATTGGAACTGTGTCTCGCCGGACTATCAGCCCAAGAAGATTGGGAGTCTGTCTCACTGGACTATCAGCCCAAGAAGATTGGGAGTCTGTCTCACTGGACTATCAGCCAAAGAAGATTGGGAGTCTGTCTCGCTGTACTATCTGCCCAAGAAGATTGGGAGTCTGTCTCGCTGGACTGTCAGCCCAAGACGATTGGGACTGTGTCTCGCTGGACTGTCAGCCCAAGACGATTGGAACTGTGTCTCGCTGGACTATCCGCCCAAGACGATTGGGACTGTGTCTCGCTGGACTATCCGCCCAAGACGATTGGGACTGTGTCTCGCTGGACTATCCGCCCAAGACGATTGGGACTGTGTCTCGCTGGACTATCAGCCCAAGAAGATTGGAACTGTGTCTCGCTGGGCTAATAGTCCAGCAAGACACCGTTCCAAACTGAAACAATAGGCCTAATTAACCGGACCTGACACTTGAGAACAACTGTGTGCGAAATTCAAGGTAGTTTGTTTTTTGTGTAATTACACAAATGTTTGAGAAAATTATTTGAAATTACGTGCAAATCTGCCATTTAGCACTATATCGCAGTGCAAAGTGTGTCCGTTTTGACTTGAGGGCGCATTAAGCTATAAACAAAACCGCAAAAACATTTCCTGCCAACAGCGGCCACTCTCTTGCTTGGGTTGGTCCATTGCGGCCACACTATCATTGTGCTGCGAACAGAGGCGTAATTACGCAACGTGGCGGAGTAGTGGAATTTTGCATAACTCGAAATTGCGTGAATTAGAAAGGCGTAGTATAACTTTCAGCCAGGCCTGGTCTCGAACCCAGTCCTTAACTCAGTGTTGCGCCCAGAGCCACGGACGAACCCAGTCCTTAGTTCAGTGTTGCGCCCAGAGCCACGGACGAACCCAGTCCTTAGTTCAGTGTTGCGCCCAGAGCCACAGACGAACCCAGTCCTTAGTTCAGTTTTGCGCCCAGAGCCACGCACGAACCCAGTCCTTAGTTCATTGTTGCGCCCAGAGCCACGGACGAACCCAGTCCTTAGTTCAGTGTTGCTCCCTGTTAGAACTGGGGGTCTCTAATTGGCAATGGTATACACCTTTGTCCAAATAGGGACCCTTGCTTCTAGTCAGGGCAAGGGAGTTACACTCCTGGATAACCCCTGCTCACCCCCTTGGTAGCTTGGCACGAGCAGACAGGCTTATCTCAGAGGCAGTGTGTTAAGCATTTGTGAACGCATACAGTAATACAGTGAAAACACTACAGATGGACACCACATAGATTTTTAAAAAATAAGTATTCTTTATATAGACTTAACACAAGACCACAAACGACAAAAATCCACAATACTGTACTCAAAATAGACTTAAAGATGGTAGAAGTAACTTAGTTCAAGTTGATGATAAATGCGACACGTTTCTCACAAAAGTACCTTGGATGTGTAACGCAAAACAAACAAAGGGTCCGCAGGGAGGGCGATGCGGCGAGCACGCGCTGCGATGCGACGATCCGGTGCGATGCGATGAGAGTGCGCCCTTGATGCGATGCGACGATGTGAAGGTGATGCGTGCACGCCCGACGGCCGTGCGGCGAACTCTGTACCTTTAGAGCCGCGACAGGCCCTGCGACACGCTTCTCCGGTGATGCGACGGCAGGCAGCTGCAACAGTGACACGTTTCTCCGGTGATGCGACGGTGACCCTTGCGGTGGCGACCCGCTTCTCGGGTGATGCGACGGCAGGCAGTTGCGACGAAGACACGCTTCTCTGGTGATGCGACGGCTGGCAGCTGCGACGCAGGCACGCTTCTCTGGTGATGCGGCGGCGGCCTCTGCGGCGGCGACATGCTTCTCCGGCGATGCGACGGCTGGCAGCTGCGACGAAAGCACGCTTCTCTGGTGATGCGGCGGCGGCCTCTGCGGCGGCGACACGCTTCTCCGGCGATGCGACGGCAACAGCTGCGACAGCGACACGCTTCTTCTCGTTGCGTCGCGCTTCCAGCTCCCAGCGACACGCAGGCTTCTGCAGATAGAATTCCCAGCAAGGAAATTCAGAGGGGAGCTGGTGGTGAAGTCTTTTGTCCCTGAGACTTCAGCAGGAGGCAAGCTCTAGTTCAAGCCCTTGGAGAAATATTCTGCAAGATGATGAAAGTTCCTTTAAAAGTTCCTTCTCCTTTCCTTGGCAATAAAGAAACCATTGCAGGCCAACCCAGCAAACAGCACACTGGCAGAGGGGCAGTCCAAACTCCTGCAGCTTCCTTGGTTCTTCTCCTTGGCAAAGGTTCGTCTTGTTGTTCCAGAAGTGATCTAAAGTTCTGGGGTCAGGGCCCCAATATTTATACCAGTAAATCCTTTGTCCTCTGAAGGCAGAGGGTCCTGTACCTAGTCCAAACCAGTTCTGGGTGCATTCTGCCAGTGCACACCCTCTTCCTTTGTCAGTGTGAGCCAGGGACATCAGACACACCACAAGAGGTGGAGCCAGCATTGTGGAAGGATTGTATTCAGGCCCAGGTGCTACTCACCCTGTCTCCTGGAGCCCCCCAGCCCCTGTCACTCACAACACCAGACATACAATACACAGGCTAGCAGAGGCAGGCTGGATGGTTAGGCAAGAAAATACCTACTTTCTAAAAGTGGTATTTTCAAACACAGAATGTTAAAACCAACTTCACTAAAAGATGTATTTTATCATTCTGAGTTCAGGCATACTAAACTTGAATTTCTACCATGTTCCCTGGGTCAGTTCGGATTATAAGATGTTATAATCAAACTGCCCATTCTGGCCTATCTGGACAGGTAGCCTTGCAATAGTGAAAAACGAAATTGGCTGTAATTCACTATCAGGACATGCTACACACACCAGGGCATGTCCTACCTTTTACATACAATGCACCCTGACCTTGGGCCTACCTTAGGGGTGACTGATATGCAGAAAAGGGAAGGTTTAGGGACTGGCAAGTGGGTGCACTTGCCAAGTCGACATGGCAGTCACAGACTGCACACAGGCTCTGCAATGGCAGGCCTGAGACACACTTTACAAGCTGCATCTGAGGGTGGCACAACCAGTGCTGCAAGCCCACCAGCAGCATTTGATTTACAGGCCCTGGGCACACATAGTGCACTATACTAGGGTCTGAGAAGTAAATCAAATGATCCAATCATGGAGTCACTAATCAATACATCAATTTACCATAGGGAGCACTTGCACTGTGGCACTGAATAGCAGTGGCACAGTGCCCAAAGCATCTAAACCAGCAAAACATCAAAAACAGAGGAGGCAATCAGTGAGAAAATGGAAGGGAGACTCACGCCAATGGTACCAGGTCTAACACGTGTCCCCTCCAGCTGAAATGTGGGGAGAACTACCCACCCCTTGGGAGTTCTCGTCACTAAGGCGGAAAAATCTGGACAGACCATCAGCATTGGCGTGTTCTGTACCAGGGCGGTGTTCCACAGTGAAGTCCATCCCCTGTAGGGAAATGGACCACCTCAACAGCTTTGGATTCTCACCCCTCATCTGCATTAACCATCTGAGGGGCCTGTGGTCTGTCTGAACCCGGAAGTGAGTCCCAAACAGGTATGGTCTCAACTTCTTCAACGCCCAGACCACAGCAAATGCCTCACGCTCAATTGCACTCCACCTCTGTTCCTGTGGAAGTAACCTCCTACTGATGAAGGCTACAGGTTGGTCTAGGCCCTCTTCATTAATCTGTGATAGAACAGCCCCCACACCATGCTCTGAAGCTTCTGTTTGGACAATGAATTCCTTTGAGAAGTTGGGCGCCTGAAGCACGGGTGCTGTGCACATGGCAGGCTTCAGGGCGTCAAAAGCCTTCTGACAGGTGTCAGTCCAGTTCACTTTCTTGGGCTGCTTCCTGGAAGTCAGCTCAGTCAAGGGTGCAACAATGTTGCCATACCCCTTGACAAACCTCCTGTAGTACCCTGTGAGTCCTAAAAATGCTCTCACCTCTGTCTGGGTTTTGGGGGGTTCCCAAGCCAGGATGGTCTCAATCTTGGGCTGTAGGGGCGCCACCTAGCCGCTCCCAACCTGGTGTCCCAAGTACACCACGGAACCCTGCCCGATCTGGCACTTACTCGCCTTGATCGTGAGGCCTGCCTTCCGCAGAGCCATCAACACTTCCCAGAGGTGGCGCAGATGTTCTTCCCAACTGGCGCTGAACACTGCAATGTCATCCAGGTAGGCGGTACTGAAATCCTCCAGTCCAGCCAACACCTGGTTGACCAACCTCTGAAAGGTGGCAGGGGCATTCTTCATCCCAAAGGGCATAAACCGGAATTGGTAGTGCCCATCAGGTGTGGAGAATGCTGACCTCTCTTTGGCCCCATCAGTTAAGGCGATCTGCCAGTACCCAGATGTTAAATCAAACGTGCTGAGGTACTGGGCAGCCCCAAACCGATCAATGTGCTCATCAGCTCTGGGGATGGGGTGCGCGTCAGTCCTGGTGACTGAATTGAGTCCTCGGTAGTCCACACAGAACCGGAGTTCGGGTGTGGCACCAGGCGCGGCAGCTTTTGGGACCAAGACCACAGGGCTGGCCCAAGGGCTGTGAGAGGACTCAATCACCCCTAATGCAAACCTCTTGGAGACCTCCTCCTTGATGTGAGCTCTGACCCTGTCAGTCACTCTGTGAGCCTTGTGCTTCACAGGAGGACTGTCCCCAGTGTCCACGTCATGGACGCACCACTCAGTGACACCAGGAACCAGGGAGAACAAATCAGAGAATTGTCCCAACAATTGGCGACAATCTTGCTGCTGTTCAGGGGTCAGTGTGGCAGAGAGGCTGACACCATCCACTGACCCATCTTGCTCTGTTGCAGACAGGAGGTCAGGAAGAGGCTCGGTCTCCTCCTCCATTCCATCATCTGTCGCTAGGAGCATGCCCACTTCGGACCTTTCTAAGTGGGGCTTCAGGCGGTTAACATGCAGGACCCGCAAAGGGTTCCTAGGAGACCGCAAGTTCACCAGGTAGGTGACATCACTCTTGCGCTCCACCACCTCAAATGGTCCAGTCCACCTGTCCTGGAGCGCACAGGGCTCTACAGGGGCCATGACCCAAACTTTCTGCCCAGGTTGAAGCTCAATCAGAGTGGCATTCTGATCGTACCACCACTTCATTTCCTCCTGGCTGGCTTCCAGATTCGCCTGAGCGAGTTGTCTGAATCGCCTAGTCTGGTTCCTGAAGGTCAGCATGTAACGGTATACATCCTGGGGGGGTTTCCTGGGAGATTGCTCTCAGCCTTCCTTGACCAGACTCAAAGGTCCTCTTACTGGGTGACCATACAGTAGTTCAAAGGGACTGAACCCTAAGGACTTCTGTGGCACCTCACGGTAACCAAAAAGCAGGCATGGCAAGAGGACGTCCCACTTACGCCTCATAGGTTCCTCAAGACCCATTATCATGCCTTTGAGGGTCCGGTTGAATCTCTCAACCAGCCCATTACCTTGGGGGTGGTAAGGAGTGGTGAACTTGTATGTAACACCGCACTCCTGCCACAAGGACTTCATATAGTGAGATATGAAGTTTGTACCACGATCTGACACCACCTCTCTGGGGAATCCCACATGGGAGAAAATCCCCATCAGTGCACGTCCCACCACGGGGGCCGTCACTGTCCTGAGCGGGATTGGCTTCCGGGTACCGGGTAGCATGGTCCAGCAAGACCAGGATAAACCTGTTGTCCATGGCTGTCTTGGGGTCCAGTGGCCCCACAATGTCAATGCCCACCCGTTCAAAGGGGCTACTGACTACAGGGAAAGGTTGGAGAGGAGCCTTGTGCTTCCTCCCACTTTTCCCACTTGCCTGGCAAGTTTGACAAGTCCTACAATGAGTATCTGAACTCTTGCGCATCTGGGGCCAATAAAAGTGGGTGACAAGCCTTTCAAAGGTCTTGTTCTGTTCCAGATGTCCAGCTAACGGGCACATCATGAGCCAAACCCAGTAGGAAGGCTCTGAAGCGCTGGGGTACCACCAGCACACGGGCTGACCCAGGCTCAGCAACCTTAGGCTCGCTATACAGGAGGTCGTTCTCCCAGTAGATCCAATGTGATCCAGACTGATCACCTGCTGCCTGGGCTGTGGCCTGTTGCCGCAAACCCTCAAGAGAAGGGCACTTCTTCTGCTCCTCACAAAATTCCTGCCTGGAGGGGCCTCCTTCTTGCTGCCAATGGGTCAGCTCAGGCAGGTCCCCCAGTTCGGCCACTTGTTCCCCTGTAGGTTCCAGGGCATCCCCCTCAAGGTCTGCCTCCTCCTGGACCGTGGGAACTATGGGGGCCGGTTTCCTGCGCCCCCTACCTCTTCTCTTTAAGGCAGGGGTGTGGGCCATATTTTCAGGCTCCAGAACCTTTTCAACACCCTTACTGGCTGCCATAGACCGAGTGGTCACACACGCCTACTCAGGCAGACCCAACATCTCCAAATGAGACCTTCTCTCCACCTTAGCCCACGGGGAGCTCTCCAAATCGTTGCCCAACAGACAATCAACAGGCATGGCTGGCCTCACAGCTACTTGAAGAGTACCTGAGACCCCCCCCACTCAAAGGGAACTTGAGCCACCTCACACTGGCTCTGCGAGTTGTCCGTGGCAACTACAGGGAAGAATGCATGGGGGATAACCTGCTCTCTGGACACCAGCCGGCAATTGACAGCTGTCACACTAGCCCCAGTGTCTCTGAGAGCTTCCACCCTATGGCCATTGATGGTCACCCACTGCCTGTACTTCTTAGTGTTATCAGGCAGCTGGGTCTCAGGGACCATCTCAAAGTCTCCTAGCGAGACGAGGGACATTTCTGCGGGACCCCACCCACCTTGGGCACCCATCTCCTCCGCCCCCCAGGGCTACACTCACCATTTGACAGGGTGGTGCACGTGGTGGTGCTTTGGAATCCCTCATGGGACACTGTGCATCATACCAACGGTGGCCCATTTGACCACATGTAAAGCACTTAGAGGGGCCCCTGTGAACAGGTTTACCTGTCGGGCCTCTTGCTTCTTCTCAGGGGGAGGCTGGGAACCCTTCCCTTGGGGATTACTTTGGGGCCCTTTCTGGAACTCCCTCTGTTTACCCTTGTCCCCCCTACTCGTCTGCTGGAGACCCTGCCCACCTTTGGCGAAGTCTCCCACATGACCCTTGTGGACCCGGGTACTCACCCAGCGGTCCGCCTCCTCAGCAAGCTTCCTAGGGTTAGTTAACTTGCTATCAATAAGTTGCTGGCGTAGCTCTGGAAAACAATTACCAGACAAGTGCTCCCATGCAAACAAATCATAGAGCGCTTCAAAAGTACTCACTTTGCTACCCTTCACCCAACCGTCCATAGCTCTGCAAAAGAAAGACTTATACTCCACCCAGGTGGTTGCCTCCAGCTTTTTACAATTCCTGAACCTCTGTCTATAGAGTTCTGGGGTCAACCCATACCTTGTCATCAGGGCTTCATTCATATGGGCATAAGACATCCTATTCTCACTGGGTAGGTCTAATAAAGTTTCCCTCCCTTCACTCACAAAGCGGCCCCACAACCCTGCTCCCCAATCCTTCTCAGGGACCCGGTGGGCCAACATTGCTATCTCATAGGCTGCAAACCACTGCCCAATATCTTCATGCTTATGGAAATCTTTGATGACATCCTTGGGGATATATACCCTGCCTTCTGAAGGCACAGACGGTGCGCTGCCACCAGAGGGATTAATTTCTAAGTTCTTAGCTTTGATCTCCAACTCCCTCAACATTCTCTCATGCTCTAATCTCATCCTCTCTCTCTCCAAGGCTAATTTGTTAATTTCAAACTCCAGCTTCTTATTCTCTAGGTCCTTTTGACCCTCCATTTTGAGCCTGGCCAGCTCCATTCTATGCCTTCTACTTCTCTCCCTATCCTCCAGCTCTCCTGGGGACAGGTCTTTGGAAGAAACACTGCTGCCTGGCGGGGTAGGTACTTTCTGCCCTCCTGGGCCCACTGGGCCATCTAGCTGATCTTCTGCCTCCTCTGCGTCCCCCACAGGGTGCTCCACATTCTCAGAGGCATTTCTTGCTTCCACCCAGGCCCTCAGCGCCTTGTGGAACTCATCCTTTTGGTGAGGCCTGGAATAGCAACTTTAAATTTTCTACAGAAGGCTTTCAGCTGTTTTGCATTATAGGTATCCAGCCTATCTTCCTCAAAATCTAGATCCGTAGATGTGTTGGATGCTGGTGGACTCATGGCAATAAGAATTGGCAGTTCTCAGAAAAAATAACAGTCCAAGGAGAGAAAAAAAAAATTCTACCTAAAAGTATGTGGTTGCGTTTGGTCTGCACTCACTAGTAGTGTACACCAATCACTGTATATGAGTCACAAATGCAAGTCCAGAATCCTCACCGCTGACCACCAATGTTAGAACTGGGGGTCTCTAATTGGCAATGGTATACACCATATCCAAATAGGGACCCTTGCTTCTAGTCAGGGCAAGGGAGTTACACTCCTGGATAACCCCTGCTCACCCCCTTGGTAGCTTGGCACGAGCAGACAGGCTTATCTCGGAGGCAGTGTGTTAAGCATTTTGAACAAATACAGTAATACAGTGAAAACACTACAGATGGACACCACACAGGTTTTATAAAAATAAGTATTCTTCATATAGACTTAACACAAGACCACAAACGACAAAAATCCACAATACTGTACTCAAAATAGACTTAAAGATGGTAGAAGTAACTTAGTTCAAGTTGATGATAAATGCGACACGTTTCTCACAAAAGTACCTTGGATGCGTAAAGGCAAACAAATAAAGGGTCCGCAGGGAGGGCGATGCGGCGAGCAGGCGCTGTGATGCGACGGTGCGATGCGATGAGAGTGCGCCCTTGATGCGATGCGACGATGTGAAGGTGATGGGTGCACGCCCGACGGCCGTGCGGCGAACTCTGTACCTTTGGAGCCGCGACAGGCCCTGCGACACGCTTCTCTGGTGATTCGACGGCAGGCAGCTGCGACGGCGACACGTTTCTCCGGTAATGCGACGGCGACCCTTGCGGTGGCGACACGCTTCTCCGGTGATGCGACGGCAGGCAGTTGCGACGAAGACACGCTTCTCCGGTGATGCGACGGCTGGCACCTGCGACGAAGGCATGCTTCTCTGGTGATGCGGCGGCGGCCTCTGCGGCGGCGACACGCTTCTCCGGCGATGCGACGGCTGGCAGCTGCGACGAAGGCACGCTTCTCTGGTGATGCGGCGGCGGCCTCTGCGGCGGTGACACGCTTCTCCGGCGATGGGACGGCAACAGCTGCGACAGCGACACGCTTCTTCTCGTTGCGTCGCGCTTCCAGCTCCCAGCGACACGCAGGCTTCTGCAGATAGAATTCCCAGCAAGGAAATTCAGAGGGGAGCTGGTGGTGAAGTCTTGTAGCCCTGAGACTTCAGCAGGAGGCAAGCTCTAGTTCAAGCCCTTGGAGAATATTCTGCAAGATGATGAAAGCTCCTTTAAAAGTTTCTTCTCCTTTCCTTGGCAATAAAGAAACCACTGCAGGCCAACCCAGCAAACAGCACACTGGCAGAGGGGCAGTCCAAACTCCTGCAGCTTCCTTGGTTCTTCTCCTTGGCAAAGGTTCGTCTTGTTGTTCCAGAAGTGATCTAAAGTTCTGGGGTCAGGGCCCCAATATTTATACCAGTAAATCCTTTGTCCTCTGAAGGCAGAGGGTCCTGTACCTAGTCCAAACCAGTTCTGGGTGCATTCTGCCAGTGCTCACCCTCTTCCTTTGTCAGTGTGTCTAAAAGTGGTATTTTCAAACACAGAATGTTAAAACCAACTTCACTAAAAGATGTATTTTATCATTCTGAGTTCAGGCATACTAAACTCGAATTTCTACCATGTTCCCTGCGTCAGTTAGGATTATAAGATGTTATAATCAAACTGCTCATTCTGGCCTATGGGGACAGGTAGGCTTGCAATAGTGAAAAACGAAAATGGCTGTAATTCACTATCAGGACATGCTACACACACCAGGGCATGTCCTACCTTTTACATACAATGCACCCTGCCCTTGGGCCTACCTTAGGGATGACTGATATGCAGAAAAGGGAAGGTTTAGGGACTGGCAAGTGGGTGCACTTGCCAAGTCGACATGGCAGTCACAGACTGCACACAGGCTCTGCAATGGCAGGCCTGAGACACACTTTACAAGCTGCTTCTGTGGGTGGCACAACCAGTGGTGCAAGCCCACCAGCAGCATTTGATTTACAGGCCCTGGGCACACCTGGTGCACTATACTAGGGTCTGACAAGTAAATGAAATGATCCAATCATGGAGTCACTAATCAATACATCAATTTACCATAGGGAGCACTTGCACTGTGGCACTGAATAGCAGTGGCACAGTGCCCAAAGCATCTAAAACCAGCAAAACATCAAAAACAGAAGAGGCAATCAGTGAAAAAAATGGAAGGGAGACTCACGCCAATGGTACCAGGTCTAACACTCACAGAGCCATGGACGAACCCAGTCCTTAGTTCAGTGTTGCGCCCAGAGCCACGGACAAACCCAGTCCTTAATTCAGTGTTGCGCCCAGAGCCACGGACGAACCCAGTCCTTAGTTCAGTGTTGCGCCCAGAGCCACGGACGAACCCAGTCCTTAGTTTAGTGTTTGGCTCAGAGCCACGGACGAACCCAGTCCTTAGTTCAGTGTTGCGCCCAGAGCCACGGACGAACCCAGTCCTTAGTTCAGTGTTGCGCCCAGAGCCACGGACGAACCCAGTCCTTAGTTCAGTGTTGCGCCCAGAGCCACGGACAAACCCAGTCCTTAATTCAGTGTTGCGCCCAGAGCCACGGACGAACCCAGTCCTTAGTTCAGTGTTGCGCCCAGAGCCACGGACGAACCCAGTCCTTAGTTTAGTGTTTGGCTCAGATCCACGGACGAACCCAGTCCTTAGTTCAGTGTTGCGCCCAGAGCCACGGACGAACCCAGTCCTTAGTTCAGTGTTGCGCCCAGAGCCACGGACGAACCCAGTCCTTAGTTCAGTGTTGCGCCCAGAGCCACAGATACCGTAAGACAGAACGCATATAGATAATATCCAACATTAGACTCGGTCTCTGTCTGGCACTTCTGCCCCACACTCTGGCTTTGTAAACATGATAGTAAAACCCTTGAACCAGATTTTTTAAAGGTTTGCGCCACAATGTAAGGGATTCGATGCGGTTCGACAGTTGCCTAACCTGGCTTCTATTTAGCATAGTTAGTTATGACTGATCCTGTGAGGAAATGCCTCTTTGTATGGTCACCCCCAGGTTTTTTGAGTGGTGTTTCCGGTTTTTTGACTCCGAGGGCACTGAGGCCTGCTCACCAGACCTCCGTGCCAGTGCCCTGACCCCAAAACGTGTATGTTCCAGGTAAGTTAGCCTATAGCGATTGGGTATAGCCACTGTAATTTCCTAGTATATGGCACCCAGTGAAGGTAGAGGGTCCCCTCCGGGATTGCACCACTGGTTGTGTCACCCTGGGTGTGACACGGGTAAAATGAGTCTCCCAGTCCACCACTGCAGACTGGAAGAGTAGTTTTAAACTGCTAGCCCGACCTTGCCATTTAAACCAATCGCAAAGCCAAGCCTCCCTCTGTAATGTGTGCACGTCACCCCGATGGTAGGCCTACTGAGCCCCAAGGCAGGGTGCAGCATATTTCACAAGCGGAACATTTATTTGACATGTTCTGGCAGTAAAAACGCGAAACTCGTTCTTATTGTGGAAAGACTTGGTTGCTGCATTGTCGAGTACAGGGTCACGTACTGACCCCTCAGCTATGCGAACTCCTGGTTGGTGCTACTAAAGCTGATACTCCAAGGTATCAAACAACTCGTTACATTAGGCCTAACTCTATCCTCAAGTCGAAATTAAAGCAACATGTTGCAGTGTACAACTTTTGCAAAATTGACATTTTGTTGCCTTTAATCTCCTGTGCCCTGAACCTGTGCCCAAGACCGCTTTATGCCCTCCTGGGGAGACGAGCTAATGACTCCCAGGAAAGGACAGTGGAAGCCTGCACTGGAGAGAGGTGTTCCCTCGCTCCTGCAGAAATCCACATGGGTGTTGGCACAAAAAGCAAGCTTCAGAGGTGAAGCCACCTTTGAAGGGCAAATGGGTAACACTTGGGAGAGGGGCTGCCTACGTTGTCTAGGTAGACTGGCTGACACTAGGGAAAGGGACGGGCAAACCAGTTGCCAAACTGGTTTTCCAGGGGCCTGTATCCCCCGTTGGTAGCCACACATATTAGTTGGGCTGCGGAGCTTTGGACACCAGAAGAGGGGATCTGCCATACTGGGAGTGGGCAGAATGGTGCATCTTAGGATGGACAGATGCCACACTTCCCAGGAAGTGGTCTTCTGGAAGGAGGAAACCTGGTAGCCCATTGGCTACTGACCGCGTCTAACCTGAGGGCACTTTCTGAACATAAATGGGCACCCTTGTCAGCTACAACTCAGATCTCGACTGGACTAAAAGAAGGACTGAAGGACTGCCCTGCTGCACCCTACTGGTCCTGGAGGGGTTGGTAGGTGTACTACGCGGTGAGATCGCTCAACCGCACCATATAATACGCCCCATTTCTTCACAGCTCTCTTTTAAATACCTGTTAATAAAGGTAATGTCTTAAAATATACAGCAGTGGCTTAACCCTGATATTTCATTTGCTAACCGTCTCCTCTTGTCGACCAAGTCTTGACTGATTACATCTCGCAACCCTGAGAGAGCGTAGCGCATAAAGTGATGACCTTGGTTTTCTAGGTGGAGAGCCATAGCATTGCAGCTCTGAGACACCAGTAGGAAGTGACAGCACCTGCTTGGGACTGTGACCAGTAACCGCTGACTGTCTCAGGGCTCTAGGAAAAGGTCTCATAGATTTTCCCTGTTCTCCATTGCAAACAGACCAGTTCTGTCTCGATGGTCTGCCGATGATCGGAGATCCATGCGACCCTTGTTCATTCTGGACCAGATGGCAGCTTTCAACGCAGCTATTCTATTCTGATCAGCTCACTTCCTTTGTTAGGTTTTCACCCTGGACTACTGCTGTCTCTCTTTTGGGTTCCTTCAGAGATGTTCTCCTCCCTTCTATTTCTCTCTGTGAGCTACCCAGTTCCTTGTGGTATTCCCCAGGCCTCCTCCGGTCACCATAGACATTCCTTGCCTGCATTCTGTTGTTCATCTGCTCTTTGACTTCCAATTCTTCTGCTACATGTACCCCAGATCTGCTCTGACTAGTGCAGGCTTCTCCTTTGGTACTGTTTGGGAGGTGATACTAGCCTTCTTGAGGTGATGAGAAATAATTTTTCTCAAGTTAACTGCTAACAAGACAGATGCTTTGGTACAAGGGGCAGTGAGGACCTCTTCAAGACTACAGCCTGGCCATCACCCTTGGGAGATCCACTATTGCGGTAGAAAAAAATACAACTTCTGGGGTTGCGACGGAGCAAAAACCCTGCGCTTCCAGGTTAACTTGTGAGCCGTGACTTGTAGTGCCATCTAAAGTTTGCTGAAAACAATTTACCATCCAGACCTCCACAAACGGGTCCAATATTTTCCGGCCTTCGACCATCAGCTTTGTGTGTGCTTTACCAGTCCTGATTCCCACTCATCCCCGTTATTGTTATGCTGTCACTTGTGGCAGCTGAAACGCGATCTGAGAGGCACATTCACCTGTATCAATCCTGTGTGGTAGTAATGCTTTGGGTCTTCACGTCCAGTGTGTAATCCTCTGCTTTGCAATGTCCAGTGTGTCATCCTTTGCTTTGCAATGTCCAGTGTGTCATCCTTTGCTTTGTCATGTTCAGTGTGTCATCCTTTGCTTTGCAATGTCCAGTGTCATCCTTTGCTTCGTCACGTCCAGTGTGTCATCCTCTGCTTTGTCATGTCCAGTGTGTCATCCTTTGCTTCCTCATGTCCAGTGTGTCATCCTTTGTCATGTCCAGTGTGTCATCCTTTGCTTTGTCATGTCCAGTGTGTCATCCTTTGCTTTGTCACGTTCAGTGTGTCATCCTTTTGCTTTGTCATGTCCAGTGTGTCGTCCTTTGGTTCGTCGTGTCCAGTGTGTCATCCCTTGCTTTGTCATATCCAGTGTGTAATCCTTTTGTTTTGTAATGTCCAGTGTGTCATCCTTTGCTTTGTCACGTCCAGTGTGTCATCCTTTGCTTTGTCACGTCCAGTGTGTCATCCTTTGCTTTGTCATGTCCAGTGTGTCATCCTTTGCTTTGTCACGTCCAGTGTGTCATCCTTTGCTTCGTCATATCCAGTGTGTCATCCTTTGCTTCGTCATGTCCAGTGTGTCATCCTGTGGTTCTTCGTCACATCCAGTGTGTCATCCTTTGCTTTGTCATGTCCAGTGTCATCCTTTGCTTTGTCACGTCCAGTGTGTCATCCTTTGCTTTGTCACGTCCAGTGTGTCATCCTTTGCTTTGTCATGTCCAGTGTGTCATCCTTTGCTTTGTCACGTCCAGTGTGTCATCCTTTGCTTTGTCACGTCCAGTGTGTCATCCTTTGCTTTGTCACGTCCAGTGTGTCATCCTTTGCTTTGTCACGTCCAGTGTGTCATCCTTTGCTTTGTCACGTCCAGTGTGTCATCCTTTGCTTTGTCACATCCAGTGTGTCATCCTTTGCTTTGTCACGTCCAGTGTGTCATCCTTCGGTTCGTCGTGTCCAGTGTGTAATCCTTTGGTTCGTCGTGTCCAGTGTGTCAGCCTTTGCTTCCTCGTGTCCAGTGTGTCAGCCTTTGCTTCCTCATGTCCAGTGTGTCATCCTTTGCTTTGTCACGTCCAGTGTGTGATCCTTTGCTTTGTCACGTCCAGTGTGTGATCCTTTGGTTCGTTGTGTCCAGTGTGTGATCCTTTGGTTCGTTGTGTCCAGTGTGTGATCCTTTGCTTTGTCGTGTCCAGTGTGTCATCCTTTGCTTCGTCACGTCCAGTGTGTCATCCTCTGCTTTGTCATGTCCAGTGTGTCATCCTTTGCTTTGTCATGTCCAGTGTGTCGTCCTTTGGTTCGTCGTGTCCAGTGTGTCATCCCTTGCTTTGTCATATCCAGTGTGTAATCCTTTTGTTTTGTAATGTCCAGTGTATCATCCTTTGGTTCGTCGTGTCCAGTGTGCCATCCTTTGCTTTGTCATGTCCAGTGTGTCGTCCTTTGGTTCGTCGTGTCCAGTGTGTCATCCCTTGCTTTGTCATATCCAGTGTGTAATCCTTTTGTTTTGTAATGTCCAGTGTGTCATCCTTTGCTTTGTCATGTCCAGTGTGTCATCCTTTGCTTTGTCACGTTCAGTGTGTCATCCTTTTGCTTTGTCATGTCCAGTGTGTCGTCCTTTGGTTCGTCGTGTCCAGTGTGTCATCCTTTGCTTTGTCATATCCAGTGTGTAATCCTTTTGTTTTGTAATGTCCAGTGTGTCATCCTTTTGTTTTGTAATGTCCAGTGTGTCATCCTTTGCTTTGTCACGTCCAGTATGTCATCCTTTGCTTTGTCACGTCCAGTGTGTCATCCTTTGCTTTGTCACGTCCAGAGTATCTTCCTTTGCTTCGTCATGTCCAGTGTGTCATCCTTTGCTTTGTCATGCCCAGTGTATCATCCTTTGCTTTGTCACGTCCAGTGTGTCATCCTTTGCTGTGTCCAGTGTGTCGTCCTTTGGTTCGTCGTGTCCAGTGTGTCATCCTTTGCTTTGTCACGTCCAGTGTGTCATCCTTTGCTTTGTCACGTCCAGTGTGTCATCCTTTGCTTTGTCATGTCCAGTGTGTCATCCTTTGGTCTGTTGTGTCCAGTGTGTCATCCTTTGCTTTGTCATGTCCAGTGTCATCCTTTGCTTTGTCACGTTCAGTGTGTCATCCTTTTGCTTTGTCATGTCCAGTGTGTCGTCCTTTGGTTCGTCGTGTCCAGTGTGTCATCCTTTGCTTTGTCATATCCAGTGTGTAATCCTTTTGTTTTGTAATGTCCAGTGTGTCATCCTTTTGTTTTGTAATGTCCAGTGTGTCATCCTTTGCTTTGTCACGTCCAGTATGTCATCCTTTGCTTTGTCACGTCCAGTGTGTCATCCTTTGCTTTGTCACGTCCAGAGTATCTTCCTTTGCTTCGTCATGTCCAGTGTGTCATCCTTTGCTTTGTCATGCCCAGTGTATCATCCTTTGCTTTGTCACGTCCAGTGTGTCATCCTTTGCTGTGTCCAGTGTGTCGTCCTTTGGTTCGTCGTGTCCAGTGTGTCATCCTTTGCTTTGTCACGTCCAGTGTGTCATCCTTTGCTTTGTCACGTCCAGTGTGTCATCCTTTGCTTTGTCACATCCAGTGTGTCATCCTTTGCTTTGTCACGTCCAGTGTGTCATCCTTTGCTTTGTCATGTCCAGTGTGTCATCCTTTGGTCTGTTGTGTCCAGTGTGTCATCCTTTGCTTTGTCATGTCCAGTGTCATCCTTTGCTTTGTCACGTCCAGTGTGTCATCCTTTGCTTTGTCACGTCCAGTGTGTCATCCTTTGCTTTGTCATGTCCAGTGTGTCATCCTTTGCTTTGTCATGTTCAGTGTGTCATCCTTTGCTTTGTCATGTCAAGTGTGTCATCCTTTGCTTTGCAATGTCCAGTGTGTCATCCTTTGCTTTGTCATGTTCAGTGTGTCATCCTTTGCTTTGTCATGTCCAGTGTGTCATCCTTTGCTTTGCAATGTCCAGTGTGTCATCCTTTGCTTCGTCACGTCCAGTGTGTCATCCTCTGCTTTGTTATGTCCAGTGTGTCATCCTTTGCTTCCTCATGTCCAGTGTGTCATCCTTTGTCATGTCCAGTGTGTCATCCTTTGCTTTGTCATGTCCAGTGTGTCATCCTTTGCTTTGTCACGTTCAGTGTGTCATCCTTTTGCTTTGTCATGTCCAGTGTGTCGTCCTTTGGTTCGTCGTGTCCAGTGTGTCATCCCTTGCTTTGTCATATCCAGTGTGTAATCCTTTTGTTTTGTAATATCCAGTGTGTCATCCTTTGCTTTGTCACGTCCAGTGTGTCATCCTTTGCTTTGTCATGTCCAGTGTGTCATCCTTTGCTTTGTCACGTCCAGTGTGTCATCCTTTGCTTTGTCATCCTTTGCTTCGTCGTGTCCAGTGTGTCATCCTTTGCTTCGTCATGTCCAGTGTGTCATCCTTTGGTTCTTCGTGTCCAGTGTGTCATCCTTTGCTTTGTCACGTCCAGTGTGTCATCCTTTGCTTTGTCACGTCCAGTGTGTCATCCTTTGCTTTGTCACATCCAGTGTGTCATCCTTCGGTTCGTCGTGTCCAGTGTGTAATCCTTTGGTTCGTCGTGTCCAGTGTGTCAGCCTTTGTTTCCTCATGTCCAGTGTGTCAGCCTTTGCTTCCTCATGTCCAGTGTGTCATCCTTTGCTTTGTCACGTCCAGTGTGTGATCCTTTGCTTTGTCACGTCCAGTGTGTGATCCTTTGGTTCGTTGTGTCCAGTGTGTGATCCTTTGCTTTGTCGTGTCCAGTGTGTCATCCTTTGGTTCGTCATGTCCAGTGTGTCATCCTTTGCTTTGTCATGTCCAGTGTGTCATCCTTTGCTTTGTCACGTCCAGTGTGTCATCCTTTGCTTTGTCACGTCCAGTGTGTAATCCTTTGGTTCGTCATGTCCAGTGTGTCATCCTTTGCTTTGTCATGTCCAGTGTGTCATCCTTTGCTTTGTCATGTCCAGTGTGTCATCCTTTGCTTGGCAATGTCCAGTGTGTCATCCTTTGCTTCGTCACGTCCAGTGTCATCCTCTGCTTTGTCATGTCCAGTGTGTCATCCTTTGCTTCCTCATGTCCAGTGTGTCATCCTTTGTCATGTCCAGTGTGTCATCCTTTGCTTTGTCATGTCCAGTGTGTCATCCTTTGCTTTGTCATGTTCAGTGTGTCATCCTTTTGCTTTGTCGTGTCCAGTGTGTCGTCCTTTGGTTCGTCGTGTCCAGTGTGTCATCCTTTGCTTTGTCATATCCAGTGTGTAATCCTTTTGTTTTGTAATGTCCAGTGTGTCATCCTTTTGTTTTGTAATGTCCAGTGTGTCATCCTTTGCTTTGTCACGTCCAGTGTGTCATCCTTTGCTTTGTCACGTCCAGTGTCATCCTTTGCTTTGTCACGTCCAGTGTGTCATCCTTTGCTTTGTCACGTCCAGTGTGTCATCCTTTGCTTCGTCATGTCCAGTGTGTCATCCTTTGCTTTGTCGCGTCCAGTGTGTCATCCTTTGCTTTGTCGTGTCCAGTGTGTCATCCTTTGCTTTGTCGTGTCCAGTGTGTCATCCTTTGCTTTGTCATGTCCAGTGTGTCATCGTTTTGCTTTGTCATGTCCAGTGTGTCGTCCTTTGGTTCGTCGTGTCCAGTGTGTCATCCTTTGCTTTGTCATGTCCAGTGTGTCATCCTTTGCTTTGTCATGTCCAGTGTGTCATCCTTTGCTTTGTAATGTCCAGTGTGTCATCCTTTGCTTTGTCGTGTCCAGTGTGTCATCCTTTGGTTCATCGTGTCCAGTGTGTCATCCTTTGGTTCGTCGTGTCCAGTGTGCCGTCCTTTGCTTTGTCATGTCCAGTGTGTCGTCCTTTGCTTTGTCATGTCCAGTGTGTCGTCCTTTGCTTTGTCATGTCCAGTGTGTCATCCTTTGGTTCGTCGTGTCCAGTGTGTCATCCTTTGGTTCGTCGTGTCCAGTGTGTCGACCTTTGCTTTGTCATGTCCAGTGTGTCATCCTTTGCTTTGTCATGTCCAGTGTGTCATCCTTTGGTTCGTCGTGTCCAGTGTGCAGTCCTTTGCCATGTCCAGTGTGCAATAGTTTGGTTTGTCCAGTGTGTAATCCTTTGCTTTGTCGCGTCCAATGTGTAATCCCTTGGTTTCATCATGTCCAGTGTGTTTTCCTTTGGTTCCTCATATCCAGTGTCTTTCTAGTAACATTGCTGCTTGTGTGATCTTTGACGCTGAGCACCGACACGTTTCAGCTCTTGAGACTGCATCAGTACAAATAACGCTCACAGGTATGATCTTCATGACAGTGGCTGCTCCTCCATGAACACAACAGCATTGTTAAGCGTTTAGAGTAGAGGTTAATGCCCAGAATCATAGACAACAGGCTGCATAAGGGACATTGAAATCCAGGCTTTGAGCATGACAGACCTAAGAAGGATACAGTACATTATGAGCGTTTATATCGGAAATCAAGGTGGGCCTTGAATTCATACTTGTAAGGGGTTCTTTATTGAGGCGTTCGAGTGCCTCGTGCTGCAGCTTTCTACAATAGGATCTCCTCGGGTCACAAGCTCACGGGGTTTGTAGAAGTGGACTTTAAGTAAGACCTCTCACACTGTCCTCTCTCCACAGCCATGAACGACGTCCATCCGATGATTGGGAAGTCTGTCCGGCTTTTCTGCTCTGGCGATTGTGATCCAGCGTTGCTGCCCCCTGGCACCGAGTGTCTGAATCCATTGCTGGAGAGCGCGTCCAGGCACCCTCCTACCCCTGCCAACAAGGGATTCTCAGGTGAGAGTATGTGCGGGGCCACTGAGCCTTTCATCCTTCTGAGTTCGATAAAATGAATCCCATTATTCGGCAGCAAGATACTCTTGGGTGAACCTGCGCTTTACAAATATATATGTTATATTATTGTTGTAAACTGAGTAAAGTACTCGTAGCCAGGTAATCCAGGAGCCAGTAGTGTAAGTTATAAGAAGAGGTTTATTACGACTCAGTTCCAGTCAGTTCCAGGTAACTGGTAAGATGGTAAGTAAGCCCCATCAGGTGCAGCACCCTTGCTGCTCGGCCCACTCACTCCAACTGTTTACTCATCCAAGCACCAACACCTTCAACATTCATCCAATCACAAACACTCTCCGCATTCATCCAATCACAAACACTCTCCGCATTCATCCAATCACAAACATTCATCCAATCACAAACTCTCTCAGCATTCTAATGACCTCACACACTGGCTGAGCATCAAGGAGCTGAGCACTAGGGAAGAATGCATTGCAGAATACACAGGATACAACAGTTGTGTTTATGCTGGAGTGAACTCCACGAAAGGCAACGTCAGAAGGGTCACTTGGAACACAAATGCGACATGTACAGAGCTCGAGAGGTACACAGGGTACATAAAAAGGCTCGTTGAGGTACACAGGGCACATAAAAGGTTTGAGGTACACAGGATTTCTAGGGCACTGTGGGGTAAACGGGGTACCCTCCGATCCATGAGGTACACAGGGCACATAAAAGGCTCGTTGAGGTACACAGGGCACATAAAAGGTTTGAGGTACACAGGATTTCTAGGGCACTGTGGGGTAAACTGGGTACCCTCCGATCCATGAGGTACACAGGGCACATAAAAGGCTCGTTGAGGTACACAGGGCACATAAAAGGTTTGAGGTACACAGGATTTCTAGGGCACTGTGGGGTAAACGGGGTACCCTCAGATCCATGAGGTACGCAGGGAAGACTCGTTGAGGTACACAGGGCACATAAAAGACTCGTTCAGGAACACAGGGCACATAAAAGGCTCGTTGAGGAACACAGGGCACATAAAAGGCTCGTTGAGGAACACAGGGCACATAAAAGGCTCGTTGAGGTACACAGGGCACATAAAAGACTCGTTGAGGTACACAGGGCACATAAAAGGCTCGTTGAGGTACACAGGGCACATAAAAGGCTCGTTGAGGTACACAGAATGTCTAGAGCAGCGTGGGGTAAACCGGGTACCCTCAGATCCATGCGGTACACAGATGTGTTTATGTATTTAGTTTCCATATTTCTCCCTCTACCAGGTGTGCTGAACATACTTTATCACTTGGTGCAGGAGTAGATGCCTCAATCGGATGATTCTTGTATGTTGTCGAGTGAATGTGGGATGCCACACCCACGGGGGGGCACAGTGGTTTATATCTGAACCCAGTGACACAGGGGAGAGCCCCATAGTGGCAAAACATTGGACACAGTGTCAGGGGGTGGCCAGGACCTGAACGCAGTGAGACAGCATTTCATCTAAATGTACACAATATGTAGATATTTACAGTGACACCATGGTCGTAATTAAATGTGTGTATATATTATATATGCACAGATTTGAAGGGTGCACTACCCTTTTTTTACTATTCAGTTTGGGCGTGGCTATGACTCGCAAGAGGCAAAGCATTGAGCTGGTCATGACACCTCTTCCCCTCCGTCAACAATGGTTATAAATGGCACATTACAATTTGCGCATCTGTATGTATGTTTATTCCGTGGTGGTTTCATATGTTATCTAAAACCAGAATGGAAGGGCTCGATCTGTGCAGTGATGTGAATTCACATTGAAGAAGCCTTGTGACTATTAAGAGTTTTCCACGTACAAAGTCAATAAGGCGCTAAAGCAGTGCTTCCCAAACCTTTTTGAACAACGACTCAAGTTCTAGAACGATAAACTTTCGTGACCCACTTAGATGAAGCAGGCGATATTGAATGCAACTAAAGCATGGTGTGGTAGCGTACTGTCATTTACAGACAACCTGCTAGATCCCTCCCGATCAGGATTCGGAGCCAAGTACAGAACCGAGACAGCCCTGATCACCTCTACAGACCGCATCTTTACTGTTCTCGACAGAGGTGAATCAGCCGCCCTGATCCTTCTCGACTTCTCCGCAGCCTTCGATACCGTCTCCCACCACACTCTCCTCATCCGACTGCACCAGATCGGAATCAAAGGCGACGCTCTGACATGGATGGCATCTTTCCTTACGGGACGCACCCAGACAATCTCTCTCCCACCCTTCACCTTACAGCCCAAGAGCACCATCTGCAGCGCCCTGCAAGGTTCATCCCTCAGTCTCAATCTTCAACATCTACATGACGCCGCTAGCAGACATCATCAGAACCCACGACATCAACATCATTTCCTACACCGACGACACTCAGCTCATCCTCTCACTCTCAGTGGACCCCACCACGAAGAATACCAACTTCCACAACTGCATGAAGAACGTCTCAGCCTGGATGAAAGACAACTGCCTGAAGCTCAACACTAACAAGATCGAAGGGCTGATTTTCGGCAGCCACACCTCCCTCTGGAACGACTCCTGGTGGCCAGCAGAACTCAGACCTACCCCCCACTCCGAAAGACCACGCCTGCAACCTCGGCATCATCATGGACTCTCCATGAAAAGGCAGGTCAGTGCCGTCTCCTCATCCTGCTTCCACACTCTCTGCATGCTCCACAGAATCTTTAAATCAGTATCTATCACCACCAGGAAAACGGCGATGCCGGCCGTCCTCACCAGCCCTCTGGACTACGGCAACGCACTCTAAGCACGCACCACCAGCAAACCTTTGAAGACTCCAGACGATCGAGAATGCAGCAGCCAGACTGATACTCAACCTGCCCAAAAGAACTTGCATCAGCCAGCACCTGAGAGACCTCCACTGACTCCCCTTCCAGGAGGGCTGCCACTTCAAGCTTCTGACACACACCTACAAAGCCCTCCATGACCAGGGACCAGCATACATGAACCACCGCCTGAACTTCCACCAACCATCCAGAAACCTCCGCTCCGCTCACCGTGCCCTCTCACAGACGCTACGCATCAGCCGCTGCCGCACCGGGGACAATCCTTCTCCCTCTTCCCCGCCAAAGCCTGGAACGCCCTCCCCCATACCCCTCCACCTCCGAACATCACGCTCGTTGACAGACTTCAGGAAGGGACTCAAGACGCGGCTCTGACTGAGACCCAGGGCCTGGATACCCTCACGGGTGATAAGCCGCGCTATAGAAGTAGTGACTGATTGTACATTTAGTAGCCATTTCAATGGAAAATGTGTCAGTCTACTGATACAGCTATATTGCACACAAATTATTAATTGTGGAAATCCAGTTTCAGTGAATATTTGTCATTTGTGCATCACCAAGGAAAGTGTCTTGACTTGTTTTGATCCTGTAAAAATCTTTGTTTCCATCACACTTCTGAATTACAAAAAAAAGCTTCATTTTTGCTTTCATCGCTGCTGAATGTGTACAGAGTTCATTCCCAGGTATTTACATTTCGTTGTGTTTTACACAAGAATGACATCCCACAGCCTTTCCTTTCACACTTCCTGTACTCGGCAAGATTGTCACATAATCCACTTTACTTTTCTTTCTCTGACTGCAAAGCGAGAGGAGGTTGTAAACCCCAATCCCCATGTTACAAACATAAGCGGCAATCGGTCAGACGACTCAGCCTGATGTTTGACCCCTGCCTTTGAAGCGCAACAAATGAGTCCAGATTAACACAGAATCTAAAGGCATCTTTATCTGTTGTTTGGATGGACTCTTGTGGCCCGCCAGTTTGGGACACGGTGCCCTAAAACATTCTTTTTTTTGTTTGAGTATGTGTTGTTGTTTTAAAGACGTGCTTTTAACTGTTCTTATATATCGGTATAAATACTGTGAGGCCATAAGCATTGCATGTGGTGTTTGGTTGTGTCTGGCTGGGATTGAAGATTCATCGAACGGCTCCTCGTCAGGCAAACACTGCTTCTCTAGGACGGCCTCGTCCGCCCCTGAGTTTTACAGGGCGGAGAAGGAGGTGACGTCAGTTCCGGGGTAGCAATACTTGTATCAAGAAGCCACTCATTACAGTTCCCAGGCTAATTTAGTAAAATCAAAAGGTATTTTATACTTAAAATAAGGTTAAAACAACAAAAATTGGGAGAGGCATTGCAAAGCTATAGTGCTTTAAAGTGACATTTTCATTCCATATGGGTCCTGCGTTCTGCAATGACAGTCAATGGAGGTCTGCAGTACTCACGAGTGGCAACTGGGGGCTTCTTCCCCTCAGTCACACAGCACGACTCCCAGCTGTTGGCTGCCCCTTGGGTTCAGTCAGGCCGAAGGGGCTGGAGGAGTCCGTCTTCCTGTGCAGGCAGGCACAGTTCACAGCTTCCAAACTTCACAGGGCTCCAGTGGGGTACGTCTGGCTTGTGTTTCCATGGCAGACTGTCTCTGTGGCCTTTCTAAGTCTGCCTGAGCCAGCGGACAGTACCCTTCCCCTCCCGCCAGCGGGCAGTACCCTTCCCCTCCCGCCAGCGGACCGTTCCCTTCCCCTCCCGCGAGGGGACAGTTCCCTTCCCCTCCCGCCAGCAGACAGTACCCCTCCCTTCCCACCATCGGACAGTGCCCCTCCCCTCCCGCCAGGAGACAGTACCCCTCCCACCAGTAGACCGTACCCCTCCCCTCCTGCCAGCGGACAGTACCCTTCGCCTCCCACCAGCGGACAGTACCCCTCCGCTCCCCTCCCGCCAGCGGACAGTACCCTTCCCCTCCCGCCAGCGGACAGTACATCTCCGCTCCCCTCCCGCCAGCGGACGGTACCCTTCCCCTCCCCTCCCGTCAGTGGACAGTACCCTTCCCCTCCTGCCAGCAGATAGTACCCTTCCCCTCCTGCCAGCAGACAGTACCCTTCCCGCCAGCAGACAGTACCCTTCCCCTCCCGCCAGCGGACAGTATCCCTCCGCTCCCCTCCCGCCAGCAGACGGTACCCTTCCCCTCCCGCCAGCGGACGGTACCCTTCCCCTCCCGCCAGCGGACGGTACCCTTCCCCTCCCGCCAGCGGACGGTACCCTTCCCCTCCCGCCAGCAGACAGTACCCTTCCCCTCCCACCAGCAGACCATACCCTTCCCCTCCCACCAGCAGACCATACCCTTCCCCTCCCGCCACCAGACAGTACCCTTCCCCTCCCCTCCCGCCAGCGGACAGTACCCTTCCCCTCCCCTCCCGCCAGCGGACAGTACCCCTCCCCTCCCGCCAGCGGACAGTACCCCTCCCCTCCCGCCAGCGGACAGTACCCCTCCCCTCCCGCCAGCGGACAGTACCCTTCCCCTCCTGCCAGCGGACAGTACCCCTCCCCTTCCGCCAGCAGACAGTACCCCTCCCCTTCCGCCAGCAGACAGTACCCCTCCCCTCCCGCCAGCGGAGAGTACCCTTCCCTCCCGCCAGCCTCCAAAGCCCTTGCCTTCCCCTGGAGAGTACCCTTACCACATACCAGTTCAAGGGAGTGTAAGTTAGCTCTGTCACTCACCTTGCAGTCCCAACAGAGAATCTTCCCCAAGTCCTGTGCTAGACCATTAATAACTGGTCAGCTGGTCTTCTTCACTAGAAGACTCATTCATTGCCCTTTGATGGCCTGGATCAGCCGACAATAGCCCTTTTGTAGAACAGAAGACCCAAGGCTTGATCGGGCCGGGTCACACTCCCACCACAGTTCACGGTCTCTTGTCCTCTTCCAAGTCCTCCACCACACAGACCTGCTTAGATATGTCCACCTGTCTTCTCTTCTCAGGCTCTCAGCTGTGGTTCGTCTCTTTTGATCCTCACAAGTTAGGGCTTGTGGCTTACAGGCCACGTACAACCTCCCACCACTTCGGGGGTAGGGTCTGTGTCCCACATGAAACATCCCACCACTTCGGGAGTGGGGTCTTTGTCCCACATACAACCTCCCACCACTTCTTGGGGGAATCTATGTCCAAACGTACAACCTCCCATAACTTCAGATGGATCTGTGTCCCATGTAGAACCTCCCACCTCTTCAGGGGGGGTCTTTGTCCCACGTGAAACATCCCACCACTTCAGGGGGGGGTCTGTGTCCCACGTACAACCTCCCTCCACTTCTGGGGGGAATCTATGTCCAAACGTACAACCTCCCATAACTTCAGATGGATCTGTGTCCCATGTAGAACCTCCCACCTCTTTAGGGGGGTCTTTGTCCCACGTACAACCTCCCACCACTTCGGGGGTGGGGTCTGTGTCCCACATGAAACATCCCACCACTTCGGGGGCGGGGTCTGTGTCCCATGTGCAACCTCCCACCACTTCGGGGGTGGGGTGTGTGTCCCACGTGAAACATCCCACCACTTTGGGGGCGGGGTCTGTGTCCCACGTACAACCTCCCACCATTTCGGGGGCGGGGTCTGTGTCCCACGTGAAACATCCCACCACTTCGGGGGCGGGGTCTGTGTCCCACCTGAAACATCCCACCACTTCGGGGGCGGGGTCTGTGTCCCACGCAGGGCTCGAGTCGGGGTACCACGCGGGTGGACGGCGTCCCCCCACTTATTTTACCGGGAGCTCGATAACTGGAGCAAATGGAGCCACACATTCACTCTTTGGCCTCTCTGGGGCGAGATCGGAGCTCATTCAGAACGCTGCTCACACGCTGGCTTCTCTGATGCAACCGCATCTAAGGGGTGAGCGAGGGGAGGCAATGAGTCTGATGGTGCAAGCCACCTTTCGTGACGTCACTTCCTGTCGTGACGTCAGCGTCCCCCCACTAATTGTTTTAGGACATGTGCCCTGGTCTCACGTGCAACCTCCCACCACTTCAGGGGCAGGGTCTGTGTCCCACATGCAACCTCCCACCACTTCGGGGGCGGGGTCTGTGTCCCACGTGCAACCTCCCACCACTTCGGGGGTGGGGTCTGTGTCCCACGTACAACGTGTTGCCACTTCAGGGGGGGGGGCTCTGTGTCCTACGTGAAACATCCCACCACTTCAGGGGGGGGTCTGTGTCCCACGTACAACCTCCCACCACTTTTGGGGGGAATCTATGTCCAAACGTACAACCTCCCATAACTTCAGATGGATCTGTGTCCCATGTAGAACCTCCCACCACGTCGGGGGGGGGGGGTGGGTCTGTGTCTCACGTACCACCTCCCACCCCTTCAAGGGGGGGGTCTGTGTTTCTGACTCTTTGGAGCCTCACGAGTTTGGGCTTGTGGCTTAGAGGCAACGTACAACCTCCCACCACTTCAGGGGCGGGGTCTGTGTCCCACGTACAACCTCCCATCACTTCGGGGGCGGGGTCTGTGTCCCACGTGCAACCTCCCACCACTTCGGGGGTGGGATCTGTGTCCCACGTACAACGTCCTGCCACTCCAGGGGGAGGGGGGGGTCTGTGTCCCTTGTGAAACATCCCACCACTTCAGGGGGTGTCTGTGTCCCATTGCGTACAACCTCCCACCACTTCTGGGGGAAATCTATGTCCAAACGTACAACCTCCCATAACTTCAGATGGATGTGTCCCATCTAGAACCTCCCACCACGTCAGGGGGTGGGGGCGTCTGTGTCTCACGTACCACCTCCCACCACTTCAGGGGGGGGGTCTGTGTTCTGACTCTTTGGAGCCTCACAAGTTTGGGCTTGTGGCTTAGAGGCAACATACAACCTCCCACCACTTCAAGGGTGAGGTCTGTGGCCCATGTGCAACCTCCCACCGCTTCAGGGGGGATCTGTGTACCACGTGCAACCTCCCACCACTTCAGGGGGGGTCTGTGTCCCACATACAACCTCTCACCACTTCAGGGGTGGGGGTCTGTGCCCCACGTAAACCTCCCACCACTTCAGGGGGTGTCTGTGCCCCACGTACAACCTCCCACCACTTCTGGGGGGGATCTGTGTCACACGTACAACCTCCAACCATTTCGGGGGGGAGGGAGGGGGGAGGGCGGGGTCTGTCCCCTAGTAGATGACAGATAGCAGAAGCATGCCTGTGATCTGAAACCCTATCAGACATAGCATCTAGCAGAGGTGAGGAGAGCGACTTATTCCAGTCCCCCCACCCCACAATCTCCAGCGGTCCCTGGCTTGCATTAAAGTTGTGCAGATTGGTCACTTCAAAGCTTTTAAAAGTTTACCCTAGTAAGGTTCAATCCCTGGGCTGCCCGTGCGGACCACGGACATTGGTTCCTCCTATTGAATACCGTCTGTGGTGTCCTGCTGGACACGTTCTAGTGTTCCAGGAGTGTGCTGTACCGACACTCTACACCCGCCCATCACAGGCGTCGCCGGTCAGGTGACCCGCTAATAAAAGGGGCAGAGCGCACGTGCGCTGGGCCAGTTACCAGTAACCATACTACTGTGTCCGTGTGCATTATTTCCAAGTATGTGGGCCTAGAGACTACTTCTTTACAATGGCGACGAGCGAGTCTGCCCCGTGTGTGCACTGGCAGCAATTCATCTGTTACGTGTGGTGGGGGAGAGTTACCAGGGTTTGATGGAACCGCTGCACCTGTTGCCAGCGTGAAGACTACAGAGGCAAGACAGGGCGAGAAGGGCGCCCAATGTGTGCACCGACGTCCACTGGTAGGGACCCTGCAGCCGACCGCATGCCAATACCCCTGCAGCCTGGTACTAGCCAGCCCTGCAGCGTGAGAGCAGTGGCAAGGGGGTAAAGCATTGCAGCCAGTGCCGCTCTCAAGGAGCCTCAACGCTGCCGACCGAGACCACAAGAAGCGGATCTTCCACTCCTGCACCTGCAACCCCCGCGAGGGGCGAGAAGACTGCGTCCACCCTCTGGCAGCCCAAGTGCCCACAGTTCAGAAGAGCGGAGATCGGCCCGCAGCATCCCCTGGTGCACGTCACCATCTATGGTGTGACCGGAGTGAGCCCACATCAGCAGTACGGGAAGGCCACACTGACATTCTCAGCCCTGCGCTGCCTGTAGTTGTCCCCAGTGAAGAAGGAAGACAGAGATTCAGAAGCTGCAGCCTGAGAGAAGCACTCCCCCGATGCCTCCCTGCTGCCACCGCGGCCCAAACATGTAGGCCGGTCTACATCCTACTCCGCAAGAGCAGTGCCCCCAATGAGAGAAGTGCCAACGAGTGCACCAGCACAGAAGCAAAGCTGACTGGCATTAGTATGGAGCTGCATCATCCCTCGGCAGTCGGCCGGCACAACATGACCCCAACTACTGGGGGAGTGTAATTGTCTTCCTCCGCTCATGCTGACAGCCCGATGGCCGTCTGCACTCCCTACAGAGGCCGTGTTCCCTTCACCCTCTTTCTGGACGTCACAGACTGCCAAGATTCGCCTGGAGTGGTGCGCGCCTGCAGCGCTACTGAGTAATGCTTCTTTGCACCCCACCGAAGTCGCAGATGCCCTACTAGACTTGCAGCATTAGGAAAGCTGCCAGGGTTGGTGAATAATCCTGCAGTGCCTCATGTAAGTAGCTATCAAGCGTGAACCACATCCAGGCCCACGCTTCACAGTGCGACCGTCCAGTCACATGTCACCGCCTGCTTGGCATCAATGGCACCCCCGCTTGCTACTGCACTTGCTGAAAAAGAACTGCAAATGGCTACGAAGTCCCTCCAGTCATCCTTACTCCAAGCAAGCCATCGCCACCTGTAGCCCAAGTTGTTAGATGGTAAGATCGTCATCATTACCAGATGCATCACCAGAACCACTCGAGGAGCATCGCACCACCAGAGGGGAGCCATCTGTATGCAATAGAACCAGAGGTTAATAAGGCATCTCTGGCACTGGAGGAGGCTGGCCACCCAGAAATCTTCGGTACACCTGAGAACTGCCGAAGAGAGCATGCTCAACCATTGGACCATCCACCCTTGGGGTTGCATAGGCTTGGCCGTGGCCCTATTGGGAGTTTCACAGCGACCCCTTTGTGCTGCCTAAGTGAGGCCCCGCACAGCCCATGCAGGCCCGTAGCAATCCAGGGGCAAGGGCCTCAAAGGAATTCCAAAGTGAGGAAATCCCAGCGAGAAAGATGCATCTGCAGCAGCTCCACGACAGGCAGACGGAAGTGCTGAGGTCACAGCCTTTGGACGACCAGTCTCTGTCTATCTGTTGGAGGTCCGTGCACCTTAGTCCTGACGGCCGGAGCACGCATACTCTGAGACCACCACCGTTTGTGGCTGAAAGAGCGACTTGAATGTGTTCCTGTTGGCAGTTCCTCAGTGACACCTTCGCGCAACCTATGAGAGGCCTGTACAGTCCACACAGTCCTGTGGCAGCCCGGCAGAAAGGGCCTCAAGGAAGTTCCTGTGAGAGGGGAGTTCTGGCACGAGAGGGCAGTCTGAAGCTGCCCCACCAATGGGCACTGGGAAGCAGCAAGGCCTTCAAGGAAGACATCCATCCATCCATCCATCCATCCATCCATCCAGGTCGTCCTCCGTCTTCGTGGGTTGGCCATCCATGGAGCCTGGGCGCCTTCAAAGAGATCTCCACGGTGGACTCCACCACCGCTCCAGATGCACCCACTTGAGCTATGCAATTAGTCTCCAACACCGCGAGTCCAGGCCGGTCTGAATGACATCGCCGAGGTGGACTAGAACCTCATGGACATGCGGTCGAGAGTTCCAGCACTGCCCGGCAGACGGCCCGAAGAGACTCCGTGCTGCTGGGTTTTGTTTGTTCTTGTTCCTCTGCTTTCCAATAAAGTTTGGGAGGGATGTAGTGTCCTGCTGGACACGTTCTAGTGTTCCAGGAGTGTGCTGTACCTACACTCTACACCCGCCCATCACAGGCGTCGCCGGTCAGGTGACCCGCTAATAAAAGGGGCAGAGCGCACGTGCGCTGGGCCAGTTACCAGTAACCATACTACTCTGTCCGTGTGCATTATTTCCAAGTATGTGGGCCTCGAGACTACTTCTTTACACCATCTAGACGGGGAGATTCATAAGATCAGATGCCCCGGGTGGGCACTGACGCGGCTGGAGGGCCTCGGTGGAGCTTGAAACTGCCCATTATCTGTTCCCATGCGGCTCTCCTCCCTGTGACGCGATGTAAACCGTTTCACTACATGGGAGACTTGTTTCCCAGTCACAGGTTCCTCCCCCTGAAGGAGTTCATGAACTCAGCCGCTTGTCCTGTGGTAGATATGCTTAGCTGCTATAACCTCAAACATGTATTATAGAGGCTGCTCCCATCCTTTCCGGACGTCCTACAAGATTGGCAGCCCTTCTTTTTCTTGCTGGCCAATCCCTTGGCCACAAACATTGTCACACACCTGTATTCTATGATTTCTCAGGCAACTTCTGAAGCAGAATGGCACACCCGGATGCAACGCTCTGCTAAAGCAAAATGGCACACCCGGGTGCAACGCCCTATGAGGCAGAATGGCACACCCGGATGCAACGCTCTGCTGAAGCAGAAGGGCACACCCGGATGCAATGCTCTGCTGAAGCAGAAGGGCACACCCGGATGCAACGCTCTGCTAAAGCAGAATGGCACACCCGGATGCAACGCTCTGCTAAAGCAGAATGGCACACCCGGGTGCAACGCTCTGCTAAAGCAGAATGGCACACCCGGGTGCAACGCTCTGCTAAAGCAGAATGGCACACCCGGGTGCAACGCCCTATGAGGCAGAATGGCACACCCGGATGCAACGCTCTGCTGAAGCAGAAGGGCACACCCGGATGCAAAGCTCTGCTGAAGCAGAAGGGCACACCCGGATGCAATGCTCTGCTGAAGCAGAAGGGCACACCCGGGTGCAACGCTCTGCTAAAGCAGAATGGCACACCGGGATGCAACGCTCTGCTGAAGCAGAATGGCACACCGGGATGCAACTCTCTGCTGAAGCAGAAGGGCACACCCGGATGCAACGCTCTGCTGAAGCAGAATGGCACACCCGGATGCAACGCTCTGCTGAAGCAGAATGGCACACCCGGATGCAACGCTCTGCTAAAGCAGAATGGCACACCCGGGTGCAACGCCCTATGAGGCAGAATGGCACACCCGGATGCAACGCTCTCTGCTGAAGCAGAAGGGCACACCCGGATGCAACGCTCTGCTGAAGCAGAAGGGCACACCCGGATGCAACGCTCTGCTGAAGCAGAAGGGCACACCCGGATGCAACGCTCTGCTGAAGCAGAATGGCACACCCGGATGCAACGCTCTGCTGAAGCAGAAGGGCACACCCGGATGCAACGCTCTGCTGAAGCAGAAGGGCACACCCGGATGCAACGCTCTGCTGAAGCAGAAGGGCACACCCGGATGCAACCCTCTGCTGAAGCAGAAGGGCACACCGGGATGCAACGCTCTGCTGAAGCAGAAGGGCACACCGGGTGCAACGCTCTGCTGAAGCAGAAGGGCACACCCGGGTGCAACGCTCTGCTGAAGCAGAAGGGCACACCCGGGTGCAACGCTCTGCTAAAGCAGAATGGCACACCGGGATGCAACGCTCTGCTGAAGCAGAATGGCACACCGGGATGCAACTCTCTGCTGAAGCAGAAGGGCACACCCGGATGCAACACTCTGCTGAAGCAGAATGGCACACCCGGATGCAACGCTCTGCTGAAGCAGAATGGCACACCCGGATGCAACGCTCTGCTGAAGCAGAATGGCACACCCGGATGCAACGCTCTGCTGAAGCAGAATGGCACACCCGGATGCAACGCTCTGCTAAAGCAGAATGGCACACCCGGGTGCAACGCCCTATGAAGCAGAATGGCACACCCGGATGCAACGCTCTGCTGAAGCAGAATGGCACACCCGGATGCAACGCTCTGCTGAAGCAGAATGGCACACCCGGGTGCAACGCCCTATGAAGCAGAATGGCACACCCGGATGCAACGCTCTGCTAAAGCAGAAGGGCACACCCGGATGCAACGCTCTGCTGAATCAGAAGGGCAGACCCGGATGCAACGCTCTGCTAAAGCAGAATGGCACACCCAGATGCAACGCCCTGCTGAAGCAGAAGGGCACACCCGGATGCAACGCTCTGCTGAAGCAGAATGGCAAACCCAGGTGCAACGCCCTATGAAGCAGAAGGGCACACCCGGATGCAACGCCCTGCTGAAGCAGAAGGGCACACCCGGATGCAACGCTCTGCTGAAGCCGAAGGGCACACCCGGATGCAATGCTCTGCTGAAGCAGAAGGGCACACCCGGATGCAACGCTCTGCTGAAGCAGATTGGCACACCCGGATGCAACGCTCTGCTGAAGCGGAAGGGCACACCCGGATGCAACGCTCTGCTGAAGCAGAATGGCACACCCGGATGCAACGCTCTGCTGAAGCAGAATGGCACACCGGGATGCAACGCTCTGCTGAAGCAGAATGGCACACCGGGATGCAACTCTCTGCTGAAGCAGAAGGGCACACCCGGATGCAACACTCTGCTGAAGCAGAATGGCACACCCGGATGCAACGCTCTGCTGAAGCAGAATGGCACACCCGGATGCAACGCTCTGCTGAAGCAGAATGGCACACCCGGATGCAACGCTCTGCTGAAGCAGAATGGCACACCCGGATGCAACGCTCTGCTAAAGCAGAATGGCACACCCGGGTGCAACGCCCTATGAAGCAGAATGGCACACCCGGATGCAACGCTCTGCTGAAGCAGAATGGCACACCCGGATGCAACGCTCTGCTGAAGCAGAATGGCACACCCGGGTGCAACGCCCTATGAAGCAGAATGGCACACCCGGATGCAACGCTCTGCTAAAGCAGAAGGGCACACCCGGATGCAACGCTCTGCTGAATCAGAAGGGCAGACCCGGATGCAACGCTCTGCTAAAGCAGAATGGCACACCCAGATGCAACGCCCTGCTGAAGCAGAAGGGCACACCCGGATGCAACGCTCTGCTGAAGCAGAATGGCAAACCCAGGTGCAACGCCCTATGAAGCAGAAGGGCACACCCGGATGCAACGCCCTGCTGAAGCAGAAGGGCACACCCGGATGCAATGCTCTGCTGAAGCCGAAGGGCACACCCGGATGCAATGCTCTGCTGAAGCAGAAGGGCACACCCGGATGCAACGCTCTGCTGAAGCAGATTGGCACACCCGGATGCAACGCTCTGCTGAAGCGGAAGGGCACACCCGGATGCAACGCTCTGCTGAAGCAGAAGGGCACACCCGGATGCAACGCTCTGCTGAAGCAGAATGGCACACCCGGATGCAACGCTCTGCTGAAGCAGAACGGCACACCCGGATGCAATGCTCTGCTGAAGCAGAACGGCACACCCGGATGCAATGCTCTGCTGAAGCAGAAGGGCACACCCGGATGCAACGCTCTGCTGAATCAAAATGGCACACCCGGATGCAACGCTCTGCTGAATCAGAATGGCACACCCGGATGCAACGCTCTGCTGAAGCAGATTGGCACACCCGGATGCAACGCTCTGCTGAAGCGGAAGGGCACACCCGGATGCAACGCTCTGCTGAAGCAGAATGGCACACCCGGATGCAACGCTCTGCTGAAGCAGAATGGCACACCCGGATGCAACGCTCTGCTGAAGCAGAACGGCACACCCGGATGCAATGCTCTGCTGAAGCAGAACGGCACAACCGGATGCAATGCAATGCTCTGCTGAAGCAGAACGGCACACCCGGATGCAACGCTCTGCTGAAACAGAACGACACACCTGGATGCAACGCTCTGCTGAAGCAGAAGGGCACACCCGGATGCAACGCTCTGCTGAATCAAAATGGCACACCCGGATGCAATGCTCTGCTGAAGCAGAACGGCACACCCGGATGCAATGCTCTGCTGAAGCAGAACGGCACACCCGGATGCAACGCTCTGCTGAAACAGAACGACACACCTGGATGCAACGCTCTGCTGAAGCAGAAGGGCACACCCGGATGCAACGCTCTGCTGAATCAAAATGGCACACCCGGATGCAACGCTCTGCTGAATCAGAATGGCACACCCGGATGCAACGCTCTGCTGAAGCAGAATGGCACACCTGGATGCTGCTGAACCAGAATGACACACACAGATGGTGCTGAACCCGAATGGCACACCCGGTTGCTGCTGAACCAGAATGGCACACCCGGTTGCTGCTGAACCAGAATGGCACACCCGGTTGCTGCTGAGCCAGAATGGCACACCCGGTTGCTGCAGAACCAGAATGGCAATCCCGGTTGCTGCTGAACCAGAATGACACACACAGATGCTGCTGAACCAGAATGACACCCACAGATGGTGCTGAACCCGAATGGCACACCCGGTTGCTGCTGAACCAGAATGGCACACCCGGTTGCTGCTGAACCAGAATGGCACATCCGGTTGCTGCTGAACCAGAATGGCACGCCCGGTTGCTGCTGAACCAGAATGACACACACAGATGCTGCTGAACCAGAATGACACACACAGATGCTGCTGAACCAGAATGACACACACAGATGGTGCTGAACCCGAATGGCACACCCGGTTGCTGCTGAACCAGAATGGCACACCCGGTTGCTGCTGAACCAGAATGGCACACCCGGTTGCTGCTGAACCAGAATGACACACACAGATGCTGCTGAACCAGAATGACACACACATGCTGCTGAACCCGAATGGCACACCCGGTTGCTGCTGAACCAGAATGACACACACAGATGCTGCTGAACCAGAATGACACACACATGCTGCTGAACCCGAATGGCACACCCGGTTGCTGCTGAACCAGAATGACACACTTGGATGCTGCTGAACCAGAATGGCACACCCGGTTGCTGCTGAACCCGAATGGCACGCCCGGTTGCTGCTGAACCAGAATGGTTGCTGCTGAACCAGAATGGCACGCCCGGTTGCTGCTGAACCAGAATGGCACGCCCGGTTGCTGCTGAACCAGAATGGCACACCCGGATGCTGCTGAACCAGAATAACACACACAGATGCTGCTGAACCCGAATGGCACACCCGGTTGCTGCTCAACCAGAATGGCACACCCGGTTGGTGCTCAACCCGAATGGCACACCTGGTTGGTGCTCAACCCGAATGGCACACCCGGTTGGTGCTCAACCCGAATGGCACACCCGGTTGGTGCTGAACCAGAATGGCACACCCGGTTGCTGCTGAACCAGAATGGCACACCCGGTTGCTGCTGAACCAGAATGGCACACCCGGTTGCTGCTGAACCAGAATGGCACACCCGGTTGGTGCTGAACCAGAATGGCACACCCGGTTGGTGCTGAACCAGAATGGCACACCCGGTTGGTGCTGAACCAGAATGGCACACCCGGTTGGTGCTGAACCAGAATGGCACACCCGGTTGCTGCTGAACCAGAATGGCACACCCGGTTGCTGCTGAACCAGAATGGCACACCCGGTTGGTGCTGAACCCGAATGGCACGCCCGGTTACTGCTGAACCAGAATGGTTGCTGCTGAACCAGAATGGCACGCCCGGTTGCTGCTGAACCAGAATGGCACGCCCGGTTGCTGCTGAACCAGAATGGCACGCCCGGTTGCTGCTGAACCAGAATGGCACACCCGGATGCTGCTGAACCAGAATAACACACACAGATGCTGCTGAACCCGAATGGCACACCCGGTTGCTGCTCAACCAGAATGGCACACCCGGTTGGTGCTCAATCCGAATGGCACACCCGGTTGGTGCTCACCCGAATGGCACACCCGGTTGGTGCTGAACCAGAATGGCACACCCGGTTGCTGCCGAACCAGAATGGCACACCCGGTTGGTGCTGAACCAGAATGGCACACCCGGTTGCTGCTGAACCAGAATGGCACGCCCGGTTGCTGCTGAACCAGAATGGCACGCCCGGTTGCTGCTGAACCAGAATGGCACACCCGGATGCTGCTGAACCAGAATGACACACACAGATGCTGCTGAACCCGAATTGCAAACCCGGTTGCTGCTGAACCAGAATGGCACACCCGGATGCTGCTGAACCAGAGTGACACACACAGATGCTGCTGAACCCGAATGGCACACCCGGTTGCTGCTGAACCAGAATGGCACGCCCGGTTGCTGCTGAACCAGAATGGCACGCCCGGATGCTGCTGAACCAGAATGGCACGCCCGGTTGCAATGCTCTGCTGATTTAGCCCTTTATGTTACTGATGAGCAATGGTCCTTTTCTCGTGTGCTTCCCAAGGAGAGTTCTGCTAATGGGAAGTATTGCCTGATCCATTTTAAATATTCACACAGAGCATATCACACCCCAGTTGGTCTCCTCAAACATGGCCTGGCACCTAACTCTGCCTGTCATGGGGTCGTGCCCCTGTGGCTGGCTTCATCTTGCTTGGTTGTCCTAAGATGGCGGCCTTCTGGGCTCAAGTCGTACAGTCCCAGGACATCATGGCGCGGTCCCCATCACTCCCACCTGCTCCTACTGGGGGTGAGAAGGAGGCTCCGAAACATTGTAGGAGACTGTAGGCGATGGCATCGCTCTTGAGTCAGAGACGGGTCACCCTGACATAGGGGAGATCGGGCCCCCCGGGTTTCAAAGGATAGTTGAAGGACATGGCTATGTGCAGTGACCCGGCTGAGTTTATGCTGAACTACTTCCGCCCACCCCTAGGCCAAGAGACCCCTGGGCCCTCTCCGAGGGAGTGTTCAGACTCTGGGTGAGCCTGCGTCATCGGTGGCCCTCGTTGCACTTTACTGTGGTTGCTATGCAGAGCTTGTGCCCTCATCATGACGCCCGGGTTTTATGCAGTTCTATGCACTGACAGGGAGAGTGAACTCTGGGAAGCGCAGGGAGGCGCAGCTCATGACTCTACACTGCTCTCAAGAGGAATCCAACACTCTGGGATGATGGGATCTCTTAGAATCTAGTTGGGCGCGATTTCTATTTTTATTCCAATGAAATTTGTAAAACAATAAAAAGAAAAGAAAAAAAGAAAAGACCTCTCAGCATCTTTGAATATCATTCCTGGTGAGTGATCCCTTTTCTTCCGCAGATCATAAGATGGCACCAGGGGCGTAGCTTTGGGGGTTGACAGCCCCCAAATGAATGCATTCTTGGTTTGCTAGTTTGGTCTGGTGGCCCTGAGTTGGGTCTGGTGGCCCTGAGTTGGGTCTGGTGGCCCTGAGTTGGGTCTGGTGGCACTGAGTTGGGTCCGGTGGCCCTGAGTTGGGTCCGGTGGCCCTGAGTTGGGTCCGGTGGCCCTGAGTTGGGTCTGGTGGCCCTGAGTTGGGTCCGGTGGTCCTGAGTTGGGTCCGGTGGTCCTGAGTTGGGTCCGGTGGTCCTGAGTTGGGTCCGGTGGCCCTGAGTTGGGTCCGGTGGCTCTGAGTTGGGTCCGGTGGCCCTGAGTTGGGTCCGGTGGTCCTGAGTTGGGTCCGGTGGCTCTGAGTTGGGTCCGGTGGCCCTGAGTTGGGTCCGGTGGCCCTGAGTTGGGTCTGGTGGCCCTGAGTTGGGTCTGGTGGCCCTGAGTTGGGTCTGGTGGCCCTGAGTTGGGTCTGGTGGCCCTGAGTTGGGTCCGGTGGCCCTGAGTTGGGTCCGGTGGCCCTGAGTTGAGTCCGGTGGCCGAGAGTTGAGTCCGGTGGCCGAGAGTTGGGTCCGGTGGCCGAGAGTTGGGTCCGGTGGCCCTGAGTTTGGTCCGGTGGCCCTGAGTTTGGTCCGGTGGCCCTGAGTTTGGTCCGGTGGCCCTGAGTTTGGTCCGGTGGCCCTGAGTTGGGTCCGGTGGCCCTGAGTTGGGTCCGGTGGCCCTGAGTTGGGTCCGGTGGTCCTGAGTTGGGTCTGCTATTTCTGTGTTGGTTGGAATGAAAGACAAAACAATGACCTTTGATGTAAACAGGAGACAGAGCGATAGAGACAGAGACACCCATCTGGTGGCTGAATTTCAAAATGTGAAACTAGATAACCTGGAATCAATACCAGCTTCCCTGCTTGTCCAAATTGTGTGATCCTAGGCAAACATTTTATTTCATGGAGCCTCCTTTTTCGGAGTCGATGGCTCCGGAGTCGATACTTCTTGAATCATACACCAAATCACCATCTGCCGCTTCAATCCATAAATAAAAGTGGGTAGACGCTGCACAGAGCTGTGTGAGGCACACAGTACACCGTACAGAGCTGTGTCAGGCACACAGGACACCGTACAGAGCTGTGTCAGGCACCCAGGACACCGTACAGAGCTGTGTCAGGCACACAGGATACCGTACAGAGCTGTGTCAAGCACACCGGACACCATACAGAGATGTGTAAGGCACACAGGACACCATACAGAGATGTGTAAGGCACACAGGACACCGTACAGAGCTGTGTAAGGCACACAGGACACCATACAGAGCTGTGTCAGGCGCACAACAGGACACCGTACTATAGCTGTGTCAGGCACACAGGACACCGTACAGAGCTGTGGCAGGCACACAGGACACCGTACAGAGCTGTGTCAGGCACACAGGACACCACACAGAGCTGTGTCAAGCACACAGGACACCATAAAGAGCTGTGCCAAGCACACAGGACACCACACAGAGCTGTGTCAGGCACACAGGACACCGTACAGAGCTGTGTCAAGCACGCAGAACACCGTACAGAGCTGTGTCGGGCACACAGGACACCGTACAGAGCTGTGTCAGGCACACAGGACACCATACAGAGCTGTGTCAGGCACACAGGACACCACACAGAGCTGTGTCAAGCACACAGGACACCATACAGAGCTGTGTCAGGCGCACAACAGGACACCGTACAGAGCTGTGTCAAGCACACAGGACACCATACAGAGCTGTGTAAGGCACACAGGACACCACACAGAGCTGTGTTAAGCACGCAGTACACCGTACAGAGCTGTGTCAGGCACACAGGGCACCGTACAGAGCTGTGTCAGGCACACAGGACACCATACAGACCTGTGTCAAGCACACAGGACACCACACAGACCTGTGCCCAGGACACCATACAGAGCTGTGCCAAGCACACAGGACACCGTACAGAGCTGTGTCAAGCAAACAGGACCCCAAACAGAGCTGTGTCAAGCACGCAGGACACCGTGCAGAGCTGTGTCAAGCACGCAGGACACCGTGCAGAGCTGTGTCAAGCACACAGGGCACCACACAGAGCTGTGTAAGGCACACAGGACACCACACAGAGCTGTGTCAAGCACGCAGGACACCGTACAGAGCTGTGTCAGGCACACAGGACACCGTACAGAGCTGTGTCAGGCACACAGGACACCGTACAGAGCTGTGTCCGGCACACAGGACACCTTACAGAGCTGTGTCAAGCACACAGGACACCGTACAGAGCTGTGTCGGGCACACAGGACACCGTACAGAACTGTGTCAGGCACATAGGACACCGTACAGAGCTGTGTCAGGCACACAGGACACCATACAGAGCTGTGTCAGGCACACAGGACACCGTACAGAGCTGTGTCAGGCACACAGGACACTGTACAGAGCTGTGTCAAGCACACAGGACACCGTACGAAGCTGTGCTAAGCACACAGGACACCATACGGAGCTGTGTAAGGCACACAGGACACCGTACAGAGCTGTGTCAAGCACGCAGGACACCGTACAGAGCTGTGTCAAGCACACAGGACACCACACAGAGCTGTGTAAGGCACACAGGACACCAAACAGAGCTGTGTCAAGCACGCAGGACACCACACGGAGCTGTGTAAGGCACACAGGACACCACACAGAGCTGTGTCAAGGTTGCAGGACACCGTACAGAGCTGTGTCAAGCACACAGGGCACCATACAGAGCTGTGTCAAGCAAAGAGGACACTGTAAAGAGCTGTGTCAGGCACACAGGACACCGTACAGAGCTGTGTCAGGCACACAGGACACCATACAGAGCTGTGTAAGGCACGCAGGATACCACACAGAGCTGTGTAAGGCACACAGGACACCAAACAGAGCTGTGTCAGGCACACAGGACACCGTACAGAGCTGTGTCAGGCAAACAGGACACCGCACAGACCTGTGCCAAGCAGACAGGACACCGTACAGAGCTGTGCCAAGCACACAGGACACCATATCGAGCTGTGTCAAGCAAACAGGACACCATACAGAGCTGTGTAAGGCACACAGGACACCAAACAGAGCTGTGTCAAGCACACAGGACACCGTACAGTGCTGTGTCAAGCACACAGGACACCGTACAGAGCTGTGTCAGGCACACAGGACACCACACACAGCTGTGTCAGGCACACAGGACACCACACAGAGCTGTGTCAGGCACACAGGACACCGTACAGAGCTGTGTCAGGCACACAGGACACCGTACAGAGCTGTGTCAGGCACACAGGACACCGTACAGAGCTGTGCCAAGCACACAGGACACCGTACAGAGCTGTGCCAAGCACACAGGACACCGTACAGAGCTGTGTCAAGCAAACAGGACACCATACAGAGCTGTGTAAGGCACATAGGGCTCCATACAGAGCTGTGTAAGGCGCACAGGACACCGTACAGAGCTGTGTCAGGCACACAGGACACCACACACAGCTGTGTCAGGCACACAGGACACCGTACAGAGCTGTGTCAGGCACACAGGACACCGTACAGAGCTGTGCCAAGCACACAGGACACCGTACAGAGCTGTGCCAAGCACACAGGACACCGTACAGAGCTGTGCCAAGCACACAGGACACCGTACAGAGCTGTGTCAAGCAAACAGGACACCATACAGAGCTGTGTAAGGCACATAGGGCTCCATACAGAGCTGTGTAAGGCGCATAGGACACCGTACAGAGCTGTCAAGAACGCAGGACACCGTACAGAGCTGTGTCAAGCACACAGGACACCGTACAGAGCTGTGTCAAGCACACAGGACACCGTACAGAGCTGTGTCAAGCACACAGGACACCATACAGAGCTGTGTAAGGCACACAGGACACCACACAGAGCTGTGTAAGGCACACAGGACACCACACAGAGCTGTGTAAGGCACACAGGACACCACACAGAGCTGTGTAAGGCACACAGGACACCGTACATATTGTGTCAGGCACACAGGACACCGTGCAGAGCTGTGTTAGGCACACAGGACACCGTACAGAGCTGTGTCAAGCACACAGGACATTGTACAGAGCAGTGTGAGGCACACAGGACACCATACAGAGCTGTGTCAGGCACACAGGACACCACACAGAGCTGTGTCAGGCACACAGGACACCACACAGAGCTGTGTAAGGCACACAGGACACCACACAGAGCTGTGTAAGGCACACAGGACACCATACAGAGCTGTGTAAGGCACACAGGACACGGTACAGAGCTGTGTAAGGCACATAGGGCACCATACAGAGCTGTGTAACGCGCACAGGACGCCGTACAGAGCTGTCAAGCACGCAGGACACCGTACAGAGCTGTGTCAAGCACACAGGACACCGTACAGAGCTGTGTCAGGCACACAGGACACCACACAGAGCTGTGTCGGGCACACAGGACACCGTACATATTGTGTCAGGCACACAGGACACCGTGCAGACCTGTGTCAGGCACACAGGACACCATACAGACCTGTGTCAAGCAAACGGGACACCATACAGAGCTGTGCCAGGCACACAGGACACCATACAGAGCTGTGCCAGGCACACAGGACACCGTACAGAGCTGTGTTAGGCACACAGGACACCGTACAGAGCTGTGTCAAGCACACAGGACATTGTACAGAGCAGTGTGAGGCACACAGGACACCATACAGAGCTGTGTCAGGCAAAGAGGACGCCATACAGAGCTGTGTCAAGCACACAGGACACCGCACAGAGCTGTGTCAAGCACATAGGACACCGCACAGAGCTGTGTCAGGCACACAGGACACCGCACTGAGCTGTGTCAGGCACGCAGGGCACCGTACAGAGCTGTGTCAAGCACACAGGACACCATACAGAGCTGTGTCAAGCACGCAGGACACCGAACATAGCTGTGTCAGGTACAGAGCTGTGTCAGGCACACAGGACACCGTACAGAGCTGTGTCGGGCACATAACAGACCACATGGAGCTGGGAGTTGTGTAGTATCTGGTACTGTGAGTGAGATGTACTGAAACTTTTTTTTTTTTGCAGACAAGCTGTTCTATATCTACACCTCCGGCACAACTGGGATGCCCAAAGCTGCCATAGTGGTGCACAGCAGGTGAGCACGTGGCTGGGGTTTGTGGAGAGAAGGGGGGGCTGTGAACAGGGTGGAAGGGGTAATCGATGCATGAGCGTGGTTTAGGAGAGCATAGGTGGAGTTGGTGTGAAGGAAAACACTGCTGGAGATTAAAAGAACTCACGTTGTGCAAGGAAGAGTGTGTGTAGGTGGTATTTAAGAGTGAAGGTGAGGGGTCGGTCACTCCTATGGATTCTTTTGACTCTGTCTCCAGCTGTAACTCTTTCCCACCTAATTGTGGCCTCTCTCTCTACAACTGTCTCTCTTATCTACCCTCATCTTGACATCTCTCCATCTCGGTCTATGGCTGTCACTCTTATCTACCTCATCTTGGACTCTGTCTACAGTTATCTTTCTTATCTACCTTATCTTGACCTCTCTCTCTTTCCCTCTCTGTTTACAGCTGTCCGTCATATCTACCTCATTTTGGACTCGCTCACCTTGTCTGTCTAAGGCTGCCACTCTTCTCTACCTCATCTTGAGCTCTCTCTCCCTTTCTCTCTATAGTTGTCACTATTCCCTACCTCATCTTGGCCTCTCTGACCTTCTCTATCTAAGGCTACCACTCTTGTCTATCTATTGCGGGTCCACTCATTTTACCTTCCCAGGCTCTTTAAGTCTGTCTCCTTGTTGTCTCTCTCGCTCTTTCTTACAGAAGCACTCTTCTCTCTGTGGTCTCTGTCCTTCGCTCTTTTCCCTACAGTACATTATTACTTCTGTCACCGTATGCTTGCTGACTCCTTCTCCTCCCTTCGGCTGCAGGTATTATCGCATGGCTGCTCTGGTGTATTATGGATTTGGTATGAGGTCTGATGACGTGGTGTACGACTGCCTCCCTCTGTATCACTCAGCAGGTAAGTGCAGCCTAACATCAGAGGTGCTTTTGCCGTGCTATCGATTGGGTAGGTAGGTAGGCAGCCTTCTTTTCAAATTGGCAGGTACTGTGGTTTTGTGGTGAGTGATGGCGAGACCTCGGTAAGTGCTGTTGTGTCCTGTGAGCTCCTGGTTGAGGTATCATGTGTTCCTTGGGGTGTGTGACTTTGGCTCACCCCGTTAGCTTGGATAACTAGATGGAAAGCCAGTGATTTTATGGTGGGGGTTTTCCAAAATGAATTATTTTCCACTGTCTATTCTAAAGGATAATAGTTGACAGCTCCAATTTAAGTGGATGGAGTCGCTCTTTAATGGCAATAGCGTTGAGCATTGAGTACTATCATTGTATCACCCTGAAATAAATGGCTTGGTCGAAAGGCTTAATTGTACCATAATGGATGGCTTGAGGGTGGTTTGTATCTCCTGGATGTGACTGGAACAAGCAGTGAAAGAGGCTGGTGATGCATACGCAGTTTCCTAGTGCTATGGCGGGTTTGGTGTCTTTTGAAACACTACGTAGAAGGACTGATGCCGCTACACCATGCCAAGTTTGGCTTGTTCATTCTCACCAGGTTAGGACTGATGATTGTGCTTTGGGTGTTTGTATTGCAGATTTGCAGCATAACAGCAACAACAAAATACATTATCCACTAAAATAATGGTGCTTGGGTATGTAGTGAACTGCTGGGATGGGTCACTAAAAGGCCTTCACATTTTTCTATTCCTGTGAGGGGGGTCACAGGATGTCTGTGCTCTACTTCTCATGTAGCAGATGTGCATCTGTCTGTATTTGTGCTCAGGTCTGCCTGCTTTGTGCTATTTGTTTCAATCCAGTTGAGCAAGAGTTGAAATGTAGTGTGTGAAAAGTTGACTTGTTTCCTGGGTGTATGTGTGGGGTAGATTCTATGTGTTGCTATTCAGAAGTGCAGTTGGTAACGCTGTCTATGTCAGACCCAGTTTGGGGTCCACAGGGCAAGCAGGGGTTACTGGGGCGCATCCGTGGGGGTTTGAGACCTGTTATCGCTGATGTCCCAGGGCTTTACCTAATACAGCGCTGCAAACTCTGTGCTAAGTATACCCTTTCCGCACATGACTGTCAGGGTAGCGAGGGTGCGCTGTCCAAGGCTTCTGGGAGGTGTATGAGGGCTAGCGTCTAGAGCTGAGACAATTATGCAACAGACAATAAATGCGGTCCAGCCCACGGCCTTTCTTTCTAGCAAAAGAGAAGTACTTTAATTACACATCAAAATGCAATGCTTCACAAAGCAAGGTAGTCAAGCACAGGGTTCTAATATGATTGTTAGGGGATTATGATCACAGACAATAAGTAGGTCAAGATTATGGAACCGGTGCAAGCTCACTATGGTGTGTGCACCCTTCTTGCTTCTGTAACCTGCAAATCATTTCACTTGTGTCCCTCTACTAAAAGTTCTTTCAGGGGTTCAATGTGTAAAAAGGAAAAATAACCATTTAATTGAGCAGAAGAGACACAGTCCATGTTCAGACTCACTTGGTTGGTTTACCTGAAGCATGGGGCACTCAGGAGTCTTCAGTGAGGCCCACAGACAGCAGCACCGTGAGCGGTCCTGCCTGTGGGTCAGAGCTCTGGTTCTGCTCAGCAGCTTTGTCTACTTTTTCCAGTGTCTGGTGAAGAATGTGGCAGCTCTTGCAAACCCGCCTCATAGGCCCATGAGGTCACATCACCCAAACCACAAGGATCTGCCCCACCGTTGGCAGTCACAGGTCCCCCGACTACAGTGTCGGCACCCAACTGAGTCCCCCTGAGTCTGCCCACTCAGTTACGAAGTCCTGGTCAGGTTGATAGTCACTCCCTCAGGCTGCCAGCCATGCAGGCGTACCGGCACTTGGTTTTGAAACTTTTGGAAAGCTGGGAGACCCATTCCTAGACCTGAGTAGGTGGTAAGTTATAGGCCTGGGCGGAGGTCGCAGAGTCACGATACGCGGATCTCCGTGAAATTCCGAAATAACTCAGCCGTGCTAAAAGGAGTTCCCCGAGCGGCAGAGTCTGGCACGTCGCGATATTTGTGCTGATTTTTTGCGGCAGGAGTTTCACCTGTGCTGTAAAATGTGTGCGAACGGCATCACGTGGAGTACCAGAGGCGCTGCTTCTTTCTGCTGTTTGAGTAAATTTTCTACTCTAGCGGCAGCTTCCTCAACGTGAGCGGCTGCTTTCTCAACTTGAGCGGTAGTGACCGCCCGTGTTCAGGAATCTTACTGGGAGGTGGTCTAGCACACGATTTCTCCCACTCGCCAACTTCACCTTGGCGTGCCGCGCAAGAGGAAAAAACTATGCGTCGCTTCGCTGAGTTTTTCAGAACTCCACATGGAGCGGGCAAAACACCACGAACTCCACCGGTGGAGTGGAATTCTTTGCTCACTCCTAGTCAGTTTGCTCCTTTGATTTAATCTCATCTTTCGGTCTGCTCCATGTTCTGGGCACAGTTGCTGACATTCTCACTCTTACTGGGGCATTATGAGACACATCCTTGGTGCAGGTCTTGGGTGTGTCTCATGTAACTGGCACACCATGAGAGACATTCACGGTGCGCATCCTGGGTGTGTCTCATGTTACTGGGGCACCATGAGGACATCCATGGCATGTATCTCATGTAACTGTGGCACCATGAGACTCGCCCACGATGTGGTTGCTGTGTGTGTCTCATGTCTCCGGGGCACCATGAGACGCGCCCACAGTGTGGGTGCTAGGCGTCTCATGTCTCCGAGGCACCATGAGACGCGCCCACAGTGTGGGTGCTAGGCGTCTCATGTCTCCGGGGCACCATGAGATGCTGCCACAGTGTGGGTGCTAGGCGTCTCATGTCCCCGGGGCACCATTCTGTCACGCCTGGACTATGGGAATGCCCTTTATCTTGGGGCCCCCAGCTCCACTTTCGCTAAACTCCAGACAGTACAAAACTGGGCAGCCAGAGTCCTAATGGATATCCCGAAACGCCAATCGGCAAAACCCGCCTTGAAACATCTCTACTGGCTACCCATCAGAGAGAGAGTTTACTTTAAGTCCATGTGCATAGTACACAGATCTTTAACAGGAAAGGGCCCTCTTATTAACCAATCGATTGCTCGGCCTTACCATGCTAACAGACCCCCCTTCGCTCAGACGATTTACATCTTGCAGCCATCCCTAGGATTCGGAAAGCAAGAAGCGGGAGCTGTCTGTTTTCCTACAACGCCCCTAAGTTCTGGAACACCCTCCCTCTTCAATTGCGCAAGGAACCCAATCACCTTACCTTTCGGAGGATGCTGAAAACCTGGCTATTTCCCTAGTTGGTCGGTTCTCTGCTGCTTGCTGCTATTAGCGCCTGGAGGCCCTCGGGTAGCCACCCGCTTTATAAATGCATTTTTCATTTCATTTCATTTTTCACCATGAGACGCGCCCACAGTGTGGGTGCTAGGCGTCTCATGTCTCCGGGGCACCATGAGACGCGCCCACAGTGTGGGTGCTAGGCGTCTCATGTCTCCGAGGCACCATGAGACTCGCCCACGATGTGGTTGCTGTGTGTGTCTCATGTCTCCGGGGCACCATGAGATGCGCCCACAGTGTGGGTGCTAGGCGTCTCATGTCTCCGGGACACCATGAGATGCGCCCACAGTGTGGGTGCTAGGCGTCTCATGTCTCCGGGGCACCATGAGACGCGCCCACAGTGTGGGTGCTAGGGGTCTCATGTCTCCGGGGCACCATGAGACGCGCCCACAGTGTGGGTGCTAGGCGTCTCATGTCTCCGGGGCACCATGAGACGCGCCCACAGTGTGGGTGCTAGGCGTCTCATGTCTCCGAGGCACCATGAGACTCGCCCACGATGTGGTTGCTGTGTGTGTCTCATGTCTCGCGGGCACCATGAGATGCGCCCACAGTGTGGGTGCTAGGCGTCTCATGTCTCCGGGACACCATGAGATGCGCCCACAGTGTGGGTGCTAGGCGTCTCATGTCTCCGGGGCACCATGAGACGCGCCCACAGTGTGGGTGCTAGGCGTCTCATGTCTCCGGGGCACCATGAGACGCGCCCACAGTGTGGGTGCTAGGCGTCTCATGTCTCCGGGGCACCATGAGACGCGGCCACAGTGTGGGTGCTAGGCGTCTCATGTCTCCGGGGCACCATGAGACGCGCCCACAGTGTGGGTGCTAGGCGTCTCATGTCTCCGGGGCACCATGAGATGCGCCCACAGTGTGGGTGCTAGGCGTCTCATGTCGCTGGGGTATTTGAAGCTCTGAGTATTGTTTTGCACTCTTACATTTCATTGCTCAGTGAGCTGGCCTTATTCTCTCTCTTTACGCTGCTAGGATAGTGCTTGGTTTTGTAGAAATCATCTCTAGGAGCTCTAAGCTGCTAAACGCTCTTATCTGGACATGTCTGTTTATTGGCGAGTGTGCCACCTCCTCAGCCTTGAACCCACTCCCATCTCTGCCCACAGGTAACATCGTGGGCATTGGGCAGTGCCTCCTGAACGGACTCACGGTGGTGATTAGAAGGAAGTTCTCTGCCTCCGGCTTCTGGGATGACTGTGTCAAGTACAACTGTACGGTAAGTGAGGGACACTACTTGGGGTTCAGTGAGTGAGGAGCGACTTGGGCACCCTGAGTAAGGAGTGACTAGGGGGTCGTGAGTGAGGTGTTACTAAGGGAACGGTAAGTGAGTAAATCCAGACATGGTGAGTGAGGAGTGACTTGGGGGCTCGGTGAGTGAGGAGTGACCTGGGGCTCGGTGAGTGAGGAGTGACCTGGGGCTCGGTGAGTGAGGAGTGACCTGGGGCTCGGTGAGTGAGGAGTGACCTGGGGCTCGGTGAGTGAGGAGCGACCTGGGGCTCGGTGAGTGAGGAGCGACCTGGGGCGACCTGGGGCTCGGTGAGTGAGGAGCGACCTGGGGCGACCTGGGGCTCGGTGAGTGAGGAGCGACCTGGGGCTCGGTGAGTGAGGAGCGACCTGGGGCTCGGTGAGTGAGGAGCGACCTGGGGCTCGGTGAGGGAGGAGTGACCTGGGGCTCGGTGTGTGAGGGGCGACTTGGGGTGAGATGAGTGAGGGCCAATCAGATGCATTTAATGAGGGGCCCTCAGGCGCACATTACCTAAGGGGGTCTCGCAGGGGACTCCCATTGTAGCCACTCTCTCCCCTGTAAAACGTCCCTTCTCCTCGACCTCTGTCTCTCCTTCCTCCTGCCTCTCCCCTCCGCCCTTGGCCTCGACCGCTTCCTTCTCATGTCCCTCCCTCGGCACCTGACCTTCCATCCTCGTGCTATTTCCTTCCTCGTGTCCCTCTTTGTAGGCCTGGTGTTCCTCACTCCTCATGTCCCTCTTTGTGTCCCTCTCTTTGTGGTCCTCACTTCTTATGTCCCTCATTGTAGGCCTCTGATGCTCCCTCGTTGTGTCCCTCCCTCTCTGTGGTCCTCACTCATGTCCCTCTTTGTGTCCCTCCCTCTCTGTGGTCCTCACTCCTCACGTTCCTCCTTGTAGGCCTCTGGTCCTCACTCCTCATGTCCCTCTTTGGGTCCCTCCTGTAATGAATGTGCTTTTCACTAAAAGGACACACCCAAACCCTGCACTCCCACCTGGGAGGCAAATTTACCACTGTACCTTTAAATAATGCACTTTGAGCAGCACCCCCTAAGGCGGGGAAAAGTCGCAGCACCCCCTTAGGCGAGGCAAGAAAACAAATTCAGGTGCATTTAAAATAACACACACAAGTTTATTAATGCAATGTTTAAAACGGTAGGCCAAATGTATCAGTAAATGCAGATTCCCAAGTATCAATTAACTACAATGAACAATTAAATGAGCAATTGAAATAAAATGCAGTATGTACAAATAGCAAAGAGTAGAAAATATATACAAAATGGTTAGTAACACTTCACCGATTGAAGTTGCATCATCCTTGCCAACTCAAGCTGGGGAAGCCCTTCAACAGCCCAGGAAGGAGTTCAATCAGGACTCAAGTTCCGTCACCTCCACAGCAATACGTCTATTCTGTGGTGAACTTCCACCTGGCCCCCGAAGGCTCCCAGCTTAAATATCATTACTAAACGTAAGACGAAGCTTCTAGAAAACCTCTCCCCCTTCTCATGAGAAAGTACCGAGCTGGCTGTGCCAGTCTGCGTCAAGGCCAAGACGGAGGCTTTCCAAGCTCCCATATTTTGACTTTGAGGCAGAGTTGCACATTCTACAGATAATATCCAGTTCACTCTGGTCAGTGAGGAGCGAAAAACAAGTGAAGAGCAGAAACCTGCCCTCTCCACTTTGCAGCTATGTGCGAGCAGCAAGGCAAAGCCAGAAAACAAGATGACATGAGGCCATGCAAAGCCAATAGTAAGAACTCATAATTCACAAAAGCTGAAGCAAGGCAAAGTCAGAAAACAAGATGACATGAGGCCATGTCAAAGCCAATAGTAAGCACTTATAATTCTCATAACCCAAACAACTTGCAAGCACTGCTGTGCACGCAGAAGCAAGGCAAAGTCAGAAAACAAGATGACATGAGGCCATGTCAAAGCCAATAGTAAGCACTTATAATTCTCATAACCCAAACAACTTGCAAGCACTGCTGTGCACGCAGAAGCAAGGCAAAGTCAGAAAACAAGATGACATGAGGCCATGTCAAAGCCAATAGTAAGCACTTATAATGTACAACACCGAGCACATGTGTGCATCACTGCCCACAACGCTGCACTTCGAAACCAAAGAGTACATTCCACACCTCTCTCTCCCTCTCACGCTTTCAAATGCACATCCCAAACACTCGGCTCCTGGCAAGACTGTTCTACTCCGTGACAGCTCCCACTGAAGACAGCAAGATTACAAGAAAGAAGAGAAGCAGGCATATGCAGGACCGTCTCGTATATTAAGGCTAGGGTAAAATAACACAGTAAAGTCAATTAAAATGGTGGTAGTTGAAGGTCATCATAGGGTGCCAAACCACAAAAGTGCCTCTTTCACTACACCTCCCTCTCTGTGGTCCTCACTCCTCATGTCCCTCCTTGTAGTCCTCGGGTCCTCCCTCGTTGTGTCCCTCCCTCTTTGTGGTCCTCACTCCCCATGTCCCTCTTTGTGTCCCTCCCTCTTTGTGGTCCTCACTTCTTATGTCCCTCATTGTAGGCCTCTGATGCTCCCTCGATGTGTCCCTCCCTCTCTGTGGTCCTCACTCCTCATGTCCCTCTTTGTGTCCTTCCCTCTCTGTGGTCCTCACTCCTCGCGTCCCTCCTTGCAGTCCTCGGGTCCTCCCTCGTTGGGTCCCTCCCTCTCTGTGGTCCTCACTCCTCATGTCCCTTCTTTGTGTCCCTCCCTCTCTGTGGTCCTCACTCCTCATGTCCCTTCTTTGTGTCCCTCCCTCTTTGTGGTCCTCACTTCTTATGTCCCTCATTGTAGGCCTCTGAAGCTCCCTCGCTGTGTCCCTCCCTCTCTGTGGTCCTCACTCCTCATGTCCCACTTTGTGTCCCTCCCTCTCTGTGGTCCTCACTCCTCACGTCCCTCCTTGTGTCCTTCCCTCTCTGTGGTCCTCACTCCTCATGTCCCTCTTTGTGTCCTTCCCTCTCTGTGGTCCTCACTCCTCGCGTCCCTCCTTGCAGTCCTCGGGTCCTCCCTCGTTGGGTCCCTCCCTCTCTGTGGTCCTCACTCCTCATGTCCCTTCTTTGTGTCCCTCCCTCTCTGTGGTCCTCACTCCTCATGTCCCTCTTTGGGTCCCTCCCTCTCTGTGGTCCTCACTCCTCACGTCCCTCCTTGTAGTCCTCGGGTCCTCCCTCTTTGTGTCCCTCCCTCTGTGGTCCTCACTCCCCATGTCCCTCTTTGTGTCCCTCCCTCTTTGTGGTCCTCACTTCTTATGTCCCTCATTGTAGGCCTCTGAAGCTCCCTCGCTGTGTCCCTCCCTCTCTGTGGTCCTCACTCCTCATGTCCCACTTTGTGTCTCTCCCTCTCTGTGGTCCTCACTCTTCATGTCCCTTCTTTGTGTCCCTCCCTCTCTGTGGTCCTCACTCCTCACGTCCCTCCTTGTGTCCCTCCCTCTCTGTGGTCCTCACTCCTCATGTCCCACTTTGTGTCCCTCCCTCTCTGTGGTCCTCACTCCTCATGTCCCTCCTTGTAGGCCTCGGGTCCTCCCTCCTTGGGTCCCTCCTAGCTTCCTCTACTCCAGCTCTTGTTGATCCAGCAGTTCTTCATTCTTCCGGCAGAGGGCGCCGCAGGATCAATCCTGAACACTATTTTATTTTGAGCTTCCCCTATGCCTGATCCCCGGATCCCCATTCCTCTTTCGGGGTCACAGCATGCTAGAGGTACACGTCTGAGGGGCTTCACACATTAGGGGTACAGGCCCCTCTCTTCCTGATGGAGATACCAGATTCGGGGTCAGGCAGTGATGAGCCCCGCCTGGTTTGGGGTGCACACTCTTGGGGCTTGCACTGCATGGATTGGGGGAGCCGAGGCGCAGCGGGTGTCATGAATCACCAGGTTACCAGTCACACCCCGCTTAGGGGTGGGGGGGTGAGGGGGGCGGAGAGGTCCTCTGGGGTCACACCTCGTCCAGAGGACACTTCTTTGGTGTTACATTCGGTTAGGATATCTCACTAGGTTAAAGGTCACGCCACGTTAGGGGGTTATACCAAGTTAGAGGTTGAAGGTGGAGGGTATAGCCAGGTTAGGAGGTTCCCCAGATCCTTGCGGGGAGGGGGGGTCGCACCAAAGAGGGGCCACATCGTCAGGACAACACTCTTCCAGGTAGGTTGTGAGGGGACCAGGCTAGAGTCTCTCTCTTCCTGTGGGGGCTGCAGTGGGTCAGAGGTCCTACACTCTTCCTGTGGAGGTTGCACTGGATCAGGGGTCCTACACTCTTCCTCTGGGGGCTGCACTGGGTTGGGGTCCTACACTCTCCCTGTGGGGGCTGCACTGGGTCAGGGGTCCTACACTCTTCCTGTGGGGGTGCACTGGGTTGGGGTCCTACACTCTCCCTGTGGGGGCTGCTGTGGGTCAGGGGTCCTACACTCTTCCTGTGGGGTGCACTGGGTTGGGGTCCTACACTCTTCCTGTGGAGGTTGCACTGGATCAGGGGTCCTACACTCTTCCTGTGGGGGCTGCAGTGGGTCAGGGGTCCTACACTCTTCCTGTGGGGGTGCACTGGGTTGGGGTCCTACACTCTTCCTGTGGGGGCTGCACTGGGTCAGGGGTCCTACACTCTTCCTGTGGGGGTTGCACTGGGTCAGGGGTCCTACACTCTTCCTGTGGGGGCTACAGTGGGTTAGGGGTCGGACACTCTCCCTGTGGGGGCTGCACTGGGTTAGGGGTCGTACACTCTTCCTGGGGGGCTGCACTGGGTCAGGGGTCCTACACTCTCCCTGTGGGGGCTGCACTGGGTCAGGGGTCCTACACTTTTCCTGTGGGGGTTGCACTGGGTCAGGGGTCCTACACTCTTCCTGTGGAGGTTGCACTGGATCAGGGGTCCTACACTCTTCCTGTGGGGGCTGCAATGGGTCAGGGGTCCTACACTCTTCCTGTGGGGGCTGCACTGGGTTGGGGTCCTACACTCTTCCTGTGGGGGTGCACTGGGTTGGGGTCCTACACTCTTCCTGTGGGGGCTGCACTGGGTCAGGGGTCCTACACTCTTCCTGTGGGGGCTGCACTGGGTTGGGGTCCTACACTCTCCCTGTGGGGGCCTGCACTGGGTTAGGGGTCGTACAGTCTTCCTGTGGGGGCTGCAGTGGGTTAGGGGTCGTAAACTCTTCCTGTGGGGGCTGTACTGGGTTAGGGGTCGTACACTCTTCCTGTGGGGGGCTGTACTGGGTTAGGGGTCCTGCACTCTTCCTGTGGGGGCTGTACTGGGTTGGGGGTCGTACACTCCTACTGTAGGGCCTGTACCGGGTTAGGGGTCCTACACTCTTCCTGTGGGGGCTGTACTGGGTTAGGGGTCCTACACTCTTCCTGTGGAGGTTGCACTGGATCAGGGGTCCTACACTCTTCCTGTGGAGGTTGCACTGGGTCAGGGGTCCTACACTCTTCCTGTGGAGGTTGCACTGGATCAGGGGTCCTACACTCTTCCTCTGAGGGCTGCACTGGGTTAGGGGTCCTACACTCTTCCTCTGAGGGCTGCACTGGGTTAGGGGTCCAACACTCTTCCTGTGGGGGTGCACTGGGTTGGGGTCCTACACTCTTCCTGTGGAGGTTGCACTGGATCAGGGGTCCTACACTCTTCCTCTGAGGGCTGCACTGGGTTAGGGGTCCTACACTCTTCCTCTGAGGGCTGCACTGGGTTAGGGGTCCTACACTCTTCCTGTGGGGGCTGCACTGGGTCAGGGGTCCTACACTCTTCCTCTGAGGGCTGCACTGGGTTAGGGGTCCAACACTCTCCCTGTGGGGGCTGCACTGGGTATGGGGTCCTACACTCTTCCTGTGGGGGTGCACTGGGTTGGGGTCCTACACTCTTCCTGTGGGGGCTGCACTGGGTCAGGGGTCCTACACTCTTCCTGTGGGTGTGCACTGGGTTGGGGTCCTACACTCTTCCTGTGGAGGTTGCACTGGGTCAGGGGCCCTACACTCTTCCTGTGGAGGTTGCACTGGGTTAGGGGTCCAACACTCTTCCTGTGGAGGTTGCACTGGGTCAGGGGTCCTACACTCTTCCTCTGGGGGTTGCACTGGGTCAGGGGTCCTACACTCTTCCTCTGGGGGTTGCACTGGGTCAGGGGTCCTACACTCTTCCTCTGGGGCTGCAGTGGGTCAGGGGTCCTACACTCTTCCTGTGGAGGTTGCACTGGGTCAGGGGCCCTACACTCTTCCTGTGGAGGTTGCACTGGGTCAGGGGTCCTACACTCTTCCTGTGGGGGCTGTACTGTGTTAGGGGTCCTACACTCTTCCTCTGGGGGCTGCACTGGGTCAGGGGTCCTGGACTCTTACTGAAGGGGCTGCACTGTGTTAGGGGTCCAACACTCTTCCTGTGGGGGCTGCACTGGGTTAGGGGTCCAACACTCTTTCTGTGGGGGTGCAGTAGATTAGGGGTCCTAAACTCTCCCTGTGGGGGCTGCACTGGGTTAGGGGATGTACACTCTTCCTGGGGGGCTGCACTGGGTTAGGGGTCGTACACTCTCCCTGTGGGGCCTGCACCGAGTTAGGGGTCCTACACTCTCCCTGTGGGGCCTGCACCGAGTTAGGGGTCCTACACTCTTCCTGTGGGGCCTGCACTGGGTTAGGGGTCGTACAGTCTTCCTGTGGGGGCTGCAGTGGGTTAGGGGTCGTAAACTCTTCCTGTGGGGGCTGTACTGGGTTAGGGGTCGTACACTCTTCCTGTAGGGCCTGTACCGGGTTAGGGGTCCTACACTCTTACTGTGGGGGCTGTACTGGGTTAGGGGTCCTACACTCTTACTGTAGGGGCTGTACTGGGTTAGGGGTCGTACACTCTTACTGTAAGGGCTGTACTGGGTATGGGGTCCTACACTTACTGTATTGGCTGTACTGGGTTAGGGGTCCTGCACTCCTCCTGTGGGGCTGTACTGTGTTGGGGGTCCTACACTCCTACTGTTTGGGTCGCATCAGGTTATGGGTACTCGTTTCCTGAGGTGGTTGTACCAGGTTAGGGGCTGCACCAGTTTAGGGGGCTGTTTCCCTGTGGATGTCGCGTAGGTTACAGGGGGCTTCAGGTTAGGCGCTACATCAGGATAAGGGATTCTCTTCCTGTGTAGGGCGCCCCCGGTTAGGAATAAGATAAGCCCGCTCTCACAGTAATCCTGTTTTTTTCTTCCCCAGATTGTCCAGTACATCGGTGAGATTTGTCGGTACCTCTTGAACCAGCAGCACCGGGATGTGGAGCGGCGGCACCGGGTGCGCATGGCACTCGGCAACGGGCTGCGCCCATCCATCTGGAGGGAGTTTATGGCACGCTTCTGTGTGCTCCAGGTGGCTGAGTTCTACGGGGCCACTGAGTGCAACTGCAGCTTGGGCAACTTCGACAACAACGTGAGTGTGGGAGAGGGGGTGCTGGGTGGGACTGCGGGGCGAGCAGATCCCTGGGGGACAGATTAGTCCAGTCCTGGGACTGCGGGGTGAGCAGGCTCCTGGGGGACAGGCTAGTTTAGTCGTGGGACTGCAGGGCCAGCAGGTCCCTGGGGGACAGATTAGTCCAGTTGTGGGACTGCGAGGCGAACAGGTCCCTGGGGAACAGACTAGTCTAGTTGTGGGACTGCGGGGCGCGGAGATCCCTGGGGGACAGATTAGTGCAGTCCTGGGACTGCGGCGCGAGCAGTTCCCTGGGGAACAGACTAGTCTAGTGGTGAGACTGTGGGGCGAGCAGGTTCCTTGGGAACAGACTAGTCCAGTTTTGGGACTGCGGGCGAGCAGGTCTCTGGGGAACAGACTAGTCCAGTTGTGGACTCTGGGATGAGCAGATCTCTGGGGGACGGACTTGTCCAGTTGTGGAACTGCGAGGCGAGCAGGTCCCTCAGGGACAGACTAGTCCAGTCGTTGGACTGCGGGCGAGCAGGTCCCTGGGGAACAGACTAGTCCAGTTGTGGGACTGCAGGGCGAGCAGGTCCCTGGGGAACAGACTAGTCTAGTCGTGGGACTGCAGGGCTAGCAGGTCCCTGGGGAACAGACTAGTCCAGTCGTGGGACTGCGGGGCGAGCAGGTCCTTGGGGACAGACTAGTCCAGTTGTGGGACTGCGAGGCGAGCAGGTCCCTGAGGGACAGACTAGTCCAGTTGTTGGACTGCGGGTGAGCAGGTCCCTGGGGAACAGACTAGTCTAGTCGTGGGACTGCAGGGCCAGCAGGTCCCTGGGGGACAGATTAGTCGAGTCGTGGGACTGCGAGGCGAACAGGTCCCTGCGGGACAGACTATCCAGTCGTGGAACTAGGGGGCGAGCAGATCCCTGGGGGACAGATTAGTGCAGTCCTGGAACTGCGGGGCGAGCAGATCCCTGGGGGACAGATTAGTGCAGTCCTGGGACTGCGGCGCGAGCAGTTCCCTGGGGAACAGACTAGTCTAGTGGTGAGACTGTGGGGCGAGCAGGTTCCTTGGGAACAGACTAGTCCAGTTTTGGGACTGCGGGCGAGCAGGTCTCTGGGGAACAGACTAGTCCAGTTGTGGGACTGCAGGGCTAGCAGGTCCCTGGGGAACAGACTAGTCCAGTTGTGGGACTGCGGGGTGAGCAGGCTCCTGGGGAATAGACTAGTCCAGTTGTGGGACTCGGGGATGAGCAGATCTCTGGGGGACGGACTTGTCCTGTTGTGGAACTGCGAGGCGAGCAGGTCCCTCAGGGACAGACTAGTCCAGTCGTTGGACTGCGGGCGAGCAGGTCCCTGGGGAACAGACTAGTCCAGTTGTGGGACTGCAGGGCGAGCAGGTCCCTGGGGAACAGACTAGTCTAGTCGTGGGACTGCAGGGCTAGCAGGTCCCTGGGGAACAGACTAGTCCAGTCGTGGGACTGCGGGGCGAGCAGGTCCTTGGGGACAGACTAGTCCAGTTGTGGGACTGTGGGATGAGCAGATCTCTGGTGGACTGACTTGTCCAGTTGTGGAACTGCGAGGCGAGCAGGTCCCTGAGGGACAGACTAGTCCAGTTGTTGGACTGCGGGTGAGCAGGTCCCTGGGGAACAGACTAGTCTAGTCGTGGGACTGCAGGGCCAGCAGGTCCCTGGGGGACAGACTATCCAGGCGTGGAACTAGGGGGCGAGCAGATCCCTGGGGGACAGATTAGTGCAGTCCTGGAACTGCGGGGCGAGCAGATCCCTGGGGGACAGATTAGTGCAGTCCTGGGACTGCGGCGTGAGCAGTTCCATGGGGAACAGACTAGTCTAGTGGTGAGACTGTGGGGCGAGCAGGTTCCTTGGGAACAGACTAGTCCAGTTTTGGGACTGCGGGCGAGCAGGTCTCTGGGGAACAGACTAGTCCAGTTGTGGGACTGCAGGGCTAGCAGGTCCCTGGGGAACAGACTAGTCCAGTGGTGGGACTGCGGGGTGAGCAGGCTCCTGGGGAATAGACTAGTCCAGTTGTGGGACTCGGGGATGAGCAGATCTCTGGGGGACGGACTTGTCCAGTTGTGGAACTGCGAGGCGAGCAGGTCCCTCAGGGACAGACTAGTCCAGTCGTTGGACTGCGGGCGAGCAGGTCCCTGGGGAACAGACTAGTCCAGTGGTGGGACTGTGGGGCGAGCAGGTTTCTTGGGAACAGACTAGTCCAGTTTTGGGACTGCGGGGGAGCAGGTCTCTTGGGGAACAGACTAGTCCAGTTGTGGGACTGCAGGGCGAGCAGGTCCCTGGGGAACAGACTAGTCCAGTTGTGGGACTGCGGGGCTAGCAGGTCCCTGGGGAACAGACTAGTCCAGTCGTGGGACTGTGGGGCGAGCAGGTCCTTGGGGACAGACTAGTCCAGTTGTGGGACTGTGGGATGAGCAGATCTCTGGGGGACAGACTTGTCCAGTTGTGGAACTGCGAGGCGAGCAGGTCCCTGAGGGACAGACTAGTCCAGTGGTGGGACTGTGGGGCGAGCAGGTTTCTTGGGAACAGACTAGTCCAGTTTTGGGACTGCGGGGGAGCAGGTCTCTTGGGAACAGACTAGTCCAGTTGTGGGACTGCAGGGCGAGCAGGTCCCTGGGGAACAGACTAGTCCAGTTGTGGGACTGCGGGGCTAGCAGGTCCCTGGGGAACAGACTAGTCCAGTCGTGGGACTGTGGGGCGAGCAGGTCCTTGGGGACAGACTAGTCCAGTTGTGGGACTGTGGGATGAGCAGATCTCTGGGGGACAGACTTGTCCAGTTGTGGAACTGCGAGGCGAGCAGGTCCCTGAGGGACAGACTAGTCCAGTCGTTGGACTGCGGGCGAGCAGGTCCCTGGGGAACAGACTAGTCTAGTCGTGGGACTGCAGGGCCAGCAGGTCCCTGGGGGACAGACTAGTCCAGTCGTGGGACTGCGAGGCGAACAGGTCCCTGGGGAACAGACTATCCAGTCGTGGAACTGCGGGGCGTGCAAATCCCTGGGGGACAGATTAGTACAGTCCTGGGACTGTGGGGCGAGCAGATCCCTGGTGGACAGATTAGTCTAGTGGTGGGACTGTGGGCGAGCAGGTTCCTTGGGAACAGACTAGTCCAGTTTTGGGACTGCGGGCGAGCAGGTCTCTGGGGAACAGACTAGTCCAGTTGTGGGACTGTAGGGCGAGCAGGTCCCTGGGAACAGACTAGTCCAGTTGTGGGACTGATGGGCTAGCAGGTCTCTGGGGAACAGACTAGTCCAGTTGTGGGATTGCGGGGCGAGCAGGTCCTTGGGGACAGACTAGTCCAGTTGTGGTACTGTGGGATGAGCAGATCTCTGGGGGACAGACTTGTCCAGTTGTGGAACTGCGAGGCGAGCAGGTCCCTGAGGGACAGACTAGTCCAGTCGTGGGACTGCAGGGCCAGCAGGTCCCTGGGGGACAGATTAGTCCAGTAGTGGGACTGCGAGGCGAACAGGTCCCTGGGGGACAGACTATCCAGTCGTGGAACTGCGGGGCGAGCAGATCCCTGGGGGACAGATTAGTGCAGTCCTGGGACTGCGGCGCGAGCAGTTCCCTGGGGAACAGACTAGTCTAGTGGTGGGACTGTGGGGCGAGCAGGTTCCTTGGGAACAGACTAGTCCAGTTTTGGGACTGCGGGCGAGCAGGTCTCTGGGGAACAGACTAGTCCAGTTGTGGGTCTGCAGGGCGAGCAGGTCCCTGGGGAACAGACTAGTCCAGTTGTGGGACTGCGGGGCTAGCAGGTCCCTGGGGAACAGACTAGTCCAGTCGTGGGACTGCTGGGCGAGCAGGCTCCTGGGGGACAGACTAGTCCAGTTGTTGCTTTCTGAGGTTGGAGGCTTGGGACCCTCGCACCTCAAGTGGTAAGAACATGTGTTTAAATTTAATCTTCGAAGACTTCGGCTCGAGGCATGATGCATGTATGGAATCAGGGGCTGCCAATTTCCATGACCCATCTCAGTCTTCGTGTGGCACTGCTGGGGACAGGGACATCTTAAGGGTTTTGGGGGCCCCAGGGGCCAATCGTATTTTGGGGACCCCTGTTTTGAAAAGCTTTGATTTTATGTTCCAGTTTCAGCTCTTTCATGCCGTCTTTGGCCTGGTCACTGACAGTACACAGGCACACTGGTCCAAATTCTAAATGTGTTTACATCCAATATTCAGGGATAGTGACGTGTTTTCAATATTGTAACACAGCAGCAGCTCACTAATATTACTGCAAGTAATCTCTGTGACCCCCGCCCATTTCTCATCTGTGAGGTCCTGTTTTTTATCTAAAAACTTTTTTATGGATGTTGCATGAAATACAAACGCTACTTTTCTCTGCAAATGCTCCTTAATAAACTCTCACACATCACCGACAATAAAAATACATTTAAGGAAAAAGGGTATTTAAAACAATATGTTTAAGAATTAATTAAGGCCATCAGGGCGAGACTCAGCAGACAAGAACTGGCCCCATCAGGACGCTCCCTGAAAGCCTGGTGCCCTGGGCCCACTTTGCCCATGCCTTCAAATGTCCCTGGCTAGGGGACGCTGTACTCACAAGGGTGCAGGGTAACAATCGATAAAAGACTCTGCCATGGGGTCTCACTTCTATGGAGGCGGCTGCATCCCGGGCTGTCTTGTCTGAGCAATGTTGGTGGCCTTCTAACTTAGAAAACTGATAGACCAGCTTTGTCTAACAGATTGACACCAAGCAAACTAGAATTACTTATTAATATTCAATTTATTTAATGCTTTTCCCCTGACTTTGGGGAAAAGATTGAAATGGCTAAAAGTGTTAAGCGCCTTGCAGGGTGAGGGGTAAAAGAAGCCAGGATACAAGACAACAGTTTGAGATGTAAACATAGTAACAGATGGTGGTCGTTCAATGTATCTGTAAGGACTCAGGATCTGATGGAGATCACAAATAGATCTCATATTGTCCCTCAAGGTGTTCAACGCAACACCAAACATTACAAATGAAAGAAAGGTTGTGTGTATCACACAGAGTAGGTAGGTGAGAGGGGGTGAAACTATTCACTGTAGGAACTGGTGATTCGAAGTGTATCGAAGTCAAACCAATTAGTCCATATTCAAAATCATCTCAATGCAAAACTGCGCGCATGCGAAGAGTAAGATTGTGAAATCTTTATTCACCCAAGTCTCTGGGGTACTTGGACACAGCGATGTTCTGTTCAGCAGCGGCACTCGCGGTCTAAGCACAACAGTGCCTTATATATTCCACTCATCGACAATATCATAAGGTAGGGCTCCCTCTTTTCATGCAGCATTCTCCTAGTTAAGCCGGAACTCGTTCTGTAGCATCTTTCCTTGATCTCCTCTAGTGTTCTCCTAGGTAAGCTGTAGCTCTTTCTATAGCATCTTTCCTTGATCTCCATCCAGCGTTCTCCTAGGTAAGTTGTAGCTCTTTCTATAGCATCTTTCCTTGATCTCCTCCAGTGTTCTCCTAGGTAAGCTGTAGCTCTTTCTATAGCATCTTTCCTTGATCTCCTCCAGTGTTCTCCTAGGTAAGCCGTAGCTCTTTCTGTAACATCTTTCCTTAATCTCCATCCAGGGTTCTCCTAGGTAAGCCGTAGCTCTTTCTATAGCATCTTTCCTCGTTCTCCATCCAGCGTTCTCCTAGGTAAGCCGTAACTCGTTCTATAGCATCTTTCCTTGATCTCCATCCAGCGTTCTCCTAGGTAAGCCCTAGCTCTTTCTATAGCATCTTTCCTCGATCTCCATCCTGCGTTCTCCTAGGTAAGCCGTAACTCGTTCTGTAGCATCTTTTCTTGATCTCCATCCAGCGTTCTCCTAGGTAAGCCGTAGCTCTTTCTATAGCATCTTTCTTCGATCTCTATCCAGCGTTCTCCTAGGTAAGCCGTAACTCGCTCTGTAGCATCTTTCCTTGATCTCCATCCAGCGTTCTCCTAGGTAAGCCGTAACTCGTTCTGTAACATCTTTCCTTGATCTCCATCCAGCGTTCTCCTAGGTAAGCTGTAACTCTTTCTGTAGCATCTTTCCTTGATCTCCATCCAACGTTCTCCTGGGTAAGCCGTAGCTCTTTCTGTAGCATCTTTCCTTGATCGCCATCCAGCGTTCTCCTGGGTAAGCCATAACTCTTTCTGTAGCATCTTTCCTTGATCTCCATCCAGCGTTCTCCTAGGTAAGCCATAACTCTTTCTATAGCATCTTTCCTCGATCTCCATCCAGCGTTCTCCTAGGTAAGCCGTAACTCGTTCTGTAGCATCTTTCCTTGTTCTCCATCCAGCGTTCTCCTAGGTAAGCTGTAACTCTTTCTGTAGCATCTTTCCTTGATCTCCATCCAGCGTTCTCCTAGGTAAGCCGTAGCTCTTTCTATAGCATCTTTCCTTGATCTCCTCCAGTGTTCTCCTAGGTAAGCCGTAGCTCTTTCTGTAACATCTTTCCTTAATCTCCATCCAGGGTTCTCCTAGGTAAGCCGTAGCTCTTTCTATAGCATCTTTCCTCGTTCTCCATCCAGCGTTCTCCTAGGTAAGCCGTAACTCGTTCTATAGCATCTTTCCTTGATCTCCATCCAGCGTTCTCCTAGGTAAGCCCTAGCTCTTTCTATAGCATCTTTCCTCGAACTCCATCCTGCGTTCTCCTAGGTAAGCCGTAACTCGTTCTGTAGCATCTTTTCTTGATCTCCATCCAGCGTTCTCCTAGGTAAGCCGTAGCTCTTTCTATAGCATCTTTACTTGATCTCCATCCAGCGTCCTCCTAGGTAAGCCGTAGTTCTTTCTATAGCATCTTTCCTTGATCCCTATCCAGTGTTCTCCTAGGTAAGCTGTAACTCGTTCTGTAGTATCTTTCCTTGATCTCCATCCAGCGTTCTCCTAGGTAAGCTGTAACTCGTTCATTAGCATCTTTCCTTGATCTCCATCCAGCGTTCTCCTAGGTAAGCCATAGCTCTTTCTATAGCATCTCTCCTCGATCTCCATCCAGCGTTCTCCTAGGTAAGCCGTAACTCATTCTGTAACATCTTTCCTTGATCTCCATCCAGCGTTCTCCTAGGTAAGCCGTAGCTCGCTCTGTAGCATCTTTCCTTAATCTCCATCCAGCGTTTTCCTAGGTAAGCTGTAGCTTGCTCTGTAGCATCTTTCCTTGATCTCCATCCAGCGTTCTCCTAGGTAAGCTGTAACTCGTTCTGTAGCATCTTTCCTTGATCTGATCTCCATCCAGCGTTCTCCTAGGTAAGCCGTAGCTCTTTCTATAGCATCTTTCCTCGATCTCCATCCAGCGTTCTCCTAGGTAAGCCGTAACTCGTTCTGTAACATCTTTCCTTGATCTCCATCCAGCGTTCTCCTAGGTAAGCTGTAACTCTTTCTGTAGCATCTTTCCTTGATCTCCATCCAGCGTTCTCCTAGGTAACCCGTAGCTCTTTCTATAGCATCTTTCCTCGATCTCCATCCAGCATTCTCCTAGGTAAGCCGTAACTCGTTCTGTAACATCTCTCCTTGATCTCCATCCAGCGTTCTCCTAGGTAAGCCGTAGCTCGCTCTGTAGCATCTTTCCATGATCTCCATCCAGCGTTCTCCTAGGTAAGCCGTAGCTCTTTCTATAGCATCTTTCCTTGATCTCCATCCAGCGTCCTCCTAGGTAAGCCGTAGCTCTTTCTGTAGCATCTTTCCTTGATCCCTATCCAGTGTTCTCCTAGGTAAGCTGTAACTCGTTCTGTAGCATCTTTCCTTGATCTCCATCCAGCGTTCTCCTAGGTAAGCCGTAGCTCTTTCTGTAGCATCTTTCCTTGATCCCTATCCAGCGTTCTCCTAGGTAAGCTGTAACTCGTTCTGTAGCATCTTTCCTTGATCTCCATCCAGCGTTCTCCTAGGTAAGCCTTAGCTCTTTCTATAGCATCTTTCCTTAATCTCCATCCAGCGTTTTCCTATGTAAGCTGTAGCTTGCTCTGTAGCATCTTTCCTTGATCTCCATCCAGCGTTCTACTAGGTAAGCTGTAACTCTTTCTGTAGCATCTTTCTTTGATCCCTATCCAGCGTTCTCCTAGGTAAGCTGTAACTCGTTCTGTAGCATCTTTCCTTGATCTGATCTCCATCCAGCGTTCTCCTAGGTAAGCCGTAGCTCTTTCTATAGCATCTTTCCTCGATCTCCATCCAGCGTTCTCCTAGGTAAGCCGTAACTCGTTCTGTAACATCTTTCCTTGATCTCCATCCAGCGTTCTCCTAGGTAAACCGTAGCTCGCTCTGTAGCATCTTTCCTTGATCTCCATCCATCGTTCTCCTGGGTAAGCCGTAGCTTGCTCTGTAGCATCTTTCCTTGATCTCCATCCAGCGTTCTCCTACGTAAGCTGTAACTCTTTCTGTAGCATCTTTCCTTGATCTCCTCCATTGTTCTCCTAGGTAAACCGTAGCTCTTTCTGTAGCATCTTTCCTTGATCTCCATCCAGCCTTCTCCTAGGTAAGCCGTAGCTCTTTCTATAGCATCTCTCCTCGATCTCCATCCAACGTTCTCCTAGGTAAGCCGTAACTCATTCTGTAGCATCTTTCCTTGATCTTCATCCAGCGTTCTCCTGGGCAAGCCGTAGCTCGCTCTGTAGCATCTTTCCTTGAGCACCATCCAGCTTCTCCTAGGTAAGCCGTTTCTCGCTCTGTAGCATCTTTCCTTGATCTCCATCCAGCGTTCTCCTAGGTAAGCCGTAGCTTTTTTTCTGTAGCATCTTTCCTTGATCTCCATCCACCATTCTCCTAGGTAAGCCGTAACTCTGTTCGAGGCATGTGTGCTGTAGATACACATGCTTTGCATACAAATGCCATCTAGTGTTAGGTCCGGATGTTTGCAAGTTGTTTTTCTTCGAAGAAGTCTTTCTCAGTCATGAGGTAAGGTGACTCCTCCTTTCGGTGATAGTGCGCATGGGCATCAACTCCATTGTTAGATTGTTTTCTTTCCGCCATCTGGTTTGGACGTAGTTTCCGGTGCTCCGGTTTGAAACCATCCTTCGGGTTCCCCTTGGCGTGCAATCCACTGTACCCTCGACGGTATTGTTCTCGTACGCGTTTCACTATTCTCCGTGTATTGTTTAGATCGGAAAACTCCATCTTCGGTCGAGAAAACTTGTGTGCAGCCTGTGGGCCTAGCCGCGTCGGTTGACTTCTACTCCGTTCCTTACTAGACAGTTTCCTGCCGATGGAACGGACTCCGCTTCACTTCTGTCCTCTGTGCCACTCCAAGTACCCGTGCACCGACCTGCATGGAGTCTGCAACTTATGCCTCTCACTGGAGCACAAAGAAGAGGATTGCGACGCTTGTCGATCGTTCCGATCAAAAAAGACTTTGCGGGATCATCGAACACACTCCAGATATCTTCGGGGAAGATACCAAACATGAAGAGTTGGAAGCATCGGCGGCGGAAGAGGAGGAAGCCTTCTCTGTCCCAGAATCGGATTCCGAGCTGGAAATAGAGTCCGAAGGCATTCCACCGGGACAGGGTGCCATGAGTAACAAAGCCCCTTTGCCCCTCAAACTCTCTTCGATTAAGTAAAAGGCTTCGGGACCACCACTGCCTTCGGGCCATGGTCTTCACTGAGACGATGTTTCCGACGCCCCACCCTCGGGCCCGGCACCAAAACAGTTAGGCAAGCCTTCCAGCTCGGAACCGAGTCAAGGAAAGCCATCTTCGGAACTGAAACCTTCGGCTCCAAAAGACAAGTCCGGTTTGGCACCGAAACCTTCGGCACCGAAATCAAAAGATACCCTTCAAAAGCCTCTGGAACCTATCCTGGACATTATGAAGGAGAAACTGGACCCTGAGCGAAAGAAAATTTATATTAATCCAGATACTGGACATGTATTGGCTAAAGGTGTGACACCTTCCAAAAGAAAAGTTGGCTCAGAGGACACTGGCTACATAATTCCTCTATAAAAGAAGGACATGGCTACAAGCCCTATCTATTCTATTCCTCAATCCCCTCCACCATCTTCACCACTACCACCATTGCCAGGCTCAGACCCCTTACACATAACACCTCAGGGGTCTCCACATACACAACCTGGTATAGGGGATGATGACGACGATGACAATAGTCATTTACCAGCAGACCCATGGGATGACTATAATATCGATCCACCCTTGGATAATGATCCTGAATTATATCCTGCGAAACCATCACCTCCCGATGACAACGTAGCATATCAAGAGTTGATTCCACGAGCAGCATCTTACCATGGGGTTACATTATACAAAGAGTCTTTAGAAGAAGACTTTTTGTTCGAGACACTAGGTTCTACACATAGAACAAGTCAAAGTTTGCCTATGTTAAAAGGCATGATGAGACATGCCGATGACCTCTTTAAGGACCCTGTTCGTGCTCACATATTAACACCTAGGGTTGACAAGGAATACAAACCTCCACCGTCGGATCCCATTTTTATTAAGGGACAGTCACCCTTAGATTCTTTAGTAGTATCTAATGCTCGCAAAAGAGGAAATTCCCAGACTTGAGCAGATGCACCTGCCCCAGACAAGGAGTCTAAATAGATGCATCAGGTAAAAGAGTAGCTGCTCGATCCGCCAACCAATAACACACAAGGCCTATTAGCCAGATATGATAGGGCCCACTGGGACAAAATGGAAGACCTGCTCCAACACCTCCCAGATGAGCACAAGAATAAGTGCAAGAAGGTAAACTAATATCCAATTCCTCCGTTAGATGTGCTCTAGATGCTGCTGACACTGCAGCAAAGGGAATTAACACCAGCAGTCTCCTTAGATGACATGCATGGCTTAGGATTTCGGGGTTTAAACCGGAGGTTCAGCAATGTATCCTCAACACTCCTTTTGACAGAGAACACCCTTTTGAACCTCCAGTAGATGAGGCACTCGAGAAAATGAAGAAAGACACAGAAGTAGCGAAGTCTATGGGAGCACTTCAGACCCCTTCTAACAGAGGCTCCTTTCGCCGTTCATTTTATAGGGTGGGTCCAAAGGTAATTCCTCAGACCCTAATGCCTCCTCATATAAATACAACATGCAACCCTCTCCATCTAGAGGTTTCTATAAAGGAGGGTACAGAGGAAGCAGTTTCAAGGGTAGGGGTAAAGGTACGCCAACACGTAACTCTCCTTCCCCCGATAAGGAGTGACTTACCTCCATTTCCCCCCGATCATTTTTCACCTGTTGGGGCAAGACTTCAACAATTTCTCCCCATTTGGCAATCCATAACATCAGACAAATGGGTATTGGACATTTTCCAACTTGGTTATTGCCTGGAGCTTACCAACAGTCCTCCCAATATTCCACCTCGCACTCACTCTAGTCGCAGCACCTACAGCTCCTCAAACAAGAGGTACAAGCTCTTATAACAAAGGGAGCTATAGAACCAGTTCCATTACAACACCAAAGGCCAGGGGTTTACTCTCTGTACTTCCTAATCCCCAAAAAGGACGGGTCCCTAAGACCAATATTGCACCTAAGGATGTTATACCTGTACATACTGTCGGAACATTTCCATATGGTTACGCTTCAACAAGTGCTCCCACTTCTACAGCAAGGCGACTTTATGTCCACACTAGACTTAAGACGCATACTTTCACATTCTGGTTCACCCAGCACAACGCAAATATCTCAGATTTGTGATAGAAGGAAATCACTGTCCGCTCAAAGTACTCCCATTCTGAGTTACTACTGCACCCAGAGTGGTGACAAAATGTCTAGCAGTAGTTGCAGCTCATCTCAGAAGACGACAGATTCATGTCTTCCCATATCTAGACGGTTGACTCGTCAAAGCCAGCACACATCAAAAGTGTTTGCAACACACTCAGACTACATTAGACCTTCTCCACCAATTGGGCTTCGAGGTCAATACTCAAAAGTCTCTTATTCAGCCTTCGCAGATGCAGTCCTATCTGGGAGCCCCTCTCAACACTCACACAGCTCTAGCCTCTCCCAATGCAGCCAGAATTTGAAATATTCAAACTCTGTCACTACAGTTTCAGACCAACGAATACTTAGCATCATGCATTGCAATTGTGCCTCATGCAAGGTTACACATACGTCCTCTACAAGAGTGTTTAGCACGACAGTGGAATCAGACTCGGTGTCAATTGTCAGATCTAGTATTGATGGACGGCCGCACCCATCGCTCTCTGCAGTGGTGAAACACACAACACTTATCAAAAGGGCGGCCCTTCATCGACCCTGTTCCACAAATTGTACTAACAGCAGACGCATCTCTCACAGGGCGGGGTGCTCATCTACAGAATCTAACAATTCAAGGTCTATGGGACAACACACTCAAGAGTCTTCACATCAACTATCTCGAGCTTCTAGCTGTGCGTCTAGCACTAAAAGCTTTTCTGCCTCACCTCATAGGAAAATGTGTCCTCCGCAGGAAAGCGCCCGTGCCCAGTGCAGTCCTAAATCTTGACGTTCTCTGTCCTGCAAGAAATTCTTGAATTACTGGACCAGCAGATCCAGTGGATCTCTTTATAAGGGTGTGATCAACTGGATCTCTTTATAAGGGTGTGTTCCACTCTACAGAAAGTCTGATCACAGAAGCAAAAAGTAACCTTACCCCTTCCCACCGCTGGCTGCAGCTTCCATGTGAAATTACTGTCCAGAGTCATTGTCAACCACCGACCTGCATGGAGCCCCCAAAACCTTTCAGCAGCAGAGGACAATCCACTCTCGTTTTCTACTCGGAAACTAAGCTGAGCTTTCCTAGTAGACCGCACCACCCTCCCTCACAGCTCAATGTCTGCAAGATGTTGAACCTCCATCTGTACAAATAATGAATCCTGATTGGCCAGCTCTGAATCATTGGTCGTTTTTCATAAGATCCTTTTCAGTGCCTTCCTGGGCTCTCTTTTCCAGCTTTGCGCATGGGATATAATCCTGGATTTGTGAATAAATTAGCGCTCAGACTCCTGGGTCAGTCCTGGTCATGCTTAAAATTACTTAAACAATTCATCTTATGCACTCTAGCAGGGGACGTGTGACCTGCCAATGTCTTCGCCTGATTATCAGGCATAAAAACACCAACTTGCACTTGCACGTAAGTTCTGTGCAATGTCATCATGATGCCAGTCATTCTTAGGTAGCCAGGATAGCACAAAGCCTGTGAATGCCAGTAAGGTGACTTGTGGTATTTCAACACTTGTGCTCCTGCTCATCCTGCTGGACGGTGAACCAAATAGATGCAAGTGAAACTTGTGTTTGTAGGATGGGCTTTGTAGGATCATATGTTCATATGTAGATCATATGTTCTACACACTCCTGTCGTATCTAGATCATATGTTCACACCTGCCATATGTAGGATCATATGTAGATCATATGTTCTACACACTCCGGTCATATCTAGATCATATGTTCACACCTGCCATATGTAGGATCATATGTAGATCATATGTTCTACACACTCCTGCCATCTATTGTTGAATGCTGGCATTTAATATTTTTCTTTGAAGTGAACGTTTTGCTTTCAAGGTGACTGGTGACTCAAGATCCCTCCCCTGAATCCCACAGGGCATAGACTCCACCTCCAATTGTTTCTTCTCTGCCATCAGGGTTGGGTGTACTTCATGGCGCTCTGGGACCATCGCACAATGGACTGAAATCTCAACACCGACGTCTAATTCCTGCTTCTCCAGTGAACAATGTATGACCTCCCAACATTAGAGTGGAAAGCCTTGATGCAGTCCTATGAGAATGACTCATGGGGGGAGGGGTATGGAGAACACTCCTGTGGTCAGTCCAACATAGGGTCTGTAACATTTGTGTACCAAGGTACCACATGGAATGGAATTGTCTGCCTGGCCAAGCTTCCAGTGTAAAAAGACTATTTGGCACCGAAGAGATAGTTTGTGGGCGTATTATAGAATGTAGCGCCAAGGTTCTCCTGAACCATCAACACAGCTCCCATCATTGAGGAAACTCATTCTGATGCCTTCCTTCTGGTACTTCGGGATACATGAGGAACAGAGTCTTGATTGTGTCCTCAGTCGACTCTGATTTCTAAGAACATTTGTCTCCTGGACGTATGAAGAAACCCACACTTGGGGCAAAAAACTGCACCCAGTAGTACTTGCGTAACACACTGCGCAAAGCTTCTATCTGGGGCTCAACCTCGAAAGAAGCTTTGGCACCAGGGCAAGTAACAGCCTTGAGAGAGCCTTGCCTCAAGCTCCGAACCACATACAGAAAGGCCCCTGAGGTCAGCACCGCCCTCTGTGTCTGAGATCAGTTGACCCCCAAAAGCTGAGCTTGGTGCCAGAAAAGACTCGAGGTCGAACCCAAACTTCGACGCAGACCAACCCTGGCTCGAACTTGAGAGGATATCCCACCTGCTTTCGACCTGAGTTTGACTCCGAAGTTGACTTTGAAGCCATCTTCAGTCCTGAGTTATACTATTTCAGAAGATCAGCAGCAACCAGTTATAAGGCAGGCAAGGATATCCATAGATCCTGTCGCAGGGCATATCCTAGCTAGACTACCTCTGCAGCCAACGCCCACAAGAAAGCACGGCTCACATTCAAGGAGGCTGTCACTGAGCAGTTCAAAGCATACTCAAACCCAAGAAGATCAAGAGCCAGCGAAGAAACACTAGCACCACCATAGTCCCCTAGACAATCTGTCACCAGTCCAGTCTGTGCACACCTCAGAACAGGACCCAGTGGATCTGCCTGACCCTTGTGAAGAGCCAAACCCAGTGGATGAGGGAACGAGCCATGGCATGTTTACCATGTGGACCAACGAGACGACCTGCCTCTATCTACTCTGTCAATCTTTAATAGCTCTATCTGGTGAAAATGTCACGGGGGATGATAATCCTGCGTATCACGCAGTGATCCTAAGAGCCGCTGAATGCCACAGAATTCCACTTCATATCGTGGAGGAAGACTTCTTCATAGAAACCTTTCCAAAAACACCAGAAGGGTCTGGCAGTACCTACCCATGCTGAAAAGCATGCTGAATCCTTGAACAGAAGCATTGAAAGGTCCATCTACAAGCGTCTTTCGATGGTGAACATATGTTCAGGTTGACACTATGCATGAAAAAATCAAGAAAGAACCTGAAATAGCTAAAGCTATGGAAGCTCTGCAAACCCAGTCAACAAGGCAGGGGTTTCAGAAACACCAGCGGCAAGCGGGGGCAAAGTCACCAGCCACCAGCCACCTTTCAACTAACACTTTATCAGCTACAGCATACTTTTCAAGAAATCTGGTCAACCAAGTAGTTCCCTCAGGGGAGGTTTCTGGGGCAACAGCTGCATCAAGGCAAGAGATGCCCAAGGAAGTGGTGCCTCTGCTGCAAAACGACGATCTACCACAGATTCCCCCTTGAACCAGCAACACTTGTCAGGAGAACACTGCGGTTATACCACTCAGAATGGGAGAAAATCAACTCGGGCACCATTCGCGACTGGTACTGATTTAGTCCCTCCATGTCACCAAAAACCCTTACAAGTTCAAAGTTTTACCTTTCGAGGTAACAACACCTCCGCAAGTGTTTGCAGAATTGTTAGCTGTGGTTGCATCGCGCCATCAGTGTAACCTAAATTCTTGGCTTCCCATATCTGGATAACTGGCTGGTAAAGAGCAAGGGCGGAGCCTCTCTCGCTCATGCCCGAAGCCCTAATACCCTCGTTAGGGTTTACAGTCAACGAAAAAAAGTCTCACCTCCGACATTAACAAATGCAACCCTTAATTGAGAGTGATACTCGATACGGTCAAAGGTCAGGCCTACCTCAACCACCACGGTTGGCATTCAATAGGCTGCTGCCCCTTCACCTTGTGTCAAGCCTTCTAACCGGGAGGGCAGACTTGAAATTGCCAAGAATGATGGCATCTTGTATTGCAATAGACCCTAATGCTCGTTTTCACATGCGCCCACTCGAAGAATATCTTGTTACTGAATGTCCCAAACAACGGGACAAAAGGGGGATCTGTGTTGGTGGACCACAGAGTTCAGCACAAACTACAAAGGTGGAACAAATGGAACTTGTTACTGGGCAGGTTAGTTCTCGACCCCCAACTGCAAGTGGCCATCTCCAAAGGTGCCTCCATGATGGGGTCTGAGGGGGGCAGTGCATTTGATAGTGTAGCCCCATTGGTCTCCTCAGCAACAAACTTTGCACATCAATCTCTCAGAGCTAACAGTGGTGCAGTTACTACACTAAGTTTTTTTAATCAACAAAATAGCAACAAAACAGTACTCCTTCGAACAGACAACTTGACCACAATCTATTGCATAAAGAAACAAGAGGGCACCCACTAACCAGAAGTGTCCAATCTAGTGCAAAACTCTGGCATTGGGCTATTCATCACCAATCCTCATCGGGCGAATACTTCCCTGGAGAGGACAGTGACTTTGTGGACTTGCCAAGCCGGATGCATCCACAAACACACACACAAATGGGAAATCAGTCCACAAGTACCTCAACGCTACTTGGGTCTCTGGGGGGGCACTAAATGTCGAGTTGGCACCTGTAATTTAGAGAGTTCGGGTACCTTCAACTTCCTGTAGAATGCATGAGAATTCTGAAGGAGACCCGTTGGCCGATTACAAGGGCATTTGATACAGTCAATTGGAAAACATTAGTTCACTGCTGCACTAATAAAAACACCTTTACAACTGTGGGTGCAAGACATTTGTTAGTTGGTCAAATCGGAGTTCGTGTACACATCCATCGAAAATAAGCAGCACCAGTTCGTATTCACACTATTATTTGTTCGCGCATTCCCGGAAGAGCTTAAAGAGGAATCCATCCTAAAGTGCCCCCCGTCTCTCAATGGGACCTCAATGTTGTTCTTCGAAGTCTCATGGGTTGACCTGTGGAGCCGTAACACTCGTGCTCATTATAGTTTCTTTCAACGAAGGGGAGAGTCCTAATTCCAGTCGGAGTCGGTGAACTGCAAGCTTTTCCAGTGGAAGAGCCATTTATTCAGGTGCAGAAAGAGCAGGTCATCCTTGGAACTAATCCTCCTTTTCTGCCTAGGGTTATCTCCCAATTCCATGTCATTCAAACCATTGACCTTTCAATTTTTTTTTCCAGAAGCAAAAGGCTGTAGGGAGGGGTTTACACATTTTAGATGTTAAGAGCCCTTCTGTATTACATTGACAGACCTAATCCTTTTAGAAAAACTAAACAAGTATTTGTAGCTTCTGGTAAGCCTCGCTAAGGGAACCAATTTCCAAAGCAGGCGTTGTAGATAGATAATTAAATGCATTTAAACTTGTTACACCGTACACTTGACATTGTGCCCGTAGCACATTCTACTCTCAAGAAGGGATCCATGGTGGCTTTTCTTGGCAGCCTCTAAATTGCAGCTTTTGTAAAGCTGCAGCATGGTCCAACATCCACACTTCTATCAAACACTGTTTTGTAGACCGGCCTGCCAAGAAGTGGAAGTTGGGAAATCTATGCTTAAAATCTTGTTTCAAATGTCTTCTTCAGTAGCTCACTGGCCACCTCTTTAGATAGAAGGGGACTGCTTTTCAGTCCATGGAAAACATGTAATCTACAGCTGCACGTCCTGTCGAAGGGACATGTGATCTACAGTAGTACATGCTGCCGAAGGGAAATGTGTGATCTACAGCAGGACATGCGGGCGAAAGGAAACGTGATCTACAGCAGCACATGCTGCCAAAGGATAACGTGTGATCTACAGTAGCACATGCTGCCGAAGGGACACATGATCTACAGTAGCACATGCTGCCAAAGGGACACATGATCTACAGTAGCACATGCTGCCGAAGGGACACGTGTGATCTACAGTAGCACATGCTGTCGAAGGGACATGTGATCTACAGTAGTACATGCTGCCGAAGGGAAATGTGTGATCTACAGCAGGACATGCTGCCGAAGGGACACGTGTGATCTACAGTAGCACATGCTGCCGAAGGGACACATGATCTACAGTAGCACATGCTGCCGAAGGGACACATGATCTACAGTAGCACATGCTGCCGAAGGGACACATGATCTACAGTAGCACATGCTGCCGAAGGATAACGTGTGATCTACAGTAGCACATGCTGCCGAAGAGACACGTGTGATCTACAGTAGTGCATGCTGCCGAAGGGAAACGTGATCTACAGTAGCACATGCTGCCGAAGGGAAACGTGATCTACAGTAGCACATGCTGCCGAAGAGACACGTGTGATCTACAGTAGTGCATGCTGCCGAAGGGAAACGTGATCTACAGTAGCACATGCTGCCGAAGGGAAACGTGATCTACAGTAGCACATGCTGCCGAAGGGAAACGTGATCTACAGTAGCACATGCTGCCGAAGGGAAACGTGATCTACAGTAGCACATGCTGTCGAAGGATAACGTGATCTACAGTAGCACATGCTGTCGAAGGATAACGTGATCTACAGTAGCACATGCTGCCGAAGGGAAATGTGATCTACAGTAGCACATGCTGTCGAAGGATAACGTGATCTACAGTAGCACATGCTGCCGAAGGGAAATGTGATCTACAGTAGCACATGCTGTCGAAGGATAACGTGATCTACAGTAGCACATGCTGACGAAGGGAAGCTTGATCTACAGTAGCACATGCTGCCGAAGGGAAACGTGATCAACAGTAGCATATGCTGCTGAAGGGAAACGTGTGATCTACAGTAGCACATGCTGACGAAGGGAAGCTTGATCTACAGTAGCACATGCTGCCGAAGGGAAACGTGATCTACAGTAGCACATGCTGCCGAAGGGAAACGTGATCAACAGTAGCATATGCTGCTGAAGGGAAACGTGTGATCTACAGTAGCACATGCTGACGAAGGGAAGCTTGATCTACAGTAGCACATGCTGCCGAAGGGACACGCGTGATCTACAGTAGCACATGCTGCCGAAGGGACACGCTTGATCTACAGTAGCACATGCTGCCGAAGGGACACGCTTGATCTACAGTAGCACATGCTGCCGAAGGGACACGTGTGATCTACAGTAGCACATGCTGCCAAAGGATAACGTGTGATCTACAGTAGCACATGCTGCCGAAGGGACACATGATCTACAGTAGCACATGCTGCCAAAGGGACACATGATCTACAGTAGCACATGCTGCCGAAGGGACACGCTTGATCTACAGTAGCACATGCTGCCGAAGGGACACGCTTGATCTACAGCAGCACATGCTGCCAAAGGATAACGTGTGATCTACAGTAGCACATGCTGCCGAAGGGACACGCTTGATCTACAGTAGCACATGCTGCCGAAGGGACACGCTTGATCTACAGTAGCACATGCTGCCGAAGGGAAACGTGATCTACAGTAGTACATGCTGACGAAGGGAAGCTTGATCTACAGTAGTACATGCTGACGAAGGGACACCTGTGATCTACAGTAGCATATGCTGCCGAAGGGACACATGATCTACAGTAGCACATGCTGCCGAAGGGACACGCGTGATCTACAGTAGCACATGCTGCCGAAGGGACACGCTTGATCTACAGTAGCACATGCTGCCGAAGGGACACGCTTGATCTACAGTAGCACATGCTGCCGAAGGGACACGTGTGATCTACAGTAGCATATGCTGCTGAAGGGACACGTGTGATCTACAGTAGCATATGCTGCTGAAGGGACACGTGTGATCTACAGTAGTACATGCTGCCGAAGGGACACAGGTGATCTACAGTAGCACATGCTGCCAAAGGGAAACGTGTGATCTACAGTAGCACATGCTGCTGAAGGGAAACGTGTGATATACAGCAGCACATGCTGCCGAAGGGACACGTGCGATCTACAGTAGTACATGCTGCCGAAGGGAAACATGATTTACAGAAGCATATGCTGCCGAAGGGACACGCGTGATCTACAGTAGCACATGCTGCCGAAGGGAAACGTGTGATCTACAGTAGCACATGCTGCCGAAGGAAAACGTGTGATCTACAGTAGCACATGCTGCCGAAGGAAACGTGTGATCTACAGTAGCATATGCTGACGAAGGAAAACGTGTGATCTACAGTAGCATATGCTGCCGAAGGGACACGTGTGATCTACAGTAGTACATGCTGCCGAAGGGAAACATGATTTACAGTAGCATATGCTGCTGAAGGGACACGCGTGATCCACAGTAGCACATGCTGCCGAAGGGACACGTGTGATCTACAGCAGCACATGCTGCCGAAGGGACACGTGTGATCTACAGTAGCATATGCTGCTGAAGGGAAACGTGTGATCTACAGTAGCATATGCTGCCGAAGGGAAACGTGTGATCTACAGTAGCATATGCTGCCGTAGGGAAGCGTGATCTACAGTAGCATATGCTGCCGAAGGGACACATGTAATCTACAGTAGCACATGCTGCCGAAGGGAAACGTGTGATCTACAGTAGCACATGCTGCCGAAGGGACACGTGTGATCTAAAGCAGCACATGCTGCCGAAGGGACACGTGTGATCTACAGCAGCACATGCTGCTGAAGGGACATGTGTGATCTACAGTGCTGCTGAAGGGAAACGTGTGATCTACAGTAGCATATGCTGCCGAAGGGAAGCGTGATCTACAGTAGCATATGCTGCCGAAGGGACACGTGTAATCTACAGTAGCACATGCTGCCGAAGGGAAACGTGTGATCTACAGTAGCACATGCTGCTGAAGGGAAACATGTGATCTACAGTAGCACATGCTGCAGAAGGGACATGTGTGCTCTACAGTAGCACATGCTGCCGAAGGAAAACGTGATTTACAGTAGCATATGATGCCGAAGGGACACGCGTGATCTACAGTAGCACATGCTGCCAAAGGGAAACGTGTGATCTACAGTAGCATATGCTGCCGAAGGGAAACCTGTGATCTACAGTGGCATATGCTGCCAAAGGGACACGTGTGATCTACAGTAGTACATGCTGCCGAAGGGAAACATGATTTACAGTAGCATATGCTGCCGAAGGGACACGCGTGATCTACAGTAGCAAATGCTGCCGAAGGGAAACATGTGATCTACAGTAGCACATGCTGCCGAAGGGAAACGTGTGATCTACAGTAGCACATGCTGCCGAAGGGAAACGTGTGATCTACAGTAGCATATGCTGACGAAGGAAAACGTGTGATCTACAGTAGCATATGCTGCCGAAGGGACACGTGTGATCTACAGTAGTACATGCTGCCGAAGGGAAACATGATTTACAGTAGCATATGCTGCTGAAGGGACACGCGTGATCTACAGTAGCATATGCTGCTGAAGGGAAACGTGTGATCTACAGTAGCATATGCTGCCGAAGGGAAACGTGTGATCTACAGTAGCATATGCTGCCGAAGGGAAGCGTGATCTATAGTAGCATATGCTGCCGAAGGGACACGTGTAATCTACAGTAGCACATGCTTCCGAAGGGAAACGTGTGATCTACAGTAGCACATGCTGCTGAAGGGAAACGTGTGATCTACAGTAGCACATGCTGCCGAAGGGACACGTGTGATCTACAGCAGCACATGCTGCCGAAGGGACACGTGTGATCTACAGCAGCACATGCTGCCGAAGGGACATGCGTGATCTACAGTAGCACATGCTGCCGAAGGGACACGTGTGATCTACAGTAGCATATGCTGCCGAAGGGACACGTGATCTACAGTAGTACATGCTGCTGAAGTGAAACGTGTGATCTACAGTAGCACATGCTGCCGAAGAGACACGTGTGATCTACAGTGGCACATGCTGCTGAAGGGAATCTTGATCTACTGTCACGACTTGTAGTGTTCTTACCGGTTCTGGCGTGTCAGAGAGATTCTTGACTTCGGTTCTTGAGGGTTCTGGTCTGTCCGAGGTAAGGGTGACCCCTTCTGGTTGCCACAATGCTGCCGACAAGGAAAAAGGCCAAAGTAGACCGTGCCATCCAAAAGGAGTCCCCAGAGGAAACAAGCATTTGCAATGCAATAGGTCTCGCATTTATGCGAGTTTGAGCTATTGACATTGCAAATAACAATGCCTTTTATTTTTGTTTTTGTTTTAAAAACAAATAAAAGGCATTGTCATTTACAATGTCCGCCATCAGAGACGCACAAAGGAGCCTGTCACATTCCGGACCCTAATGAGTCACTCAGGAAGAAGAGGGGGCGCAGTAAGAGCCCCCCCGCGAGGAGATGCAAGCAGGGCTACTGTACACCCTGGCGGGGGCTGAAACCACTCACTTTTGTGACGGGCCGGTGCGTGTGTATTGTGGGGGGTAGGGAGGTGGGGGCATTGGGGGATTACACAGCAGGTGTCGACCCCCCAAAAGAAGATAATGTGTAAAGAATAGGCTTTCTTTACTTTGGATAATATAACAACCCTCCCAACCCCCCGACTCCTTTCACCCCAAATCTTTTATGTAGCGCTTAGAGCAGGGCTGAGCGCTAGTTAGATGCCAGGGCCGTGGAGGAGGCCCAGCCGGGTTGGGAGGAGAGTGACGGGGTTGGGGGCAGTGGACTGTACCCCAACCGTTGCTGCTAGATGTAAACCTTTCTTGTTTGATGGTCTGAAGTCAGTCAGGGACAGCAGATCTTGTATAATCTTAAACCGAGGCGGTCTTTCCACTTTGTGTTCAATGCGGTTAAACGCTCCCTGCTGACCCGGCTCATAACAACAGAGCGGGGGACCCTGGCAGAGAGGCTGCAGTAAGGGTCTCTGCCCATGTCACCGCCTCAGACAGCAGCTCCAGGCCTTACTGGGTCCCCGGCTCTACCCCAGGTGCACCCGCTCTTGCTGCCCCATGTGGGCTGCAGGCGCCTCGAAGCCCCTAGCCTCTGCTGTCCAAACGTAGCTTTAAGCAGGATTTTTGTGCCGAAAGATATTAATCAATTGATGTTTCGGCCTCTTTGGACGAGCTTGGCTAGTATAGTTGACATATTTAAAGAGCAGCAACAAATGTGTGGCTATTTGCAAATAATTTTAATGTGATGGCGAGAAACGGAGAAAAAAAACCTACAAGTAGAAGAAATGAAATCCATTGTTTGCGGCTCTACCCCAGGTGCACCCGCTCTTGCTGCCCCATGTGAGCTGCAGGCGCCTCGAAGCCCCGAGCCTCTGCTGTCCAAACGTAGCTTTAAGCAGGATGTCAGCTTTAAGCAGGACTGTCAATATCGGGCATCTCAGCAAATATTTGTTGAACGCTATTTCAGGTCATATAAAATATTAGTTAAGACGTATTTACAAGTAATCTGTCTAAATTATTTATTTCTGTTTGATGAACTGCGGTTGGAACGCTGGGCGAAGCAAGCCACACAAACCTGGGGAGAGGATGTGGTCCGTCGGCTAGACTGCCGACTTTGGTGCTGGAAACCAGGGTTCGAGCCTTGGGGTCGCGTCCACATCCTGTGATTCTGGGCAAATCACTTAATCTCCCCGTGCCTGAATGTGTAAGTAACCGGTGCTTATGTAAAGCGCTCCAATACCTTCGGGTCGAGTTCGCGCTATATAACTATGCAAAAAAAAAAAAACCTAAGCTTTAAAATGTAATTCAAAAAGGAAAATAAAACGCATTCACCCCTCCCCCAACCTGGATATGTCGAACAATTTTATGGTGTAAACCCGTATCTCGAAATCGTTTACTTTGGACATATATATCAGACTTGTATTTCCTATGGAGGTTAAAAAATATATGTTTAAACTACAAACGCATATTTATTCAAACCCCACTCTCTTAAACTGCACGAGGATTCCCAGACCCAATCTTCAGAGGCGATGTCTGGTATACTAAAGTGCCTCGGAGATGACACAGCGCCGCCTGGTATTCTAAAGGCAAGTATTCTTCCAGTAAGCCCGGCGGGGCCCCCTGTCTGACGGCCCCGGGGCGGGCGGCCGGGCGCGGCTGTGTTTAAGGCCCATTGCGTACTATCTAGTGCACCATCACCTTGCCTTTTTCTGGAGGGCTGCAACATGTCCGCTCTGCTAAAACTTGGAGTAATGTCATTCTGGCGCTCAGGGAATCCTCGCAAAGGCTGTGGTATTTAGTAGAGCACACAATGTTTAGTTTTACAAATCCCAGCGGCCCCAAAGTAGGTTACTGTACAAAGAGCACCTTCACAAGCGGGCGGCAGCCTCGTGGGTGCCCGAAAGACTGGCGCGCGCGCCACCACCTGGTCAGGGAGGCACTGCAAACATCAGGGCTAAATGAGCACCTGTCTATGGAAAAGATGTTTCAGTAGGATCCCCCAACAAGCGCGCGGTGGGAGCATGTGAGCACGCGATGGGAGCGGAGACGCCATGCGCGTGCACATCGCCTGTCCGTGCGTGCACTTGGTTTGTCTCCCTTCGCGCACCAAACCCACAACAATAGTCTCGCCAAGGCGAAAGCAGCGCATGCGCTGCGTTCGCTAGGCGAGACCTAAAAACCCCATAGGGAAAAACCTCTGATGGAAGTGGGACTCCAGGAATAAAAAGGAAGGAAAGAAGCTACCAGTAAGGAGGAAATAGAAGGCAAGGAATCCAAACTGGAATAGAAGACTGTAATCGGGAACAAGGTACACCAGCAGGAATCACAGATACACTAGGCAGGAGCTCAGGATACCAACAGGAGTGAGGACACACCAGCAGGAGCAAAGAGTGTCGCAACGCAAGGAAATGAAGGATTCCGCCCTTTAAATACCCATGAACAGGAAGTGACTGAACAGGAAGTGACTGAACAGGAAGTGACCAAACAGGAAGTGACCAAACAGGAAGTAAGTAACCACCATCTTGGATCAGGAAAGGAATCTACAGTAGCACATGCTGCCGAAGGGAAGCATGTGATCTACAGTAGCACATGCTGCCCAAGGGAAACGTGTGATCTACAGTAGCACATGCTGCCGAAGGGAAGCATGTCAAAGTAGCACATGCTGCCGAAGGAAACGTGATCTACAGTAGCACATGCTGCCGAAGGGAAATGTGATCTACAGTAGCACATGCTGTCGAAGGATAACGTGATCTACAGTAGCACATGCTGCCGAAGGGAAATGTGATCTACAGTAGCACATGCTGTCGAAGGATAACGTGATCTACAGTAGCACATGCTGCCGAAGGGAAATGTGATCTACAGTAGCACATGCTGTCGAAGGATAACGTGATCTACAGTAGCACATGCTGCCGAAGGGAAATGTGATCTACAGTAGCACATGCTGTCGAAGGATAACGTGATCTACAGTAGCACATGCTGCCGAAGGGAAACGTGATCTACAGTAGCACATGCTGTCGAAGGATAACGTGATCTACAGTAGCACATGCTGCCGAAGGGAAACGTGATCAACAGTAGCATATGCTGCCGAAGGGAAACGTGATCTACAGTAGCACATGCTGCCGAAGGGAAGCGTGATCTATAGTAGCATATGCTGCCGAAGGGAAACGTGATCTATAGTAGCATATGCTGTCGAAGGATAACGTGATCTACAGTAGCATATGCTGCCGAAGGGAAGCGTGATCTATAGTAGCACATGCTGCCGAAGGGAAGCATGTCAAAGTAGCACATGCTGCCGAAGGGAAACGTGATCTACAGTAGCACATGCTGCCGAAGGGAAATGTGATCTACAGTAGCACATGCTGCCGAAGGATAACGTGATCTACAGTAGCATATGCTGCCGAAGGGAAGCGTGATCTATAGTAGCACATGCTGCCGAAGGGAAGCATGTCAAAGTAGCACATGCTGCCGAAGGGAAACGTGATCTACAGTAGCACATGCTGCCGAAGGGAAATGTGATCTACAGTAGCACATGCTGTCGAAGGATAACGTGATCTACAGTAGCACATGCTGCCGAAGGGAAATGTGATCTACAGTAGCACATGCTGTCGAAGGATAACGTGATCTACAGTAGCACATGCTGCCGAAGGGAAATGTGATCTACAGTAGCACATGCTGTCGAAGGATAACGTGATCTACAGTAGCACATGCTGCCGAAGGGAAACGTGATCTACAGTAGCACATGCTGTCGAAGGATAACGTGATCTACAGTAGCACATGCTGCCGAAGGGAAACGTGATCAACAGTAGCATATGCTGCCGAAGGGAAACGTGATCTACAGTAGCACATGCTGCCGAAGGGAAACGTGATCTACAGTAGCACATGCTGCCGAAGGGAAGCGTGATCTATAGTAGCATATGCTGCCGAAGGGAAACGTGATCTATAGTAGCATATGCTGTCGAAGGATAACGTGATCTACAGTAGCATATGCTGTCGAAGGATAACGTGATCTATAGTAGCACATGCTGCCGAAGGGAAACGTGATCTACAGTAGCACATGCTGCCGAAGGGACACGTGTGATCTACAGTAGCACATGCTGCCGAAGGGAAGCGTGATCTATAGTAGCACATGCTGCCGAAGGGAAGCATGTCAAAGTAGCACATGCTGCCGAAGGGAAACGTGATCTACAGTAGCACATGCTGCCGAAGGGAAACGTGATCTACAGTAGCACATGCTGTCGAAGGATAACGTGATCTACAGTAGCACATGCTGCCGAAGGGAAATGTGATCTACAGTAGCACATGCTGTCGAAGGATAACGTGATCTACAGTAGCACATGCTGCCGAAGGGAAATGTGATCTACAGTAGCACATGCTGCCCAAGGGAAACGTGATCAACAGTAGCACATGCTGCCGAAGGGAAACGTGTGATCTACAGTAGCACATGCTGCCGAAGGGAAATGTGATCTACAGTAGCACATGCTGTCGAAGGATAACGTGATCTACAGTAGCACATGCTGCCGAAGGGAAACGTGATCTACAGTAGCACATGCTGCCGAAGGGAAATGTGATCTACAGTAGCACATGCTGTCGAAGGATAACGTGATCTACAGTAGCACATGCTGCCGAAGGGAAACGTGATCTACAGTAGCATATGCTGCCGAAGGGAAATGTGATCTACAGTAGCACATGCTGTCGAAGGATAACGTGATCTACAGTAGCACATGCTGCCGAAGGGAAACGTGATCTACAGTAGCACATGCTGTCGAAGGATAACGTGATCTACAGTAGCACATGCTGCCAAAAGGAAGCATGTGATCTACAGTGGCACATACTGCCGAAGGGAAACGTGATCAAAAGTAGCACATGCTGCCGAAGGGAAACGTGATCTACAGTAGCACATGCTGCCGAAGGGAAACGTGATCTACAGTAGCACATGCTGCCAAAAGGAAGCATGTGATCTACAGTGGCACATACTGCCGAAGGGAAACGTGATCAAAAGTAGCACATGCTGCCGAAGGGAAACGTGATCTACAGTAGCACATGCTGCCAAAAGGAAGCATGTGATCTACAGTGGCACATACTGCCGAAGGGAAACGTGATCAAAAGTAGCACATGCTGCCGAAGGGACACGCGTGATCTACAGTAGCACATGCTGTCGAAGGATAACGTGATCTACAGTAGCACATGCTGCCGAAGGGAAACGTGATCTACAGTAGCACATGCTGCCGAAGGGAAGCATGTGATCTACAGTGGCACATACTGCCGAAGGGAAACGTGATCTACAGTAGTACATGCTGCCGAAGGGAAACGTGATCTACAGTAGCACATGCTGCCGAAGGGAAACGTGATCTACAGTAGTACATGCTGCCGAAGGGAAACGTGATCAACAGTAGCATATGCTGCCGAAGGGAAACGTGTGATCTACAGTGGCACATGCTGCCAAAAGGAAGCGTGTGATCTACAGTGGCACATGCTGCCAAAAGGAAGCATGTGATCTACAGTGGCACATACTGCCGAAGGGAAACATGATCAAAAGTAGCACATGCTGCCGAAGGGAAACATGATCAAAAGTAGCACATGCTGCCGAAGGGAAGCATGTGATCTACAGTCGCACATGTTACAGAAGGGACACGTGTGATCTACAGTAGCACATGCTGCCGAAGGGAAATCTTAATTACTGGTAACCATAGACCACTGATTTTCAATTTGTAGTGCCGTAGAGCCTCATGCACCTTCCCATCCTCCCCAGATGTGAGCTCATATTAGGATGTTTGAATAATTATTAAAAACTATATATAGAGATAAATACATCTCTCCCTTTCTTTACAAATTATAACTGGTCTCCAGTATACATAGAATGTCCTGCTTCTCATTACTACACTACGGCCAGATGTGCAAACATTAGGAATACCGATTTCCTTATTGCGATTCTCTCCAAATCGCTATTAAGAAATCAACATTCCTAATGTATGAATCTCGATGAGTTTTATTTAGGGATTCCTTGTGGGTTGCAAATCGACCTATCTCATGAATATTGAGGTAGATCGCAGTTTGCGACCCATTCGGAATCGCAGCCATCACAGGGATGGTGGCCTGCTGTGGTCAGCAGACCACCACGTCTGTGATTTGCTTTTTGATAAAGCAATCTTTTAAAAAAAAATTTTTATTAAAATGCAAAAAACTGGAGCGTTTAAAAAGAAAAAAAAAACATGGAAGTTAAATTTTTTAAGAGTAGGTATTATTATATTATTTTGTTATTTACATTATTCACATTCTCAAAGGGGAAGCGGTCCCTTGAGGACCTCTACCCCTTTGCGAATCGGTTTCTACCAGTTTTAAACTGGTGGTAAATTATTACTGGTTTCGACCGGAATTTGGTTGCAAAACAGCTGTACATACCATACCGATTTGGTATTTGGAAGAGACGCCCTAAACATGCCCCTTCCAAATGATGAAACGCAAATGCAAAATGCGATTCGCATTTTGGACATTTGAAAAAGCATTTTTCTGGTCGCAACGGTCGGTTCTGTGAATCGGACCGTTTGTGACAGGAAAAATGCTTTGCGCGTCTGGCCCCATCGCGCTCTTACGTATGTGGTGACACCGTCTGACGTGGTGTCTGCACCCTGGTGCATTGTGGATTTATGGTGAGGACTCGTGCGCCTCCTCAAAACCACAGCCTCAAATAAAAACCAGTCGCAACATCCTTGCCCAAAACTAGATGGCAGTGTGTGCAGAGCATGTGAATCTACAGCAGTTGTTACAGGTGAGTAGTCTTTTCCGTCCTCAATACCTACCTATCTTGTACCCTGTATTCTGTTGTTGATGCTTAGTGTTGTCATCTTGTTCTTTTTCATCCCAGCTTTTTATCTTGACCTGTGCTTTATTTTACTTTGTTGTTGATTTCCTGTTTTATTTATAGATACTGTTTTTAGTTCTGATTTTTGATACAATCTTGGTGAAACTAGTTGTTTCATATAGTCTTGTTTTCCCATCCTGTGGTCTAGCGTGTTTCACTTTTTTGGTGTTGTCTTGTTTTTCATTCTTTGAATTGTATGAGTATTACATTTTCTACTTCTTAATTTTTGTTTTGTTTTTGTTTCACAGTGTAATGTTTTTTTGATTTGCTTTTTATGTTTTGATTTATTTCCTTCACTTAACTATTGGTTTCTTTTTTTTTTTGCTCTTTAAGGCTTTCATATTTCCTTTGAGTCTTGTCCTAGATTTTACCGTGTAACATAATCTTGTTTTTTGTTGTTGTTGTTTTTACCATTTGGCAGACTCGTTTCTGCTTTTGAATATTATTGTCATTTGTTAATCCTTTTCGTAACTTGTTTTGCAGTTTTGTCTTTTTTACTCCCAGGTCAGTGTTTGCGTCGAGCCCCCGGTGACTGCTGTGTCTCACGGTGTGATCTTGTTGCTTCTGTAGGTGGGCTCCTGTGGCTTTAACAGCCGAATCCTCCCCTTTGTGTATCCAATACGGTTAATGAAAGTGGACGAGGAGACGATGGAACTGATCCGGGGGCCTGATGGGGTCTGCATCCCCTGCAAGCCAGGTGAGAGGGGAGCTGCACGAACACCACCCAGGGAGAGAGCAGAGGTCACAAAGATGACGTGCCGGTGTGCAGGGCCCTGGTGGGGGTGGCAGGGTGACGAGGGCTGGAGAGAGATTGTATGGATGTGATGGAAGAGGGAGGCCTTGGGGGTGAATGAAGGGAGAGGTAAGGTGCAGGGGTAGGAAACTCACTCTCTGAGTGTTGAGGCCATGGAAGGCTGAAAGGAAAGGCCAAGGAGTGACGGAGGAGAGATGCTGTGAGTGACGGAGGAGAGATGCTGTGAGTGACGGAGGGGAGATGCCGTGAGTGACGGAGGGGAGATGCCGTGAGTGACGGAGGAGAGATGCTGTGAGTGACGGAGGGGAGATGCCGTGAGTGACGGAGGGGAGATGCTCTGAGTGACGGAGGGGAGATGCTCTGAGTGACGGAGGGGAGATGCTGCGGAGTGACAGGGGAGAGGCTGCGGAGTGGGAGGGGAGATGCTGTGAGTGATGGACGGTAGAGGTTGCGGAGTGATGGAGGAGAGATGCTGTGAGTGATGGAGGGGAGATGCTGTGAGTGATGGAGGGGAGATACTGTGAGTGATGGAGGGGAGATGCTGTGAGTGATGGAGGGGAGATGCTGTGAGTGATGGAGGGGAGATGCTGTGAGTGACGGAGGGGAGATGCTGTGAGTGACGGAGGGGAGATGCTGTGAGTGATGGAGTGGAGATGCTGTGAGTGACAGGGGAGAGGCTGCGGAGTGGGAGGGGAGAGGCTGTGAGTGATGGACGGGAGAGGCTGCGAAGTTACGGAGGAGAGATGCCGTGGAGTGACGGAAGGGAGATGCTGTGAAGTGACAGAAGAGAAATGTAGTGGAGTGACGGAAGAGAGATGCAGTGGAGTGACGGAAGAGAGATGCAGTGGAGTGACGGAAGGGAGATGCAGTGGAGTGACGGAAGGGAGATGCAGTGGAGTGACGGAGGGGAGATGCTGTGAGTGACGGAGGGGAGATGCTGTGAGTGACGGAGGGGAGATGCTGTGGAGTGACTGAGGGGAGATGCTGTGGAGTGACTGAGGGGAGATGCTGTGGAGTGACTGAGGGGAGATGCTGTGGAGTGACTGAGGGGAGATGCTGTGGAGTGACTGAGGGGAGATGCTGTGGAGTGACGGAAGAGAGATGCTGTGGAGTGACGGAAGAGAGATGCTGTGGAGTGACGGAAGAGAGATGCTGTGGAGTGATGGAAGAGAGATGCTGTGGAGTGACGGAAGAGAGATGCTGTGGAGTGACGGAGGGGAGATGCAGTGGAGTGACGGAAGAGAGATGCAGTGGAGTGACGGAAGAGAGATGCAGTGGAGTGACGGAAGAGAGATGCAGTGGAGTGACGGAAGAGAGATGCAGTGGAGTGACGGAAGAGAGATGCAGTGGAGTGACGGAAGAGAGATGCTGTGAGTGACGGAAAGGAGATGCTGTGAGTGACGGAAGGGAGATGCAGTCGAGTGAGGGAAGGGAGATGCAGTGGAGTGACGGAGGGGAGATGCTGTGAGTGACGGAGGGAAGATGCTGTGGAGTGACGGAAGAGAGATGCTGTGAGTGATGGGAAGATGCTGTTTAGTGACAGAGGGCAGATGCAGTGGAATGGCGGAGGAGAGATGCTGTGAGTGATGGAAGAGAGGATGGTGTGAGTGACGGTGGGGAGATGCTGTGGAGTGATGGAGGGGAGATGCTGTGAGTGACGGAGGGGAGATGCTGTGAGTGACGGAGGGGAGATGCTGTGAGTGACGGAGGGGAGATGCTGTGAGTGACGGAGGGGAGATGCTGTGAGTGACGGAGGAGAGATGCTGTGAGTGACGGAGGGGAGATGCCATGGAGTGATGGAGGAAAGATGCCGTGGAGTGATGGAGGAAAGATGCCGTGGAGTGATGGAGGAAAGATGCCGTGGAGTGATGGAGGAGAGATGCTGTGAGTGACGGAGGGGAGATGCTGTGAGTGACGGAAGGAAGACGCCGCCATGGAGTGACGGAGGGGAGACGCCGCCGTGGGGTGACGGAGGGGAGACGCCGCCGTGGGGTGACTGGAGGGGAGAGGCCGCCGTAGGGTGACTGAAGGGGGACGCTGCCGTGGGGTGACTGGAGGGGAGACGCTGCCGTGGGGTGACGGAGGGGAGACGCTGCCGTGGGGTGACGGAGGGGAGACACCGTGGGGTGACGGAGGGGAGACGCCGTGGGGTGACGGAAGGGGGAGACGCCGTGGAGTGACGGAAGGGGGAGATGCTGTGGAGTGACGGAAGGGGGAGATGCCATGGGTTGATGGAGGGGAGATGCCATGGAGTGACAGAGGAGGGACGCTGAGGAGTGAAGGAGGGGAGACGCTAAGGAGTGAAGGAAGAGAGGGAGCAGGTGATGAAAGAGGTAGGCAAAAGGGATCATGGAAGCAATAAGGCAGAGACTGATAGTCATTTGTGAATGAATGAATGAATGAATTGTAATTCTCAAAGGCTGCCATAACAGAGTGTGCTGGTGGTGGGTTTGAGCCACTCGGAGCCTTTCACTGAAATGGTAAACAGTCCTAGTTCACGGATTTTGAAGAATAGGAGCTAGTTCTTCCCGTAACTGAGATAATTCCAGTGTTTACCATCAACAAGGATAACATTATTCTCCAAGGCATGCTTTAGGTATCTTGAGAAAGGTAAGTAGGCAGCAAAAGAAGAACAACACAAGGAGATGATGGATGGAGCGCTGAAACTTTTCAGACGCTCACCCCCAGTCACAGATCTGGGTTGAATCCATCGTCCGTTCTTTAGCTCACTTCGCCACCTCAGTTCAGACCCAGCTCTATGCAAATCAGTCTGACCCTGTGCCTCATGGGAACAGTCCAGCCCGAACCGCCAAGCCAGGTCTTCCCTGGACCGGACACAAGCATCCTGGGACCGGTTTCGGCGTAACACCCCTCATCAGCCAGACTAGCTTGAATCCAGTGGCAAAGTGAGCAAGGGACCCGCGTCTGGGCATACCCTGCCATTTCAGGGCAAACGAAGCAAACACAAGGAGATGATGGACAGAGCGCTGAAACTTTTCAGACACTCACCCCGAGTCAGAGATCTGGGTTGAATCCATCATTGTTCTTTAGCTATCTTCGCCACCTCTACATGGACCCAGCCATATGCAAATCAGTCTTAAACCTATTCCCCATGGGAACAGTCCAGTCTGAACTGTCAAGCCAGGTCTTCCCTGGACCGGACACAAGCATCCTGGGACCGGTTTCGGCGTAACACCCCTCATCAGCCAGACTAGCTTGAATCCACTGGAAAAGAGAGCAAGGGACCCGCGTCTGGGCATACCCTGCCATTTCAGGGCAAACAAAGCAAACACAAGGAGATGATGGACAGAGCGCTGAAACTTTTCAGACGCTCACCCCCAGTCACAGATCTGGGTTGAATCCATCGTCCGTTCTTTAGCTCACTTCCCCACCTCAGTTCAGACCCAGCTCTATGCAAATCAGTCTGACCCTGTGCCTCATGGGAACAGTCCAGCCCGAACCGCCAAGCCAGGTCTTCCCTGGACCGGACACAAGCATCCTGGGACCGGTTTCGGCGTAACACCCCTCATCAGCCAGACTAGCTTGAATCCACTGGAAAAGAGAGCAAGGGACCCGCGTCTGGGCATACCCTGCCATTTCAGGGCAAACAAAGCAAACACAAGGAGATGATGGACAGAGCGCTGAAACTTTTCAGACGCTCACCCCCAGTCACAGATCTGGGTTGAATCCATCGTCCGTTCTTTAGCTCACTTCCCCACCTCAGTTCAGACCCAGCTCTATGCAAATCAGTCTGACCCTGTGCCTCATGGGAACAGTCCAGCCCGAACCGCCAAGCCAGGTCTTCCCTGGACCGGACACAAGCATCCTGGGACCGGTTTCGGCGTAACACCCCTCATCAGCCAGACTAGCTTGAATCCACTGGAAAAGAGAGCAAGGGACCCGCGTCTGGGCATACCCTGCCATTTCAGGGCAAACAAAGCAAACACAAGGAGATGATGGACAGAGCGCTGAAACTTTTCAGACACTCACCCCGAGTCAGAGATCTGGAGTTGAATCCATCATTGTTCTTTAGCTATCTTCGCCACCTCTACATGGACCCAGCCATATGCAAATCAGTCTTAAACCTTTTCCCCATGGGAACAGTCCAGTCTGAACTGTCAAGCCATGTCTTCCCTGGACCGGAAACAAGCATCCTCAGACCAGTTTCGGGGAAACACCCCTCATCAACCAGGCTAGCATGAATCCAGTGGCAAAGTGAGCAAGGGACCCACGTCTGGGTGTACCCTGCAAACTTAGGGCGAACAAAGCAAACACAAGGAGATGATGGACAGAGCGCTGAAACTTTTCAGACGCTCACCCCCAGTCACAGATCTGGGTTGAATCCATCGTCCGTTCTTTAGCTCACTTCCCCACCTCAGTTCAGACCCAGCTCTATGCAAATCAGTCTGACCCTGTGCCTCATGGGAACAGTCCAGCCCGAACCGCCAAGCCAGGTCTTCCCTGGACCGGACACAAGCATCCTGGGACCGGTTTCAGCGTAACACCCCTCATCAGCCAGACTAGCTTGAATCCACTGGAAAAGAGAGCAAGGGACCCGCGTCTGGGCATACCCTGCCATTTCAGGGCAAACAAAGCAAACACAAGGAGATGATGGACAGAGCGCTGAAACTTTTCAGACACTCACCCCGAGTCAGAGATCTGAGTTGAATCCATCATTGTTCTTTAGCTATCTTCGCCACCTCTACATGGACCCAGCCATATGCAAATCAGTCTTAAACCTTTTCCCCATGGGAACAGTCCAGTCTGAACTGTCAAGCCATGTCTTCCCTGGACCGGAAACAAGCATCCTCAGACCAGTTTCGGGGAAACACCCCTCATCAACCAGGCTAGCATGAATCCAGTGGCAAAGTGAGCAAGGGACCCACGTCTGGGTGTACCCTGCAAACTTAGGGCGAACAAAGCAAACACAAGGAGATGATGGACGGAGCACTGAAACTTTTCAGACACTCACCCCCAGTCACAGATCTGGGTTGAATCCATCATCATTCTTTAGCTCACTTCGCCACCCCAGTTCAGACCCAGCTATATGCAAATCAGTCTTGACCCTGTGCCCTGTGCCTCATGGGAACAGTCCAGCCCGAACTGCCAAGCCAGTTTTCCCTGGACCAGAAACAAGCATCCTTGGACCGGTTTCAGGGTCACACCCCTCATCAGCCAGGCTAGCTTGAATCAAGTGGCAAAGTGTGCAAGGGACCCACGTTAGTGCATACCCTGCCGACTTAGGGCGAACAAAGCAAACACAAGGAGATGATGGATGGAGCGCTGAAACTTTTCAGACCCTCACCCCCAGTCACACGTCTGGGTTGAATCCATCGTTCGTTCTTTAGCTCACTTCGCCACCCCAGGTCAGACCCATCTATATGCAAATCAGTCTTGACCCTGTTCCTCATGGGAACAGTCCAGCCTGAACTTCCAAGCCAGGTCTTCCCTGGACCGTAAACAAGCATCCTGGGACTGGTTTTGGGGTATCAGCCCTCATCATCCAGTGGCAAAGCGAGCCTGGGACCCACGTCTGGGCATACCTGTCTTGGCAGTTCCAGCTGGCCTGTTCCCATGAGGCACAGGGTCAAGACTGATTTGCATATGGCTGGGTCTGAACTGCGGTGGCGAAGTGAGCTAAAGAACGATGATGTATGAAACCCAGAGCTGTGACTGGGGGTGAGTGTCTGAAAAGTTTCAGCGCTCCGTCCATCATCTCCTTGTGTTTGCTAGAAAAAGATCTGCAAAGAGGGAAAATAAATGCAGCAGCAGAAAGTCTGGGCCATGGCAGACGGCGCCTGCTGAGATCTGCAAATACCTCTGTACGGAGCGCAGCAGGAAGCCACTGGAGGTTCCACAGGGGGTCAGAAATGGTGGGCTTAACGGGTAGGATTGAGGGGAGCAAATATAACACAGACATGTTGAAGCGAAGAAATTCGATGTTGTGGAAGTCCAAGATACGGGAAGGTGGAAGGACATTCTCGGCTGCACCACACGCTTCTGGAGACCGACTGACTCAGGACCATCTGCGTCAAACGTTTAAGATGAAAGGAGCAATTGGGAGCACTTTGTGATTTTGAGGAGTCAGTGAGGCTGTGTCATCAAACCCCAGATTACGATAATGGAGGGGATCCCATTTCAACCATTCAACAACCTGTGGTCCCTTCGGGCACCTCTGATCTTATAAAGCAAGTTTGACAACAAAGTTTGGTTAAAATCCAAAGAAAGGCTGTGAATCGGCTAGTGAGATGGGTCTCTGCGTTGGAGCGGATCCTGAAGGTTTCAAGCAGGGTCGGATTAGGAACAAAATTAGGCACGGCCACCGAAAGAAAAAAGTGGCCCACATTTGTGGATAATGATGTTTCATGAAACATTGCTTAGTATCGGGAGTAATCTCTGATATATTAATCTTTCTAAACTCCTGGGGTCAGTAGCATTGGCCAAGACTAAACGCACCACTACACACACCATCATTTCCACTGCAACTCACCCGCAGGTCTCCTCACCTGATCTTCAGGCCTATACATTTCTCTACTTTGGGTGCCTGAATGTGTTAGTCACCTATTGGTCCCTTAGTCTGTGCCCCTCCCACCAAAGATCCCTGAATATCCTGTATTATATCAGGCCATGAGTCCGAGAACCATGTGCATCCTTTGTGTCTGGAGGCTTCTGTTCACTCTCAAGGGACCAGAGGTCTTCCTCTTTTGATCGTCACTCAGGAACCTCTCTGCAAGCGATGTCTTTGGGGATTGCATGCAGCTTCGTACTTGATGTCTGTTGCATTGTGGGTGGAGACTGATTCTGAATATAGAAAAGCTGCAGGAACTCACTCCAAATGCCTCTCTTCTCTGTCTCTATACCCCTTTCTGTGCACCTCTCTTGTTCCCCCTATCACTTTTTCTCTCTACTCTACTTCTTTTCCTCTCCTTGATGTCTCTCATTCTACCCATGTGCTTCAGTCTCTCACATTTCACCTCTCTCTTTTCCTATATTTCCCTCCCACTCCTGCCTCCCCTGTGGGCTCTTTCTTCAGTTATTTCTATATCTCTCCGGCCCTTATTCCCCTGCCATTTTGTATCTCTCCTTGAAGTTTTATTTCATGTCTCTGTATTGCTGACCTTTCCTTTTTCTCCTGTCTTGCTCCCACCTGTCAGTGTCTTTCACATCCCTCTGCCCCTTGAATTTCTTGGTACTATACCTAAAGTGATATTCATATGTGTCCCCTCTATTGCTTTGCTGTAGACAGTAACGGAAAGTCCTCCTGTGCCTGGAGGCAGCCTTTAAACCAAAGGAGAATCCACAGGTGGAATTCCCTTTACCATTCCATCCCTTTGATGAAGGGAATTCCACTGGTGGACTGTAATCTACATTTAGCCCTGCCTCCTGGAACGCAAACAACCTCTAAAATAAGCCCTGGACTGAGGGAGAGACCTAGGACAGTGCATGTGAGGTAGTAACCATCCTTCGTTTTTTTCATAGACCAGAACCTGTTTGACAGCCTCGTCTGCCTACTGCTCCTCTCCATCATTTCCTTCGTCATTCACTTTTTTGGGGGGAGTTTTATGTAGAGAAAACTCTACCCAATGGTATTGGAGCGCTTTACATGGACACTAGAAGCGCAGGATGTTGAGCCAACGCTGCGACTCAAACCTGGTTCCCAAGTCAGCAGCTCTGGCCATTACACCACATCCTCTACCACTTTCCTGTCTCCCTCTTCTCCACTCTCGTTTCCCATCTTTCTCCCTATCTTTAACAATTTCTGCCCTTCTCTCCACTGCGTTCCATCACTTCTTCTCCCTAATCTCTTCCCCCCCCCCCCCCCCACTGCCTCCATCTGTCTGCATCTCTGGCACTCTTATCCTCTCGCCTCTACCGTTCCTTTCTTCCTCACTTGATTTCCTTTTCCTCTTCACATGGTTTTGTCATTCTTCTTCACTCTGCTGTCTCACTTCTCCTTTTGTCTCTCCCCACATTGCTCTCCTCGCTCAATCCACTTTGTTACTGTCCTGTCTATTTTCACTTCCCTTTGTCATTTTCGCTCAGAATGAACGTTTTTCACAGTAATGTTTAAAAAAAAAAGAAATTTAAAAAATGTGTTGTCAAAAACATTTTTGTTTTTGCTCATTTTGTTTGTTTGCGTTGTTTTTTATTTTCGTTCAATGGTGAACAGGAGTCCCCTCCCAGTTTTTAAGATGCCCCTGTGGCTCGTCTGTCTGCCGCTGGAGCCTCTTAGATGGCCTCCACTCATGATCTGTCTCCCTACAGAGACCCTTTCACGCCACCCCAGGTAACATTACTGCTAGCTGTGACGCTCAAAAAGAGCAGAGCCCCTCCCAGTGGCCTCACTCACTCTCAAGCAGGGCGACGCGGCGCCTTGATGAAAGTGTGACTACAGGCGTCCCTTCCCCCGCACGCTCCCATGATGCCGATTGGAGGCAATTCATATTTTTTCCAACAGATTATCCTGATACAAAACCTATTTGGTGCTGTATGTATAAATCAAATTATTTGTTTTAACTCACAAAATGTTCTTGAGTAAGAAAACATAGGAGTGGTACCGGAGTATGTACTCTCGGTCCTGAAGGAGAGCCTTGGGGTCGGGCTAGAAACATGTCGACTAGCGGAACTGAGGTACATTGTTCCCTTTAGGTTCCCTAATCTTCCCCCATATTTTAATCATACGGGCTAGAGGCACGAATAAAAAATCTTTTCCTACTAGTCCAGTATTTTTCAATTTTCCTCTCTTCCCCCCACTCCCACCTTTTACTTCATCTAACACATAATCTTACCAAAACAAAGTGCTCCCTCTTAACACGTAGGTTGTAGCACGCCCCGTTCCGCAGCAGAATGGTAAGAATCCAATGATGAAGCATGCCACCAAAGGAAACCCTGGTGGGTGAGGGTTATCTAAGGGAAACCTACAGGTTTTTCCCAAAGAAACACCCTAGTGGGAAGAAAAACCCTTCAATTGACAGAAGGGCTCCACTTTGATTACAGGACATGTACCTGGAGGCCGAGCCCCTTTGTTGTGCCCTGTCCTCCATCTCTCACTGCAGTACCTCCTCAGACCCCTCCTCCTTGGTCAGTTCTGCTCATCCCTGTGATACCTCTCGTCACTTCACACCAGTCCCAGGTGCAGTCATGTGGTACTCACTGCCCCTCCTCACTGGTCTGTGGCGCTTGTCCCGGTCATGCCCTCTGCCCCTCGTCACCCATCTGCATCTTGTAGTGTTTCCTGTCCCTCCTCACCAGTCGGCAGTGCTCGTCCCAGTGACGCTTCTTGCCTAAAGTCCTTGTGGTGTCTGTCTGTCCTCCTTCACTGCTCCTGCTGCCTGCTGCCTAAAGCCTCAGAGATGTTTCTTGTCCTCTCTCCAAACTGTGCCCCTGAGAATGCCTCAGTCAGTGTAGTTTTTGCCTAACTTTCAGGATGTTTTTCTCTCTTCCTGCAGGTGAACCAGGCCAGCTTGTTGGACGCATTGTTCAGTCAGACCCACTACGGCGCTTCGACGGATACGTGAATGGAGACGCAACGAGCAAGAAGGTTGGAAGAGATATCTTCAGAGGAGGAGACATGGCCTACCTCAGTGGTACGTGGGGGTGTTTCTGTCAGGGCAGGGCCTGGTTTCTAGCAGAGCATTGTGCGACTACAGGCAGGCTGTAGTGCTGCTGGTGGCAGAGCAGGGTTTGGGCGCTAGAGTGCTGATATGCACATGCTGACCAAGGAGTCTTTCATTGCTGATGATCAGAAGGGGGGCTGCTGCTGGAGTGGTGTTTGAGGGGGCTGCTGCTGGAGTGGTGTTTGAGGGGGCTGCTGCTGGAGTGGTGTTTGAGGGGCTGCTGCTGGAGTGGTGTTTGAGGGGGCTGCTGTTGGAGTGGCGTTTGAGGGGGCTGCTGCTGGGGGCTGCTGCTGGAGTGGTGTTTGAGGGGGCTGCTGCTGGAGTGGCGTTTGAGGGGGCTGCTGCTGGAGTGGTGTTTGAGGGGGCTGCTGCTGGAGTGGCGTTTGAGGGGGCTGCTGCTGGAGTGGCGTTTGAGGGGACTGCTGCTGGAGTGGTGTTTGAGGGGGCTGCTGCTGGAGTGGCGTTTGAGGGGGCTGCTGCTGGAGTGGTGTTTGAGGGGCCTGCTGCTGGAGTGGTGTTTGAGGGGGCTGCTGCTGGAGTGGCGTTTGAGGGGGCTGCTGCTGGAGTGGCGTTTGAGGGGGCTGCTGCTGGAGTGGTGTTTGAGGGGCCTGCTGCTGGAGTGGTGTTTGAGGGGCTGCTGCTGGAGTGGTGTTTGTTTGAGGGCTGCTGCTGGAGTGGTGTTTGAGGGGCTGCTGCTGGAGTGGCGTTTGAGGGGCTGCTGCTGGAGTGGTGTTTGAGGGGCTGCTGCTGGAGTGGTGTTTGAGGGGCTGCTGCTGGAGTGGCGTTTGAGGGGGCTGCTGCTGGAGTGGCGTTTGAGGGGGCTGCTGCTGGAGTGGCGTTTGAGGGGGCTGCTGCTGGAGTGGCGTTTGAGGGGCCTGCTGCTGGAGTGGTGTTTGAGGGGCTGCTGCTGGAGTGGTGTTTGTTTGAGGGGCTGCTGCTGGAGTGGCGTTTGAGGGGCTGCTGCTGGAGTGGCGTTTGAGGAGCTGCTGCTGGAGTGGCGTTTGAGGGGCTGCTGCTGGAGTGGCGTTTGAGGGGCTGCTGCTGGAGTGGCGTTTGAGGGGCTGCTGCTGGAGTGGTGTTTGTTTGAGGGGCTGCTGCTGGAGTGGTGTTTGAGGGGCTGCTGCTGGAGTGGCGTTTGAGGGGGCTGCTGCTGGAGTGGCGTTTGAGGGGCCTGCTGCTGGAGTGGTGTTTGAGGGGGCTGCTGCTGGAGTGGTGTTTGTTTGAGGGGGCTGCTGCTGGAGTGGTGTTTGAGGGGGCTGCTGCTGGAGTGGCGTTTGAGGGGGCTGCTGCTGGAGTGGCGTTTGAGGGGGCTGCTGCTGGAGTGGCGTGTGAGGGGCTGCTGCTGGAGTGGCGTTGGAGGGGGCTGCTGCTGGAGTGGCGTTTGAGGGGGCTGCTGCTGGAGTGGCGTTTGAGGGGGCTGCTGCTGGAGTGGTGTTTGAGGGGGCTGCTGCTGGAGTGGTGTTTGTAGGGATAGGGATAGTTTGTTGGTGGAGCAGTGTAAGGATGTTTGCAGCATAGCATGTGGATACTGTCAGAGGGGAGGGGGTGTGGTGTGTTTTATGTGGTGTGTGTGTGGGTATGTGTGTGGGTATGTGTGGGGGTGTGTGTGTGTTTATACGTACACCAGCAGCTCTGTTAGGATGCTGGTAGAGCAGTGCAAATGCTCACGAGCAGCTGACTCTAGGTTAGAAGTGTTGAGGTGCCTCTAGAGTACTGTGGGGTGGTGTGTGTGTGTGGTGTGTGTGTGTGGTGGGTGGTGTGCATGCCTGTGTGTGGTGTGTGATGTGTGTGCGTGCGTGTGTATATATTTACACCAGCAGCTCTGTTTAGATGCTGGTAGTGCAGTGCGGTTGCTCACGAGAAGCGGATGCTAGGTTAAAAGTGTTGGGGTGCCTCTAGAGTACTGTGGGGTGGTGCGTAGCTCCTGGCAGAGGTTTGTGGCTTCTGGGGGAGCAATGCATGGTTGTTGGCTTTGTAGTGTGTTTGTGGAGGCGATTATGGGTGTTAGCATGAAGTTGTATGGGTGCTGATAGACTGTTTGTGCTTGTGGCCGCTGTTTGTGAATTGTGTTGGTGTAAACCCTCATCTCTGGGACTTTTGGCCTGTTTCTTATTTTCTGGGCAGTAATCTTGGTGGGAGCTGTTGTTTACCACTGGTCCGAGGTCTCAGCTGGGTCACTGAGTTGTTTCCTTCATACACTTTACTTTATAAGGGTAGCAAGTTGAGCAGTCACTGCTCACGTGTGGACATGGAAGTGGTTGGACATCCGTGCTCTGTATGTTATGCTCTTATCCACTTGATATAGCGCAGCGACTCATACCTGAAGGTATATTTCGGCGCTAAGCCAGTAGAGAAAGCACTGCAATAACCTAAAATAGACAGGCCTTCAAGAGTTTTTTTTAAACTTGGCAAAGTCAGAACTGCAGCAGAGATGATACGGAGGTGATCCCAAGCCGACGGGGCGATAAAGGAAAAAGCTCTCCCATCAAATCTGGAAGTGCAAATACGGGTAACGATCAGAAACGCCTTATCACTTCATCCAAGCGTTCCTGGAGGACAGTAATACTGCAGTAAGAGGGGGCTCCAGCCATCAGAGCCTTATGGGTGAGCCAGCAGATCTTAAAGACAGTGCGCTTTCTGACCGGCAGCCACTCTAAGGTTCTCAGAGTGGGCGCCGAGGGAGAACCTGCCGGTAGATTACAGACCAGGCTTGCAGCCATGTTTTTCACCTCCTGGAGTTTGGCCAATAAGGTATGATTGGCAGCCATAAGCAAAGCATTGCTTTAGTCGAGGTGACTTATAACTAGGGCTTTCCTAGAAGAAGATGGTAACCAAGGGAGTACTTTCCTCAGTGGCTGCATGGCTGCAAAGCAGGCCCCACAGATAGCGGAGATATGACCCATCATGGAGAGTGCCTCGTCTAATTTATCGCCCGGATATTTCACGGCAAGCCTGGGGAGGGAGCTGCCGCAAGTTCCAAATGCCACCAGTCAGGAGACCCGAGGTCATACAGCAAAACTTCTATTTTTATCACTGTTGAGTTGAAGACCGTTCGCCATCATCCAGGCCGCAATCCTTCTCATACAGTCCATGAATCGGTGCTTTACACAATCAGAGTCCTGACCAAATGAGATGATCAGCTGGGGATCATCCGCATAAGATATAACATCAAAGCCACAAGATTTAACAATCTGGGCAAGGGGGGCTGCGTAGATGTTGAACAACGTCGGGCTCAAGGATGAACCCTGAGGCTCCCCTTTGTTGATGGAGTGGGACTTAAACGAGCCCAGCATGATCGTTTGTGTGTGGTTGTCTAATAAATCAAAGAGCCAAGGTAAGACATTGCCCCCGACATCGAACTAATGCAATCAGCACAGTAGTATTTCATGAGAAACTGTGTCAAAGGCCGCTGACCGGTCCAGCAGCTCTAGCATGGCCGGGGAGCCCGCATCGGAGATGGGCCGATGGTGTCTGTGACTGCCACCAGTGCTGTCTCAGGTCTGTGGCCAGCTCTGAATCCCGATTGGAAGGGATCTGGAATTTAAAGTCCTCGAGGAATGCCATGAGCCCTTCGTTGACTAGGCTTTCCAAAATGTTCCCCAATAGTGAGAAAAGTGAGATGGCGCGGTAGTTAGACACGTTTTTGGGGTTTGCATTTGCTTTTTTTAAATATCTGAGATACCAGAGCGGTCTTCTAGGCTAGTGGTATTTTGGCTGTGTGTAAGGATAGATGAAAAAGGGAGAGAATAGTGGGCGCTATGCGAGATGCGAGATTAGCGGTGATCCTAGGAGGACATACGTCCACAGGTGAACCAGATATGGCCCTAGCCAGGAGCCCCAGAATTTGCTCTAACGTAAAAGGTACAAACCTATCTAGGACGGGGGAGGAGTCAGATGGAGGTGCCATAGGAGCAGTTGGCTTAGTCTGACAATGGCTGATAGGAAACCTCTTATAGATGACTGATTTTTTCCTCAAAAAGGTCAGCCAAGGAGTTGCATAATTGCTGAGAGGCAGGAATATCCAGGGAACAGGTGCGTGCCTTGGTGAAGTCATTGAGCACTTTCTAGAGCTCTTTAGACGAGTTGTCAACGGTCTCGATTTCACATTTTGCTTCTCCTAGTTTTCCTAATGTTGGTGTGATCGCTTGCAAGTGCAAGTCTGTAGGCCGGTCTGTCTTCCAGAGATTTAGAATGTCCCCACCGTCTGTCCAGCCTTTTGCAGGTTGTTTCCGTAGTGCTGAGGCCCGTGGAGAACCATGGGGCATGAGGTCTAGAAGAGACGGGCCTGGCCTGTCTAACCGGTACCGGGCTGTCAACCGAGACCGTGAGAGCCTGGCGATAGCTGGTTAGTGCAACGGTGACATCTGAACCCTGGATGACGTCCACCAGGACAAATGATTTGGAGAGCACTTCTGGTGAGATGGAATTCCATGCTCGACAGGCATTTTTTGCTATTTTAGCAGACCGGTTCATGGACACAAGTGTCTGCTCACTGTAATCTTAGTGTCTGTTCTTAGAAGGCATAGGTCTGTCTTTAAATAAAGGAAGAGGAAAGGCTACTAAAGCGAGGCTCATACAAAATAGCAGAATATACTGGCACCTTCTTGGGCCAAGATAAGACATGAACACTATCACAGGGTTTCTGTTCGAAGCTCTGAGGTTCTATATAACTTGAGGTTGTATATTATTCAATCAAAAAGACGTACCGGCATTTTGTGAGACTTTGGGGCTGATGTACAAAGCCATTTTGTGGTTGCAAAGCCTGCAATTTGCAAAATCGGAAGGTTTGAAACTGCAAAATAGCTTTCAATTACGTACTAAACCTATTTTCCAATCCGGTAACATGTTACTGAATCAAAAAATGGGTTTAGAAACTCATAACGAAATGCTTTTTGGAAGGGACATGTTTAGGGCTTCCATTCCAAATAGTGATACATTCAGGTATGCATTAATGTTTTGTGACTAAAATCTCTTTGCAAAACCGAAAATGTATCAACCCCTCAATGGTGGTTTTAACCCATTCGCAAATGAGTGCGTGTCCTGTGGGCAACCTGCCCCGCTTGTGAATGTTAAAAAAGGTTGTTGGGCTACAGGACCACTGCTGACTCTCATACAGATAAAAAAAACTTTTCTTTTTAAATGCGCCCATTTTCCCCAAGAAAAATGGACTGTATTAAAAAACAAGTTTTTTTTTTTTTTGATGTGTTCACAGGCATGGTGGTCTGTTGACCCTATCATGCCACCAACCCTGTGATGGCAGCAGGCAATCCTATGAGTTCCAAGTTACGTTATACCGTATGAATATTGATGGGGCAGGCTGTATCGATACCCACTACGATTCAGAATTTTGTGTACGATCCTATTAGTACATAGATCGGTTTGCAAAATGTGCTAAATTTTTTACCACTTTTTTTTAAAGGAAATCTCGTACATCAGGCGCTTTGTTACTGCTGTGTCCTTTGAGGGTCACTGCTCCAGTAGGCTGAGATGCCCGTCTGGATAGAACAGTTTATGAAGTTAGCTGTTCTATAATATTATTATTATTATCGCAGCTCGTACAGCGCATGGTTACTCCAGTCCGGGCTGTCCCCGGGCTTCATCCCTTCAAGGCTGAACTCCTGAAGCAACGACTGAGCGAAAGTATGGCTAGAGAGTGAGATTTTTCCTAAACAGCCAAGTTTTAAGATGTTTCCTGAAAGCTGCTTCTGATGTCTCCCGTCTGAGATGCAGAGGCAAAGAGCTCCACTGCTTGGCCGCCGGGTGCCTGAAGGAAGTACCCCCAAAGCATTTTCTGTTGTATTTTGGAACGCTAACCAGTCCGGTCCAGGCAGATCTCAGACAGCGTGCAGGGTGGTAGGAGTGTATCATAGGGCAGAGATATTTCGGGCCCTTGCCCTGTAGTGTTTTGTGGACACAACTTAGGGCTTTAAAAGACATCCTCTCCTGAATAGGGAGCTAGTGGAGAGTTTCCAGGGCTCGGCCTGTGGGTGCAGATCTGGGGGTGTTTAGTAGCATCCGAGCTGCTGATTTTTGCACCCATTGGAGCATATGCTCCTTTTTGATGCCCCCAGATATAGAGCATTGCGATAGTCTAATCTGGATGTCGCCAGCGCCTGGGCCGCTGTCTTTATGGCTCTGTCCGGGATCAGCCCTAGAATTCTTTTAAGCGTTTTTAGAATCCCGAAACAAGTGCCATTTCCTAGTTCTTAGTAAACTTCAGTATGAGGCTGGACAATGAAGTCAATATGATCCCTTTTGGGTGAGTTTACAAAAAAAACAGTATTTCCAAAAATGAGAACCAGCCTAGAATGGTGATCCAGTGAAGTTCGGAAAGCGTAGACAAGGGTGCGAAAAATCCTGTTCTCACAGTGAGATTGTCCAGTTAATGGGGTACAAGATATCCAGTAACCTGGGGATCTCTTACGCTTCTTGTGCACAGTTCATCCAAGAGTCCACTTGATGGCATAATTTGAGTCACTCTAGTACATAAAAATATTTACAGGAATTTGACTCGCACCCACAACAATTTCCCAAGATCATGTCAAATTTCCTAGTCCCATTATCTCTGAATCGGTCTATTGCTGTCAGGTTTTTCATTTCCGGAGGCATCCTTAGGACCCGACAGTAACCGCCGGGCCCAAAGCTCCTATCCACTTTTTAAAGAGAAACTAGAGTTTAGGACCAGGGTCCGATATTGACACCAAATCTCAGTATCTCTGAAACTGTAGAGACCAGAAATAAAATCCAGGTTTGGTACCTAAGAGCACTACTCCAGAGACTGCAAGGCGAACGATCTCAGGCAGTGAACTTCACTCCAAGGACCTGTTAGGCTGGAGAGAGCAACATCAGCCACTAGAACATTACAGCAAAATCAGCAATGCAGAGAACGACCTCTGCCAGTAGAAGACAACTCCAAGGCCAGGGATGGAGGAATGACCTGGGCCTACGGAACAGCACTCTAAAGCCAGGGGCTCAGACGAGAATCACCACAGGCAGAGGAACACACTCCAAGACCAGGGATGGAGAGAACGACCTCAGTCAATGGGTCACCACATCCAAGGCCACGGATGGAGAGAATGACCTCAGTCAATGGGTCACCACATCCAAGGCCAAGGATGGAGAGAACGGCCTCAGTCAATGGGTCACCACATCCAAGTCCAGCGATGGAGAGAACGACCTCAACCACTGGAACACTGCTCCAAGACCAGGGATGGAGAGAACGACCTCAACCACTGGAACACTGCTCCAAGTCCAGCGATGGAGAGAACGACCTCAGCCACTGCAACACTGCTCCAAGACCAGGGATGGAGAGAATGACCTCAGTCAATGGGTCACCACATCCAAGGCCACGGATGGAGAGAATGACCTCAGTCAATGGGTCACCACATCCAAGGCCACGGATGGAGAGAACGGCCTCAGTCAATGGGTCACCACATCCAAGGCCACGGATGGAGAGAACGACCTCAGTCAATGGGTCACCACATCCAAGGCCACGGATGGAGAGAATGACCTCAGTCAATGGGTGTTGGACTTGGCCCTTTTTCCCCGAAATTTTTCGTTTTCCCCTAGCCGTTTTACCATGTATGAAACTCACTCAAGATGGCTGCTACTGCAGAGGGGCCTTACACGCATACACACTAGTAGCCAGGGTCAGCCTGGGACATAGGGATACAGTATCCATTCCATCCCCGCCTCTGGGCCACATAGCCAGGCATGTAGAAGGTTCCAGAACCTTCCGGGCTGTGGGAGGAGTTATGTTTTGCCGCCTTTGGGAGAGTCACCTGACCTAGGAGTATAAAAGGCTTGGAGGGAAAACTTTTAGTCAGTTGGAGACAGTTGATGAGGCACCACTGAACCTGGGAGAACCTCCGCCGGAGTATAGGCTTTAGGGCCTAGGGGGGAGACCTACACTACTGCTGCTGACAGGGCTGAGGCCCTGCTGTAGTAAGATAGCTGAGGAACGCCCACCACCCACTGACCTTGCCCAGTGTGAGGGGACCCAGGGAACCACCTTCAGCCTGCGGGGAGGAACATCAAGCACTCCCAGACCACCAACTCATCCCCCCCCCCTCATGACAAGAAACTTCTGACAAGAAACTTTGACAAGAAACTTATAATAAGGAACTTCTGACAAGAAACTCCTAACCAGAAGCGCCTAAGAAGCAACCAAGCTGGAGCAGTCGCAAGACACCTTAATTTGAGGAGGCCTGACCGTCCCGCCAGGCCTGAAGCCTAAACTGCCCAACTGGGGATCACCAGGTAAAGCGCCGTACCCTGAAGCGCTAGACCTTCACCCCCTCTTCATTTCTGCCTGCTGCTGGGCTGCCCCCAAGTACTTTTCCAGTCAGCCCTGCCCACAGGCTGCTGGTGCGCCCTGCTTTCTGCCACCCCTCAGGTCACTGACCTTGTGTGGAGATCACCGCCGCGGCCGCCGCCGCCTGAGAAGTGCCGTGTGGTGAGGTGCGCCGTCGCGCCCTCACCGAAGGGAGTGCTGAGGTGAGGGAAGCCCCTCAAGTATATGTGGTGAGGTGCGCCGTCCGCGCCCTCACCGAAGCCTCTATAAATTGCCCCCAAGTTGTTGCCACCGGGCCCTGGGCCCCATCGCCGCCGTCGCGGCCGAAGAAATCGCCATTGCCGCCGTCGCGGCCGAAGAAATCACCCCCGCCGCCGTTGCGGCCGAAGAAATCACCCCCGCCGCGGCCAAAGAAATCGCCATCGCGGCCTAGCGCGACCAGCGAGGCCTCCAGGCCCCGCCGACGCCGTCTCCAAGCAGCCGGGGACGCCGGCCGCGCCCCCAGGAAGGCCGCGCAACAATTGGGCGCCGGCTCCGGTCACGCCCCCAGCGCCGACGGAGGCCCAGGAAGAGCCCCGGCCGTGCAGAGGGAGACGGGGAGCCGGCCGAAGAGGACTGCTGGCTCCCGCTCCCTTCCCCAAAGACCCTGAGCCCGCGCACTTCACTTACCTGATCCCGGGGGCCGGAGGAAGGTGATCCCGGCCCCCGCAACGTGCGCACAGTTCATTCCCTGATCCCGGGGCCGGAGGAAGGTGATACCGGCCCCGCAACGTCCCGACAGTCCGGCCTGAAGGCCGAGGTACCTCGACCGGGCCCCGCCCTCCAGAACACGGGCCGGGCCTGGGGAGTGCCAGTCGCTAAAGAAGCGCGACCAACGAACCAGCAACAGGTGAGCCCAGGAGGCCCCTAGGGCCCACAAAACGCCACTGGGGGCCGGGGGCCACCATTAACCCCATCATTAATTGTGTAACTTTCCCCATGAGGCGAGACCCCGGAGAGGAGTGGGCCTAGCCTGGAGTTAACCCCTAAGGGTCATAGAAGCCCCAGGATACAGGACATGTTGAGGGGTTCCCCACAGTATTTAATAATTTATTGCAGATGCCTATTGTAATTACTGCCTAGGCCATGCTTTTAACTGCGAAGTCTTTACCACAGGGGGAAAGTGTTTAATTGAATTGAGCTGAAGTGTACACCGCCAAGAGTTGAAGTGTTCTATGTTACAGGTGTACTGGAATTGCGACGCCCACTGTACTGAATGTGGGCGCGCCTAGATTAATGCAGGCCTATTTAAATGTAACGTGAAAAGCCTTCTTTTAAGTAATTGAATATGCTAAAGTGAACTGCATGTTTAGGCCCCTGTTTTATTAACGTACCTTGAGATCATTATTAAGTGCTACGTTTAGGAGATAATTCCTGCGGCCTCTTAGTGGCCTACAATGTTGATGAGCTATGATGCTTTATTTAAAATGTGCACCAGTTGAGTAATACAATGAATTTGAATGTAGATCTGAATTAATCTGCCTCATCTGATGCCAACTTAATTTATATATAAAAGATCTTGATTTTAAATACAAAAGCCTGGTGTGGTGTCATGTTATTGCGTTCGCATTTCTGAGTCAAAGTAAGAGTGTGCTGCACAACTGCCTTACACATTGCCTTCGCGTGCTTTCCCGCTTCGCGCCATGCTACCGTGGCGGACTCGGTAAACCCGGTTTCAACAATGGGTCACCACATCCAAGTCCAGCGATGGAGAGAACGACCTCAGCCACTGGAACACTGCTCCAAGACCAGGGATGGAGAGAACGACCTCAGCCACTGGAACACTGCTCCAAGACCAGGGATGGAGCGAACGACCTCAGCCACTGGAACACTGCTCCAAGACCAGGGATGGAGAGAACGTCCTCAGCTACTGGAACACTGCTCCAAGACTACAGATGGAGAGAACGACCTCAGCCACTGGAACACTGTTCCAAGACCACGGATGGAGAGAACGACCTCAGCCACTGGAACTCTGCACCAAGCAAAACCAAAGGGGATGATGGACGGAGTGTTGAACATTGCAAGCACTCACCCCCCAGTCAACTGATCTGGGTTTAATCCATCATCATTCTTTAGCTCACTCCGCCACCCCAGTTCAGACATGGCCATATGCAAATCAGTCTGACCCTGTGCCTCATGGGAACAGTCCAGCCTGAACTGCCAAGCCATGTCTTCCCTGGACCGGAAACAAGCATCCTGGGACCGGTTTCTGGCTTACAGCCGTCATCAGCCAGGCTATCTTGAATCCAGTGGCGAAGTGAGCAAGGGACCCAAGTCTGGGCATACCCTGCCAACTTAGGGCGAACATAGCACAACCAAAGGGGATGATGGACGGAGTGTTGAACATTGCAAGCACTCACCCCCCAGTCAACTGATCTGGGTTTAATCCATCATCATTCTTTAGCTCACTCCGCCACCCCAGTTCAGACATGGCCATATGCAAATCAGTCTGACCCTGTGCCTCATGGGAACAGTCCAGCCTGAACTGCCAAGCCATGTCTTCCCTGGACCGGAAACAAGCATCCTGGGACCGGTTTCTGGCTTACAGCCGTCATCAGCCAGGCTATCTTGAATCCAGTGGCAAAGTGAGCAAGGGACCCACGTCTGGGCATACCCTGCCAACTTAGGGCGAACATAGCAAAACCAAAGGGGATGATGGACGGAGTGTTGAACATTGCAAGCACTCACCCCCAGTCAACTGATCTGGGTTTAATCCATCATCATTCTTTAGCTCACTCCGCCACCCCAGTTCAGACATGGCCATATGCAAATCAGTCTGACCCTGTGCCTCATGGGAACAGTCCAGCCTGAACTGCCAAGCCATGTCTTCCCTGGACCGGAAACAAGCATCCTGGGACCGGTTTCTGGCTTACAGCCGTCATCAGCCAGGCTATCTTGAATCCAGTGGCAAAGTGAGCAAGGGACCCACGTCTGGGCATACCCTGCCAACTTAGGGCGAACATAGCAAAACCAAAGGGGATGATGGACGGAGTTTTGAACATTGCAAGCACTCACCCCCAGTCCACTGATCTGGGTTTAATCCATCATCATTCTTTAGCTCACTCCGCCACCCCAGTTCAGACATGGCCATATGCAAATCAGTCTTGACCCTGTGCCTCATGGGAACAGTCCAGCCCGAACTGCCAAGCCATGTCTTCCCTGGACCGGAAACAAGCATCCTGGGACCGGTTTTGGGCTAACGGATAGAGAGAACGACCTCCGCCACTGGAAAACTGCTCCAAGACCAGGGATGGAGAGAACGTCCTCAGCTACTGCAACACTACTCCAAGACCACGGATGGAGAGAACGACCTCAACCACTGGAACACTGCTCCAAGAACAGGGATGGAGAGAATGACCTCAGCCATTGGAACACTGCTCCAAGACCATGAATGGAGAGAACGACCTCAGCCATTGGAACACTTCCAAGATCAGAGATGGAGACAACAACCTCAGCCCCTGGAACACTGTTCCAAGACCAGGGATGGAGAGAATGATCTCCGCCACTAGAACACTGCTCCAAGATCACGGATGAAGAGAACGACCTCAGCCACTGGAACACTGCTCCAAGACCAGGGATGGAGAGAATGATCTCCGCCACTGGAACACTGCTCCAAGACCAGGGATGGAGAGAACGATCTCCGCCACTGGAACACTGTTCCAAGACCAGGGTTGGTGAGAATGATCTCCGCCACTGGAACACTGCTCCAAGACCAGGGAAGGAGAGAACAACCTCAGCCACTGGAACACTGCTCCAAGACCAGGGATGGAGAGAATGATCTCTGCCACTGGAACACTGCTCCAAGACCAGGGATGTAGAGAATGATCTCTGCCACTGGAACACTGCTCCAAGACCATGGATGGAGAGAACGACCTCAGCCATTGGAACACTTCCAAGATCAGAGATGGAGACAACAACCTCAGCCCCTGGAACACTGTTCCAAGACCAGGGATGGAGAGAACAACCTTAGCCACTGGAACACTGTTCCAAGATCAGGGATGGAGAGAATGATCTCTGCCACTGGAACACTGCTCCAAGACCATGGATGGAGAGAACGACCTCAGCCATTGGAACACTTCCAAGATCAGAGATGGAGACAACAACCTCAGCCCCTGGAACACTGTTCCAAGACCAGGGATGGAGAGAACAACCTTAGCCACTGGAACACTGTTCCAAGATCAGGGATGGAGAGAACGACCTCAGCCAGTGGAACACTGCTCCAAGATCACGGATGAAGAGAACGACCTCAGCCACTGGAACACTGCTCCAAGACCAGGGATGGAGAGAATGATCTCTGCCACTAGAACACTGCCCCAAGACCATGGATGGAGAGAACGACCTCAGCCATTGGAACACTTCCAAGATCAGAGATGGAGACAACAACCTCAGCCCCTGGAACACTGTTCCAAGACCAGGGATGGAGAGAACAACCTTAGCCACTGGAACACTGTTCCAAGATCAGGGATGGAGAGAACGACCTCAGCCAGTGGAACACTGCTCCAAGATCACGGATGAAGAGAACGACCTCAGCCACTGGAACACTGCTCCAAGACCAGGGATGGAGAGAATGATCTCCGCAACTGGAACACTGCTCCAAGACCAGGGATGGAGAGAACGATCTCCGCCACTGGAACACTGTTCCAAGACCAGGGTTGGCGAGAATGATCTCCGCCATTGGAACACTGCTCCAAGACCAGGGAAGGAGAGAACAACCTCAGCCACTGGAACACTGCTCCAAGACCAGGGATGGAGAGAATGATCTCCGCTACTAGAACACTGCTCCAAGATCAGGGATAGAGAGAACGACCTCAGCCACTGGAACACTGTTCCAAGACCACGGATGGAGAGAACGACCTCAGCCACTGGAACTCTGCTCCAAGACCAGGGATGGAGAGAAAGACCTCAGCCACTGGTACACTGCTTCAAGACCAGGGATGTAGAGAATGATCTCTGCCACTGGAACACTGCTCCAAGACCAGGGATGGAGAGAACGACCTCAGCCATTGGAACACTGTTCCAAGACCAGGGATGGAGAGAACGACCTCAGCCACTGGAACACTGCTCCAAGACCAGGGATGGAGAGAACGACCTCAGCCACTGGAACACTGCTCCAAGTCCACAGAGGAGAGAATGACCTCAGCCACTGGAACACTGGTCCAAGACCAGGGATGGAGAGAATGATCACCGCCACTGGAACACTGCTCCAAGACCAGGGATGGAGAGAATGACCTCAGCCGCTGGAACACTGCTCCAAGACCACGAATGGAGAGAACTACCTCAGCCACTGGAACACTGTTCCAAGACCACAGATAGAGAGAACAACCTCAGCCTCTGGAACACTGTTCCAAGACAACGGATGGAGAGAACGACCTCAGCCTCTGGAACACTGCTCCAAGACCAAGGATGGAGAGAACGACCTCAGCCACTGGAACATAGCTCCAAGACTACAGATGGAGAGAACGACCTTAGCCACTGGAACACTGCTCCAAGACCAGGGATGGAGAGAATGATCTCTGCCACTGGAACACTGCTCCAAGACCAGGGATGGAGAGAACGACCTCAGCCATTGGAACACTGTTCCAAGACCAGGGATGGAGAGAACGGTCTCCGCCACTGGAACACTGCTCCAAGACCACAGAGGAGAGAACAACCTCAGCCACTGGAACACTGCTCCAAGACCAGGGATAGAGAGAACGGTCTCCGCCACTGGAACACTGCTCCAAGACCACAGAGGAGAGAACAACCTCAGCCACTGGAACACTGCTCCAAGACCAGGGATAGAGAGAACAACCTCAGCCACTGGAACACTGTTCCAAGACCACGGATGGAGAGAACGACCTCAGCCACAGGAATACTGCTCCAAGACCACAGAGGAGAGAACAACCTCAGCCACTGGAACACTGCTCCAAGACCACGGATGGAGAGAACGACCTCAGCCACTGGAACACTGCTCCAAGATTACAGAGGAGAGAACGACCTCAGCCACTGGAACACTGCTCCAAGACCAGGGATGGAGAGAACGACCTCAGCCACTGGAACACTGCTCCAAGACCAGGGATGGAGAGAATGACGTCAGCCACTGGAACACTGCTCCAAAACCAGGGATGGAGAGAACGATCTCCGCCACTGGAACACTGCTCCAAGACCAGTGATGGAGAGAACGACCTCAGCTACTGGAACACTGCTCCAAGACCACAGAGGAGAGAATGACCTCAGCCACTGGAACCCTGCTCCAAGACCAGAGATGGAGAGAACGACCTCAGCCACTGGAATACTGCTCCAAGACCACAGAGGAGAGAATGACCTCAGCCACTGGAACACTGATCCAAAACCAGGGATGGCGAGAACGACCTCAGCCACTGGAACACTGCTCCAAGTCCACAGAGGATAGAATGACCTCAGCCACTGGAACACTGCTCCAAGACCAGGGATGGAGAGAACGACCTCAGCCACTGGAATACTGCTCCAAGACCACAGAGGATAGAATGACCTCAGCCACTGGAACACTGCTCCAAGACCAGGGATGGAGAGAATGACCTTAGCCACTGGAACACTGCTCCCAGTGAAACAGCACTTCAAGGTTAGGGATGGAGAGAATGACGTCTGCCAGTGGAACGCCACTCCAAGGCCAAGGATGGGGAGAATTACCTCCGCCTGTGGAGCACCAATTAAAGGCTATGTGTGGAGAGAAATACCTCGGCCAGTGGAACAACACTCCTAAGGCAGGGAAGGAGAGAATGGCCTCGGCCAGCAGACCGCTCCATCCCTGGTTTTGGAGTGAATGACCGCAGCCAGCAGAACGCCACTCCAAGGTCTGGGATAGAGAGGAAAAACCTCTGTTCCTTCTGAGACTTGAAACTGGAAGAAATAGTCTCTCTAAGCCACACCCCTCCACTTGCAGTCCTGAAAATGCTCTCTGCACTTCCTTGGTTCTCTGATTCCGTAGATGTTCCTTTTGTCCATGGTGGCCTGCTTGACTATAATGTACTCATGGCTCTTGGATAGCTGAGCTCCTCCAGACCTCCTTCAGGTCGTCTTTGTTGAGTTGGGTCTTTCTGCTTCAGCTTCCTTGTCCCGGCCACTCTGGGCAGTTCAGCTTTTTAGCAGGGTGGCTTCAGTGCTCTGGCTTAACTGAGGCCCTTAGGGTGATGGGTGATGTCCCGTGCATTAGAGGGAAGAGGAGAGTGGTGTTTAGATACTGTGACAGACAAATGCTGTTCTAACAGTACACCAATGTAGATTCCCAAGCCCACCAGACACCGTTAGAATTTTTGTGCAAGAACTTGTGCAAGAACTTCTTCTGGTCTTCACGCATGCCATCAGTGTCCACAGGGGAATGATGAAGGCAACCCACAGAAGAAGAAGAGTTTTGTTCACATCTTTACTGTGTTCCACATTGCACACCATCCATCCAAACTGCATGTGGCGTCCCAGGCACATGTAACCTGCATGGCGGCACGGTTTCCAAAGTGATGCAGAGACTTGTGTCCCTACAGTGGGACTGATGGTATCAGATTTGGTAGAGCAGATGATGGTTGTGGTAGAAAGTTGTTTGGCTGCTGGCAGAGCGGAGTGTGCATGTTTGTAGATAGTTTGTATGCTAGCAGAGCGTGGGTGCTTGTGGTGTGTGGGTGCATGAGGAGAGTTGTATGTATATGATATGGCGATGTGCGGACATAGGTGTGCTCATGTGTGCTGCCGGAGTGTGGGGTGACAAATGCAAAAACAACAGTTGAAGGACAGAATGCAGAACAATGTCATACATTCACCCCAGTACAGAGATCTGGGCCTAAATCCATCGTTTTTTTGCTCACCATGCCATTCCAGTTTGAACCCAGCCATATGCAAATCAGTCTTGACCCTGTGCCCAATGGGAACAGTCCAGCCCGAACTGCCAAGCCAGGTCCTCTCTGGACTGGAAACAAGCATCCTAGGACCGTTTCGGGGTTTCACCCCTCTTCAGCCAGGATAGTTTGATTCCAGTGGCATGGAGAGCACGGGACCCATGTCTGGGCATACCCGTCCCACTCGGGGTGACAAATGCAAAAACAACAGTTGATGGACAGAATGCAGAACAATGTCATACATTCACCCCAGTACAGAGATCTGGGCCTAAATTCATCGTTTTTTTGCTCACCATGCCATTCCAGTTTGAACCCAGCCATATGCAAATCAGTCTTGACCCTGTGCCTCATGGGAACAGCCCAGTGTGGGTGACAGTGGTGTGTGGGTGGTAGTGTGTTGGGTAATCGTAGAGCAGTGTGTGGGTACAGGTAATAATGACTAAGACCTAACATATGGTGGCTATGCCTGATGTCTGCACATCTACCCCAGTTTATGGCAGTAAATATCAAACACAATATGATGTCCGTTTTGTCGGTGATGCTATTGTGGTGCCAACACCCAGCCACATTCGGTGCAAATCAACCACACTACAAGGCAGTGCAGAATAATGTCAAAACACAAAAATGGCACAGAGGCACACACAATCCAGTTTTTATTCCTTAATATTTTCCTTGTTTAGTTCCCAATTATTAGTAGTTAATTCCAGTCCAGTCCAAACAAGAACGGTACACAGTCCTCTTTTAATTCAGGAACATATCCCAGTACATCATTGTTCAACAAAGCAGCAGCCGACACGTTTCGTCCTCCTGCACTTTTTCAAGGCTGCAAGATCATATATAACAATTATTTGTACATATTTAGTTGACACTGTCGGGTAGTGCGACCGTTCGGAAATCAACTTTGGTATTGTGTGTGTTTATATGATTCGCCCCTACAATGCGGTGGAGCACTATTTAGTTCCTTGAAACTAACTTACTGAGATATCACTGGTTTAATACTGGATTCACAAATTAGTCTGTATCTTTCACAGGCCACTGTAGAGGCACGCAGTGGCCAAGCCTGATAGGGTGATGGTTTCTATACACTGCTCTTCCTCTTGGGGTTTCTTAATTTATATGCACTCTTGATACTCGCGTAGGGTGAAGGTGTGACGGTACACCCACGAGGCGATGGCACTACCCGACAGTGTCAACTAGATATGTACAAATAATTGTTATATATGATCTTGCAGCCTTGAAAAAGTTCAGGAGGACGAAACTCGTGTCTTCTGCTGCTTTGTTGAACAATGATGTACTGGTATATGTTCCTGAATTAAAAAAGGACTGTGTACCATTCTTGATTGGACTGGAATGAACTACTAAGAATTGGGAACTCAAGAAGGAAAATATTAAGGAATAAAAACTGGATTGTATGTGCTTCGGTGCCATTTTTGTGTTTTGTGGGTACAGGTAATATGAAGGAGTTGGTGGACAGGTGTGTGTGCTCCAATGGAATGTGGGTGATGGTGATGTGTAGTTGAGTAGTTGCACTCTTGTGCGCTAGGAGAGTGTGGGTGATTGTGCGTGGGTGATGGCGGTGCGTGGGTGATGGTGCATGAGTGATGGCTCCTTGTGGATGATGGCTCTGCGTGGGTGATAGTGGCGTGTGGATGATGGTAGCGTTTGGGTGCCTGAGGAGAGTTGTATGGGTAATTGTAGGTCAGCGCTTTTGGTACTGGTAACATGAAGGTGTTGGTGGACAGGTGGGTGTATGCGTGCTAATGGAATGTGGGTGAAGGTGATGTGTATGTTTTGATGAGTAGTTGCATTTGTGTGCGCTAGGAGAGTGTGGGTGATGGTGGCGTGTGGATGATGATGATGGCGGTGTGTGGATGATGATGGCGGTGTGTGGATGATGATGGCGGTGTGTGGATGATGATGGCGGTGTGTGGATGATGATGGCGGTGTGTGGATGATGATGGCGGTGTGTGGATGATGATGGTGGTGTGTGGATGATGGTGGTGTGTGTGGATGATGGTGTGTGGATGAGTGATGGCGGTGCGTGTCGATGATGGTGGTGTGTGGATGCTGGTGTTGTGTGGGTGCCTGAGTAGAGTTGTATGGGTAATCTTAGAGCACTGTATGGGTACAGGTAACATGAAGGTTTTGGTGGACCGGTGGGTCTGTGTGCTCTAATGGAATGTGGGTGAAGGTGATGTGCCAGTGTTGGTGAATAGTTGCATTTGTGTGTGCGTAAAGATGGTGCATGGGTGCTCATGACTAAACACAGTACTCTGCTTATGTTTGTTGTTTAAAGCCAGGTGGCCAGGTTTCCAGTCATGTGAGAGGAAGAAGCTGGAACTGAGTACCGGTGCTGTCCTGGTACGGCAGACGATGATTTCAGATAGAAAGTCGCATGGCTGCTGTTGGAGCAGTGTGTGTTTGCAGATAGTGATTTGTTTGTCAGCAGAGGGTGAGTGCTGGTGTGTGGGTGCATGAGAAAAGTTGCATTAAGATGTAGGAGGGGGTTGATTGGTGTGTTTGTGTGCTACTGGACTGTTAGTGATGGTGGTGTGTTGGTGTATGAGGAGAGTTCTACTCGTCCTATCAGCTGTACTGATATGGCGATCTGTGGACATAGGTGTACTCATGTGTGCTAGTGGTGTGTTGGTGCATGAGGAGAGTTGTATGGGTACTAATAGGGGGATGTGTGAACATAAGTGTGCTCATGTGTGCTAGTGGTGTGTGACTGATGTGTTGGTGCAGGAGGAGAGTGGTATGGGTACTAATAGGGGGATGTGTGAACATAAGTGTGCTCATGTGTGCTACCAAAGTGTTGATGATGGTCGTGTGTGGGTGATGTGTTGGTGCATGAGGAGAGTTGTACTTGCCATATCAGCTGTACCGATATGGCAATGTTTGGACATAGATGTGCTCATGTGTGCTGCCGGAGTGTGGGTGACAGTGGTGGTTGGTGCATGAGGAGAGTTGTATGGGTTCTAATAGGGGGATGTGTGAACATAAGTGTGCTCATGTGTGCTACCAAAGTGTTGATGATGGTCGTGTGTGGGTGATGTGTTGGTGCATGAGGAGAGTTGTACTTGCCATATCAGCTGTACCGATATGGCAATGTTTGGACATAGATGTGCTCATGTGTGCTGCCGGAGTGTGGGTGACAGTGGTGTGTGGGTGATGGTGTGTTGGTACATGAGGAGAGTTGTATGTATATGATATGGCGCTGTGCGGACATAGGTGTGCTCATGTGTGCTGCCGAAGTGTGGGTAATGGTGGTGTGTGGGTGATGGTGTGTTGGTACATGAGGAGAGTTGTATGTATATGATATGGCGATGTGCGGACATAGGTGTGCTCATGTGTGCTGCCAAAGTGTGGGTAATGGTGGTGTGTGGGTGATGGTGTGTTGGTACATGAGGAGAGTTGTATGTATATGATATGGCGATGTGCGGACATAGGTGTGCTCATGTGTGCTGCCGGAGTGTGGGTGACAGTGGTGTGTGGGTGATAGTGTGTTGGTACATGAGGAGAGTTGCATGTATATGATATGGCGATGTGCAGACATAGGTGTGCTCGTGTGCTGCCGAAGTGTGGGTGATGGTGTGTTGGTACATGAGGAGAGTTGTATGTATATGATATGGCGATGTGCAGACATAGGTGTGCTCATGTGTGCTGCCGGAGTGTGGGTGACAGTGGTGTGTGGGTGATAGTGTGTTGGTACATGAGGAGAGTTGTATGTATATGATATGGCGATGTGCGGACATAGGTGTGCTCATGTGTGCTGCCGAAGTGTGGGTGATGGTGGTGTGTGAGTACCCATAGCTGTGTTTGTGTGTGTTAAGGGAGTTTGTGTATGGTGGTGAATGAGTGCTCTTGACTGAGGTCAGTACTCTGCTTCTAGGTGGTGTTTATAGCCAGGTGCCAAGTGTGTGGTCATGTGATACAACGAGGCTCCTACTGAGGTTAAGATAACTCTGCACCTTTGCGTGATGAGACAACTTGGTGCCCAGGATGAATCGCTGCTCACGTTTAGTTACTCTGTAGATTTTTGTATGTAGCACACTTCCTGTGTGTCCAACAGCCCTCTGCATCGTTTACTGCTAGTGGTCTGGTGACTAGCTAACCCAGATGGGAGGGCGGTACCATTAGAGGTAAGATTGTGTGTTCCTAAGTTCAACTCTTATCTCTGTGGTTAACCCTTAATGTAATTGCCTGATGCCAAGAGTGTAGGTCGCTGTTGGTGACGTATGTTGGGGTTTGGTTGTCAGTCCTGTTTCTTTGAGCTTGTCCCCTGTGCTCCCTGACTGCTGAGCTCCTCTGTGGGTTACTGCTGTGAAGGCCTCCATGTACCGAGCTGAGGAAGAGCAGGCCGTGTGGGTGGCTTTGTCTTTGAGTCTGGGTGTCGGACATTGTCCTAATGCTCCCTGAATGATGGTCTTGTAGATGTTGGACATTGTCCTAATGCTCCCTGAATGATGGTCTTGTAGATGTTGGACATTGTCCTAATGCTCCCTGAATGATGGTCTTGTAGATGTTGGACATTGTCCTAATGCTCCCTGAATGATCGTCTTGTAGATGTTGGACATTGTCCTAATGCTCCCTGAATGATCGTCTTGTAGATGTTGGACATTGTCCTAATGCTCCCTGAATGATGGTCTTGTAGATGTTGGACATTGTCCTAATGCTCCCTGAATGATGGTCTTGTAGATGTTGGACATTGTCCTAATGCTCCCTGAATGATGGTCTTGTAGATGTTGGACATTGTCCTAATGCTCCCTGAATGATGGTCTTGTAGATGTTGGACATTGTCCTAATGCTCCCTGAATGATGGTCTTGTAGATGTTGGACATTGTCCTAATGCTCCCTGAATGATGGTCTTGTAGATGTTGGACATTGTCCTAATGCTCCCTGAATGATGGTCTTGTAGATGTTGGACATTGTCCTAATGCTCCCTGAATGATCGTCTTGTAGATGTTGGACATTGTCCTAATGCTCCCTGAATGATGGTCTTGCAGATGTTGGACATTGTCCTAATGCTCCCTGAATGATGGTCTTGCAGATGTTGGACATTGTCCTAATGCTCCCTGAATGATGGTCTTGTAGATGTTGGACATTGTCCTAATGCTCCCTGAATGATGGTCTTGTAGATGTTGGACATTGTCCTAATGCTCCCTGAATGATGGTCTTGTAGATGTTGGACATTGTCCTAATGCTCCCTGAATGATGGTCTTGTAGATGTTGGGCATTGTCCTAATGCTCCCTGAATGATCGTCTTGCAGATGTTGGACATTGTCCTAATGCTCCCTGAATGATCGTCTTGTAGATGTTGGGCGGTGCATGGGTGTGTGTGGCTTTCTTCGTTGTCTGCATCAGTTGCCTCTTGTGGTCCATTTACAGGCATTGGGCGCTGTTTTGTCGTGCCAATAACCGCCTGACGCGGATGCTGTGTTGGTCACTGTAGTTCTGATGCTGTTGGGCACGGGTGTAATTCTCGTCTGGCTGTTGGCGTGGTGCCAGGTAGGCACTGGGGGTTGTCGACAGTGGTGTGTTAGATGTGTGAATGAATGAATACATTTGTTTGATTATTTCAAATCATACAATATGCGCTTATAAAATATCACTACACATAATATACAATTTCAAATTAATACATTTTGACAAGTAAACTTAAATTTTCATTTTGCAAAGTTAAAATTCTTGGTAGAAATACCCTGGTACCCCCACATATATTTTTAATAAAAACAGCTGGCCAGGACCTTCTTTCTTATTACTACGATTAATATTTTAAAAAGGACATTTATTTCCTAATACAAGTCATTTTGTGCAAGTTCGCTATTGTCTGCCCCATTGAAGGCCTCTATGGGAGTAATTCCGCGGGTTCCGCCTTCCATGTTTACAGACGATTCACCGGAGACTCCTTTCTTTTTTGCCAATAGCTACATTTAACAAGAGCAGCATTCAAAGCTGTGTCTGTTGCATTAAAGCCTCATCGGTGCTTGCCCACAGGTTCGACTTCCACGGACATGAAAGATCTTCCTTCGTCGCCTCCTTCTTTCTTCCCTCAAGTCCGGACCGATGCAAACCAAGTGAATGAGGTTTTCTTCTCCTTTTTTGCATAATCGACAGGGCATGGGTTGCATTGTGCGTTGCCATGGCAGTGGCACCGGGTGCGATGATCCTGGAAGAAGGCAAAAACGAGCTTTCATGTAAACATGTTTACGTTTTAAGGACCGAGGTGTTTCTAGGTAGATTTGGGACTTGGCGGTTCTATAGTCATTTAAGATCACCCATGCGTGCTTTCGTTTCAAGAAGGATTCCTGGTCCTTCAGTGTTAACAATTGTTTTGTCGTTTTATTGATGAGTTTAAGAGACTCTGGCCTTGTAGTAATGTCCCAAATGGAGTATTCATCTAAAGCTGTTTGTAAATACTTCAAATACTGTAGTTTATGATTTGCTTGTATTTCTTGCAAGAGCGATTGACACGTTGGGTTCGATATATTTGATTTTATTCACTTCCATACCTTTATATACTGACACTTTTTTGCAAGAAGCTGGTTTGATAACCCAAATTCTAACCTGATTTGGGCTGGAGGCGCGTTACACAGAAGGCGAAAAAGAAGCTTAAAAGTTTTTGTAATGGCATTGTAAATGTAAATGTAAAAAATGTAAATGTAAATGTAAAACACAAAAAAAATGTAAATGTAAATCCGTATTTGTAAAGCGCGAACTACTCACCCTTATGGGCCTCAAGGCGCTGGGGGCCGTCGTGGAAATTAAGTGAGCTATTGCCCAGAGTCACATGGTGCCGAGCTGAGCTGCCGCCGGAGCCGGGGATCGAACCGTGAGCCCTGTGCTCCGAAGTCAGCTGCCCTGGCCGCTGCGCCACACCTCTCCACTATTTAAAGCTGTAGAGTCCCTACCACACAGCGCTTCTCTAACATAAGTAAGAGTTGGTAATAGATTTGCGTTTACCTTTAGGAGTGGAAGGTAGCTGGGTCCGCCAAGGACTTCTGTGGAGTTCGAAATGCCATGATTAAGGTGTTACTTCTCCTTTCCATGGCCTTCTTGTGCTCCTGAAACGTGCAATGTTCATCAAAGCACACCCAAGTATCTGTAGGTCTTCACTTGCTCCAATTGACGATTTTGAAAGTACCATTTGTGTTTATAGATTTTCCGTTTCCTAATATTAACTTCCATTACCTTAGTTGGGCTCGTTTATTACCAGACCATTTTCCGAAGAGTAATTTTAGATTTTATTTATGAACCGTTGTAATCCTATCCTTGTTTGGCTTAATAATATAACGTCGTCTGCGTAGAGCAAATTTGATATATTTCTTCCTGCTAATTTGGGGGGGGTGAGCATTCGCATTATCCAAGCAGTATGTTAAATCTGCTAAAAACAAATTGAACTGATATGGCGCAAGGACACCTTTTTTTAATCCCTGGGAAGTATGGATTCTCCTTGAAAGATGTGAACCATCACCTATCGAACTCTCATCCAAGTGTTGGTGTGCAGTGATTGAATTGCTTTTAGGAGGCTAGCTGGTATTCCTTGTTTCTGCAGCTTCCCCCAAAGGGTTTGACGATGCACACAATCAAAAGGCAGATTTAAAATCCACAAAGCATAGATATAATGGTTGGTTCCTAATTTTATATTTATCAATTAAAATTGAAAGTACTAAAATATTAGTTACTGTTCCCAGCCCTTGCATAAAGCCTGATTGATTTGGCGGGATTTTATGCTTCTCGTTGCCCATTTCGATAGCTCCATCAAGATCATTCCAGCAAAAGGTTTGGCCTCCGTGTCTTGTAAAGTAATTAGATGATAGTGGCCAGGTTGAGCCCAATCACGGCTTTTGTAAATATGTGATATTACGGAGCCTTTCCATGACTCCGGCAGGTTTGATGATTGGATGGCTTTGTATTCTGCCCAAACCGTTGCATTATCTTTATACGGTGCTCGTCTTGCCTCTGTTTTCTAATAAGATTGTACTCCTGATCTTTGGTTATATTTCTTTCCATTTCGTGATTCATATTTTTGTCTTTTCCTCCTCGATTATCGGGCCTCTCCATTTGTTTGACATCTTTGTTATTATTCAGGTGAGGTGTTAAAAACTCGACCCATTTCACTTCCGTTAAAGTGGATGTTGTGATCGCCTTGTTAGTTCTTTTCAAACTATTGATCATTTTCCAGAAATTTCTTTAATTTTTCATTTTACTTGTGTATAATGCTTTAGCCCAGAGTGCTTGTTTCTCGTGACATTTTTCATTCCAAATTAGCTTTCTCAATTCTTTATTTGTTATTTGGAACATAGGGCTAGATTGTTCGGCCATTTCTTCGTGTGTCTCAGTATTCTGTTGCGAGTTCTTTTCAGAATGCGACCTTTTTTTTTTCTTCTCATAACAGATTTTATTCATTTTTATAGGAACAAAATGGGCAGTACCCGACATATATATTACAATTAACAAACAATATTGAAAGTACCATGTTTTATATTCCAAAACACGTTGGCTTGTAAAACATCAGGCCAATCAACTAATAAGTCGCACCGAATTCCGCTGATTACGCTTGGCCGCGTTTAGTGAAATGCATGCCGATCTGTATTCATGGTTGTCTGTTTATGGCATATTAATGTGTCACACATGTTGCTAGGGACTTTATGGAGCGTCAGGGTGTGGCAGAGGGCGTAAATCAATACCTCGATATGTCGCCCAGCCGGACCAGATCTTTCTATGTTTCTGCGGGCAGCCCCGAGCTAGGAAGACTACAATCTCGGCGCTCATACATTTATCCATGGCTTTTTTCCATCCCCCCAAACTCGGCGGATCGGTCGCCTTCCACTTCTGGTCTATGTCTCTTTTGGCCAGTGTTAGGCCCAGAAACAACAGATGTTGTTTGTAGCAGTTTCCGCCTATCTCTTCCTTGCTGTGAAGCAATAATAATCTGGGATCATTTGGAATGGTCCAAGTCAGGACACGCCCAAGACAGGATGCAACTCTCCGCCAAAATGGTTGTAGCGCCTCGCAGCTCCAAACCATATGCAAAAATGTGCCCTCGGCCTCTGCGCAACGGAGGCATTGGGGGGACTGGATAACACCCATTCCCCACAGACGGGATCGGGTATAGTATGCGCGATGTAAATATTTAAATTGAATAAGGCGGTATCGCAAAGAAGCCGCCGCATTTCGGTGACTAGCCAAGGCCACGGTCCAGTCATCATCGGTTATGGTTGGTATATCAATTTCCCAGGTGGCTCTAGTCTTGTGTAGTGTGTTGCGTGTGTGAGTGGTCAAAGTCTGATCAATTTGTCTGATCTTATGCGCCCCTAGGTCTCCCATTAATAGCCGGCCTTCTAGGGGGTGAAACTCAGGTAATTCCTCTAGTTGGCTGATTTGGGGATTTAGGGCGTGTCTCAATTGTAAATATCTGTAAAACTGTGATTTATGTAGCTGAATCTCCGTTTGTAGTTGTTTTAAGGATTTAAGGGTGCTGCCTTGCATAATGTCGCCTGATGTGGATATTCCAAGGAGGTCCCATTTGTGAAAGCCCGCCAATGCGGAGACAGAGCGTATATATGTGCCCAGCCATAATGGGGTCGTTTGTGTCAGCCGTCCCATCCAGCCCATGGTTTTCACTGTGTGCCGCCATAATTGTATAACTGTTTTGCTGGCTGGGGGGAGGGTATCTAGACTAATCTGACTGTAGAGGAACTTCTGCAAGGGTTTGCCCTCCATTGCCAGTCATTCCACGGCATAGGCTGGGTCCGATTGTGAGCCATACCACCACCCATTAATGACTAAGAGATGAGATGCGGTGTAGTATGCATATATATCCGCCGCTGCGATACCTCTGCAGTAGGTCGACTGTGCACATGTGTTTAGGGCCACCCGAATCGCTCCACCCTGCCATAGGAACTTGTTAAGGAGTGCATTCAATTGAGTGAACCACGAGCGCGGGATGTTGTATGGAAAGTTCTGTAGTCGATATAATAATCGGGCAGAGTAACCATCTTAAAAATGGCAGATCGACCATATAATGATAGGGGTACTTGTGACCAGATTATGGTTTCTTCTCGAACCGCAGGGAGCAGTGGGGTGATATTGTGTGTCCATGAAGTTGTAGGGCATGATGATAGGAATACCCCCAAGTACTTAACGCCTTCGATGGCATGAGATAACGGCGCGGCCCAGGTCTGACGTCTCTGGTCGCCACACACTGGGTAAAGTACCGATTTGGAGGGGTTGGCGCCTAAACCAGAGGTCTCTCCAAATACTCGCAAGATCTGAAGGATACGGGATTCTGAGGACCAAGGATCCGTCATGAAAAAAAGGACATCGTCGGCATATAATGCTATTCTATCGGAGCATTCCCTTGTTCATTCAAACCTGCGAATCAATGGGTCTTGACTCACCCAAATGGCTAGAGGCTCTATGGCCAGAACAAATAAAAGCGGAGATAGGGGGCAGCCTTGTCTTGTGCCCTGATGAATGGAAAAGGGGGCAACCGGTGTCCCGCCACTCGCACCGAGGCCGAGAGATCTGTATATAGCAGTTGGATATACGCTAGGAAACGGGGTCCGAAGTTGATGGTGTGAAGGAGTTTAAAAAGGTAAGTCCAACTTAAGGAGTCGAAAGCCTTGTCAATATCGGCCAATAGGACGGCTGTGGGCCGACCTAGTTCTTGGGCCTTAGCGAGAGCGTTGTGAACCCGTTTGATGTTATGTCTAGTGGATTGCTGTGGCATAAAGCCCGACTGATCTGGATAGATGAGATCGTGAATGCACGACTGGAGGCGATCAGCTAGAACTTTGCAGAGAAGCTTAGGCTCAAAATTGAGCAAAGAGATGGGGACGGTATGAGGCGGGATCCTCGGGGGGCGACCGCGCTTCAAAAAAACCTCGATTTCGGTGTGGCGCCAATCAAGGGGTAGAATATGTTGCTCAAGTGCCTCATTAAGGGCCGCTAGAAAGTGTGGGCCCAGTGTTGTCATGTGTGGCCTCAAAAAATCGCTGGGGAATCCGTTGGGGCCAGGTGTTCGACCAGGGTGGGTGTTGGTCAGTGCCGCTCTGAGTTCATCTAAAGTTATTGGGGCGTCTAATGTATCTCGTACTTGGTCAGAGAGTCTGTTGGGGGGTATATCTGATAAGAATTCATCAATAATGGCCTCTGATATGTATTCTCTTTGTTGGTATAGAGAGGCATTGTATGTGGCAAAGACTTGGGTTACTGTTGCTGGGGAAGTACATAGCTTTCCCACTGCATCGCGTAGTGCCGGAACAGGGATAGGGGCCGTCTTGGCCTGGCAAAGCCGATGCAACATTTTGCTGGACTTGTCGCCCCACTGATAAATCCTATGTTATGTTGCCAACCAGGTCTTTTGTGCCTCGTTGGTTAGGAGTTGGTGTATTTCTTGCTGGATTTGGAGGAGGTTGCGTCGCAATCCCGGGGCGGTGTTTGTTGCTACTTGCCTCTCAAGAGATCGCTGACGATCTTCTAGGTCTATTATTTGGGCGAGGCGTTTAAGTCTTTCGCCTGTCCGAAAACTTATATCGACGCCTCGGATTGTAGGATTGAGAGCCTCCCATAAAATGGTTTTGGACGGGGCTGTGTCAGTCGAAATATAGTCTGTGATGGCTTGTTGAAGGACTTCCTGATAATTGGGATCTTTAAGGTGCCAGGGAGACATACGCCATCGATAGAGAGGCCGTTGAGATTTTAGGCGTAATTTAATCTGAACCAGTGAATGGTCGGACAAACCCCTAGGAAGGATGGAGACGTACTATACCCTGTGCATGTGGCTATGGGCAAGGAAGATATAGTCCAGTCGTGATAGTGTGTCATGTAAGGCCGAAGTATATGTGTACCCATTCTCGGAGGGGTGATGGGCGCGCCATGTATCTGACCACTCCAAGGTACCAGCCAGGAGATTGACTTACTGGTGTGGTGTACCTGACTCAAAGCGCGCCAGGAATCCCGGTGTGTCATTGCGTCGTTCCAATCGCCCCCCAGTATTGTTAAGCCCTCAGGAAGCTCTCCCCATACCTGGGAAACTTTATCTATGAACGTTTGTCCCAGTGGGGGCGGGGCGTAAATACTGCCAATGGTTAACTGTTCACCCAACAGTGTACCGGTAACAAAGGTGTATCGACCTCCGGGGTCTAACCAGTGTTTGGAAATGGTATAGGGGACCCGGCGGTGCACCAGGACTGCTGTGCCTTGGGATCCCCGTGTAAACCCCGAATGGTATATTGTAGTGTATCCGAATCTGTTGAGGCATGGGGTTTTATTCCCGAGGAGATGGGTCTCAGCTACCCCTAGGTCTGAGGCGCTGCAGTACTTGCTGACTACAGTTTATCTGTACTCGCTCACCCAGCTACCTCTTGGTCTGAGGTGCTGCAGTCAGTGCAGACTCTGGCTGGTCTCCTTGCATGCCCACTTCCTCCCTGGGTCTAGGCCACTGTGATTAGTGCAGAGCGTGGTACACTTGCAGTTTACCCTTCCTTCATCGGTGCACTCCTGGCTGCTGACAGTTTAGCTGCAGTCACACACACACCCTGCTCGCTGCTGTGGTTAGTGAAGACTGTAGAAACTGTGTATTTGCCCAACTCCTAATTCATGTGACTCTTTGCTGTACTCTAAGCAACAAATGTGTCCCAGTCACTGGCAATTGCTCGCTTTGCTTTGCAGTATATTGTGTTTTTTGCCCACAATGACACCCCAGACAGATCTGCCACAGGCAGGTAAGTCTTGTTCCTCCTCCAGTTGGAACCTTCTATCCCAAACTGCTATGCCGGGGCCCCCAGATGAGGATGCCAGCGTTGCCAGATCAGTTCCAGTCTTGTTGGGCCTTATCCGTGGGGTGCAGCTTGTGTCATGCGACAAATGAGCACAGTATTCACGCCTCAGCATACCTGCTTCTCTTAGGGAGTCTCCTGTAAGAAATAAAGTGATGTAAGAGACACTTGAACTCGTCTCAGCCATTGGCAATCGCTTAGACCTCATCCTCGTCCATCCTTAGAGTACCAGTGACGGCAGTTAATTCAAGCGTTCCAGCCATCTTTTGTTGCCTTCAGTACTCTGCGTAGATGGATGAAGCCACACACGCACACCCAGGTTCTGAGCTGCTGCAGTCTGTGTGTGCTACAGCTGAACTCATTGCTGGCTCACAGCTGTGGTCGTCCATGCACACTATTGTATAGCGCCTTGCACAAATCCCTGACTCCGAGTCGCTGCTATCAGTGCAGACCCACACTCACCTGCCCTCTTCTGCTCTGACTCTGCGCTACTTTAGTCAGTGCAGACTGTGGTAGAGCCGCATTTCCTTATCCGTGGCTGGGAATCGCTGGCATCCCTGCAGGCTGTGGCAGAGCAGGACATACCTACCCCTCGGGTGAAGCGCCCCTTCAGTATCCATGCAGACTGCAGACTTACTCGAACACTTCATTCTCAGAGCCGCCGTGGACCCTGCAGACTGTGGCAGAGAGACATACCTACCCCTCAGGTGAAGCGCCCCTTCAGTATCCACGCAGACTGCAGCCTCACTCGAACACTTCCATCTCAGAGCCGCCGTGGACCCTGCAGACTGTGGCAGAGAGACATACCTACCCCTCAGGTGAAGCGCCCCTTCAGTATCCATGCAGACTGCAGCCTCACTTGAACACTTCCTTCTCAGAGCCGCCGTGGACCCTGCAGACTGTGGCAGAGAGACATACCTACCCCTCAGGTGAAGCGCCCCTTCAGAATCCATGCAGACTGCAGCCTCACTTGAACACTTCCTTCTCAGAGCCGCCGTGGACCCTGCAGACTGTGGCAGAGAGACATACCTACCCCTCAGGTGAAGCACCCCTTCAGAATCCATGCAGACTGCAGCCTCACTTGAACACTTCCTTCTCAGAGCCGCCGTGGACCCTGCAGACTGTGGCAGAGAGACATACCTACCCCTCAGGTGAAGCGCCCCTTCAGTATCCACGCAGACTGCGGCCTCACTCGAACACTTCCATCTCAGAGCCGCCGTGGACCCTGCAGACTGTGGCAGAGAGACATACCTACCCCTCGGGTGAAGCGCCCCTTCAGTATCCATGCAGACTGCAGCCTCACTTGAACACTTCCTTTTCAGAGCCACCGTGTCCCCTGCAGACTGTGGCAGAGAGACATACCTACCCCCCAGGTGAAGCGCCCCTTCAATATCCATGCAGACTGCAGCCTCACTTGAACACTTCCTTCTCAGAGCCGCCGTGGACCCTGCAGACTGTGGCAGAGAGACATACCTACCCCTCAGGTGAAGCACCCCTTCAGAATCCATGCAGACTGCAGCCTCACTTGAACACTTCCTTCTCAGAGCCGCCGTGGACCCTGCAGACTGTGGCAGAGAGACATACCTACCCCTCAGGTGAAGCGCCCCTTCAGTATCCACGCAGACTGCGGCCTCACTCGAACACTTCCATCTCAGAGCCGCCGTGGACCCTGCAGACTGTGGCAGAGAGACATACCTACCCCTCGGGTGAAGCGCCCCTTCAGTATCCATGCAGACTGCAGCCTCACTTGAACACTTCCTTTTCAGAGCCACCGTGTCCCCTGCAGACTGTGGCAGAGAGACATACCTACCCCCAGGTGAAGCGCCCTTCAATATCCATGCAGACTGCAGCCTCACTTGAACACTTCCTTCTCAGAGCCGCCGTGGACCCTGCAGACTGTGGCAGAGAGACATACCTACCCCTCAGGTGAAGCGCCCCTTCAGTATCCATGCAGACTGCAGCCTTACTCGAACACTTCCTTCTCAGAGCTGCTGTGGACCCTGCAGGTTGTGGCAGAGAGACATACCTACCCCTCAGGTGAAGCGCCCCTTCAGTATCCAATGATGTCACAAATAGTGGGATACCCAATAGACCCTTGATGGCTTGGGCGGTTCAATATGAGCAGGTAAGTGTGCCTACAAGGGATTTATTCAAGAATTTTCATCAATAGTTGAGTAAATTGATTTAAGTAAGTTCTATAAAAGTAACTTACGATTGACTTATTCAGAAAACAATTAAATCAGATTATCAATGAATAAATCATCAAGAAAAAAAGAAATGCATAAAACACGGGTGTATATATTCAAAAATTGATTTAGTATTGATTCAAATTTGTTCAATTAAGTAGGGTACATAAAAAGCGAGCAACACGATGTAGCCGGAAGTCAGGATTTAGACATAATTAAATATTCTTCACAGTTACAATTGTGGACACCTTTTCAACAAATATTTTTGAGGCAATTTGAAGAGTTTACACAAAGCAAACATTGCCTACAATACATTGAACTACAGAATAGGTGTTCTAGTCGACGTTTCGGTCTAATTATGGCTCTGTCCGTTAGACCATCTTCAGGACGTTGAACATGTTGATTAAAAAAGACCCTTGTTTCACTTTAGGTAGTAGTTCTATATGATATTTAAGAACTATTCGTTGGACGACATCAATTTCTTCATTACAGCATGAAATGATCGTCAGTATTAGGCGCAGGGACCGTATTGCTTAAGGACTCCTGGCAGTAAAGTCAGAAACCAAATCTGTGTTGCAGTGCTTCAAAAGAGAAAGAGCTCGCGCTCGCGTTGCAGTCAGCAGTTAGCAGTTTCTTGATGATTTATTGATTGATAATCTGATTTAATTGTTTTCTGAATAAGTCAATCGTAAGTTACTTTTATAGAACTTACTTAAATCAATTTACTCAACTATTGATGAAAATTCTTGAATAAATCCCTTCAGTATCCATGCAGACTGCAGCCTCACTTGAACACTTCCTTCTCAGAGCCGCTGTGGACCCTGCAGACTGTGGCAGAGAGACATACCTACCCCTCAGGTGAAGCGCCCCTTCAGTATCCTTGCAGACTGCAGCCTTACTCGAACACTTCCTTCTCAGAGCCTGCACTTGTTCATCCAGGGATCAGAACTGCTGTAGTCAGTGCAGACTGCGGCAGGTCTTCACTCGTTCATCCAGGGATCAGAACAGCTGTAGTCAGTGCAGACTGTGGCAGGTCTGCACATGTTCATCCAGGCATCAGAACTGCTGTAGTCAGTGCAGACTGCAGCAGGTCTGCACTCGTTCATCCAGGGCTCAGAACTGCTGTAGTCCGTGCAGACTGCGGCAGGTCTGCACTCGTTCATCCAGGGATCAGAACTGATGTAGTCCGTACAGACTGCGGCAGGTCTTCACTCATTCATCCAGGGATCAGAACTGCTGTAGTCAGTGCAGACTGCGGCAGGTCTGCACTCGTTCATCCAGGGATCAGAACTGCTGTAGTCAGTGCAGACTGCGGCAGGTCTGCACTCGTTCATCCAGGCTCAGAACTGCTGTAGTCGGTGCAGACTGCGGCAGGTCTGCACTCGTTCAACCAGGGCTCAGAACTGCTGTAGTCGGTGCAGACTGCGGCAGGTCTGCACTCGTTCATCCAGGACTCAGAACTGCTGTAGTCAGTGCAGACTGCGGCAGGTTTGCACTCGTTCATCCAGGGCTCAGAACTGCTGGCAGTCTGCACTCGTTCATCGAGGGCTCAGAACTGCTGTAGTCAGTACAGACTGCGGCAGGTCTGCACGCGTTCATCCAGGCACCAGAACTGATGTAGTCCGTACAGACTGCGGCAGGTCTGCACTCGTTCATCCAGGGATCAGAACTGCTGTAGTCCGTGCAGACTGCGGCAGGTCTGCACTCGTTCATCCAGGGATCAGAACTGCTGTAGTCAGTGCAGCCTGCACCAGGTCTGCACTCGTTCATCCAGGCTCAGAACTGCTGTAGTCGGTGCAGACTGCGGCAGGTCTGCACTCCTTCAACCAGGGCTCAGAACTGCTGTAGTCGGTGCAGACTGTGGCAGGTCTACACTTGTTCATCAAGGGCTCAGAACTGCTGTAGTCAGTGCAGACTGTAGCAGGTTTGCACTCGTTCATCCAGGGCTCAGAACTGCTGTAGTTAGTGCAGACTGCGGCAGGTCTGCACTCATTCATCCAGGGCTCAGAACTGCTGTAGTTGGTCCAACTGTCATTGAGCCACACTCGGCCATCCTCTGGACTGTAGTCCTTGCAGATTGTGGAAGACCTTCACCCTTTCATCCATGGCTCTGAGCTGTAGTCGGTACAGATTTTGGCAGACCTGCACTCATTCATCCGTGGCTCAGAGCTCTTCTTGTCAGTGCAGATTGTGGCAGACCTTTATTGATTTCATGGGCTTAGAGCTCCTGTAGTCAGTTCAGACTGGAGCAGAAGCATACTCACCCTTTTTTCTCTTCCTTAGGGGATGTCTTGACAATGGACGAGTATGGATACATGTATTTTCGAGACCGCACTGGGGACACATTTCGATGGAAAGGCGAGAACGTTTCGACAACGGAGGTGGAGGGAACTCTGAGCCGCATCCTGAACATGGCCGACGTGGTGGTGTATGGCGTGGAAGTACCAGGTAACTACATACTGTTCTGTCGCAATCAGAGGGTCCTGGCTGCAAGCCTTGTTCCTGGGGCCCTTGGTGGTCACGTGGCTGTATCTTTTGTTTCATTGGAGTCCCAGAGCCTCTTGTATTCTTCTTTTTCTGTCAGACACCCAAGTTACTTCTAGTTGCCTTGCACCCTGAGAACAGGCTGGGATTCTTTTCAAGGACAGTCACTCCTCCTGCAGGGCTAGGCACTGAGGCAGACCATCTTCTCCAGTAGGTTGTAGACTTCAGGTGATGTCCTGTCACCTCTAGGAGACTGGCTCTGAGGCAGACCCTCATCTTCTCCAGCAGGTTGTAGACTTCAGGTGATGTCCTGTCACCTCTAGGAGACTAGCTGTGAGGCAGATGCCAGCTCTGGCCACACAAGTCCTCAGATCTGAGGAGCACTCCTTCCTTGGTCATGAAGGACTTGAAACTATATATAAGTGGGGTGGTTTATATCCCACTTTTATTGCACATTTTCCGGACAGGGAAGGTGGATCCGCTGTTGGAAACTGCAGAACCGGTTTGGGGTGGTTCTCCTTCAAATGTAATTTCTGTGCTACTCTCCAGACACTGTCTTTTTGCAATGTGCTGTCTCACAGCAGGTAGCAGTGGGGCTGGCTCTAAACCAGAGTAGCCAAAACATTAGTACAATGAAATGTGAGTTCTCTGCACCTGTCTGACGCAATAATCAGAAACCAACAAAAGGGTGGGCCCTGCCTAGAAACTTCCTCGACTTGAATACCCGGAACTTCAGCCCCAACCCTCATCCCGAACATCTACTTCTCATGGAATTAGTGAAGGTAGCCCCGTCTCCATCCTCATCGTTTCAGTGCCTGGGTCTCCAGCTGCAGCAATGCAGGCATTCCAGTTCCACTGTATGGGGAAGCTGTCCTCACCCTTCATGTGTGTCATGTTAAACCAAGGGCATCCAGTGTGTATCACACGGCCCCAGCACTCACTCACACAGCACACAGAGCCCTACTGCCAGACATGAACTGCACACTTAATGCACAGACACGCAGCGTGCACAGACTCACTCAGCGTACACAGACACACACTCAATGTGCATATGGTATGTCAGCACAAGGTTCTGGGTTTCACATAACAGATTAACTTTACATGAGAGGGATCAGTCGACTGCTCTCACGACACCGAGAAAGAGGTCTGATTGCACTGTAGATTCAGAGGACAGGATATTCTGATGTACCCAAGGCAAGGACAGCAGGCCATTGCCTAGTGTGAGGGCATGTTTGGTGTGTCCCTCCAGGTCACAGGACAGGTCGTGGACCGCGCATTGTCAGTAGCTGGCCTAGGCTTCTGTTCCCCCGCTGGGTTAGCGTGGCACTAGGGCCAAAATAAAAGGATACCCGTATCACATGCAGTCGGTACTCTGGGCAGGGGTGCATGCCCGCCCAGTAGGCAGGGGACATTCCTATCCCAACACCAGATAATTTCCTTTGGTTATTTCACTCTTCTGATGTGGCCAGTTTCACCATTTTCCTCCTGTGTACAGAATGTCCCTGACCAGTGAGCGATGGATGGGTGACAACTGATTGAAGCTCAGTTTCTTAAAGACCAAAGTTATGTGGCAGGTGCCAAGGAGAGGGGCTGGCACTGGCAGACCTGGTCAGCAGATATTGGTTAGGAGCCCACGGGAGAGGACATAGGTTTATGGATGGATAAGAAGTGTGTTGTAATTAAAGTCCATACAGAAAGTCCATGTCTTCAGGTTCATTTTGGAATAAAGTATAAATGCCACTAACCAAAGAACGGTTGTGGCCCCAGCAGCGACCATCAATGCCCATCGAGTCCCCTGACACACTCATTTGAATTTAGAAGTGACTACTGGAATTTAACCCAGTTGCGCTTCATCAAGATAAGGAAGACAACAAGGAAACCGAACTATAAAAGGGTGCTGTAAAATGCAGCTTCGTCCATCAGATAACTATTAGCAAATCTTTCCCCGCCTACATTGTCTTCCTAGTGTCCCAGCTGCACTCGCCCTCGCCTGTGACCTGCATTACTACAGGCACCAACTGCAGCTGGTAAAGAAAATAGTAGCCTGATTCTTCTCGCAGTTTCTGTGCTGGGACCAAGTGCTAGAGATAAAACAGACTAGTCCGAAGAAATCTTAATGTTTGTAGCATGGGGTGCTATATATCAGTATCACATTCTCTGCATTGAGAAAACATGCGCCTCCTCCCGCGGACCCACAGTGCACCAGACGAAAGCCTTTGCCTCAGATTCTTTCATTCTGAGATTGGATTCAGACCGCTTGTAAAGCTTTGGGACAGTCTAACTCGAACCAACAATCTTTGACTCCAGTAATCTGAATCGCCTTTCGATAGCATCAGAAGTACCACCACTACTGATGACGGCTGGAAGTCGACTGGGCCCCGAGGGTTCCCTCAACATCTGGTCGCAAGAGAATGTCTGTGAGGGGGGTGTGGAGAACACAGCCTTCCAGCTCTGCCCCAAATGTATCCGCAAGTTCCTGTGGTATTGCCACCTTCAGGTTTGCAGCGTGTGCGTTCCCACAAGGATGCAAGCTCCTTGGAGTGCTAGGCCTTCAAAATCAAACAGACCATCAAATACAGAGAGATTGGTGGGCTCCCTACTGGATGCAACGGAAGGACCCGCCAGAGCCAGTGTTTGCATCCGAGAATATCGAAGGAACCGATTGGGGGGGGGGGAGAGAAATGCCAATTTAGCATCCCAGTGGGCCCACCAGAATAAAGTCTCGAAATTCTCTCCTCGTAAATCTCCGAAGAGGAGGAGGAACAGTCTTCAGGGGTACCAATCAGTCATGTACCTAGGACACAGACTGCACTGAGGATCCAGGTATCTCACATACCATCGAAAAATCAACTCTCTGGGATTCAAACACAAATGAGTATGGAGCCAACGGTAAGCATCACTCTCGAGTGAGCCGGGCTTCATTCCTCAAGACTATCCGGAAGAGGTGTCAAAAGGCTGTTCTTAATATGTTGTTGGCCGGGAAAAACGCGTGCACACTACCACAGTAACATAGATATGAAATCTTTTTCAAAAAATGAGAATGCAAATCAGTCCGGTGTTCAGGAGGAGGGAGAGCCACCGATCCTTCCACAATAGGAAGGATCAAAATGTAAATACACTCCGAGCACTCAGCAAATCACTCTTGAGATCATGGTATCAGTAGTTCTGTTCTTTATTTTCATATCTTGTAAACAAAACTTTGCCCTTGCCCACACATGTTTCGTCTTCGCTGACGGAGTTATAGCAGACTTCTTCAGGGCTACAACTGTAAATAACGGGTAGTATAAGGGAGGAGTACTGTACTTATAGATCCCATCACCTGGGTAAGGGACCCAGTTCACTCCACGTGTCCGAAAGGTTAGCATGAGGAATCTCAGGGCCCTGTGCGAGGGTTTTCTGAGATAAGAGACAAAGAAAGAGAGGGGGGGGGTTATCAGTCTACCCTCATTCGTTAACTGGTAGGTGCTTCTTTATTAATCACCATTGGAGATTTACACACTAGTATAAAAGTGCCCATGCATCACAAAAAAAAGCTGCAGTCACCCCACACATGCACAGTCATGTGCATCACCCACGTGTAACCACACAGTGTCACACCAGACTCGCCTTCTGTAATCGTATTTAGTCAAAACTGTGTCCTGCTAATCATAAAAACTCAATATTCCTAAAAGTAAAACATAAATAGAAACATAAGCATATTGTACTCTGTCTATTTTCTATCTATTTGTGAGAGAGCGATCATTTAAAATGCGTCTTACCTTTCACGTGAGCAGTAGGTATATATACGTTCCGTCTAAGTCCAATCCAGCATATGTGCATCTAAAAAACCTGGTATTGTAAGTGTACCTTAAGTATCTGCAAGGAAATCCCATGTATATTCAAATCAAAAGTCTATCAGTGAATGTACATTCCTACATATCATTCTATCCGATATATTATTCCGTAACCTACAATATCAGCTCTTCATGCCAGATCCAATTCATATTTCAGTCCAATCATCTATCTTAATAAGTAAATTCTGATGTCTCTTCCATATTTCAGCCCCGTATAAACGGTGGCTGAGACGCACGGTACACGCTCGCAATAATGACACTTAATGTCTCCTTTCAAACTGAGGCCCACATTACACGGTGACTAAAACGCGCGGTACATGCTCATACTGTTGTATAAGGAGGACTGTTGGGTTCTGCTTGATTATTGTGATGCACATCCCACCGTGACGACAGGGTCTATGTTAGAATGGTGGCATGTGGAATGGTTAGGTGTTTTGGCAGTTGGTTTCCACTGCCTGCTCTGACCGGTCCTGTACGTGAGTACTAAATAAACAAGGCATTATCTTACCAGCATCGACCTTCATGACCTCCTTTCACTGGCGAAGATCGGATCTGGACCGTGGTGGACCAACTGAGCAGGAGCTTTCTTCATGGTGTCTGTAAACCAGCAGACCGGGAAGCCTCTCGTCTCAGCCCGACAGCAGCACTCATCTGCGTGGTTCCTGCACCTCGTTCCTGCATCATGCGGCGGCATTCATCTGGGCAAGATACATTTTTGGGGGTTTTGCGAACTTGGTGATGTCATCTGTGTCGTCACTGTCGCGTCTGGATTAAACCCTGCCTTTGAAACCTAGCAACCAATGCCCAGCCGCCCTCCTGACTGTCCCGGCTGCGTCACGACGTGTGGTTTGGCATTGGTAGACTACCAACCAATGCCCAGCCTCCCTCGTGACTGTCCCGGCTGCGTCACGACGTGTGGTTTGGCATTGGTAGACTAGCAACCAATGCCCAGCCGCCCTCGTGACTGTCCCGGCTGCGTCACGACGTGTGGTTTGGCATTGGTAGACTAGCAACCAATGCCCAGCCGCCCTCGTGACTGTCCCGGCTGCGTCACGACGTGTGGTTTGGCATTGGTAGACTAGCAATCTCCAGCCGCGAGTCTGAGATTCTTCACCTTGTTCAGGTCGTGACGTGCACTCCAGGTATACTTGTGTCTCAAGTTTTCTGGTAACTTTCTCTTTCTCGCTATGACTATTCCAGCATGTTGCGTGCACCTTCAGTGGCACGCACTCTGTGTTGACCTTTTATTGTGATTTACTGCTGTTCACTCTCTGCATAAGTGTAACTTTTTATGTTACTGCACACATTCATTCTGGTTTATATCTTTGTAGTCCTTTAGAAACCCACCAATATGCAACAGTCAGTTTTACCCCCTTCTCCATTTCTATCGACCCCAGGGAATCCCCCTGTGGAGTGGGAATTATGGTTAGAAGGGTTTGAGACTTACCTAGAAGCCATTGAAGAAGACTTTTTCACTCAGAAGAAAATATTTGCTTTATTGCGCCACTCTTTGGGCACGGAAGGGAGGAAGGTTTTAAAGCACTTACCTCCAGCTGTAGTTATGGGTGAGGGCGATGCAGTGCATGAATATGCCTCGGCCATAAAATGATGGATGCCAGGTTTAAAAAGAAGCATAACATCATTATGGAGAGTCACAGGTTCTACATGAGGAAGCAGTTGCCGGGCGAACCAGTAGAAGCTTTCATGAGTGATCTTAGGGTCCTAGCAGCGACATGTGACTATAGAACTTTTGAGGAGGAAATGTTAAGGGATCAATTAGTTGAGAAAACTAATAGCAAAAAGATTCAAGAGAAGCTTTTGAGGACTGAGTACTTCACCTTGGACAAAGCATTAGAAATAGCTTAAAATGTAGAGACTACAGCCATGTACATGGACCATATGGCCTTAGAAACTAAAGTGCATGCAGTTACGGTGGAAAGTGTCGTGAACAAGAGTGAAAGGAAAAGTGATAAACAGAGAACATTAGAGTGTTACAGATGTGGCAGCAGAAGTCATTTGGGAAATGCTTCTTTCTGTCCCGCATCTGATAAGCATTGCACGAAATGCAAAAAGAGGGGTCATTTTGCTAAGGTGTGCAAATCTAGGGCAGAACATGTAAAACCTACAACTAAAAAGGTTCTGTCATTTGATAGCGTATCGGAGGGGGATTCTGATCCTGACAGTGAGGAAGGAAATCTGGTCACGATGGTGTTGGATGCTTGTAAATTGAGTGTTGTGGGGAAGTTGAATGATTTGAGTGACTCTTGCAAAATCACTGATTCCATAAATAAGGCAGATAATTCAGAGGTTTTGAAGCTTGACTGCTCAAGTGTCCGGCAACCATTTTGTCAAATTGGTGAAAATATTTCCATGATGGCCGACCCCTGTTCCTTTTGCACTCTCATTGGTCCTGAAGAGTGGAATAGGTTAGTGAACATTCCCTTGAAGAAATCCCTGGTTAAGCCTGTAGCTTCTGGGTGTACACCCGTTCAGGTCTTGGGGGAATTTGATTGTGTGCTAACCTTTAAGGGACATTCCACTCCTGCCACTGTGTATGTGGCAAAAGATGGATCTTCTCTTTTTTTTTTTTTTTTACAGAGTTTTATATAGCGCGAACTTGACCCGAATCGGGTATCAGAGCGCTATACATAGCACCAGATGCATTACATGAGGACACATTCATTTTTGTTAGGCACGGGGAGATTAAGTGATGTGCCCAGAATCACAGGATGTTCAGCGTCATTGCCGAGACTCGAACCCAGTTCCCCAGATTCGAGGTCGACCGCCCTAGCCGTTAGGCCAACTCCTCTCCCCTCTTCTGGGATGGTTGGAGCAGAAAAATCTGGGCATCATTTCTGATCCAAACCGTTCAGAGCAGGTTCTGCTCAAAGAGGACATCAAATCCATCTGGGCTGTGGGGGTACAGGATTGGAAAGCGTCTTTTCCAGAAGTCTTTAGCAAGAATCTTGGAAAAATTAAGGTATTTTCACATCGCATATTTTTGAAGCAAGGAGTTCAACATGTGAGTCACAAAACCAGACGTGTTCCATTTGCCATAAGGAAGGAGTTGTCCCTAGAATTGGAATCTTTGTCAGCAGGGTATCATTGAGCCTATTGAGAGGTCTGAATGGTTGTCCCCTGTGGTTTTGGCCAGGAAAGGGAATGGTGCCCTTAGGATGTGCATTGACTTGAGGGATCTAAATGAGAGAATATGGGTCGACAGACATCCCCTACTTAACATTACGGCGATGCTGGGTTTATTAAAGGGGTCAAAAATTTTCACCACCTTAGATATGTCCTCTGCATATCACCAGATCACTCTCAAGAAAGAAAGTCACCATCTTACATCCTTTGTGACCCCTTCCGGTGCTTATAGATTTAGGAGAATGCCCTTTGGTCTTGCATCGGCTTCTGAGGTATTTCAGAGGGTCATGGAGGCGATGTTTTCTGGTATTCCCAATGTTAAGTGTTTTCAGGATGACATTTTGGTGTACGGTAAGAATGTGGAATGTCATGACAAGACCTTGGCCACTGTTCTATCTACCTTAACTGAAAGGGGCGTCACATTAAAAGCAGAGAAGTGTAAGTTTGCAGTGGACGAGGTGGATTGCCTGGGATATAAGTTGTCTGCTCGGGGGTGGAACCTAAGGAGGATTTAGTAATGGCCATAAAGGGTTTCCCAACACCACAAAATAAGGACCAGCTCCGGTTGTTCTTTGGCATGTTGGAATTTTATGCCAGGTTCATTCCCAACTGTAGTGATAAGACGGTGATAAGACACATAACATGAGGATGCTGATGAAGAAAAACCAGCAGTTTGTGCGGTCTTCAGAGCAAGAGCGTGAATTCCAGTAAATAAAGCTGGAATTAAGTTGTGCCATTCCTCTGCACCCTTTTGATACACATGATCTTTCTATTGTCGTCACAGATGCAAGTCAGCATGGGTTGGGTGCTTTGTTACTCCAAAAAAAATAGGGAAATGGGAAGAAGTGGTGGTTTTTGCGTCTCACACTTTAAGAGGTGTGGAGTGCACTTACTCTGTGATAGAGCGTGAAGCCCTGGCTTGTTGGTGGGGTGTGGATCATTTTAGGCAATACTTATGGGGTTCAGAGTTCATCATCCGCATGGATCACATGCCTTTAATAAACGTATTCACCACAAAGGGAGCCAGCAATGCCACTCCCCGCATTGCCAAATGGCACTACAGGTTAATGGAGTTCAAGTTTCAATTGGAATATATTCCTGGCACTAAGAATATTTTTGCGGACTGTTTGTCCAGGTTGCCGCTCTCCAATGTGCAGGCAGGGGAGCAGGTGGATGATGGCTTTTGCGTCGTAGCATCATTGGAGGAATCCGGTTTTGGTTGCATATCAGAGGAAGAGCGGAAAATCGCTGTGCAAGAAAGTGAAACTATCCAAGTGGTGGTTGGTATGTTGAGTAAGGGTTGGGTCCCTAAAGATGGGGAAGCCAGTTCTTTCAAACATGTCTTTCCGGAGCTAAGTATGCATATAGGTGTCTTGAGAAGAATGGATTTGTTGGTGGTGCCTTTGGCATTGCAAAGCAAGATTTTGGCTTTGGCCCATGAGGGCCACGTGGGCATGAGAGCCATGAAGAGGAGAATTAGAGAAATATTTTGGTGGCCGGGCATAGATAGGGGAGTTGAGCATTTTGTGAGAGACTGTGTAGCGTGTGGGGTTAGTGACAAAACCCAAGTCGCGTTTCTTAGTCCTATTGAAGCAGTGCCTGTTCCGGACAAATCGTGGTTCAAGTTAGGTTGGGACATCATTGGACCCATGTATGCTTTGGATGAATGGAACAGGTTCGGTTTAGTTGCTGTGGACTATGGCTCTAGGTGGCCTGAAGTGAAATTTGTGAAGTCCGCCAACACTGAGGAGGTGTTAGACTTTCTCCAGTCCTTATTTTTGAGAGAAGGTGCTCCTGTTGAACTGGTCACCGACAATGGGGTGCAATTTATGGCCAAAGAGTTCCAAGGGTTCATGAGTGATTGGGGCATCAAGCACATTACCACTTAGTTATATCATCCCCGTAGTAATGGTTTGGCAGAACGATGTAACAGGGTCATAAAGGACAGTATTCAGTTGTCAGTGGCAAATGGATTGAATTGGAAGAAGGAACTTGTAGACTTGCTGTGGGCTCTGCGCACTACACCTAGTGCCATTACCAAGGAGTCCCCTTTTGCTTTATTGAAAGGTAGAATAGCTGCCACCAAATTAGTAAGAACTTGGAAGCGTGATTTGAATGTTCCCATGACAGGAGGATCACCTTCAAACTCCTCATCCACGCACACAAGGCACTCCACAAAACTGGCCCAGCCTACCTCAACAGACGACTCTTCTTCTACGTCCCCAACCGCCAGCTCCGCTCCGCCGACCTCTCCCTCACCACCGTCCCTCGCATTCGAAGAACAACCACCGGCGGCAGATCCTTCTCACACCTCGCCGCCAAGACCTGGAACACCCTTCCACTAAGCCTACGACAGACCCAAGACCTGCTGACCTTCAGGAGGCTACTCAAGACCTGGCTGTTCGACCAGTAGCAGCACCCCCCCTTCCCTCTCCCCAGCGCCTTGAGACCCTCGCGGGTAAGTAGTGCGCTCTACAAATTCTGTGATTGATTGATTGATTGTGAAACGTGAATTGGTGAAAGAAAATTGTAAAAGTCCTAGAGCAAGTATTTGACCAAAGAGCCAATCAAAGGGAGAAGACAAGCTCTTTTCAAAACAGGAGATTGGGTTAAAGTGAGATTGCCTGGTTTAGTTGCTACGGGTCATTCCAAATTTTCCAGTCCCATGCAGTTCATTGCTCTCAGAGGCAGATCTGTCAAGCTGAGTGATGGGAAATGGTGGAACTAGGAGAGGTTGTCCAAGCAGAGATCTGACAGTGGGCAGGGAATGCGTACTACCACGTAAAGCAATCCTAGCTTGAATGGGTCAGAAAGAGTAAGGAGACCTCCTGTTTGATTCAAGGATTACGTGAGATATTAATGTGTTTGTTTGGTTTTTGTGTTTATTTTCTGGCCGTGCCTTTGTTGCCAAATTTTTATGGTGGACACCTTCGCCAGTGTTGTGTTGTAACTTTTTTCTCTTTATTTTCCTTTAGTGTGAGGGAAGAGATGTGCTGGGTTCTGGTTGATTATTGTGATGCACATGCCACCATGACGACAGGTTCTATGTTCGAATGGTGGCATTGGAATGATTAGGTGTTTTAGCAGTTGGTTTCCGCTGCCTGCTCTGACCGGTCTTGAACGTGTGTAATAAATAAACCTGCATCGACCTCCGCATCCTCTGTTCAAGGACAAACCCGTATTCAGCACCACAAGTAAACGCTATAGGTGAAGTGCGAGACACACTCGTAATGTTGCAACCTGATGCAGCCCTTATTAGGCGGTGACTGTAACACGCATCAAACGCTCCTACTGTTGCAAATCGAGGACCAGCATGTATTCAGTGTCACACAAGTACACTCTACTAAAGACCTAGTCTCAAATATTTATTGCAAAGCCATGACCTCTAGTAAATATCCCACAAAGTAGAACCAGGATCGGTGGTTCCTAGCCCTTCTCCTTCCCTCCGGGAGAGTCTCCCACCACTCTAGAAATTCAAATATTGGTCGGCGGTCAGACTCTGCGACATATTGAAGTGTCTCCTTATACTATACCATGTGCGTAAAATACGCGATGACGTACTTCCTCTTTTCGACTAGCACAACTTAACTTCATCATACTGGCGTGTCTGAACCGCGTCGCACAAAATAAAACTTCACCATATTTAACAATCTCAAATTTGATCTCTATCATCTTGAAGTCCAAATTCTATTATGGGACCTGTTTGTATATATCCTATATAATCGAAATATTGACGTCATAATTACCCAATCCACAGTCATTGTAGAATGCACAAATGATTCAATTAATCCATATGCCACATAAATGTAATAGTAATCGTGGACTCACTGTTCTAGATATTTTAGGTACATGATTCTGAAAGGAGTAAAGTAATAGGATAGGCAAATGTCCCCAGAGATAGAGGGGGCATACCTAGTTGTGTCTGCACACAATACTTTTTCTATTGTGCCATCTCCTTTAGATGTATCGTATTGGTCATATTATCGACATCTATAATTAACTAATCAAAATCCATTGTTAAAGTACAAAATTAGCTCGATTAATTCAAACGCCACATGTGTCTAATAATTGGTGTAGGTTCAAAATTTCCAACATACTGTGAAAAATATTGTTGCGGCCGAATAACTCCGCATTCCTTCTCTTCTAGGTACTGAGGGGAAGGCCGGGATGGCGGCCATCGCTGACCCTCACGGCATGTGTGACTTAGAGAGGTTTGCCCGTGAGCTGCGCAAGGCCCTCCCAGTGTACGCCCACCCAGTGTTTTTGCGGCTGCTGCCAGAAGTCAACAAGACAGGTGAGTCCACACACACCTTTCCTAGGATGGCCCCAAAACAAGAGTCTGTTGATGTGCATGTCCTGCTACTGTTTGGGTTTTATTCTAACCCCCCATAGTGTATACCCCTGATAGTCTCAGCAGTGGCAGAAATGACTGAGCTCAGAATAGGCTGGTCCACTCCTCTGTAGTAGCACAAGTCCATGAGCAAATCAAAAAAGGTGACAGGTGGAATGCTTTAATTAATCTCCGGCTACTGTTTTTCTTCTACTGTTGCCACTCCAGACAGAGGGCCTGATTTAGATCTCGACGGACGGTTTACACTGTCACAACTGTGACTCCTATACCATCCGCTGAAATATAAATCCCATAGGAAATATGGGATTCATATTTTGGCAGATGGGATATCGGTCACTGTTTTTTTTTGGGGGGGGGGAGAGAGTTTTATATAGCGCAAACTTGCCCCGAAGGTATCCGAGCGCTTTACGTGAGCACCAGTAGTATTTCAGACTGACACATTCATTTTGTCAGGCACGGGGGAGTTTTCAGTGATTTGACCAGAATCACATGATGAGCGTCGCCAGCTTTGAGGTCGACCGCTCTAGCCGTTGTGACGGAGTAACCCGTCCGCCGAGATCTAAATCTGGCCCAGCAACTTCAATCATATACAAATCAGCCCTGGTCTTGCTGCAATAGGAACAGTCCAGCTCTAAATGCCAGGGTTGGTCCTCTCTCGGATGAGAATACACGCAACACCAGACTGGTTCAAGCCTTCGCCGTCATTGTCAGTGAGATAAGATCTACCTTGATTCCTGTGGCAAAGCCCTTGAGTGCAAACCAGTGGGAGCCCGAGAGCCGTCTAGCCAATAATATGTTTAAGTGCAGTTTCGAACCGTTTGTGAACCTTTCTTCTAAAAGATCATTTACTAAAACATATGAGAATTTCTCCATTTATGGAATATTCAAAACACATGTTCAATACCAGTCCACCACTTGTAAGGTTGTGTCTGTAGATTTAAGTTCAAGGATTCACAATTGGTCCATTCTGAAACAGCAATTACTAATGTAAACTGTTTGCATTTTTTAACACTCTTTGTAACATATATGGCATAATACCCCTTTATGAAGAACCTTCCTCATCTGAAAAGCATTGGAGTTTAAATAAATTGCTGTTTCAAAATGAACCAATTAGTGTATCAGTAGATAATTATGCCACGGCGGGGAAATGAATGGGGTCCAACGGGACATGATTTAGAGCAACTCTCCGAATACGCCACTATCACACATTTATTGCTGCAGAGCAAAGGTAAAATGTGAGTTTCTTATCCCAGAACAGGAAATAAACATGAGAAATCCATCGTTTAGTGCCGAACAGATTGCATGCAACGATAACTTTACACGGGGAAACAATTCTTCTAATAGTCGCGAGTCTCTTCAGTGGGGTTTTTCCAGACTGCACAAACGGAACCACTTGCATCCGGGTGTTGCTTAAATACCTTTTTGGTAAAGCTAGTCCACAGGAAAAAGTACCATGACAGTAAACCATATATGCAGAGAGTATAAAATCTTTGCTCTCCGATACAGAAAAAGGGCTGAAAGGAATTAAACAAAATTTGGCAAAAGGTAGAACTTTTTTTCAGAAAGCATGTTTTTTGTGATTTGGTGTAGATCCGTTGAGCCTTGTTTTGAGAAACTAGTGTTTAAACGGGGGCTTGGGTTCGGTCAGATATATCTGGACAGTCGGTCCCACGGTGCTGAAATATATATATATATATTTTAAAGGGGTCTTCGGATTGGTCTTCCCATCAGCCATTACAGTACCGTGGTACTGAGTGATCTTATTGGCTGGCCGCAACTCTGAACAAAATGTTGTGGCTGCCATTACCAGGACTTGGAGACTTGGTCCCCATATCTTGAAAAAGTTTTTGTAAGAAGGCATAAGGGGGCAGGGTAGGGACGCCTTGGCCCCCAGACCCTTTGATTGGGGGAGTGCATACAGAGAACCCCACCCTAGAGAATAAAACATTTTTGGGGACATCAAGGCTGCGGTACTCTTGTGGGACCCAGGTTGGCCCTCCCATGGGGTACTATGAGACTACCATGGGATCTGTTATACAAGCTTCCACCCCATTGTACCGTGGTACCATGACTCTTGACTGGAACGGACATGGTTTGGAAGCTTGCATGGTGAAGTGCCAAAACATTTTGAAGACAATGCGGGTTAGGTCCGGACGGCTGAAGGATGCAGCGTGGGTTGGTTGCATGTTGGAGCAGAGTGGGTCGGGTGCAGGGCTGAAGGCTTGCACAGTGGAGGTTGGCCAAAGGCTGTGGTCAGCAGGGGTGTTGGTCTCCCACAAGGAGGTTGGGTGCAGGGCTTGGCCAGAGGCCATATGCATCAGGGTGCAGCAGTAGGTTAGGCAGTTGTGGCAGTGTTTGGCACAGAGTCTGGCCAGAAACTAGGCCCTGCAGCCAAACCCCTACTGTGCACGACGACCTTCAGCATTGGCTGCCGGCTGCTTGAGGGGGTTGAGCATATGCTCAAGTTTCAATATGATCAAAAAAACAGAAATTACATAAAAACTACAAAAAAACCCAAAGATAATCTGTATAGGACACTGTCTCAATGACTGGATAATGTTCCCAGTGATGTCATCAAAGAAGTAATTTGAGATGTCATCAATGATGTAATTGATTATGCCATTTAACATGTTATGAGTGATGTAATTTGCGAGGTCATAAGCGGCGCATGGCGAGGCGCAAGTTATAGTTAGCTTAGTAAACTATAACTTGTATATATACTTATAGTCACTAAAATACTACTGTGAAAGTGAAGTTATGATTTGCTTTGGTAATGGCACCTTACAGAATGCAAAGTAACACTGAAATTTCCCAGTTATGGTTAGGTCCGTAAATCATAATTCACACAACAGCCTCCTAGTGACTGTCGCAGAGAGAGTTCATAGGCGTTTGGACCAATGACAGCTGCACATGTATACTCCAGTGGCACCATTCGTCTTCGTCCCAGTGCCACAGTTCATCATTTCTTTCTCCAGTGTCATTGGGTTTCTCACCTGGCATCACTGTTCTTCTCTTCTCCGTGTTATGGCCGTCCTCGTTTTACTCCCATTGTTGCTATTCTTCCCTTCCTTTCCCTTGTGTCACTGTTCATCTTTCTTTCCTGCACAGTATCAATGTTCTGCTTCTCCTCCTGCTGATGTCATTTCTCTCTTCTTCCCTCTCCTGGTGACACTCTTCTTCTCTGCTCCCTCCTGGAGTCTTTGCTCTCTTCGTTCTTCTCACTGTGACACTCTTCTTCTCTGCTTCCTCCTGGAGTCTTTGCTCTCTTCGTTCTTCTCACTGTGACACTCTTCTTCTCTGCTTCCTACTGCCGTCTTTGCTCTCTTCGTTCTTCTCACTGTGACACTCTTCTTCTCTGCTTCCTCCTGGATTCATTTCTCCCTTCTTCCCTCTTCTTCTCTTGGTGTCGCTGTTTTCCACTGCTTCCTTCTGGCATCTTTGCTCTCTTCCTCCTCCCGGTGACACTCTTCTCTGCTTCCTCCTGTTGTCTTTGCTCTCTTCCTCCATCTCCCGGTGACACTGTTCTCTGCTTCCTCCTGCCGTCTTTGCTGTCTTCCTCCTTCTTCCGGTGACTGTGCTCTTCTCTGCTTCCTCCTGCCATCTTTGCTCTCTTCCTCCTTCTCCCGGTGACACTCTTCTTCTCTGCTTCCTCCTGCCATCTTTGCTCTCTTCCTCCTTCTCCCGGTGACACTCTTCTTCTCTGCTTCCTCCTGGAGTCTTACCTCTCTTCCTTCTCCTGGTGACACTCTTCTTCTCTGCTTCCTCCTGGAGTCTTACCTCTCTTCCTTCTCCTGGTGACACTCTTCGTCTCTGCTTCCTCCTGGAGTCTTACCTCTCTTCCTTCTCCTGGTGACACTCTTCTTCTCCTCTTCCTCCTGGAGTCTTACCTCTCTTCCTTCTCCTGGTGACACTCTTCGTCTCTGCTTCCTCCTGCCATCTTTGCTCTCTTCCTCCTTCTCCCGGTGACACTCTTCTTCTCTGCTTCCTCCTGCCATCTTTGCTCTCTTCCTCCTTCTCCCGGTGACACTCTTCTTCTCTGCTTCCTCCTGCCGTCTTTGCTCTCTTCCTCCTTCTCCCGGTGACACTCTTCTTCTCTGCTTCCTCCTGCCGTCTTTGCTGTCTTCCTCCTTCTTCCGGTGACACTCTTCTTCTCTGCTTCCTCCTGCCATCTTTGCTCTCTTCTTCCTTCTCCTGGTGACACTCTTCTTCTCTGCTTCCTCCTGGAGTCTTACCTCTCTTCCTTCTCCTGGTGACACTCTTCTTCTCTGCTTCCTCCTGGAGTCTTACCTCTCTTCCTTCTCCTGGTGACACTCTTCTTCTCTGCTTCCTCCTGGAGTCTTACCTCTCTTCCTTCTCCTGGTGACACTCTTCGTCTCTGCTTCCTCCTGCCATCTTTGCTCTCTTCCTCCTTCTCCCGGTGACACTCTTCTTCTCTGCTTCCTCCTGCCATCTTTGCTCTCTTCCTCCTTCTCCCGGTGACACTCTTCTTCTCTGCTTCCTCCTGCCGTCTTTGCTCTCTTCCTCCTTCTCCCGGTGACACTCTTCTTCTCTACTTCCTACTGCCGTCTTTGCTCTCTTCCTCCTTCTCCTGGTGACACTCTACTTCTCTGCTTCCTCCTGGTGTCATTTCTCTCTTCCTCCTTCTCCCGGTGACACTCTTCTTCTCTGCTCCCTCCTGGAGTCTTTGCTCTCTTCCTTCTTCTCACTGTGACACTCTTCTTCTCTGCTTCCTACTGCCGTCTTTGCTCTCTTCCTCCTTCTCCTGGTGACACTCTACTTCTCTGCTTCCTCCTGGAGTCTTACCTCTCTTCCTTATCCCTGTGACACTCTTCTTCTCTGCTCCCTCCTGGAGTCTTTGCTCTCTTCCTTCTTCTCACTGTGACACTCTTCTTCTCTGCTTTCTCCTGGAGTCTTTGCTCTCTTCCTTCTCCCAGTGACACTCTTCTTCTCTGCTTCCTCTGCCATCTTTGCTCTCTTCCTCCTTCTCCCGGTGACACTCTTCTTCTCTGCTTCCTCCTGCCATCTTTGCTCTCTTCCTCCTTCTCCCAGTGACACTCTTCTTCTCGGCTTCCTCTGCCATCTTTGCTCTCTTCCTCCTTCTCCCAGTGACACTCTTCTTCTCTGCTTCCTCTGCCATCTTTGCTCTCTTCCTCCTTCTCCCGGTGACACTCTTCTTCTCTGCTTCCTCCTGGTGTCATTAATTTCTTCTTCCTTATCCCTGTGACACTCTTCTTCTCTGCTTCCTCCTGCCATCTTTGCTCTCTTCCTCCTTCTCCCGGTGACACTCTTCTTCTCTGCTTCCTACTGCCGTCTTTGCTCTCTTCCTCCTTCTCCTGGTGACACTCTACTTCTCTGCTTCCTCCTGGAGTCTTACCTCTCTTCCTTATCCCTGTGACACTCTTCTTCTCTGCTTACTCCTGCCATCTTTGCTCTCTTCCTCCTTCTCCCGGTGACACTCTTCTCTGCTTCCTCCTGCCATCTTTGCTCTCTTCCTCCTTCTCCTGGTGACACTCTTCTCTGCTTCCTCCTGCCATCTTTGCTCTCTTCCTCCTTCTCCCGGTGACACTCTTCTTCTCTGCTTCCTCCTGGAGTCTTACCTCTCTTCCTTCTCCTGGTGACACTCTTCTTCTCTGCTTCCTCCTGGTGTCATTTCTCTCTTCCTCCATCTCCCGGTGACACTCTTCTTCTCTGCTTCCTCCTGCTGTCTTCCTCCTTCTCCCGGTGACACTCTTCTTCTCTGCTTCCTCTTGCCATCTTTGCTCTCTTCCTCCTTCTCCCAGTGACACTCTTCTTCTCTGCTTCCTCCTGGAGTCTTACCTCTCTTCCTTCTCCCGGTGACACTCTTCTTCTCTGCTTCCTCCTGGAGTCTTTGCCGTCTTCCTCCTTCTGCCGGTGACACTCTTCTCTGCTTCCTCCTGTTGTCTTTGCTCTCTTCCTCCATCTCCCTGTGACACTCTTCTTCCCTGCTTCCTCCTGCTGTCTTCCTCCTTCTCCCGGTGACACTCTTTTTCTCTGCTTCCTCCTGGTGTCATTTCTCTCTTCCTCCATCTCCCGGTGACACTCTTCTCTGCTTCCTCTGCTGTCTTTGCTCTCTTCTTCCTTCTCCTGGTGACACTCTTCTTCTCTACTTCCTACTGCCGTCTTTGCTGTCTTCCTCATTCTCTGTTACACTCTGCTCCCTCCTGGAGTCTTTGCTCTCTTCCTCCTTCTCCCGGTGACACTCTTCTTCTCTGCTTCCTCCTGGTGTCATTTCTCTCTTCCTCCTTCTCCCAGTGACACTCTTCTTCTCTGCTTCCTCCTGGAGTCTTTGCTCTCTTCCTCCTTCTCTCGGGGACACTCTTCTTCTCTGCTTCCTCCTGGTCTCACTGCTCTCTTCTTCCTTCTCCCAGTATCACTGGTCTTCTCTGCTTCCTCCTGGATTCATTTCTCCCTTCTTCCCTCTTCTTCTCTTGGTGTCGCTGTTTTCCACTGCTTCCTTCTGGCATCTTTGCTCTCTTCCTCCTTCTCCTGGTGACACTCTTCGTCTCTGCTTCCTCCTGCCGTCTTTGCTGTCTTCTTCCTTCTCCTGGTGACACACTCTTCTTCTCTACTTCCTACTGCCGTCTTTGCTGTCTTCCTCATTCTCTGTTACACTCTGCTCCCTCCTGGAGTCATTGCTCTCTTCCTCCTTCTCCCGGTGACACTCTTCTTCTCTGCTTCCTCCTGCCGTCTTTGCTCTCTTCCTCCTTCTTCCGGTGACTGTGCTCTTCTCTGCTTCCTCCTGCCATCTTTGCTCTCTTCCTCCTTCTTCCGGTGACTGTGCTCTTCTCTACTTCCTCCTGCCATCTTTGCTCTCTTCTTCCTTCTCCTGGTGACACTCTTCTTCTCTGCTTCCTCCTGCCGTCTTTGCTCTCTTCCTCCTTCTCCCGGTGACACTCTTCTTCTCTGCTTCCTCTTGCCATCTTTGCTCTCTTCCTCCTTCTCCCGGTGACACTCTTCTTCTCTGCTTCCTCCTGCCATCTTTGCTCTCTTCCTCCTTCTCCCGGTGACACTCTTCTTCTCTGCTTCCTCCTGCCATCTTTGCTCTCTTCCTCCTTCTCCCGGTGACACTCTTCTTCTCTGCTTCCTCTTGCCATCTTTGCTCTCTTCCTCCTTCTCCCAGTGACACTCTTCTTCTCTGCTTCCTCCTGCCATCTTTGCTCTCTTCCTCCTTCTCCCGGTGACACTCTTCTTCTCTGCTTCCTCCTGCCGTCTTTGCTCTCTTCCTCCTTCTCCCGGTGACACTCTTCTTCTCTGCTTCCTCTTGCCATCTTTGCTCTCTTCCTCCTTCTCCCAGTGACACTCTTCTTCTCTGCTTCCTCCTGGAGTCTTACCTCTCTTCCTTCTCCTGGTGACACTCTTCTTCTCTGCTTCCTCCTGGAGTCTTTGCTGTCTTCCTCCTTCTGCCGGTGACACTCTTCTCTGCTTCCTCCTGCCATCTTTGCTCTCTTCCTCCTTCTCCCGGTGACACTCTTCTTCTCTGCTTCCTCCTGCCATCTTTGCTCTCTTCCTCCTTCTCCCGGTGACACTCTTCTCTGCTTCCTCCTGGTGTCATTAATTTCTTCTTCCTTATCCCTGTGACACTCTTCTTCCCTGCTTCCTCCTGCCATCTTTGCTCTCTTCCTCCTTCTCCCGGTGACACTCTTCTTCTCTGCTTCCTCCTGCCATCTTTGCTCTCTTCCTCCTTCTCCCGGTGACACTCTTCTTCTCTGCTTCCTCCTGCCATCTTTGCTCTCTTCCTCCTTCTCCCGGTGACACTCTTCTTCTCTGCTTCCTCCTGCCGTCTTTGCTCTCTTCCTCCTTCTCCCGGTGACACTCTTCTCTGCTTCCTCCTGCCATCTTTGCTCTCTTCCTCCTTCTCCCGGTGACACTCTTCTTCTCTGCTTCCTCCTGCCATCTTTGCTCTCTTCCTCCTTCTCCCGGTGACACTCTTCTTCTCTGCTTCCTCCTGCCGTCTTTGCTGTCTTCCTCCTTCTTCCGGTGACACTCTTCTTCTCTGCTTCCTCCTGCCATCTTTGCTCTCTTCCTCCTTCTCCCGGTGACACTCTTCTTCTCTGCTTCCTCCTGCCGTCTTTGCTGTCTTCCTCCTTCTCCCGGTGACACTCTTCTCTGCTTCCTCCTGCCATCTTTGCTCTCTTCCTCCTTCTCCCGGTGACACTCTTCTTCTCTGCTTCCTCCTGCCGTCTTTGCTGTCTTCCTCCTTCTTCCGGTGACACTCTTCTTCTCTGCTTCCTCCTGCCATCTTTGCTCTCTTCCTCCTTCTCCCGGTGACACTCTTCTTCTCTGCTTCCTCCTGCCATCTTTGCTCTCTTCCTCCTTCTCCCGGTGACACTCTTCTTCTCTGCTTCCTCTTGCCATCTTTGCTCTCTTCCTCCTTCTCCCAGTGACACTCTTCTTCTCTGCTTCCTCCTGCCGTCTTTGCTCTCTTCCTCCTTCTCCCGGTGACACTCTTCTTCTCTGCTTCCTCTTGCCATCTTTGCTCTCTTCCTCCTTCTCCCAGTGACACTCTTCTTCTCTGCTTCCTCCTGGAGTCTTACCTCTCTTCCTTCTCCTGGTGACACTCTTCTTCTCTGCTTCCTCCTGGAGTCTTTGCTGTCTTCCTCCTTCTGCCGGTGACACTCTTCTCTACTTCCTCCTGCCATCTTTGCTCTCTTCCTCCTTCTCCCAGTGACACTCTTCTTCTCTGCTTCCTCCTGCCATCTTTGCTCTCTTCCTCCTTCTCCCGGTGACACTCTTCTTCTCTGCTTCCTCCTGCCATCTTTGCTCTCTTCCTCCTTCTCCCGGTGACACTCTTCTTCTCTGCTTCCTCCTGCCGTCTTTGCTGTCTTCCTCCTTCTTCCGGTGACACTCTTCTTCTCTGCTTCCTCCTGCCGTCTTTGCTCTCTTCCTCCTTCTCCCGGTGACACTCTTCTTCTCTGCTTCCTCCTGCCGTCTTTGCTGTCTTCCTCCTTCTCCCGGTGACACTCTTCTCTGCTTCCTCCTGCCATCTTTGCTCTCTTCCTCCTTCTCCCGGTGACACTCTTCTTCTCTGCTCCCTCCTGCCGTCTTTGCTGTCTTCCTCCTTCTTCCGGTGACACTCTTCTTCTCTGCTTCCTCCTGCCATCTTTGCTCTCTTCCTCCTTCTCCCGGTGACACTCTTCTTCTCTGCTTCCTCCTGCCGTCTTTGCTGTCTTCCTCCTTCTCCCGGTGACACTCTTCTCTGCTTCCTCCTGCCATCTTTGCTCTCTTCCTCCTTCTCCCGGTGACACTCTTCTTCTCTGCTTCCTCCTGCCATCTTTGCTCTCTTCCTCCTTCTCCTGGTGACACTCTTCTTCTCTGCTTCCTCCTGCCATCTTTGCTCTCTTCCTCCTTCTCCCGGTGACACTCTTCTTCTCTGCTTCCTCCTGCCATCTTTGCTCTCTTCCTCCTTCTCCTGGTGACACTCTTCTTCTCTGCTTCCTCCTGCCATCTTTGCTCTCTTCCTCCTTCTCCTGGTGACACTCTTCTTCTCTGCTTCCTCCTGCCATCTTTGCTCTCTTCCTCCTTCTCCCGGTGACACTCTTCTTCTCTGCTTCCTCCTGCCATCTTTGCTCTCTTCCTCCTTCTCCCGGTGACACTCTTCTTCTCTGCTTCCTCCTGCCGTCTTTGCTCTCTTCCTCCTTCTCCCGGTGACACTCTTCTTCTCTGCTTCCTCCTGCCGTCTTTGCTCTCTTCCTCCTTCTTCCGGTGACACTCTTCTTCTCTGCTTCCTCCTGCCGTCTTTGCTCTCTTCCTCCTTCTCCCGGTGACACTCTTCTTCTCTGCTTCCTCCTGCCATCTTTGCTCTCTTCCTCCTTCTCCCGGTGACACTCTTCTTCTCTACTTCCTACTGCCGTCTTTGCTCTCTTCCTCCTTCTCCTGGTGACACTCTACTTCTCTGCTTCCTCCTGGTGTCATTTCTCTCTTCCTCCTTCTCCCGGTGACACTCTTCTTCTCTGCTTCCTCCTGCCATCTTTGCTCTCTTCCTCCTTCTCCCGGTGACACTCTTCTTCTCTGCTTCCTCCTGCCGTCTTTGCTGTCTTCCTCCTTCTCCCGGTGACACTCTTCTCTGCTTCCTCCTGCCGTCTTTGCTCTCTTCCTCCTTCTCCCGGTGACACTCTTCTTCTCTACTTCCTCCTGCCGTCTTTGCTCTCTTCCTCCTTCTCCCGGTGACACTCTTCTCTGCTTCCTCCTGCCATCTTTGCTCTCTTCCTCCTTCTCCCGGTGACACTCTTCTTCTCTGCTTCCTCCTGCCGTCTTTGCTCTCTTCCTCCTTCTCCCGGTGACACTCTTCTTCTCTGCTTCCTCCTGCCATCTTTGCTCTCTTCCTCCTTCTCCCGGTGACACTCTTCTTCTCTGCTTCCTCCTGCCATCTTTGCTCTCTTCCTCCTTCTCCCGGTGACACTCTTCTCTGCTTCCTCCTGCCATCTTTGCTCTCTTCCTCCTTCTCCCGGTGACACTCTTCTTCTCTGCTTCCTCCTGCCGTCTTTGCTCTCTTCCTCCTTCTCCCGGTGACACTCTTCTCTGCTTCCTCCTGCCATCTTTGCTCTCTTCCTCCTTCTCCCGGTGACACTCTTCTTCTCTGCTTCCTCTGCTGTCTTTGCTCTCTTCTTCCTTCTCCTGGTGACACTCTTCTTCTCTGCTTCCTCCTGGAGTCTTTGCTCTCTTCCTCCTTCTTCCGGTGACACTCTTCTTCTCTGCTTCCTCCTGCCGTCTTTGCTCTCTTCCTCCTTCTCCCGGTGACACTCTTCTCTGCTTCCTCCTGCCATCTTTGCTCTCTTCCTCCTTCTCCCGGTGACACTCTTCTTCTCTGCTTCCTCTGCTGTCTTTGCTCTCTTCTTCCTTCTCCTGGTGACACTCTTCTTCTCTGCTTCCTCTGCTGTCTTTGCTCTCTTCTTCCTTCTCCTGGTGACACTCTTCTTCTCTACTTCCTACTGCCGTCTTTGCTCTCTTCCTTCTTCTCACTGTGACACTCTTCTTCTCTGCTTCCTCCTGGAGTCTTTGCTGTCTTCCTCCTTCTGCCGGTGACACTCTTCTCTGCTTCCTCCTGTTGTCTTTGCTCTCTTCTTCCTTCTCCTGGTGACACTCTTCTTCTCTGCTTCCTCCTGCCATCTTTGCTCTCTTCCTCCTTCTCCCGGTGACACTCTTCTTCCCTGCTTCCTCCTGCCATCTTTGCTCTCTTCCTCCTTCTCCCGGTGACACTCTTCTTCCCTGCTTCCTCCTGCCATCTTTGCTCTCTTCCTCCTTCTCCTGGTGACACTCTTCTTCTCTGCTTCCTCCTGCCGTCTTTGCTCTCTTCCTCCTTCTCCCGGTGACACTCTTCTCTGCTTCCTCCTGTTGTCTTTGCTCTCTTCCTCCTTCTCCTGGTGACACTCTTCTTCTCTGCTTCCTGCAGGTGTCATTTCTCTCTTCCTCCTTCTCCCAGTGACTGTGTTCTTCTCTACTTCTTCCTGATGTCATTGCTGTCTTCTTTTTTCTCCCGGTGACACTCTTCTTCTCTGCTTCCTCCTGGAGTCTTTGCTCTCTCCTTCTTCTCACGGTGACACTCTTCTTCTCTGCTTCGTCCTGGTGTCATTAATCTCTTCTCCCTTTGCCCGGTGACACTCTTCTTCTCTGCTTCCTCCTGGAGTCTTTGCTCTCTTCCTCCTTCTGCCGGTGACACTCTTCTCTGCTTCCTCCTGTTGTCTTTGCTCTCTTCCTCCTTCTCCCGGTGACACTCTTCTTCTCTGCTTCCTGCAGGTGTCATTTCTCTCTTCCTCCTTCTCCCAGTGACTGTGTTCTTCTCTACTTCTTCCTGATGTCATTGCTGGCTTCTTTTTTCTCCCGGTGACACTCTTCTTCTCCTCCTCTGCAGGTACCTACAAGTTCCAGAAGACTGATATGCGACGAGAAGGCTATGACCCGGTGCTGGTGAAGGATCGGTTGTTCCTCCTGGATTCCCACCTTGGAAAGTACCTCCCTCTGGATGAAGAGATGTTCCGGAGGATCCAGTCTGGGAAGCAGAAGCTGTGACCGTGGAAGGTCCCATCTTCTCCTGGAGAGCACTAGACGTACAAGATGCATGGGTTGCAGGTGACGAGAGGGCTCCGTGGGCCGCTTCCCAAGGTTACGAACCAAGACCAAGCTCTTCCTATCCGGGAAGTGGCTCACCAAAGTATGCTGAGCCCAGGGGTGCAAAGCCTGAGACCCTGGCCCCCTCCTCACTTCTGGCCTCTTCCATTATGTGATCTACTACGTATTCTGGAGAGGGTGGCAGATTATTTTTTTACTTTTACAGTTGATTTTTGTAAAATTAATTTATTGCAGTTACGGGACTGCTTTTCTCTGGCTGTAATCAGGGAAGCTAGAGAGGAATTTTCTGGACTTGTTTGAAGTTATGACACACACATGTGGGCACTGGACGCATCAACAGAGGATCCGCTTTACCTACAACCCTCAGGTTGGGAGCACTGAAGCATTAAGCACACCGCCACATGTATTCAAGAAGGGAATAATATTTATTATGTGTGGATTTGAAGTCCAACGGAAGAAAAACTGTTAATCGAAAGGGAAATTGCATTTTATGCTCTTTATAATGTGTATGAATGTGAAGTGTGTCGGTGGGTGGGTGCGAGTGTGTGTTTGTTTGCATGTGGGAGTAAGCACGCGCCTACCTGTGTGCTGCTGATGGTCTGCTAAGGAGTATGTGTATGCTTGAACATATGTCAGAAAGCACTTCTCTGAGTGCCACTGTGGTGTGTTATTGGTTTTCAGCAGAATGAATGAATGCGGGTGATTTGTAGAGCGCATGGCTACTCAGTGTCCCAGCAGCATACTGACATTCACAAACTCATCTAGAGCACACTGTATAAAGTACACCTGCTATCGCCCGTGCACACATGTATGTTACTGCTCTGTGTATTTCTTGGGTGCAAACAGGCATGAGCGAGCATGTCCATGGATTACTTGTGGATTGTGTGTGTACATGCACTCACCACTTTCTGTGTGCTGCTGCTGAATCTGAACATGTATGTACCCGCTTGGTCATGCGGCTGATAATCGTGGCTGTATGAGCTCACGTCTGTCTGTCTACTGATGCACACTTGTTGCTTACTAATGTCTGTTTAGGTCGAGCGTACAAGACAGTCCAGCTGTCTCACTTTGAAAGACATATTATGAGCTTACCAAGAGCATACAGAGGCTAGGTGCCCGTCCATGGCTTACCATTGGTTGGCTTTACTGTCACTCTCATTTGCCTGCTTCGTATTCGTGTCCCAGCTTGTCAATCTAGTGTTTGCTCCTCCCATGGAGCATAGCCATTTTACCATGTCTTTTGAGTGACTTACTACTTTGCCTCCACTTGCTTTACAAGCACTATTTTTCTCTTTCTGATTAGGCACGACACAAGAGTGCATGTCTTTCCCAGAGATCTCCCTCGTGTATGTCTCTTCTCTGCACACCATGTTGCTCAGTCACCCATGTGCTTCTCCCTACCACCCTCCATGTTGCATTCGCTCTTGTGTCCTCCCCCTTTTCTTTCCCCCCTGTGTACTTCTCCCCCACCCTCTCCATGCTGCTCTTACCCATTGCTTTTCCCCACCCATGCCCTCCACGTTGCTCCACTCACTCTCCACCCATCATTCAAAAAAAGGCTTTTGCACATCAGGGATGCTGCACAGCATGTGTAAAAATCATGGACAAAGTTAATAGGTCTCAAAGGCGAAACCTGTTAGTTTTTGGCAATGCTTGTTTTCACTTGCTTCTGGATTCTGATGTGAGAGTGAACAGCTGCTGTGGTGCTGAAGGGTGTGAACATATTCTTACACCTGCTTGTGTGCTGCTGATTTGGGGGACTGTGTGAGTGCGCTCCATTTTTGTAGCGCTGGTGGGTGTGAATGTGTGTGTGTGTAGCAGTGTTTATGTTGCTTATTACAGCTCTCACCCATACTCAAGACACACGCTTGAGCTCTCGGGAGGGCACTGGGAGAGCAGAGAGGGAAGGGATGCACTTCAGTGGAGCTTGCGCACATCCAGTGACCCAGTTGTCCACACACACAGACGAACCAGAGGCTCCTCGAAGACGTCTTGGCTCTGCCTTCTCATAGCGCCTGAGCACAAAAGCGTAATTTCACCAGAGGTGCAAGTGGAAGCAGTGGTCAACAAGCACAGGGCAATATGTTGCTAAGATAAAGAACTTAGGTCCCAGACAAAAGGTTATTTAAAAAAAATAATACAGCTAATGGTTGGTGGCATCGCAGTGATGTGGATAGAATTTCATCAATGATCCAAATTTGTTAAAAAATCAATAGCATAAAAATTCCAGTAAAGACCAAAGCCCTTAACTAAAAAAAATCTATATGGTAAAAAAAGAAAAGTCCAGCAAAACAAGCGAAACTATAGATCCATGTCACCCGTCCAATTATGGAGAGTAAGGCAAGCAGCGGCTTCTACAATGTGAACAATAATATAATATTCAGGTTTCAGGCTGGGGAGATGGACTGCAGCACGGAGAAGCGCTGTCCTCCTCTCTGGTCCTACCTGCTCCGCACTAAGCAGTGGTTTTTGAAAACTCCACAGACCCACCTGGAGAAATGGACCAGAATCTCTGGTGTGGTCCTCCTGTGCTGCTGAGCTCTCCTGGGGACTTCAGCCACCAAAGGAGCATCGACTCCTCCTCCTTTGCAGCTGTGAAACCCAATCCAGCAGGGTTGCAAAGGGTTCCTCCCCCGTCGGTTCTTGACTTGAGATTGGTGGCCCAGGTGACATCTTGGTACCATCTACAATTCCCAGTGTGTAGCCAGACTGTGTCCAGCTCCGTGCTCTTCTGGGCAGCCTCAAAGACCAGCACAACCGGCCTGAACAGTGTCCATGACCAGAGGTGGGGTGCGACCTCCCTCTGCCCCGCACAAAGGGCAGATCCTCAGGGTGGGGGGCCACGTGGGGAGAGCTTGGCATTCAGTTGGCTTGTGGAAATAGGAGCCACCTTGACCCAAAGACAGACACTAAGAGTCTCCCGAGCGCTACAAAGTGGCTTGCTGCCATAAGCCAGTGCTAATAGACCCATTAAAAGTGAAATAAAAGGTCTATTCAGAAAAGACCATAGGGCCTTGGAGTCCTCATGCAGGCCAGTTCTGGATCTGTGGGGAAGCCTTCTTTTTAGGTCTTGCCTAGGCAGCACTTGCGCTGTCTCTTCGAGACATGCTGTATTCAGGATATGGACATAAACCAACACCCATCTTTCTAATTGGCTCCTTTTACTGTCCTTTGTAAATGGCTTCTTTTCATTGGTTAATATGGTCACTAGTCCCTCCTTTTTTACTTTTGTAACCTCCCATGGGGAATGCCCCTCTTACAAGTGGTATTACTCCTCAGGTTATTTATTACTTTGGAAGCACTCTTCCCTTTATTGTTACTTGTTCAGGCTCAAGAACTCGCTGGCGCCCACACTGGCTCACTCTCTTCGGGCTGCAGCTGCCTTCTCCTCCTCCCTCCTGCTTGCAAATATTTATTTCCTGCTCGCTCCTTGGTGTGGTTAACCTTTGGCTCCAATCCACCCCCCAACCTCCCGCCTGTCGAGTATTTCAGACCTTTTTTTAATATTATGTGCGAGCTGCTTTCTATCCGGGCCACGTTCATAAGGTTTGCTAATTTAAATTCTGTTCTGCTGTCGTGCATAATATTTTTTTTTAAACTAAATGTCCTGAAACATACAATCCAGCCCCTCCCACCCCCCCTTGTGCTGTCGTCCTCTACAGCAGCTTCAGGAGGCCAGCGCTTTTAGTGCTAGTCATTAAACTTACAAGGGCGCCCCGCTTCAGTTTTCAGTTGAGCAGCGCCCCACTTTCATCAAATGCGGGGGCCCCCAACTCTCCTATCGTTGTCCATGTGGCTTGTAGTAAGTAATAACATGTATTCGGTTTGCTGCAGTCACCAACCTATTAAAAGTAACGCGTGGCCTTCTAAATAACCGTATCACATATGGGTGACTTCCGATTTGATGCATATTAATTACTGTGGTGTTATTTGGCGGCGCTGTGAACACAATAAAACATGTCCCTGCAGGCGCCATCCCACCAGTCACCTGTACATTGTATTCTTGCAGACAACGAAGGTTCGGGCTGTTTCCTTCCTCTCTGGTATAAACTTCAGAAAGCGCCGTCTGTCTTCTAGTCGGAGACTGTAGCAAGCACGGGGTGGGACATCTGCCAAGCCGCGACGGATGTCCCGTCTGCTCTATTATAGCGCACAGAGGGCGAGTCGCTGCTGCTTGGCACATGTCCCGCTTCCATCAAACTCTGAATCAGGCTGCGAGGCTCTAGTGCTGCGAGGACCAAGTCTGAGCGCACTGGTCAACTCTTGCTGCGTGTGAGGATGTATCCATCGTGTCTTAGGGTTTAAAGAACATGGGATGACCTTTGGAAAGAAGCAGAGTGGAGGTCACGTGTCATAATGTGCACAAAGGCGACAGAGAGCGCTGTGCTAACATCAGTGACAGTCATGTAGTGTATGGCAGGTAACCTATGTAGCACCCTCACACAGGCCCCGTGGTATTGACAGCGCCTTGAAGTAATAACAGCTGTACTCTCGGCGCTGCAGAAAGCGTCACTACCACAGTGTGCAGTGCAAGAAGCCACAACACTCACTAGACAGTGCCTAGAGGCAGTAACCAAGTACACTGCACAGTGTGCCCTGCCAGCTTACAAACACACTGCAGCCATCAAGGTGGAGAGCGCTTGTCACCAAGCACTGCGCTGCTGCTGGCTTCGAGGCACCTAGGCATGTGCACACAATGTCACTCAGTCACACTCATCCTCTCATCCCATTCTCTGCCCAATTGTCTCCTCTTCTTCTCCATTTCAATCTCTTCTCTCTCTCTTCCTCCTGCCTCGTGTAGACCTCCTGGGTTCGTGTGTTTTCTCGTTTGTTTTTTTTCCTCTCTCCACAGTGCTTGTATCCGTGTTCCACCTTCCTGCTCCTTCAGTGTTCTCCCTTTTCTGTTCTACTGTCCCCTCACCCAACCCTCTCTTCGCCCTAACCCTCTCTTCGCCCCCTCACCCCACCCAACCCTCTCTTCGCCCCCTCACCCCACCCAACCCTCTCTTCGGCCCTAACCCTCTCTTCGCCCCCTCACCCCACCTAACCCTCTCTTCGCCCCCTCACCCTCTCTTCGCCCCCTCACCCTCTCTTCACCCCCTCACCCCACCTAACCCTCTCTTCGCCCCCTCACCCTCTCTTCGGCCCTAACCCTCTCTTCGCCCCCTCACCCCACCTAACCCTCTCTGCGCCCCCTCACCCCACCTAACCCTCTCTGCGCCCCCTCACCCCACCCTAACCCTCTCTTCGCGGTCTCTCCACATCTTCCTTTTACATACTTTTCCCTTCTCCCCGTCCCCAAGCTGAAGACAGTAAAGGGGGGGTTCTCATTCCTCACCAGGCAGAGGTCTGTGAATGACTGGCACAACAGTAGCTCCCCACCCCCCACAGCCCCTTGGCAGCCTAGAGGGAATGTCTCCATCGCATACATCTAGGTGATACAATAGAATTCCCCATCATGCCACAAAATTCAACAGCACACCACATAATTAAACTCCACTACATACCACTCCACAACACAAAATACCAATCCACATAATTAGTCCAATCTCAATACCACATAATTACTATCCACATAATTCCACTGCACACCATGCCACATAATTCCACTGCACAAATCCACTCCACACCACATTATTCTGCGCCACACAATTCCACAGCTAACTGCTCCAATATACACCACATACACCCACTCCACTCCATAACACATGGGTAAAAGACATTGTCATTTACAACGCCAATAGCGCTAACTCTCGCAAAAGCAAGAACTGTTGGCTTTGCTAATGCTTATATGGTGTTTGCAAGACAACACAGGGAAAGGCAAATGCATATTTTATTGTTTTATGGCCTCTACAGCCGGGGAGGGAGCCCGTGGAGTCACATTTCAGTTAAACATCACAGGTCCCCATTGAAAGTAGAGACAGGGTAATGCAGTTACATTTATTTTGAGACTGCAATGCAACGCAGTGTACGGTGGCTGTCCATGAGCTCAGATAGACAGGTTCATGCCCTGCTCAGACAATTGTGCTTCTAAATTCAGTGCATAGTTTACAGCGTGAGGTGTGTTAAATCTGTCATTTTATTGTGTTATATCTGCCCCTAACGCTGATTCTTCAGGCTGTTCAGTACTCTAGTGATGCAGTCGCACACAAATAGTGCTCTTCACTTCCATCGAGGCACTTGCCTTTCTGTTTGAGCCTTAAAAAGCCTTGGACTGTGCCCATAAATGTTTCCAGGGGCAGAATCAGACGGCATGACCCACTGTGTAGTAATTGTACAGCTCTTCAGTCCCTGGCGGCACAGCACCTGGGATAATATACGGCATTGCAAAACACTTATAAGGTCCCTAAGACCATTCCAAACCAAAACACACAAGACACTGTCATTTACGGCGCCAATAGCTCAAACTCTTGCAAATGCGAGACCTATTGCATTGCAAATGCTTGTTTCTTCTGGACATTGCTCTCCAAGGCCTATATTCAAAGACGCCGGTTGGGCTGGGTCCACATCAGCAGCGTTAGAGGTTCTTTCACTTGGGGTTCTTCAGTGCTTGTGTCCCTCGGGTCCAACGCGGGGCAGAGGGGCTTTGAGCTAGAGATGTGATGCTCCCAAGCTGGTCTTGCAGTGTTCCTTATAGCCACTGGCACCACCCCGTGGGCTGCCAAGGCTTCTCACGCACCAGATGGTGGGGAAAGCTTTGCCCAAAGTCTGGTGCTCCTCTGTGCACAAAGGGCAGACTTCACTGCACCTGTGGTCCTTCTAGGAGGGAGTCTTGGAGTGCCCTGGCGCTGCACAGGGGCGTGTCCTAATGGTCCTTCAGTGTGCCATAGTGCCCTGGCGCTGCACAGGGGCGTGTCCTAATAGTCCTTCAGTGTGCCATAGTGCCCTGGCGCTGCACAGGGGCGTGTCCTAATAGTCCTTCAGTGTGCCATAGTGCCCTGGCGCTGCACAGGGGCGTGTCCTAATAGTCCTTCAGTGTGCCATGGCTGTTGATTGATGGGCGCCTTAACCCTTTGAGGGACCAACAGTACTTTTCACTTCATACTGCATTCATCTATTATTTGTGGCCGAAAATGCATCAGGCACTTTATTGAGAAGCATTTGAGTTCAGAAAGTCTAATGTTCTGCATTGCATGCGTGTTTATATGTGGTATATGAATCGGGCCACCCTGCCCCTCCCCCTCCCCACGTCACCGCCCGGCAGCACTCCTACCACCGACCGCGGCTGTGTTTATATGTGGTATATGAATCGGGCCACCCTGCCCCTCCCCCTCCCCACGTCACCGTCCGGCAGCACTCCTACCACCGACCGCGGCTGTGTTTATATGTGGTATATGAATCGGGCCACCCTGCCCCTCCCCCTCCCCACGTCACCGCCCGGCAGCACTCCTACCACCGACCGCGGCTGTGTTTATATGTGGTATATGAATCGGGCCACCCTGCCCCTCCCCCTCCCCACGTCACCGCCCGGCAGCACTCCTACCACCGACCGCGGCTGTGTTTATATGTAATATATGAATCGGGCCACCCTGCCCCTCCCCCACCCCACGTCACCGCCCGGCAGCACTCCTACCACCGACCGCGGCTGTGTTTATATGTGGTATATGAATCGGGCCACCCTGCCCCTCCCCTCCCCACGTCACCGCCCGGCAGCACTCCTACCACCGACCGCGGCTGTGTTTATATGTGGTATATGAATCGGGCCACCCTGCCCCTCCCCCTCCCCACGTCACCGCCCGGCAGCACTCCTACCACCGACCGCGGCTGTGTTTATATGTGGTATATGAATCGGGCCACCCTGCCCCTCCCCCTCCCCACGTCACCGCCCGGCAGCACTCCTACCACCGACCGCGGCTGTGTTTATATGTGGTATATGAATCGGGCCACCCTGCCCCTCCCCCTCCCCACGTCACCGCCCGGCAGCACTCCTACCACCGACCGCGGCTGTGTTTATATGTGGTATATGAATCGGGCCACCCTGCCCCTCCCCCTCCCCACGTCACCGCCCGGCAGCACTCCTACCACCGACCGCGGCTGTGTTTATATGTGGTATATGAATCGGGCCACCCTGCCCCTCCCCCTCCCCACGTCACCGCCCGGCAGCACTCCTACCACCGACCGCGGCTGTGTTTATATGTGGTATATGAATCGGGCCACCCTGCCCCTCCCCCTCCCCACCGCCACCCTGGCCAAAAGCAGCAGGTCAGACCCACAGATCCTGGAATGTTAAGCGTGCCCTCCCCCTGTCCTGGTCTTTCTTCCTCTAGGCCGCCCAGAGACAGTGCTACTTGCCCAGTTTGGGACCGTCCTTGTGTCTGCGGGTTGATGGCTGATGTCTTTGGAGGATGAAAGCTCAACCAGATGTCTCAGGGAGCAGCAAACTCTAAAATGCGGCCGGCCTGGAGCCGGATTTATTCCGCCCACCAAACCCACATTACTTTAGAGGTCGGACAAAGTGTTACTTTTAACTGCTGTGAAACTTGGTTCTGGAAAACCTTAACACACCTCTGAATTTTCATTAATGAGTCATAACAAAAGGTTAACTGTGCCCTAAAAACCACATCTTCTGACCCGCCACCAGAAAGACTTATTTTGGTATTTTGGGGGGGTATTTATATATCACAGACGCAGCCCATGAGAGCAGCACAGCTTTTTATACAGGATAGGAACAGGTCCCGGGTCTTACAGGATAGGAACAGGTCCTGGGTCTTACGGGATAGGAACAGGTCCTGGGTCTTACAGGATAGGAACATGTCCCGGGTCTTACAGGATAGGAACAGGTCCTGGGTCTTGCATGATAGGAACAGGTCCCAGATCTTACAGGGTTGGAACAGGTCCCAGGTCTTGCAGGATAGTAACGGGTCCTGGGTCTTACAGGATAGGAACAGGTCCCGGATCTTACAGGATAGGAACATGTCCCGGGTCTTACGGGATAGGAACAGGTCCTGGGTCTTATAGGATAGGAACCGGTCCCGGGTCTTATAGGATAGGAACCGGTCCCGGGTCTTATAGGATAGGAACCGGTCCCGGATCTTACAGGATAGGAACCGGTCCCGGGTCTTGCAGGATAGGAACAGGTCCTGGTCTTACAGGATAGGAACAGGTCCTGTGTCTTACAGGATAGGAACAGGTCCTGGGTCTTGCAGGATAGGAACAGGTCCCGGGTCTTGCAGGATAGGAACAGGTCCTGGTCTTACAGGATAGGAGCAGGTCCTGGGTCTTGCAGGGTAGTAACAGGTCCTAGATCTTGCTGGATAGTAACAGGACCCGGGTCTTGCAGGGTAGGAACAGGTCCCGGGTTTTGCAGGATAGGAACAGGTCCAGAGTTTTGCAGTGTAGGAACAGGTCCAGAGTTTTGCAGGGTAGGAACGGGTCCTGAGTCTTGCAGGATAGGAACAGGTCCTGAGTCTTGCAGGATAGGAACAGGTCCTGAGTCTTGCAGGATAGGAACAGGTCCTGAGTCTTGCAGGATAGGATCAGGTCCTGGGTCTTGCAGGATAGGAACAGGTCCTGAGTCTTGCAGGATAGGAACAGGTCCTGGGTCTTGCAGGATAGGAACAGGTCCTGGGCCTTGCAGGATAGGAACAGGTCCTGGGCCTTGCAGGATAGGAACAGGTCCTGGGCCTTGCAGGATAGGAACAGGTCCTGGGTCTTGCAGGATAGGAACAGGTCCTGGGTCTTGCAGGATAGGAACAGGTCCTGGGTCTTGCAGGACAGTAACAGGTCCCGGGTCTTACAGCATAGGAACAGGTCCTGGGTCTTGCATGATAGGAACAGGTCCCGGGTCTTACAGGGTTGGAACAGGTCCCAGGTCTTGCAGGATAGTAACGGGTCCTGGGTCTTACGGGATAGGAACAGGTCCCGGATCTTACAGGATAGGAACATGTCCCGGGTCTTACAGGATAGGAACAGGTCCTGGGTCTTACAGGATAGGAACAGGTCAATCAATCAGGGGCTTGTAAAGCGCGGCTACTCACCTGTGAGGGTCTCAAGGCACTGGGGGAGGGGGGTTGCTGGTCTGACTTGGTGGAGGATCATTCGAAGAGCCAGGTCTTGAGGTCCTGCCTGAATTGGGTCAGTGACGCGGATTGCCTGAGGTGCAGGGGCAGGGTGTTCCAGGTCTTGGCGGAGAGGTAGGAGAACGATCTTCCTCCGGGTCTGGTCTTGTGGATCCTGGGGATGGAGGCAAGGGCAAGTTGGGAGGATCAGAGTTGTCTGGTGGGTACGTGGAATGTGAGGCGGTGGTTCAGGTACGCTGGTCCTTCGTCATGTAGGGCTTTGTAGGCGTGAGTGAGGAGCATGAAGGTGACTCTCTTGTTGACTGGGAACCAGTGGAGTTGTCGAAGGTGCTGCGTGATGTGGCTGCGGCTTGGAATGTCGAGGAACAGTCTGGCGGCGGCGTTTTGGACGTTCTGTTGTTTCTTGAGCTGTTTCTGGGTGATGCCGTCATAGAGTGCGTTGCCGTAGTCGAGTCTGCTGGTGATGACTGCGTAGGTGATCATCCATCTGGAATCTGTGGGGATCCATCTGAAAGTCTTTCGGAGCAGGCAGAGCATGTGGAAGCAGGCTGAGGAGACTGCATTGATTTGGCGGTTCATTGTGAGCGAAGAGTCCAGTATAATGCCAAGGTTGCGTGCGTGGTCCGTCGGGGTAGGTGGAGCACCCAGAGCGGCTGGCCACCAGGAGTTTACCCAGGCTGACTGGTTGGGTACCAGGATAAGGACTTTGGTCTTGTCCGACTTGAGCTTGAGGCAGCTGTCTTTTATCCATGTAGCAACGGCCTCCATTCCACTGTGGAAGTTTGTTCTGGCGGTTAAGGATTCGTTGGTGAGGGAGAGGATCGGCTGGGTGTCGTCGGCGATGATGTTGACTCCGTGGCCACTGACGATGGCTTTGAGGGGGTCATGTAGACGTTGAAGAGGGTGGGGCTCAGGGAGGAACCCTGGGGGACTCCACAGCTGATCTCCATGGGTTCTGAGAGGAACAGTGGTAGTCTGACTCGGTGGGTCCGGCCTGTGAAGGAGTGGATCCAGTCCAGGGTCTTGTCTCGGATGCCGGTGTTGTGGAGTCTGGTGATTAGGGTGCGATGGGAGACGGTGTCGAAGGCGGCCGAGAGGTCTAGTAGGATGAGGGCTGCGGTTTTGCCCCGGTCAAGGAGGGAGCAGATGTCCTCTGTGGCCGCGAGGAGTGCAGTCTCTGTGCTGTGGTTGCTGTGGAAGCCGGGTTGGGAGGTGTCCAGGATGTGGTTCGCTTCGATGAGCTTGGAGAGCTGGGCGCTGATGGCCTTCTCCATGACCTTGCCTGGTTAGGGGAGGAGGGTGATTGGTCTGAAGTTCTTGAGGTCTGTCGGGTCTGAGGATGGCTTCTTCAGGAGGGGGTCGATCTCTGTGTGTTTCCAGTCATCGGTGAAGTTGGCGATTTCGATGGAGCAGTTGATGGTGCGGCGGAGCTGAGGGGCGGTGGTGGCAGCTGCTCTGTGGAAGATGTGGTGCGGGGAACGATCCATTGGGGCTCCTGAGTGGATGCTCTTCATGGTCTTAATCATGTCCTCTGTAGTGAGTGGGGTCCAGCAGCGCACAGTCTGTTGAGGGGTGGCTTGGTTGTGTGCGATGGTGGCGGGTGGTCCTGGGACTTACAGGATAGGAAGAGGTCCTGGGTCTTGCACGGTTGGAACAGGTCCTGGGTCTTGCAGGATAGGAACAGGTCCTGGGTCTTTCAGGATAGGAACAGGTCCTGGGTCTTGCAGGATAGGAACAGGTCCTGTGTCTTACAGGATAGGAACAGGTCCTGGGTCTTGCAGGATAGGAACAGCTCGTGGGTCTTGCAGGATAGGAACAGGTCCTTGGTCTTGCAGGATAGGAACAGGTCCTGGGTCTTGCACGGTTGGAACAGGTCCTGGGTCTTGCAGGATAGGACAGGTCCTGGGTCTTGCAGGATAGGACAGGTCCTGGGTCTTGCACGGTTGGAACAGGTCCTGGGTCTTGCACGGTTGGAACAGGTCCTAGGTCTTGCACGGTTGGAACAGGTCCTGGGTCTTGCACGGTAGGAACAGGTCCTGGGTCTTGCAGGATAGGAACAGGTCCTGGGTCTTGCAGGATAGGAACAGGTCCTGGGTCTTGCGGAATAGGAACAGGTCCTGGGTCTTGCGGAATAGGAACAGGTCCTGGGTCTTGCGGAATAGGAACAGGTCCTGGGTCTTGCACGGTTGGAACAGGTCCTGGGTCTTGCACGGTTGGAACAGGTCCTGGGTCTTGCACGGTTGGAACAGGTCCTGGGTCTTGCACGGTTGGAACAGGTCCTGGGTCTTGCACGGTTGGAACAGGTCCTGGGTCTTGCACAGTTGGAACAGGTCCTGGGTCTTGCACGGTTGGAACAGGTCCTGGGTCTTGCACGGTTGGAACAGGTCCTGAGTCTTGCAAGGTTGGAACAGGTCCTGGGTCTTGCACGGTTGGAAAAGGTCCTGGGTCTTGCACGGTTGGAAAAGGTCCTGGGTCTTGCACGGTTGGAACAGGTCCTGGGTCTTGCACGGTTGTAACAGGTCCTGGGTCTTGCACGGTTGTAACAGGTCCTGGGTCTTGCATGGTTGTAACAGGTCCTGGGTCTTGCACGGTTGAAACAGGTCCTGGGTCTTGCACGGTTGGAACAGATGCTGGGTCCTGCAGGATAGGAACAGGTCCTGGGTCTTACGGGATAGGAACAGGTCCTGGGTCTTACGGGATAGGAACAGGTCCTGGGTCTTACAGGATAGGAACAGGTCCTGGGTCTTACAGGATAGGAACAGGTCCTGGGTCTTACAGGATAGGAACAGGTCCTGGGTCTTACAGGATAGGAACAGGTCCTGGGTCTTGCATGGTTGGAACAGATGCTGGGTCCTGCAGGATAGGAACAGGTCCTGGGTCTTACGGGATAGGAACAGGTCCTGGGTCTTACAGGATAGGAACAGGTCCTGGGTCTTACAGGATAGGAACAGGTCCTGGGTCTTACAGGATAGGAACAGGTCCTGGGTCCTGCAGGATAGGAACAGGTCCTGGGTCTTACGGGATAGGAACAGGTCCTGGGTCTTGCAGGATAGGAACAGGTCCTGGGTCTTGCAGGATAGGAACAGGTCCTGGGTCTTGCAGGATAGGAACAGGTCCTGGGTCTTACAGGATAGGAACATGTCCCGGATCTTACAGGATAGGAGCAGGTCCCGGGTCCTGCAGGGTAGGAACAGGTCCTGGGTCTTGCGGGATAGGAACAGGTCCTGGGTCTTGCACAGTTGGAACAGGTCCTGGGTCTTGCGGGATAGGAACAGGTCCTGGGTCTTGCATGATAGGAACAGGTCCCGGGTCCTGCAGGATAGGAACAGGTCCCGAGTCCTGCAGGATAGGAACAGGTCCCGGGTCCTGCAGGATAGGAACAGGTCCCGGGTCCTGCAGGATAGGAACAGGTCCTGTGTCTTACAGGATAGGAACAGGTCCTGGGTCTTACAGGTTAGGAACAGGTCCTGGGTCTTCCAGGGTTGGAACAGGTTCAGTCTTGCATGATAGGAAGAGATCCTGGGTCTTGTAACATAGGAAGAGGTCCTGGATAGTGCAGGATAGGAACAGGTCCTGGGTCTTACAGGATTGGAACAGGTCCTGGGTCTTACAGGATAGGAACAGGTCCTGGGTCTTACAGGATAGGAACAGGTCCTGGGTCTTACGGGATAGGAACAGGTCCTGGGTCTTACGGGATAGGAACAGGTCCTGGGTCTTACGGGATAGGAACAGGTCCTGGGTCTTACAGGATAGGAACAGGTCCTGGGTCTTACAGGATAGGAACAGGTCCTGGGTCTTGCAGGATAGGAACAGGTCCTGGGTCTTACAGGATAGGAACATGTCCCGGGTCCTGCAGGATAGGAACAAGTCCTGCAGGTTACATCAGTCAGGCTATCACCCTACAGCTTCTGTAAATGCCTACCCAAAGTGCTGGTAGAAGTGCAATGACAAGTGGCAGTGCGCCGGGTGAAAGAGGATGGAGTGACAAGAAAGGATGCCTTGGTTTTTGCTGAAGGCCAAGAGGTAGTGGGCGATCGTGTGACGAAGGGTGTGTTTTAGGGTTACACGGAGAGGAGCCGTCTTCACTATGTTCCGTGCATTGTCCAGCTAGAGTTATGTTGTGGCCGAGCAGGAACTGGCTGCAGCTGCCATGTCTACAAGCCAGATTGAATGCACGTGCTGCACGTGAAAGGGCTCACGCGGGTCAGCGGTGCAGCTGCACCATGGGCGTGTTTCACCATTATAAATGGAACTGCATGCATGTTGGGTAAAAAACCGTCAGGGCTGAATTGTGAGCGGAGGTACCCAAAGGAGTGAAAACACTGGGAACCTCCATCACCTTCCCTTGGCGTCTCCTGAGCCCAGAACAGCTCTTTTTCACCCACCAGAGCAGATGTAAGGCCATGCCCTTTGTGCTCGTGACACCTGCTGCCGCCCCACCTGACCACACTGACCTGCGCACCAAGCGCATTAAAACACCAACACATTATAGCAATGAAAGCGTCTCCCTCACTTAGCCTAGTAATAAAACTGCACCTTCCGCCCTGAGGTGGCCTTTCTAAGGCAGACATGCTTTACAACTAACCTTGTCTGCTGCTGCCTCAGCTCTGAACCTCTGCTGTGGCACTGCTGCTGGGTGCGGATGTGTGAGTGCACACCAGTTTGTGTACACCCACCTGGACGGCTATTGTGTGTGAATGCCCCTCACGGTATGAATGTTCACCAGTCTGTGTGTCGCTGCTGCTGGGTGCGGATGTGTGAGTGCACACCAGTTTGTGTACACCCAGCTGGTCAGCTATTGCATGTGAATGCCCCTCACGGTATGAATGTTCACCAGTCTGTGTGTCGCTGCTGCTGGGTGCGGATGTGTGAGTGCACACCAGTTTGTGTACACCCACCTGGACAGCTATTGCATGTGAATGCCCCTCACGGTATGAATGTTCACCAGTCTGTGTGTCGCTGCTGTTGGGTGTGGAGGTGTGAGTGCACACCAGTTTGTGTACACCCACCTGGACGGCTATTGTGTGTGAATGCCACTCGCGGTATGAATGTTCACCAGTCTGTGTGTCGCTGCTGTTGGGTGTTGGGGTGTGAGTGCACACCAGTTTGTGTACACCCACCTGGACGGCTATTGTGTGTGAATGCCACTCGCGGTATGAATGTTCACCAGTCTGTGTGTCGCTGCTGCTGGGTGCGGATGTGTGAGTGCACACCAGTTTGTGTACACCCACCTGGACGGCTATTGTGTGTGAATGCCCCTCACGGTATGAATGTTCACCAGTCTGTGTGTCGCTGCTGCTGGGTGCGGATGTGTGAGTGCACACCAGTTTGTGTACACCCAGCTGGTCAGCTATTGCATGTGAATGCCCCTCACGGTATGAATGTTCACCAGTCTGTGTGTCGCTGCTGCTGGGTGCGGATGTGTGAGTGCACACCAGTTTGTGTACACCCACCTGGACAGCTATTGCATGTGAATGCCCCTCACGGTATGAATGTTCACCAGTCTGTGTGTCGCTGCTGCTGGGTGCGGATGTGTGAGTGCACACCAGTTTGTGTACACCCACCTGGACAGCTATTGCATGTGAATGCCCCTCACGGTATGAATGTTCACCAGTCTGTGTGTCGCTGCTGCTGGGTGCGGATGTGTGAGTGCACACCAGTTTGTGTACACCCACCTGGACAGCTATTGCATGTGAATGCCCCTCACGGTATGAATGTTCACCAGTCTGTGTGTCGCTGCTGCTGGGTGCGGATGTGTGAGTGCACACCAGTTTGTGTACACCCACCTGGACAGCTATTGCATGTGAATGCCCCTCACGGTATGAATGTTCACCAGTCTGTGTGTCGCTGCTGCTGGGTGCGGATGTGTGAGTGCACACCAGTTTGTGTACACCCACCTGGACAGCTATTGCATGTGAATGCCCCTCACGGTATGAATGTTCACCAGTCTGTGTGTCGCTGCTGCTGGGTGCGGATGTGTGAGTGCACACCAGTTTGTGTACACCCACCTGGACAGCTATTGCATGTGAATGCCCCTCACGGTATGAATGTTCACCAGTCTGTGTGTCGCTGCTGTTGGGTGTGGAGGTGTGAGTGCACACCAGTTTGTGTACACCCACCTGGACGGCTATTGTGTGTGAATGCCACTCGCGGTATGAATGTTCACCAGTCTGTGTGTCGCTGCTGTTGGGTGTTGGGGTGTGAGTGCACACCAGTTTGTGTACACCCACCTGGACGGCTATTGTGTGTGAATGCCACTCGCGGTATGAATGTTCACCAGTCTGTGTGTCGCTGCTGCTGGGTGCGGATGTGTGAGTGCACACCAGTTTGTGTACACCCACCTGGATGGCTATTGTGTGTGAATGCCACTCGCGGTATGAATGTTCACCAGTATGTGTGTCGCTGCTGCTGGGTGCGGATGTGTGAGTGCACACCAGTTTGTGTACACCCACCTGGACAGCTATTGCATGTGAATGCCCCTCACGGTATGAATGTTCACCAGTCTGTGTGTCGCTGCTGCTGGGTGCGGATGTGTGAGTGCACACCAGTTTGTGTACACCCACCTGGACGGCTATTGTGTGTGAATGCCACTCGCGGTATGAATGTTCACCAGTCTGTGTGTCGCTGCTGCTGGGTGCGGATGTGTGAGTGCACACCAGTTTGTGTACACCCACCTGGACAGCTATTGCATGTGAATGCCCCTCACAGTATGAATGTTCACAAGTCTGTGTGTCGCTGCTGTTGGGTGTTGGGGTGTGAGTGCACACCAGTTTGTGTACACCCACCTGGACGGCTATTGTGTGTGAATGCCACTCGCGGTATGAATGTTCACCAGTCTGTGTGTCGCTGCTGCTGGGTGCGGATGTGTGAGTGCACACCAGTTTGTGTACACCCACCTGGACGGCTATTGTGTGTGAATGCCACTCGCGGTATGAATGTTCACCAGTCTGTGTCGCTGCTGCTGTATGTGGAGGTCTATCTGGAAATTGTGCTGCTCTTAGATGTGCATTGTGTGCACACACTTGTCTGTGCAGCTGATGTGTGTGAGCGCACACCAGCATCTGTAGTGATGTTCGATGTGAATGTGCGTGCACACCTGCCTGTACCGGTTGGTGTGAGTGCGCGTGGGTCTGTTGGATGTGAGTGCACACCTGCCTGTGCCGGTTGGTGTGAGTGCACGTGGGTCTGTTGGATGTGAGTGCACACCTGCCTGTACCGGTTGGTGTGAGTGCTCGTGGGTCTGTTGGATATGAGTGCACACCTGCCTGTGCTGGTTGGTGTGAGTGCGCGTGGGTCTGTTGGATGTGAGTGCACCCCTGCCTGTGCTGGTTGGTGTGAGTGCACGTGGGTCTGTTGGATGTGAGTGCACCCCTGCCTGTGCTGGTTGGTGTGAGTGCACGTGGGTCTGTTGGATGTGAGTGCACACCTGCCTGTGCTGGTTGGTGTGAGTGCACGTGGGTCTGTTGGATGTGAGTGCACCCCTGCTCATACATCTGATGGAAAGGTGTGTGCATTAATCTGTCTGTAAAGCAGAAGTGTATGGGTGCCCGTTTGTGTTCTGCTGTTGGGTTTTAATGTGTGTATGAGTGCACACCTCCCTGTGCGTGTGATGACCCACGCACACTTCTTGGGCGTACATTCAGGTGGGATGGTGAGCTCCGAGTGTGGTAGTTGTCTTTGTGGCAACCAGTAACTCTCCACCCTCGTGACCCGGTGACACACTTCTCTATGTTAGTTATTTCCTTATAATACTCCCATTAGGCGACCCTGGTGTGTGAACCTTTCTTTGTGCATGCGATGGACAGATCCCCTACAGCTCTGGAGGAATCCTGGCCCCCAAGATTGTCTCTATCACTGCAGCGTTCATACATTTTCTGGGATTTGTGAGCCAGAAATCCCATTCCATTTTGACTCCCAGTTCAGAGGTGGTGTTCACCATCAGTCGTGACTCATTCTGAACAAACTGGAGTAAACCATTATGGTAAGCCGCAGAGTGGTGCCCTCCTGTGCAGGTGAGAGCTTCAGCTGCTGTCCTGCAGTGCATAATGTGTCAATGATGTGCTTAGAAGCCCGTTGCCAGTGCTTTTAAACGTCAGCGCACTGATTACACAGGCGGCGCAGTCTTCAATCCACCTCAGGACTCTTTAATTCACTACCAGGCGCTCCCTGCCACTTTCTCACTCTTATGGGTTCCTGCTTTCTCCCTTTGCAACGTTTTCCCATCTTTCTTTTCCTTGTGTTTGCTTTTCCCTCTCTTGCTCTCGGGAAATGTCAGATGAGGACAAATAAGTCCTGGCAACCACCAGCTCAAATTAAGCACTGCTATCTTGTGTGCAGGTGAGAGCTCCAGCTTCTCCCCTGTGTCCAGGTGAGAGTTCTGCTCCTCTCCCATGTGCAGGTGAGAGTTCCCGCTCCTCTCCCATATGCAGGTGAGAGTTCCTGCTCCTCTCCCATGTGCAGGTGAGAGTTCCCGCTCCTCTCCCATATGCAGGTGAGAGTTCCCGCTCCTCTCCCCTGTGCAGGTGAGAGTTCCTGCTGCTTTACCTAGTGCAGGTGAGAATTCCAGCTCTTCTCCCCTGTGTAGTTGACAGTTCCAGCTGTTTTCCCCTGTACTGGTGACAGTTCCAGCTGTGTAGGTGAGAGTTGCAGCTTTTCTCGGGTGTAGTTGAGGGTTATAGCTGTTCTCCCCTGTACTGGTAAGAGTTCCGGCTCCTCGCCCATATGCAGGTGAGAGTCCCTGCTCCTCTCTTATGTGCAGGTGAGAGTGCCAGCTCCTCTTCCCTGTGTAGGTGATGGTTCCAGCTCCTCTCCCCTGTGCAGGTGAGAGTTCCTGCTCCTCTCCCATGTGCAAGTGATAGTTCCTGCTCCTCTCCGATGTGCAGGTGATAGTTCCAGCTCCTCTCCAATGTGCAGGTGATAGTTCCAGCTCCTCTCCCCTGTGCAGGTGAGAGTTCCTGCTTCTCTCCCATGTGCAGGTGAGAGTTCCTGCTTCTCTCCCATGTGCAGGTGATAGTTCTTGCTCCTCTCCCCTGTGCAGGCGAGAGTTCCTTCTCTCCGATGTGCAGGTGAGAGTACCAGCTCCTCTCCCATGTGCAGGTAAGAATACCAGCTCCTCTCCCATGTGCAGATGAGAGTTCCTGCTCTCCCATATGCAGGTGAGAGTCCCAGCTCCTCTCCCATGTGCAGGTGAGAGTCCCAGCTCCTCTCCCGTGTGCATGTGAGAACCCCAGCTCCTCTCCCGTGTGCAAGTGAGAGTTCCTGCTCCTCTCCCATGTGCAGGTGAGAGTACCAGCTCCTCTCCCATGTGCAGGTGAGCGTTCCTGCTCATCTCCCATGTACAGGTGAGAGTACTTGCTCCTCTCCCGTGTACTGGTGAGAGTTCCTGCTCCTCTCCCATGTGCAGGTGAGAGTACCAGCTCCTCTCCCATGTGCAGGTGAGCGTTCCTGCTCATCTCCCATGTACAGGTGAGAGTACTTGCTCCTCTCCCGTGTACTGGTGAGAGTTCCCGCTCCTCTCCCATGTGCAGGTGAGAGTTCCTGCTCCTCTCCCATGTGCAGGTGAGAGTTCCCGCTGCTCTCCCATGTGCAGGTGAGAGTTCCTGCTCCTCTCCCGTGTACTGGTGAGAGTTCCTGCTCCTCTCTCATGTGCAGGTGAGAGTTCCTGCTCCTCTCCCATGTGCAGGTGAGAGTTCCCGCTGCTCTCCCCTGTGCAGGAGAGAGTTCCATCTCTGCAGATGTGTCCCTCAGAGCACTGCTGGTTCATCTTCCATGGCACGTCTGCCCTGTCCCACGCCCCCAAAGTCCGTTCCTGTGCAGCTGCTCCAGGCTGAAATAGAACTTCTTTAGCTGCTTGTCCACATTCCTTAGCACTTCCTGTGCCACTGGTTAGGCTTCCTGTGTCACTTCCTGTGGGCCTGACTTAGGTCCGATTATTGCTTTTGAGCTAGTAGTCCCATTCCTGTGCCAATAGCTCTGGTTCCAATGCCACTTCCAGACTGCTGGTTCACCTTCCAGTGGCACTTCCTGTACCCCTGTCCTGGATCCGCTGTCACTTCCTGTGGGGCTGCTGATGCAGTTACCAATCACCCTTCCTGGGCTGCTGGTTCAGGTCCTAGGGGCACTTTCTTTGCTGCTGGTTCAGTTTCTATTGTGACTTTGTGTTGTCAGTTCGGTTCCACTTCCTATGCTGTCAGCTCAGCTTTTGATAACACCTTCTAAGCCTCCTGATAACCGTGCTGTGTCACTTCCTGTACTGCTGGTGCAGTCTCCGATGTCACTGCCTGTGCTGCTGGTTCAGCTTCCACCGCCACTTCTTGAGCAGCTCACTTTAGTACCTCTGACTCCACCCCATGTTTGCTATCTGTGCTGGCCACTCTCTCCAACACCAGGTCATTTGCTTTTAGGATGTCTGCTGTCCATCTGCCTCACACTCAGGAATGTGTCATATTCGTGTCATTGCTGATAATGTCCTGCGCTTGGCTCCGCCCTCTGCTGTGCAATGCTTTGTGATTGGCCGCAGAATATTCTGTGCAATAAAGGAAACTTTCACATGGACTCGTCTCTCCTGTTGGTGTCTACATGCAGCTCCCTGCCTGCTGGTGTGAATGTTTCTACCCTTAGTCCAGATGTTCAAGTCCTGCAGGCCAGCCATTTGATTGGAAAGGGTGGAGCTTGGCTGCCTGCTGAATGTGAGCTTTGCTGGCAACACAAAGAGTGTGAGGAAAGGCATGTATGATGGTGGCCGTAGAAATAACGTGACTGCCACAACTTGAACCTCTGAGCATGAAATCCAGACCTGCGTCAGGGGATTTTTCCTGGGATTTGGCACAAGAGACCATCACACGCTGACAGCAAGAGGCCATCCCATGCTGACTGCAAGAGACCATCCCATGGCGACTGCAAGAGACCATCCCATGCTGACTGCAAGAGACCATCCCATGCTGACTGCAAGAGACATCACACGCTGACAGCAAGAGGCCATCACATGCTGACAAGAGGCCATCACTCACACGCTGACTGCAAGAGACCATCCCATGGCGACTGCAAGAGACATCACACGCTGACAGCAAGAGACCATCCCATGGAGACTGCAAGAGACATCACACGCTGACAGCAAGAGGCCATCACATGCTGACAAGAGGCCATCACTCACACGCTGACTGCAAGAGACCATCCCATGGCGACTGCAAGAGACATCACACGCTGACAGCAAGAGACCATCCCATGGAGACTGCAAGAGACATCACACGCTGACAGCAAGAGGCCATCACATGCTGACAAGAGGCCATCACTCACACGCTGACTGCAAGAGACCATCCCATGCTGACTGCAAGAGACCATCCCATGCTGACTGCAAGAGACCATCCCATGGAGACTGCAAGAGACATCACACGCTGACAGCAAGAGGCCATCACATGCTGACAAGAGGCCATCACTCACACGCTGACCGCAAGAGACCATCCCATGCTGACTGCAAGAGACCATCCCATGCTGACAAGAGGCCATCACTCACACGCTGACTGCAAGAGACCATCCCATGGCGACTGCAAGAGACATCACATGATCACATGCTGACAAGAGGCCATCACACGCTGACAGCAAGAGGCCATCACATGCTGACAAGAGGCCATCACACGCTGACAGCAAGAGGCCATCACTCACACGCTGACTGCAAGAGACCATCCCATGCTGACTGCAAGAGACCATCCCATGCTGACTGCAAGAGACCATCCCATGGAGACTGCAAGAGACATCACACGCTGACAGCAAGAGGCCATCACATGATCACATGCTGACAAGAGGCCATCACTCACGCTGACTGCAAGAGACCATCCCATGCTGACTGCAAGAGACCATCCCATGCTGACTGCGAGAGACCATCCCATGCTGACTGCAAAAGACTATCACACGCTAACTGCAAGAGACCATCCCATGCTGACTGCAAGAGACCATCCCATGCTGACTGCAAGAGACCATCCCATGCTGACTGCAAGAGACCATCCCATGCTGACTGCAAGAGACCATCCCATGCTGACTGCAAGAGACCATCCCATGCTGACTGCAAGAGACCATCCCATGGAGACTGCAAGAGACATCACACGCTGACAGCAAGAGGCCATCACATGATCACATGCTGACAAGAGGCCATCACTCACGCTGACCGCAAGAGACCATCCCATGCTGACTGCAAGAGACCATCCCATGGAGACTGCAAGAGACATCACACGCTGACAGCAAGAGGCCATCACATGATCACATGCTGACAAGAGGCCATCACTCACGCTGACCGCAAGAGACCATCCCATGCTGACTGCAAGAGACCATCCCATGGAGACTGCAAGAGACATCACACGCTGACAGCAAGAGGCCATCACATGATCACATGCTGACAAGAGGCCATCACTCACGCTGACTGCAAGAGACCATCCCATGCTGACTGCAAGAGACCATCCCATGCTGACTGCAAGAGACCATCCCATGGAGACTGCAAGAGACATCACACGCTGACAGCAAGAGGCCATCACATGCTGACAAGAGGCCATCACTCACACGCTGACCGCAAGAGACCATCCCATGCTGACTGCAAGAGACCATCCCATGCTGACTGCAAGAGACCATCCCATGGAGACTGCAAGAGACATCACACGCTGACAGCAAGAGGCCATCACATGCTGACAAGAGGCCATCACTCACACGCTGACTGCAAGAGACCATCCCATGGCGACTGCAAGAGACATCACACGCTGACAGTAAAAGACTATCACATGCTGACTGCAAGAGATGGTCACGTAAAGCGATGTCCGCAACCCATACCGCATCACAGCATCGCATGGCATGCAGCTTCTCTTATTCGATCTGGGTGTCCGAGAGGAAATCCAGGATTGTACACCTTGGGGTGTGAAGTGAGCGCTCTGGCTTCTGATTCTGAACTGCCTTGCACTTACTTGGGCAAACACACATTTCAAATTGTCACACCGTCCATGTGACTATTCACAACTCACACAATCTGCCTTCTGCTACCCAGGCACTCGCAGGCCGCCTCTTTGTGCTCTGCACCCTGGTTCTAGTGCAGATAACCATCTTCCCCACTCCAGGAAAGCCTGAATCAATGCCTTCGATTATATGCCTCAATGGGGCGGGCAGAACTCCATCCCTTCCTATGAACTATATGTGGTCTGCCAGAACATGCAGAGTACATTCAAAGATGACACATGCTCACCACAATGGAGGACATATGCATACAATGCTGTCAGCGTGTATTCATGTATTCCAAAGAAATGGGCACTGCCTCCTTGCGTGGGTGGATATTATGAGTGTATCTGATATGTACGTGACTTCTGCATGTTGAAGGGTGTAGATTCTTTCAATGTATTACTTCTTATACTGGATTCACCTGATGAAGCATGCCAGAGTGCACCGAAACATATAGCCGAGCATCCAAGAAAACATCCTCAGGTGGACCATGTGTTGAAGTCGGGAGCCTTCCAGGTCTGCAGGAGTTGTTGGCTGCTGGGGCTGTCCTTGGATGATCTGTGCTGAGCCCATCTAATGTCCCGCTCCGGTAGGCATGAGGAAGCGGGTGTGGATCAGTCTACTGTCAGTTCAAGGTCTCCTGCCAAGAGGGACGCCTTTATTATGGGCCCGCAGACGCTGAGCCAGGGCTACCAAGAAGCGAGTCCTCTCTCAGGTGCAAAGGGATTTCTTGAGGTGGATGTCCGTGAGTTTTGCAGCTTGGAATCTCTTCTGGATTCAAGTGCTGTGCATAATTTCGACATCTAGTGATGATTTCAGTAGTATTTATGGTTTAATTTTGTGTTCATGGGCGTTGCCTTGGGGGAGATATGAGTCACTATGACTCCAACCTTAAGCTCACAAGGCCCTCTACATGAATCCATTTTCTATTCTTGTTTCCACCACTGGATTCGGAGGAGAGCTCCCAAGAAAACAGACGTTCATCAAACATGTGATGCTGACTTGCAAGGCAAAGGGCAGCTGGAGGCCCAGAACATGGCATGAACCAGGAGACGCGCAGTGGGTCTGGGAGGGGTGTGATCTCCAAGGGGCTCGGACACCTTTCTCTATTGTCAACATGTTGTTTAAGTTTTGCCCTAACTGTAGCTGGGTGTTAGCTGTGAACAGCAAGCACCCGGTCTGTGTCCTATTCCTCCCAAGAGGCCAAAGGTCTGAGGGCTGTCCTGCCTGCTCATCCTTCAAGTCAAACACTTACATTCAAAGACAAAACGTTAGGCCAAGATTGAAATGGGTTGGTGTGAATCAGAAGGAACAAACCAGCCCCACCCATGCAAGAAATGGGGTCTTCAGATGACGAAAGAGGCTTGGAGCGACCCTCACTTAGACTCTGACCTCAAGCAGCTGATCCATAGGAGAAATGGCAGCTCTAGAAGCAGCTGATTCATGGGAGAGATGCCCACTCTAGAAGCAGCTGATTGAGGGGAGACATGCCCGCTCTAGACGCAGCTGATCCATGGGAGACATGCCCGCTCTAGACGCAGCTGATCCATGGGAGACATGCCCGCTCTAGAAGCAGCTGATCCATGTCCGCTCTAGAAGCAGCTGATCCATGGGAGACATGCCCGCTCTAGAAGCAGCTGATCCATAGGAGACTTGTCCGCTCTAGAAGCAGCTGATCCATAGGAGACATGTCCGCTCTAGAAGCAGCTGATCCATAGGAGACATGCCCGCTCTAGAAGCAGCTGATTCATGGGAGACATGCCAGCTCTAGAAGCAGCTGATTCATGGGAGACATGCCAGCTCTAGAAGCAGCTGATTCATGGGAGACATGCCAGCTCTAGAAGCAGCTGATTCATGGGAGACATGCCAGCTCTAGAAGCAGCTGATTTATGGGAGACATGCCCACTCTAGAGGCAGCTGATCCATAGGAGACATGTCCGCTCTAGAAGCAGCTGATCCATACGAGACATGCCCGCTCTAGAAGCAGCTGATCCATAGGAGACATGTCCGCTCTAGAAGCAGCTGATCCATAGGAGACATGTCCGCTCTAGAAGCAGCTGATTCATGGGAGAGATGGCAGCTCTAGAAGCAGCTGATTCATGGGAGAGATGCCCGCTCTAGAAGCAGATGATTGAGGGGAGACATGCCCGCTCTAGACGCAGCTGATCCATGGGAGACATGCCCGCTCTAGAAGCAGCTGATCCATAGGAGACATGTCCGCTCTAGAAGCAGCTGATCCATAGGAGACATGCCCGCTCTAGAAGCAGCTGATCCATAGGAGAAATGGCAGCTCTAGAAGCAGCTGATTCATGGGAGAGATGCCCGCTCTAGAAGCAGCTGATTCATGGGAGAGATGCCCGCTCTAGAAGCAGCTGATTGAGGGGAGACATGCCCGCTCTAGATGCAGCTGATCCATGGGAGACATGCCCGCTCTAGAAGCAGCTGATCCATAGGAGACATGTCCGCTCTAGAAGCAGCTGATCCATAGGAGACATGTCCGCTCTAGAAGCAGCTGATCCATAGGAGACATGCCCGCTCTAGAAGCAGCTGATCCATAGGAGACATGCCAGCTCTAGAAGCAGCTGATTCATGGGAGACATGCCAGCTCTAGAAGCAGCTGATTCATGGGAGACATGCCAGCTCTAGAAGCAGCTGATTCATGGGAGGCATGCCAGCCCTAGAAGCAGCTGATTCATGGGAGACATGCCAGCTCTAGAAGCAGCTGATTTATGGGAGACATGCCCACTCTAGAGGCAGCTGATCCATGAGAGACATGCCCGCTCTAGAAGCAGCTGATCCATGCCCGCTCTAGAAGCAGCTGATCCATGCCCGCTCTAGAAGCAGCTGATCCATAGGAGACATGTCCGCTCTAGAAGCAGCTGATCCATACGAGACATGCCCGCTCTAGAAGCAGCTGATCCATAGGAGACATGCCAGCTCTAGAAGCAGCTGATTCATGGGAGAGATGCCCGCTCTAGAAGCAGCTGATTGAGGGAGACATGCCCGCTCTAGACGCAGCTGATCCATGGGAGACATGCCCGCTCTAGAAGCAGCTGATCCATAGGAGACATGTCCGCTCTAGAAGCAGCTGATCCATAGGAGACATGTCCGCTCTAGAAGCAGCTGATCCATAGGAGACATGCCCGCTCTAGAAGCAGCTGATCCATAGGAGACATGCCAGCTCTAGAAGCATCTGATTCATGGGAGAGATGCCTGCTCTAGAAGCAGCTGATTGAGGGGAGACATGCCCGCTCTAGAAGCAGCTGCTCCATAGGAGACATGCCAGCTCTAGAAGCAGCTGATTCATGGGAGACATGCCAGCTCTAGAAGCAGCTGATCCATAGGAGACATGCCAGCTCTAGAAGCAGCTGATTCATGGGAGAGATGCCCGCTCTAGAAGCAGCTGATTGAGGGGAGACATGCCCGCTCTAGACGCAGCTGATCCATGGGAGACATGCCCGCTCTAGAAGCAGCTGATCCATAGGAGACATGTCCGCTCTAGAAGCAGCTGATCCATAGGAGACATGTCCGCTCTAGAAGCAGCTGATTCATGGGAGAGATGGCAGCTCTAGAAGCAGCTGATTCATGGGAGAGATGCCCGCTCTAGAAGCAGCTGATCCATGGGAGACATGCCCGCTCTAGACGCAGCTGATCCATGGGAGACATGCCCGCTCTAGAAGCAGCTGATCCATAGGAGACATGTCCGCTCTAGAAGCAGCTGATCCATAGGAGACATGTCCGCTCTAGAAGCAGCTGATCCATAGGAGACATGCCCGCTCTAGAAGCAGCTGATCCATAGGAGACATGCCAGCTCTAGAAGCAGCTGATTCATGGGAGACATGCCAGCTCTAGAAGCAGCTGATTCATGGGAGACATGCCAGCTCTAGAAGCAGCTGATTTATGGGAGACATGCCCACTCTAGAGGCAGCTGATCCATGAGAGACATGCCCGCTCTAGAAGCAGCTGATCCATGGGAGACATGCCCGCTCTAGAAGCAGCTGATCCATAGGAGACATGTCCGCTCTAGAAGCAGCTGATCCATACGAGACATGCCCGCTCTAGAAGCAGCTGATCCATAGGAGACATGCCCGCTCTAGAAGCAGCTGATCCATAGGAGACATGCCAGCTCTAGAAGCAGCTGATTCATGGGAGAGATGCCCGCTCTAGAAGCAGCTGATCCATAGGAGACATGCCCGCTCTAGACGCAGCTGATCCATGGGAGACATGCCCGCTCTAGAAGCAGCTGATCCATAGGAGACATGCCAGCTCTAGAAGCAGCTGATCCATAGGAGAAATGGCAGCTCTAGAAGCAGCTGATTCATGGGAGAGATGCCCGCTCTAGAAGCAGCTGATCCATAGGAGACATGTCCGCTCTAGAAGCAACTGATCCATAGGAGACATGCCCGCTCTAGAAGCAGCTGATCCATAGGAGAAATGGCAGCTCTAGAAGCAGCTGATTCATGGGAGAGATGCCCGCTCTAGAAGCAGCTGATCCATGGGAGACATGCCCGCTCTAGAAGCAGCTGATCCATAGGAGACATGTCCGCTCTAGAAGCAGCTGATCCATAGGAGACATGTCCGCTCTAGAAGCAGCTGATCCATAGGAGACATGCCCGCTCTAGAAGCAGCTGATCCATAGGAGACATGCCAGCTCTAGAAGCAGCTGATTCATGGGAGACATGCCAGCTCTAGAAGCAGCTGATTCATGGGAGACATGCCAGCTCTAGAAGCAGCTGATTCATGGGAGACATGCCAGCTCTAGAAGCAGCTGATTCATGGGAGACATGCCAGCTCTAGAAGCAGCTGATTTATGGGAGACATGCCCACTCTAGAGGCAGCTGATCCATGAGAGACATGCCCGCTCTAGAAGCAGCTGATCCATGGGAGACATGCCTGCTCTAGAAGCAGCTGATCCATAGGAGACATGCCTGCTCTAGAAGCAGCTGATCCATAGGAGACATGCCCGCTCTAGAAGCAGCTGATCCATAGGAGACATGTCCGCTCTAGAAGCAGCTGATCCATACGAGACATGCCCGCTCTAGAAGCAGCTGATCCATAGGAGACATGTCCGCTCTAGAAGCAGCTGATCCATAGGAGACATGCCCGCTCTAGAAGCAGCTGATCCATAGGAGACATGCCAGCTCTAGAAGCAGCTGATTCATGGGAGACATGCCAGCTCTAGAAGCAGCTGATTCATGGGAGACATGCCAGCTCTAGAAGCAGCTGATTTATGGGAGACATGCCCACTCTAGAAGCAGCTGATCCATAGGAGACATGTCCGCTCTAGAAGCAGCTGATCCATACGAGACATGCCCGCTCTAGAAGCAGCTGATCCATAGGAGACATGCCCGCTCTAGAAGCAGCTGATCCATAGGAGACATGCCAGCTCTAGAAGCAGCTGATTCATGGGAGAGATGCCCGCTCTAGAAGCAGCTGATTGAGGGGAGACATGCCCGCTCTAGACGCAGCTGATCCATGGGAGACATGCCCGCTCTAGAAGCAGCTGATCCATAGGAGACATGCCAGCTCTAGAAGCAGCTGATCCATAGGAGAAATGGCAGCTCTAGAAGCAGCTGATTCATGGGAGAGATGCCCGCTCTAGAAGCAGCTGATCCATAGGAGACATGTCCGCTCTAGAAGCAACTGATCCATAGGAGACATGCCCGCTCTAGAAGCAGCTGATCCATAGGAGAAATGGCAGCTCTAGAAGCAGCTGATTCATGGGAGAGATGCCCGCTCTAGAAGCAGCTGATCCATGGGAGACATGCCCGCTCTAGAAGCAGCTGATCCATAGGAGACATGTCCGCTCTAGAAGCAGCTGATCCATAGGAGACATGTCCGCTCTAGAAGCATCTGATCCATAGGAGACATGTCCGCTCTAGAAGCAGCTGATCCATAGGAGACATGTCCGCTCTAGAAGCAGCTGATCCATAGGAGACATGCCAGTTCTAGAAGCAGCTGATTCATGGGAGACATGCCAGCTCTAGAAGCAGCTGATTCATGGGAGACATGCCAGCTCTAGAAGCAGCTGATTCATGGGAGACATGCCAGCTCTAGAAGCAGCTGATTCATGGGAGACATGCCAGCTCTAGAAGCAGCTGATTTATGGGAGACATGCCCACTCTAGAGGCAGCTGATCCATGAGAGACATGCCCGCTCTAGAAGCAGCTGATCCATGGGAGACATGCCTGCTCTAGAAGCAGCTGATCCATAGGAGACATGTCTGCTCTAGAAGCAGCTGATCCATACGAGACATGCCCGCTCTAGAAGCAGCTGATCCATAGGAGACATGCCCGCTCTAGAAGCAGCTGATCCATAGGAGTCATGCCAGCTCTAGAAGCAGCTGATTCATGGGAGAGATGCCCGCTCTAGAAGCAGCTGATTGAGGGGAGACATGCCCGCTCTAGACGCAGCTGATCCATGGGAGACATGCCCGCTCTAGAAGCAGCTGATCCAGAGGAGACATGTCCGCTCTAGAAGCAGCTGATCCATAGGAGACATGTCCGCTCTAGAAGCAGCTGATCCATAGGAGACATGCCCGCTCTAGAAGCAGCTGATCCATAGGAGACATGCCAGCTCTAGAAGCAGCTGATTCATGGGAGACATGTCAGCTCTAGAAGCAGCTGATTCATGGGAGACATGCCAGCTCTAGAAGCAGCTGATTTATGGGAGACATGCCCACTCTAGAGGCAGCTGATCCATGAGACATGCCCGCTCTAGAATCAGCTGATCCATGGGAGACATGCCTGCTCTAGAACCAGCTGATCCATGGGAGACATGCCTGCTCTAGAACCAGCTGATCTATGGGAGACATGCCCGCTCCAGAAGCAGCTGATCCATGGGAGACATGCCCTCTCCAGAAGAAGCTGATCCATGGGAGACATGCCCGCTCTAGAAGCAGCTGATCCATAGGAGACCTGCCCGCTATAGAAATAGCTGATCCATGGGAGGCATGGCAGCTGTAGAAGCAGCTGATTCATGCTCGCTCTAGAGGCAGCTGATCCATGGGAGACATGGCATCTCTAGAAACAGCTAATCCATGGGAGACATGCCCGCTCTAGAAGCAGCTGATCCATGGGAGACATGCCCGCACTAGAAACAGCTGATCCATAGGAGACATGCCCGCTCTAGAGGCAGCTGATCCATGAGAGACATGTCGGCTCTAGAAGCAGTTGACCCATGGGAGGCATGCGCGCTCTAGAAGCTGCTGATCCATGGGACACATGCCTGCTCTAGAAGCAGCTGATCCATTAGAGACATGCCCGCTCTAGAAGCAGCTGATCCATGGGAGACATGCCTGCTCTAGAGACAGCCGATCCATGGGAGACATACCCGCTCTAGAGGCAGCTGATCCATGAGAGACATGCCCGCTCTAGAAGCAGCCGATCCATGGGAGACATGCCCGCTCTAGAGGCAGCTGATCCATGAGAGACATGCCCGCTCTAGAGAAAGCTGATCCATGAGACATGTCCGCTCTAGAAGTAGCTGACCGTTGGGAAACATGCCCGCTCTAGAAGCAGCTGATCCATGGGAGACATGTCAGCTCTAGAAGTAGCTGACCGTTGGGAGACATGCCCGCTCTAGAAGCTTCTGATCCATGGGACACATGCCCGCTCTAGAGAAAGCTGATCCATGGGACACATCCCGTTCTAAAGAAAGCTGATCCATGGGACACATGCCCGCTCTAGAGGCATCTGATCCATGGGACACATGCCTGCTCTAGAAGCAGCTGATCCATGGAGACATGCCCGGTCTAGAAGCAGCTGATCCATAGGAGACATGCCCGCTCTAGAAGCAGCTGACCGTTGGGAGACATGCCCGCTCTAGAAGCAGCTGACCACCCGATATCTCAATACTCAACTCTACTCTCAACTCTATTCAAAACTGGATGTTAGCTCATCAACTCATTCTGAATCCTTCCAAAACTGAATTCCTCCTCTCTACCTCACTCTCTCCTCCCCCTGTTCAATCTTGGATGGATCAGCTGAATTTATTAAACAACAAACCTATCGTTGTCGACAGCGCAAAATCCCTTGGTGTCATACTTGACAAAAGGCTCAATCTACTCTCCCACATCAATTCCATTGCAAAGAATGCACGATACCAACTGCGCCTTCTCTGGGGGAATTGACATTTCTTTCTGGAGCAAGACCTAAAAACCTTGGTCTAATCTCTGGTTCTCTCTAGATTTGACTACTGCAATTCTCTTCTTGCTGGCCTCTCCAAATCCCACCTTTCCCCTCTTAAATCCGTTCTCCATTCAGCGGCTCGTTTTATATTTGGGGCCAAAAGAAGTGACCACATCACACCCATTTTGTCTTCTCTTCGATGGCTCCCCATCGAGGCTAAATCAATCTACAAGACTGCCTGTATCACCCACAAAGCCTTGCACACCTCCTCCCCTTGATACCTGGCAAATAAACTGAAAATCTCTGGAGGCTCTAGACCGTCTCGTAATGCGGAAAAGTTACTGCTTGAGCCCCCCACCTTCAAAAGGGAAAGATCGATGGCTCAATCCTTCTCTGGCAATGCGGTGAGAATCTGGAACTCGCTTCCTCCACTACTCCGTACCACCACCTCTACCCGGACCTTCAAAACTGACCTCAAATCTCTTCTTTTCCAAAGACACTTCCAGAACGAATTCACCCCATTTCATGTCTAGCAAGGAAGTTCTTTCATTATTGTAAGTTTGTAATCTGTCTGTACAATCTTCATCCTATTGTGTTTTTTGTGTGACTGCCATCTATTGTTTTACTTTACCTGTTCTTGTTTCTCGTTTGTTTCTGTAACGTGTAAATATGTATTATTATCCTCATGTAACGTACTTGGTTCTATTGTGAAGCGCTCTGACACCTTTGGGTAAGGTCTGCGCTATATAAAATTGCATTAAAGAAAATAAAATAAAAAACCCATGGGATAGTTGCCCGCTCTAGAAGCAGCTGATCCATGGGGTACCTGCCTGCTCTAGAAGCAGCTGTTTCCTGGGAGACATACCAGCTTTAGTAGAAGAGATTGAGTGTGGCAGGCTGTCAGCTCTAGAAGAAGGTTATTTATGGAGGATGTGCAGATTATTACAAGCTCTGTGGGTTTGTTCAGTGACCTGAAAGAATGACGTCAAGCAGCACTTGGGAGCCTTCAATGTTTATCTGCTCGCCGTCCTCCTGTAGGCGGGGTCTCTTTCGGCCTCTTTGCCGGAGGCGGTTGGGCGTGTACCAGGAGCTGCTCCTGAGAGCTGCCGCCCTGGCGGCTCGTTGACTAGAGTGCGGTGATGCCCTCATTGTTTATCCGCTCTCCGCCCTCCTGTAGGCGGGGTCTCTTTCGGCCTCTTTGCCGGAGGCGGTTGGGCGTGTACCAGGAGCTGCTCCTGAGAGCTGCCGCCCTAGCGAAGGCACCCCCCACCTGGTTGCCCCACCCGGATCCCACAAACTTAGACCACACCAGTATTCCGTTATGGCAGAATTGAGGCCGCAGTTTATTAGGCAGTTTCAATCTATTTGGAAGCCTGTGACCTCTGTACCATAGCCAGAAGCACTGTGCCCTACATTCAGTGCCGGCCATCCTTTCCTTCCACTGTGGGCAATCGTCTGTTTTCAGCCCCAACCGGGTGACCTTTCACTTCCGGTGCAACCACACGTTTCATTCCGGGTAAGCCTCTGCTTCCAACCCAACCGGGTGACCTTTCACTTCCGGTGCCCCACACATTTTATTCCGGGTAAGCTTCTGCTTCCAACCCAACCGGGTGACCGTTCACTTCCGGTGCAACCACACCTTTCATTCCGGGTAAGCATCTGTTTCCAACCCAACCGGGTGACCTTTCACTTCCGGTACCACCATGCCTTTCATTCCGGGTAAGCGTCTGCTTCCAACCCGACCGGGTGACCTTACACTTCCGGTGCCATCACACCTACCAACTTCTTCCGGGCCACAGGCTCTGCCCTTGACTATTTTCTTCCGGTTCAACCACCAAGGCCATTGCGGTAGCCTGCCAGTACCCCCTGGGTCCTGACTGTCACCTGTTTGTGGCTTGTTCCCCTTCGGCAACCGCTATGTTTACGTAGGATCGCTATCCTCTGCTATTAACACACCCTCCTGTAAGTCTCCTCTGCCCCTGCGACTGATTTTCCCGAGTGTACCCCGCTCTTAACTTTTTTCTTTCGCAGAGGGTGGGTGGGTCTCCTCTGTAACATTCCTAGGAGAAAGAGGGTGTCATGACCTGCGCTTGTGTTTAAATACCCCACCACCCCCAGCCAAATTCCTTTGCTTAAATTTATGGCTGGGCTGAACCCAGTGTCCTAATCTGCTGCCCAGTAACGCCCCTGCCTACGCTCCCCTTACCCCCACCCTTTCCAGCCCGGGTTCTGCTCCCGGGGGGGGGGGAGGGGTGGCCTCCACTAAGGCCCCCTGTCCAGCCACATCCCCTTTGGGGAGGGGGGGCCGAACCAAGGGGCATGGCGGCTCGTTGACTAGAGTGCAGTGATGCCCTTATTGTTTATCCGCTCGCCGTCCTCCTGTAGGCGGGGTCTCTTTCGGCCTCTTTGCCGGAGGCGGTTGGGCGTGTACCAGGAGCTGCTCCTGAGAGCTGCCGCCCTGGCGGCTCGTTGAATAGAGTGCGGTGATGCCCCTATTGTTTATCCGCTCGCCGTCTTTTTGTAGGCGTGGCCTGTTTCCGCACCTTGTGGGTGGCGGGTGGGGTACTCCAGGAGCTGCTCCTGAGAGCAGCAGCATTGTGGCCTAGTTGACCAGAGGGCGGGACCCTCTTTTATCTGATCGCCTGTCGTTAGTGGGCGGTTCCTGTTACCGCCTCTTTGCCGGAGGCGGTTGGGCGTGTACCAGGAGCTGCTCCTGAGAGCTGCAGCACTGTGGCCTCGTTGACCAGAGGGCGGGACCCTTTTTTATTTTTTATCTGATCGCCGGTTGTTAGTGGGCGGTTCCTGTTTCGGCCTCTTTGCTGATAGACGTTGGGCGTGTTCCGGGAGCGTGCTTCCGGTGTGCACAGGATGGCTGCCCCGGTGTCCCTGTTTCTGGAGTTCGGGTGAGAGCAGGAGACGCGCGCGGAGGTTCCGGGGGCGCGAGACGAGAGCCGAGGGTCTTTCGATCCCAGTGGGCGGGAGCGGAGGGGCACGAGCTGCTGCCCATACTGTTTGCATTTTAGAAAAACAGCCCCCGGCCCCCTACTTTTTGTGAAGACAACCATCCCGGACAGTTCATTCCACAGCTGACCTGCTTCAGCCGCAGTGCAGGGCAGGGAGTCTCCTGGGCTGTTTGTATTTATTTTATTTATTTAATGCATTTTTATACAGCGCGGACTCTACCCAAAGGTGTCAGAGCGCTTCATAATAGAACCAAGACCGCTACATGAGGAAATTTACATACTTACACGTTACAGATACAAGCGAGATGGATGAAAAAGTAAAATAACAATAGGTGGCAGTCACAAAAATCAAAAACACATTAGGATGAGGATCGTACAGGCATAGATTACATATTTACAATAATGAAAGAACTTCCTTGAGGGACATGAAATGGGATGTATTAGTTCTGGAAGTGTCTTTGGAAAAGAAGAGATTTGAGGTCAGTTTTGAAGGTCCGGGTAGAGGTGGTGGTACGGAGCAGTGGAGGAAGCGAGTTCCAGATTCTCACCGCATTGCCTGAGAAGGATTGAGCCATCGATCTTTCCCTTTTGAAGGTGGGGGGGCTCAAGCAGTAATTTTTCCGCATTGCGTGAAGGTCTAGAGCCTCCATAGATTTTCAGTTTATTCACCAGGTATCGAGGGGAGGAGGTGTGCAAGGCTTTGTGGGTAATACAGGCAGTCTTGTAGATTGATCTTGCCTCGATGGGAAGCCATCAAACAGAAGACAAAATGGGTGTGATGTGGTCCCTTCTTTTGGCCCCAAATATAAAACGAGCCGCTGAATGGAGAACGGATTTAAGAGGGGAAAGGTGAGATTTGGGGAGGCCAGCAAGAAGAGAATTGCAATAGTCCAATCTAGAGAGAACCATAGATTGGACCAAAGTTTTAAGGTCTTGCTCCGGAAAGAAACGACGAATCCCCCAGAGAAGGCGTAGTTGGTAACGTACATTCTTTGCAATGGAATTGATGTGGCAGTGTAGATTGAGCCTTTTTTCAAGTATGACACCAAGGGATTTAGCGCTGTCGACAACAATAGGTTTGTTGTTCAGTAAAGTCAGCTTATCCATCCAAGATTGAACAGGAGTAAGAGAGAGTCGGGTAGAGAGGAGGAGGAATTCAGTTTTGGAGGGATTCAGAATGAGTTAACATCCAGTTTTGAATAGAGTTGAGAGTAGTGTTGAGGGTTGACATGTCGTGTGCAGAAGACACCTTAAGGTAGATTTGGGTGTCATCAGCATAGAGGTGGTAAAGTATCCCAGATTTACTTAGGAGATTTCCCAATGGTTACAAGTAAAGATTGAACAAAGTGTGTGCGAGAATAGATCCTTGAGCGATGCCTTGACCTACCGCCATTGAAGACGAAAGGCTGATCGCTATTTTAATCACTTGTGATCTGTCCGAGAGGAATGAAGCAAACCATTTAAGCACTGTGCCTTCCATGGCCATTCTCTGTTTAAAAGTGTTTAGGAGAGTGTTGTGATTAACGGTGTCAAAGGCTGCAGAAAGGTCTAGAAGAATCAGAAGAAATGACTCCCCCAAATCAAGTACACCAAGGGCATAGTCGATCACTTACAGCAGTGCTGTTTCAGTGCTGCAGTCTTGCATGAAACCAGATTGGAATTCGTCGAGAAGATTGTTATCCTTTATATGTAGGGAAAGTTGTTTCACTACACATCTTTCTGTGATTTTTGCAAGAAAAGGGAGGTTGGTGATAGGGCGGAAGTTGTTGAGGTCATTTGCATCAGCGAAGGGTTTTTTAAAGAAGTGGGGTAACCTGTCCTGTTTTAAGGGCAACAGGAAGGGAGCCTTGGCTGAGGAAGAGTTTAACCAGACTGGTCCAATAGGAAAGAGTGTGGGTGTAGAAGTCAATGGCGATGTCACTCGGGATGGGGTCAAAAGAATGGTTAGAAGGTTTCATTTCAAGAATGCATTTGAGGAGGGCATCTTCAGAGGTGACATCAAAGTTCTTCCAAGTGACTAAGGATTTGCGCTCCTCTAGGGGGGTAGGGTGAATTACCTGATCCACCAGTGATTTCACTTTTTCATCAAAGAATATAGCGAATTCTGCTGCTTTCTTTGGAAGATCGTCAGGCTTGAAGGTTGAGGGAGAGAAGTTTGTATTTTTGATGAGGTCAAATAGTTTTTTGGGTCTGTTTTTGGCTGAGTCGAGGAGGGTTCTGAAGTGTGACGCTTTTTCATGGAAGATGTGTTTGCGGTATTTTGATCCTGGGTGAGTGCAGAGTAGAGAGATTAGTGGTGGATGGAGATTGTCTCCATTGTTTCTCCAGAAATCTCAGGTTCTTCCTTTCTTCATAAAGGGATTTATTGAACCATGGAGCAGAAGGAATAGCCCTTTTCTTTTTGCTTTGAAGTGGAGCAACATTATCAATTACTACTGCAAGGCTGGAGAGGCATTGGGAGGTAAGATCGTTGACATCCGAATTAGGGTCTAACATTGGAAGTGATAACATAGCAGAATCGCAAAGAATGTCAAGGTCAATGTTTTTGGTGTTACGGAACCAGGTAGTAGTCCTTTTAGGTTGGCCAAGAGTTACAGAGTGAGATAGGTGAAGAGAGAAGGGGATGAGGAAGTGGTCGGGCCAGTCTACTGGAATAGGGACAGCAACAGTTAGCATATCTGCTTTGGATATAACCAGGTCCAGAATTGAGCCCTTAGAGTGTGTTGGTTCTGTGCAGTGTTGGATAAGATCATTAACTGAGAGAAAAGTGGCAAGCTTATTGGCAGCTGAGCTTCCAATGAGCCCCAGTGAAGATTAAAGTCTCCCAGAAAAATCTGTCTGTCACTTTGAGAGTATTGGTCGCTGTCGAAGTCGGTGAGTTCCTCCAAGAAAGAGGAGCAGTCACCCTCCAAACTATGACTACAGGCCTGCCATTGCAGCCTGTGCGAGTTGGTGCGTGCACCTCTCACGAAAGATATTTTTCCTTATATCTACCGTCACTGTCTTGGAACCTATGTCACCCCTCTAGCAGGCCTTTCAGTCCCAAAGGCAGGGTGCTCAGTTACGAGTGTTAGGGTGGCCCTGCATGAGCAGACCACCCCTACAAACACCGGAGTCCATTCTCCAAGCTTTGTAAGTGAATCAGCCTTTTCGATATAGAGAGGCCATGCGTTATTACGCGATGACCTTCTCTAAACTGGCTGGAAAGAACCTTGGCATGTTTGGTATCAAACATGTTGGAATCATACCCCAACACCGTATCCGGTGTTCAAGGTATCATTCCATCACATGTTGGAATCATACCACAACACCGTATCCGGTGTTCAAGGTATGATTCCATCACATGTTGGAATCATACCACATCGTATCTGGTGTTGGAGGTATGATTCCATCCACGGTAGGGCCCCTCCGGGGAACCCTCCATGCTCCCGGGACCGTTCTTACAGAGCCTAACAGCAACCTAGGGCTGCTGCCAACCCCCAACACAATTCTGCCCTCCTGCTGCTGGGCCAAGCCCGAGCAGGGGAAGGTGGGGCAATAGGTTTCCTGTCGCAGGGAGGTGTGACCACCTCCCAGCCAGGATTTAGTGCATTAGGCCAGGGTGGGGATGCTTGCCAGCGCCTTATAGTCTGCTGGAAGGGCACATTTGGTGCCCTCCTTGCATACTCCAGTTCAAAACAGATATGGGAGCCGTTGGCTCCCCTCTGGCGCGAAACTGGACAAAGGACATGGGAGTATCCTCCCCACTATCCGACCCCTCCTCTGGGAGGGACCCCTGAATCGTCCCAACCCTCATCTTAGGGTACTTAAGGGCTTACCTGTGTGTGGGTCCCGAGATTCGTTGTGGGATTCGATTCAGATCCAACTCTACTTCTACCGTCTGGGCTCTCTGGACTCTGCTGAACTTCGCCCTGGGCACCGAGACCACACCTGGGAAGATCCCTGCTGCTCTGGCCTCCTTGTCCTGCAAGCTCACGCGAACGTCCGTGCCCGTGCTCCGTACAGGTCCGTCCAAGGCCTGTGGACATCAAAGACAACTGAAGAATCTCCCTTGGGGTGAAGGAGTCACTCCCCTGCATCCACAGGCACCACAACACAGCTGACCGGTTTGCAGATCCTGGGCTCCCATGGACTCCACAAGGCTCAGCAACACAGGTGGTGGTCTGGCACTCCCTTGAGGCCTGAACTGTCCTCTCATCTAAGCCTGAGGCCAGTATCCCTCGTCGGGGCCCCTACAACTTAACCCCTGTGCACTGCGTCGCTGTATCGCTTCATCGCACGGCAACCGCATCAGTTGTGTCGACCGACTCGTGCCAACAGAGTCGGACGCATCGAAAGGTTCTGACAACGAGTCTGTCACCACTACAACTGACCTGCACTTTCGCAGTTGGTTGGAACCGATGGACTCGGTCGTCTTCAGTGTCACGGTGGCTCGGTCAGAGCTACTGACTCGGTGCAACAGTGGCTGAAGCTCCTCATCATTTCTTTTTACCTGCATCCTTGAACACGAGGGGCCTTCGTCTTCCGTGCCTCCTGGTCACCCCTGAGTGGCATAGACTCTGTCCCCTCTGCTTTCAGGTACTCTTCGACTCGAACTCGCTTCTGGGTTCCAACCGACTCATCTGTGGTAAGACTGCAACCGCGACGTACCCACTGATAAGTATTGAGTACCCGGTCGTGTAGCCTCTTTGCACACAACCATCGTGGGGTTCCTAGAGACTCACCTGGGGTGGTTCCCTGGGTCCCCGACTCTTCTACGTCTCCTGGGTCCAGTCTCGACTTAGGTCGCAGTTCGTTATCCCCTATCTTTTTTTTTTTTCTCAAATTCTTTTTATTAACAGATTCGAGTCGACTACAGGTTTTGACAAGTAATGCAGAAACTTATAACAATTTTCGTTATGGTTACAGGGTACATAGATAGTTCGTGGTAGTTAACAATGGCTATGGGATAGTCAGATTTTCTGGCGCTGGGACAATGGGGGGAACACAAATATTGCCTCTATTCGTTCCATTTGCCCCAAATGGAAGACCACTTTCTGGGGCACCCACACGAAACATACACAGTTTTCTCACGGAACATGCACCAATCCATGTCTTTCTTCCAAGATGCTACCTTGGGCGGCCCTCCCGCCCCCCACATTTGTGCAATATTCCGTTTGGCCACCATCCGCCCCAGTGTGACCCAGATTTTGCCTTAACTGCTGAAATCAGTGGGTTCCCAAATGTTCAATAGGCATCTTTTAGCTTCCGGCCTCAAGGCGGCCCCCAACACCCTGTTCATGCACTCGTGTATTTTCAACCAATAGGATTGTACATATTCACATTCACATATTATATGCATAAAGGAGCCCGGCAGACCACATCCTCGTCTACAGTTGCCTTCCTCTGCTCGCCCCATTTTGACTAGAGTTGGTCATGTGACCTATATTCAATGGAGGATTTTCAACTGTACAAGACGGAACCTAGCTGAAATAGCCACCTCTTTTGGGGATGCAACTGCCTCCTGCCATTCCTCGTCAATTTCTAGTCCGTCCCTCTCCCAGTGTTGCCTGAGTGACGTCAGGGGGTTCGGAGAATTGTTAATCAGTTTTTTATAGGTCAGGGATATCGCTTTGTCCGGCATATACCCGTCCAACAACCCGTCCTCTAGTGGCGAAGAGTCTGGTAGGGTGGTATCTCTGGATATGTTAGACAGTAGTGCTTGTAGGTAGCGAAAGTGCTCCGTACTTGCGAGCTCACGACTCTGTTGCAGAGCGGTGAAAGTGACCACCTCTCCCTTGTCCCATAGATCCCCAATTTTTGAGATGCCAATGATGTCCCACTTGTCGAAACCCTTCGTAGTACCTAATGTGCCCAGCTGCTCAGAGTCCCATAGTGGGGTGGCTTGTGTGAGCTTCTTATCCCAGCCCAGGCTTTTGTTAGCTGTGTGCCAGACCAGCACAGAGTGCTTGGTTGGGCCCGTCGGAGGATATTTCTGCGGCCTCAAGTAGAGAGCCCTGTGGTATGTCCCCCCTGGGAGCAGCCATTTATCCAGTCTGTATGCCGGGTCCACGTCTTGTCGGTAGGTGCAGTGGTTAATAGCCGCCAGGTTTGCTGCCCAATAGTACTTCTTAATGTCGGGCAGTCCAATACCCCCGTCGTACCAACTTAGGACCAGTTTCTTTAAGGCTATTCGGGGTCTCCCCTCCCACAGTAAGTCACGCTGTATACTCTCTATCTCGTCAAAATATCTAGCTGGGACTATGTCTGGGGCGTTTTGCAATGCGTAGAGGAAGCGCGGCAGTGCCATCATTTTAAACAACGCCGCCCTTCCTAGTAGCGAGAGCGGGAGCATCTTCCAGGTGCCGACATCTCTTTTGAGCCTCTGTAAGGGGGGGAGCAGGTTTCGCTCGTATCTAAGTTTGGGGTCCGCCGTGATATAGATACCTAGGTAGCGGAAACCCTCCTTCACCGTCTGTATGAGGCAGTCTCGGGGCAGGGATGGGGGTTCCCTCTTAGGACGTACAACAGGGACTTGCTCCAGTTTATCCTATATCCGGAGTACTTTCCAAAATTAGTAAAGATATTGAGGATCGCGAGGATGGAGGGCTTTGGGGAGGCCAGATATAGAAGGATGTCATCTGCATACAGGGAGATGCGGTCCTCCAAATCCATCGCCCACTTGAGTCCCCTGATGAATGGGCTCCAGCGGATCCAAGCCGCCAATGGCTCCAGGGAGAGGGTGTTAGACTTGGCATCTTTTGGCGTGTTTCCCCTGACTTTTTGCTTTCTGACCTCCCGGTTTTGACTCTGTTTTTGCTGGTGTAATGATTCTGCGCACTTTCCTCACTGCGGTCCAGTGGGAAAGTGCAAGTGCTCCTGTATGAAATGTGTTATGGATTAGTGTTTCCATGATTGGCCTATTTGGTTTATGTGTCAGTCCCTTGTAAAGTGCACTGCGAGTGCCAGGGCCTATAGACCAAATGCTGTTGGTGGGCTGCAGCACTGGATTGTGCCACCCACGCAAACAGCCCGTAAAGTGTAACTCGGGCCTGCCACCGCAGAGCCTGTGCGCAGCCTGGGGCTGCCATGTCGACTTGGCAAGTGCACACACTTGCAAGTCCCTAACCCTTCCCTTTGCTGCATGTTAGTCACCCCTAAGGTAGGCCCAAGGTACCCCTGTGGGCAGGGTGCGTTGTACGCGAAAGGTAGGACATGCCCGGGTGTGTGCGGCATGTCCTGATAGTGAATTACAGCCTAGTTCGTTTTTCACTATTGCAAGGCTACCTGTTCCCCCTAGGCCAGAACGGGCGGTTTTGATTATTACAGTATATAATCCTAACTGACCCCGGGAACATGGTAGAAATTCGAGTTTAGTATGCCTGGACTCAGAATGATAAAATGCATCTTTTAGTGAAGTTGGTTTTAACATTCTGTGTTTGAAAATACCACTTTTAGAAAGTGGGTATTTTCTTGTCTAACCATCCAAGCCTGCCTCTGCGAGGTTGTGTATTCCTTGTCTGGAGTGTGAGTGACGGGGGCTGGGGGATGCCAGGAGACAGGGTGAGTCAGCGCAGGACTGAATAGCCAGATCGACCTGTAGATGGGTGGGAGGGGTCGCACCTGGGCCCTGAATAGGACAGTGCCTTCCCTCCACAATGCTGGCTCCACCTCCTGTGGTGCGTCTGATGTCCCTGGCCTGCTCACTGAAAGAAGGGACGGAGACTTGTCAACAAAGTGCTCCAGAACTGGTTTGGACTAGGCAAAGGCCTCTCTGCCTTCAGAGAACAAAGGAATTTGGGATATAAATATTGGGGCCCTGACCCCATGAATTTAGATCTCGCTGGAATCAAGGAACCTGCCAAGACGAAGAGCTGCCAGGAGGAGTACTGCCCCGTTGCTGTGTTGTTGCTTTGTTGGGTTGGCCTGCAGTTGCTGCTTCTGTCTTGGGCAGTGAAAGGACTGGACTGAACTTTCTTCAAACTTGTGCTGAGTATCTCCAAGGGCCAGGAACCGAGCTGGCCTCCTGTTAAGAAGTCTCAGGGACTGCAAAGACTTCACAAGCCTCTGGGTACCGCTTCTGGAACGCTGTTTCAGTCGCCACAGAGGAAGGGAACTGCAACCGACACCGTCAACCGAATCCATCCCTGGCCGGTGACCTGTTTGCACCGCAGACCGCATCGCCCCGCTTCGCATCGCAACCCTGGTCTCACCGTGGGCGACGTCGACGCCGCCAACATCGAGCCGCTGCTTGCACCGTGACCTGTGGGCACCGCAGTTCGCATCGCTTCACTGGGCCAGCCGGACCAGACCGACACTGTCGCTGCAACTGGCTCAAGAGTCGTGACCGCACCGCATTTGGGGCACCGCTCGCACGTCTGCGACGCACCGCTCCGACTCGCACCGCTGTCCGACGCCAGCTCCCGCACTCCGGCTAGGTCGCCTGCATCGCAACCTGTCAGCACCGCATCGAGCATCGTCTCGCCCTGCATCGCACGCCTTGGACTCACCGACTCCGTCTGCACGACGCTCATCGAGCCGCTGCCTGCACCGCATCGAGGGACACCGCACCTTGCATCGCTCCGTCTTGCACCGCAACCGCGACGAACGCCGACCGGCTCGTACACTCCGTACTAGCCACAACGAGAAAAGGTACTGTGACCGAGTCTGTTCACGACTCTGCTGGCCCGTATCGACACGGTCGGCTGGAACTGTTAGACTCTGGGGTTTTCAGCATCACGGTAGGCTCGGACGGAGCTACCGACTCGTACGAACTTTGCTTTTGTGCTATTCCTGCAAAGAAGAAGTTAACGTATCAAGTATTCATTCGTAAAGTATAGTATTGTGGATTTTTGTCGTAATTGGTCTTGTCTTGAGTATATAAAATATTGGTTATTTTTCTAAACTGGTGTGGTGTCCGTTTGTAGTGCTTACACTGTATTACTGTTGGTTATGTGCAAATGCTTTACACACTGCCTCTGAATTAAGCCTGACTGCTCGTGCCAAGCTACCACGAGGGTGAGCAGGGGTTACTTCACGAGTGTAACAACCCTTACCCTGACTAGGAAGAAGGGTCCCTACTTGGACAAAGGTGCAAGCCCTTGCCAGCTAGAGATCCCATTTCTAACATTGGTTGTCAGCGGTGAGGATAGGACTTGTGTTTGCACTTGACTTACAGTGATTGGTGTGCACTACTACCATATCGCAGACCATTACGTACCACATACTGGTTCTTTTTCTTTTGGCCTATTTTTGATCTTGCCAGTTTTCAACTCACGACTTTTGTCATGCCTGAATCAATTGCATCATCCGTTGCATCTCTGGAAGTTATCTTTGAGGAGGACAGGTTGGAATCCTACGCCGTAAAGGAGTTACGAGCGATTTGTAAAAACTTGAAAGTCCAAATAAAAGGCCTCACAAGGAAGGAGGAGCTACAGAAGGCGCTGAGGGCCTGGGTAGCAGCCAGACATGCCAATGGGCAGCCTGGTGATCTCAGTGAGGAGGCGGAGGAGCCTATTTCCAGGGTGGATGTGCTTTTGGGTAGGGGGGAACCCGCCAGGTCAGGCAGCAGCAGTCTGTCCCCAGAGGAGCTGGAGGACAGGCGGGAGGCAAGGCAGTTCGAGCTGCAGAAGCTCAGACTGGAGAGTGAGCGGGAGGAGAAGAGATTGGCCATAGAGGAGAGGAAGATGCTCTTAGAGCATGAGAGAGAACTGAAGGAGCTAGAACTTAGGAGTAAGTCAGGCTCAGATGGTGGCAGCAATTCGTCCAGAAAGGCAGACAGGATTGTGCACATTCCCAAGAACCTAGGCAAGGAGTTCAAGAAGGGGGATGACATACAAAGGTGGTTTCAGGGTTATGAGGCAGCCATACACATGAATGGGGTCCCTGAGGAGAATTGGGGAGCAGGAATGTGGCCACTTTTCCCGGAAGAAGCAAGGGATGCTCTGATAGCTTTGGGTAAGGGGTATCACCTCACCTATGCTGACATGAAGGATGCCCTTCTCACGAAGTATGGTCTTACTCCTGAAAAGTACAGGGATCAGTTCAGGTCCAGTAAGAAGTCTGATGCCAACACTTGGTTGGAATGTGTGGATGTGTTCTGCAGGTCTCTGGATGGTTGGGTGAAGGGCAGTAGTGTAACAGATTTTCAGGGGCTCTACAACTTGATTGCATGGGAGCACTTGTCTAGTCTATGTTTTGCAGATCTGCGCCAGCACCTAGTTGACAGTAAGCTAACTGACCCCAGGAAGCTTGCTATGGAAGCGGACCGCTGGGTGAGTACCAGGGTCCACAAGAAAGCGTTTGGGGGAGACTCAGCCAAAGGTGGGCAGGGTCCCCAGCAGAAAGGTGGGGGGACAAGGGTAAAGCACAGGAGTTCTCTAAAGGGCCCCAAACTAGTACCCAGGGTAAAGGTTCCCAGCCCCCGGTGATAAGAAGAAAGGGGTCTCTACAGGGAAGCCTGTTGAGACCGGCCCCGCAAGTGTTATGCATGTGACCAGGTAGGTCACTTTAAGGGGGACCCCAAGTGCCCGAAGGGGACACAGCCACCCACCGGTGGACAGTCCAAAGTGTTGGCTAGTGTAGCGCTTGGGGAGGAGGGGTGCCCACAGGAGGGTGGGGATCCCGCAGAAATGACCCTTGTCTCACTAGGGGACAGTGAGATGGTCCCAGGAAACCAGGTGCCCCCTAACACAAAGAAATATAGCACCTGGGTGACCATTAATGGGAACAGGGTAGAGGCTCTCAGAGATACTGGAGCCAGTGTGACCTCAGTCCGGTGTCACCTGGTGTCTGAGAAGCAAGTAGTCCCAGGAGCATTCCACCAAGTAGTTGCTGTCGACAACTCTGAGCGCCAGTGTATGGTGGCGCAGGTTCCCTTTGAATGGGGGGTCTCAGGTCCCTTGAGGGTGGTTGTGAGCCCCACCATGCCTGTAGATTGTCTGCTAGGAAACGACCTGGAGCAGTCCTCGTGGAAGGAGGTTGAGCTCAGGTCTCACTTGGAGATGCTTGGGTTGCCAGAGTGGGCATGCGTGTCTACTCGGTCAATGGCAGCCAGGAAGGGTGATCAAGAGGACTTGGAGCCTGAAACAGTGGCCCAAGTCCCTGCCAGAGAGAAAGGGCAGGGGGCGCGGGAAACCGGCCCCCGAAGTTCCCACGGACCGGGAGGAGGCGGACCTCGAGGGGGACGCCCCGGTGCCTACAGGGGAGCCGGTAGCCGAACTGGGAGACATCTCTGAGCTGACCCATTGGCAGCAAGAAGGGGGTCCCACCAGGGAGGAGTTCTGCAGGGAGCAGAACGAGTGCCCTACTCTGGAGGGTCTGCGGCGGCAGGCTGCAGACCAGGCAGCTGGTAATCAGTCCGGGTCACATCTGATCTACTGGGAGAGTGGTCTCCTATACAGTGAGCCTAAGGTTGCTGAGCCTGGGTCAGCCCGTGTGCTGGTGGTACCCCAGCGCTTCAGGACCTTCCTACTGGGTCTGGCTCATGACGTGCCTTTGGCAGGACATTTGGGGCAGGACAAGACCTTTGACAGGCTTGTCACCCACTTCTTTTGGCCCCAAATGCGAAGGCAGTCAGATGCACACTGTAGGTCTTGCCAAACTTGCCAGCCAAGTGGTAAGAGTGGGAGGAAGGTCAAAGCTCCTCTCCAACCTTTTCCTGTTGTTGGTACACCCTTTGAAAGGGTAGGGATGGATATTGTGGGGCCACTGGATCCCAAGACAGCCATGGGCAACAGGTACATCCTGGTCTTGGTGGACCATGCCACCCGGTACCCGGAGGCAATCCCTCTCAGGACAACGACGGCGCCAGTGGTGGGCCGGGCGTTAATGGGGATCTTTTCCCGTGTGGGATTCCCCAGAGAGGTGGTTTCTGATAGGGGGACCAATTTCATATCGAAGTATATGACATCCCTGTGGAAGGAGTGTGGTGTAACCTACAAGTTCACCACTCCTTACCACCCACAAGGAAACGGTCTGGTGGAGAGATTCAACCATACCTTGAAGGGCATGATCAAGGGTCTAACAGAACCCATAAGGCGTAAGTGGGACGTCCTCTTGCCATGCCTACTCTTTGCATACAGGGAGGTGCCTCAGAACTCTCTTGGGTACAGCCCCTTTGAGCTCCTGTATGGCCACCCTGTCAGAGGACCTCTGAGTTTGGTAAAGGAAGGCTGGGAGGCAGCTCCCAGGAAAACTCCCCAGGATGTATTTAGCTACATGCTGGCCTTTAGAAACCAAACTGCCCGCTTCAGGAAACTCGCTCAGGTGAACCTAGAAGCAAGCCAGGAAGAAATGAAGAGATGGTATGACCAGAATGCCACTCTGGTCGAATTTCAACCTGGACAGAAAGTGTGGGTCATGGCCCCAGTGGCACCTTGTGCCTTGCAGGACAAGTGGACTGGGCCATACGAGGTAAAGGAGCGCAAAAGTGACGTCACCTACCTGGTGGATTTGCAGGCTCCAAGGAACCCTTTGAGGGTCCTTCACGTGAACCGCCTCAAGCCCCACTTCGAGAGGTCCGAAGTGAGTATGCTCTTGGCGACAGATGATGGGGTGGAAGAGGAGAGCGAGCCTCTCCCTGACCTCCTGTCTACCAAGGAGCATGATGGGTCAGTAGAGGGTGTGATCCTCTCCCCTACTCTGACTCAGGAGCAGCAGGGGGACTGTCGCCAGTTGTTGGGACAGTTCGCCCCACTGTTCTCTCTGACCCCCGGTGTTACTCACTGGTGTACCCATGACGTGGACACTGGTGACAGCCATCCTGTGAAGCACAAGATTTACAGATTGACTGACCGGGTCAGAGCCAGCATCAAGGAGGAGGTCTCTAAGATGTTGGCGTTAGGGGTGATTGAGCCCTCCCACAGTCCTTGGGCCAGCCCAGTGGTCTTGGTCCCAAAGGCTGCGGCGCCCGGTGCCACTCCAGAACTCCGGTTTTGTGTGGACTACCGTGGGCTCTATGCCGTCACCAGGACTGACGCGCACCCCATCCCCCGAGCTGATGAGCTCATTGATCGGTTGGGAGCTGCCCGGTTCCTCAGCACGTTTGATTTAACGTCTGGGTACTGGCAGATTGCCTTAACCGATGGGGCCAAGGAGAGATCAGCATTCTCAACCCCAGAAGGTCATTACCAATTCCGGGTGATGCCCTTTGGGTTGAAGAATGCCCCTGCCACCTTTCAGAGGTTGGTCAATCAGGTGTTGGCTGGGCTGGAGGATTTCAGTGCCGCCTACCTGGATGACATTGCTGTGTTCAGTTCCAGCTGGGAAGAACATTTACAGCACCTTGAGAAAGTGTTGAGGGCTCTGCAAGGTGCAGGCCTCACGATCAAGGCCAGTAAGTGCCAGATCGGGCAGGGTTCTGTGGTGTACTTGGGACACCAGGTAGGAAGCGGCCAGGTGGCGCCCCTACAACCCAAGATTGACACCATTCTGGCTTGGGAACCCCCCAAGACCCAGACAGAGGTGAGAGCCTTCTTAGGTCTCACCGGCTATTATAGGAGATTTGTTAAGGGCTATGGCACCATCGTTGCCCCCTTAACAGAGCTGACCTCTACGAGGCAGCCCAGGAAAGTGATCTGAACTGAGTCCTGCCAGAAAGCTTTTGATGCCCTGAAGGCAGCCATGTGCACGGCGCCCGTGCTCAAGGCACCTGACTTCTCCAAGGAATTCGTCGTGCAGACTGACGCTTCAGAGCATGGTGTGGGAGCGGTGCTCTCACAACTGAACGAAGAGGGCCTGGATCAGCCTGTAGTCTTCCTTAGCAGGAGACTACTTCCCAGGGAACAGAGGTGGAGTGCCATAGAAAGGGAAGCTTTTGCTGTGGTCTGGGCGCTGAAGAAGTTGAGGCCATACCTGTTTGGGACTCACTTCCGGGTTCAGACAGACCACAGGCCCCTCAGATGGTTGATGCAAATGAGGGGCGAGAATCCAAAACTGCTGAGGTGGTCCATCTCCCTACAGGGAATGGACTTTACGGTGGAGCACCGTCCTGGTACAGAACACGCCAACGCAGATGGTCTGTCCAGGTTCTTCCGCCTTAGTGAAGAGAACTCCAATGGGGTTGGGTAGTTCTCCCTACTTTCAGCTGGAGGGGACATGTGTTAGACTTGGCATCTTTTGGCGTGTTTCCCCTGACTTTTTGCTTTCTGACCTCCCGGTTTTGACTCTGTTTTTGCTGGTGTAATGATTCTGCGCACTTTCCTCACTGCGGTCCAGTGGGAAAGTGCAAGTGCTCCTGTATGAAATGTGTTATGGATTAGTGTTTCCATGATTGGCCTATTTGGTTTATGTGTCAGTCCCTTGTAAAGTGCACTGCGAGTGCCAGGGCCTATAGACCAAATGCTGTTGGTGGGCTGCAGCACTGGATTGTGCCACCCACGCAAACAGCCCGTAAAGTGTAACTCTGGCCTGCCACCGCAGAGCCTGTGCGCAGCCTGGGGCTGCCATGTCGACTTGGCAAGTGCACACACTTGCAAGTCCCTAACCCTTCCCTTTGCTGCATGTTAGTCACCCCTAAGGTAGGCCCAAGGTACCCCTGTGGGCAGGGTGCGTTGTACGCGAAAGGTAGGACATGCCCGGGTGTGTGCGGCATGTCCTGATAGTGAATTACAGCCTAGTTCGTTTTTCACTATTGCAAGGCTACCTGTTCCCCCTAGGCCAGAACGGGCGGTTTTGATTATTACAGTATATAATCCTAACTGACCCCGGGAACATGGTAGAAATTCGAGTTTAGTATGCCTGGACTCAGAATGATAAAATGCATCTTTTAGTGAAGTTGGTTTTAACATTCTGTGTTTGAAAATACCACTTTTAGAAAGTGGGTATTTTCTTGTCTAACCATCCAAGCCTGCCTCTGCGAGGTTGTGTATTCCTTGTCTGGAGTGTGAGTGACGGGGGCTGGGGGATGCCAGGAGACAGGGTGAGTCAGCGCAGGACTGAATAGCCAGATCGACCTGTAGATGGGTGGGAGGGGTCGCACCTGGGCCCTGAATAGGACAGTGCCTTCCCTCCACAATGCTGGCTCCACCTCCTGTGGTGCGTCTGATGTCCCTGGCCTGCTCACTGAAAGAAGGGACGGAGACTTGTCAACAAAGTGCTCCAGAACTGGTTTGGACTAGGCAAAGGCCTCTCTGCCTTCAGAGAACAAAGGAATTTGGGATATAAATATTGGGGCCCTGACCCCATGAATTTAGATCTCGCTGGAATCAAGGAACCTGCCAAGACGAAGAGCTGGAAGAGCTGCCAGGAGGAGTACTGCCCCGTTGCTGTGTTGTTGCTTTGTTGGGTTGGCCTGCAGTTGCTGCTTCTGTCTTGGGCAGTGAAAGGACTGGACTGAACTTTCTTCAAACTTGTGCTGAGTATCTCCAAGGGCCAGGAACCGAGCTGGCCTCCTGTTAAGAAGTCTCAGGGACTGCAAAGACTTCACAAGCCTCTGGGTACCGCTTCTGGAACGCTGTTTCAGTCGCCACAGAGGAAGGGAACTGCAACCGACACCGTCAACCGAATCCATCCCTGGCCGGTGACCTGTTTGCACCGCAGACCGCATCGCCCCGCTTCGCATCGCAACCCTGGTCTCACCGTGGGCGACGTCCGACGCCGCCAACATCGAGCCGCTGCTTGCACCGTGACCTGTGGGCACCGCAGTTCGCATCGCATCGCTTCACTGGGCCAGCCGGACCAGACCGACACTGTCGCTGCAACTGGCTCAAGAGTCGTGACCGCACCGCATTTGGGGCACCGCTCGCACGTCTGCGACGCACCGCTCCGACTCGCACCGCTGTCCGACGCCAGCTCCCGCACTCCGGCTAGGTCGCCTGCATCGCAACCTGTCAGCACCGCATCGAGCATCGTCTCGCCCTGCATCGCACGCCTTGGACTCACCGACTCCGTCTGCACGACGCTCATCGAGCCGCTGCCTGCACCGCATCGAGGGACACCGCACCTTGCATCGCTCCGTCTTGCACCGCAACCGCGACGAACGCCGACCGGCTCGTACACTCCGTACCAGCCACAACGAGAAAAGGTACTGTGACCGAGTCTGTTCACGACTGCTGGCCCGTATCGACACGGTCGGCTGGAACTGTTAGACTCTGGGGTTTTCAGCATCACGGTAGGCTCGGACGGAGCTACCGACTCGTACGAACTTTGCTTTTGTGCTATTCCTGCAAAGAAGAAGTTAACGTATCAAGTATTCATTCGTAAAGTATAGTATTGTGGATTTTTGTCGTAATTGGTCTTGTCTTGAGTATATAAAATATTGGTTATTTTTCTAAACTGGTGTGGTGTCCGTTTGTAGTGCTTACACTGTATTACTGTTGGTTATGTGCAAATGCTTTACACACTGCCTCTGAATTAAGCCTGACTGCTCGTGCCAAGCTACCACGAGGGTGAGCAGGGGTTACTTCACGAGTGTAACAACCCTTACCCTGACTAGGAAGAAGGGTCCCTACTTGGACAAAGGTGCAAGCCCTTGCCAGCTAGAGATCCCATTTCTAACAGAGGGCGAAAAGGAGGGGGGGACAGTGGCCATCCCTGTCTGGTTCCCCGTCCCAGTCCAAAGACCTCGGATTTCTTGTTATTGACCACGACCTGTGCCAAGGGCTCCGTGTACAGGAGTTTGATCCATCCTATAAAAACAGGCCCGAACCCCAGTTTGGTTAGCACAGCGAATAAGTAAGACCACTCTATTGTGTCGAATGCATGGTGGCGTCCAGTGAAACCACCATGGCTGCCTCCTGAATTGTGTCTAGTCTACCCAGCACCCCGTGGGGGTGGTGTAGATTTATAGCTGTGTTTCGGTGAGGCATAAAGCCGGATTGGTCAGGGTGTACTAACTTGCTGATTACTTGGATGAGGCGATTTGCCAGTACTTTTGCTAAGATCTTGGGCTCTGAGTTGAGCAGAGATGGGTCTATAAGAGGAGCATTTATCCTTGGGTTTACAGTCCTTGTGGATTGTTACTAGCGTGGCCACTCTTTGGTCTTTCGGCAGCAGTCCCTTTTCCCGGCTGTCCTCAAACATTGCCCGTAGGTGTGGGGCGATAGCGTCCGGTTTAAGTTTGTATAATTCTATTGGTAGGCCGTTTGGGCCCGTGGCCTTGCCAGGTCGAAGGTCTCTGATCGCCTGTGCCAGTTCGTCATTTGTAAGGGCGCTTTCCAGCGCATCCCCATCCTCCGCCGACAGGGTCGGCATCTGGATATCTTTGAGCAACTCCGCGGAATCCTCCACGGAGTAGGTGGAATTAGAACCATAAACCGAGCCAAAATAGTTGGCAAATTCATTGGCTATGGCCTGCGGGTCGGTCACCGTTAGTCCCCCATCAACCTCCAGTTCCGGGACCAGCCGGCTCGCTAAGTCCTTTTTGTCAAGCCAGGCAAGCAGTTTCCCGGCTTTGTCCCCCAGATCGTAAATTCTACCTGCTTTGTCCCTCCCCATTTCCTTGGCCAGGTCGGTGGCGATGCTTTTGTATTCGTCTCTCTTGAGTCTCAGGATGTGGAGGGTCTCCTCCGTGATCTCTTCCCTGTCAGTCTCCTCTAGGCGGAGAATCTCACTCTCTACCTGCTCCAGAGTTTTACGTCTTTCCTTCCGCGTGCCGGCCTGTCCTCTAATCACTGTCTTAAATGCCTTCCATATGGTTTGGGGGGAGTGGACCAAGCCCACGTTCTCGAGGAAGTAATTGTCTATAGTTCGCAGAAGGGAGTCCCTTATTACCGGGTTAAGGAGGTACCAGGGGTTGATGGGTGCGACCCTTCCCACTTGTTTTCCGCCCAGGACTACCTGAGTCCAGACCGGTGAATGGTCCAAAATCCCCCTTGCCATATGCCTAGTGTCGTGCATCTCAGCCATTTGAGCCGCTGGGACCAGTAGATAATCGATACGGGAGAGGCTGTTGTGAGCTCCCGAGTAGAAGGTGTGTTGGATGGTGTCCGGATGGTATGTTCGCCACGCGTCCACCAGGCCCATTGCGTCTAAAAATTCTGGGAGCCACCTCTGAGGGGCACCAATGTCTCGAGGAGGGTGCCTGTCCAGGAGCCCCGACACCACTGAGTTAAAGTCTCCCCCTACCACCAGTCGTCCCTCCGGTAGAGCGAGTAACAAGGAACCTAGATCCCTAAACGTGCAACCCTGGAGTCCAGGGGGGACATATACCGTCACCAGGTTAAGGTTGGAGCCCTCCCATTGCCCGGAGACTGCTGCATATCTGCCCAAGTCGTCTACCCATGTTCGATGTATAGAGAACGGGAAGGAGTTTTTAAGTATGATACCCGCCCCTCTGGATCCGGTGGTAAAGCCGGAATGCACCACAAGTTTATAGCCTCCTCTGTCTAGTGCCCTGCAGGAGTTGCCCACGAGATGGGTCTCCTGAAGGAGCACTACCTCCGGGGAGTGTCGTTTAATGTGTTGCAGGACTATGCAGCGCTTCAGTTTGTCCCCCATCCCATTAACATTCCAACTTAATAGTTTAAAGTGTCCCTCTTGGTGTGTACCTGTCATGATAGTCAGTACCTGCATTTGTTTCCACCTGTACAAAATATAGTTTAGTCGACGTAACAGAAAACAATAATGATTCCTCTTTTCCCACCCAACTTCCCCCCACCCTGCTCCCCTGCACTCTGGGCTTCAAACTGCCCATCTAACAAACTTTGCAGAGTGCCTGTCGCCCAAAACGGTTCCTAACTGCAGTTAACTTGGGGGCGGTGAGGCTGTATCCTCGTGAACCCTCCCTGTTGTGAGAAATGATCAGTCCCCCGGTGCCGGGTCCCCGTTATGTAACTAGGTTAAACATTACTATATGGATCCGCCAGTTGGTTGTACGCCCACCCGTCTAGCCCCAGGAGCCCCCCACCCACCATCCGCAGCGTGTATACTGGCCCTCAACATATGCTACGATACGTCTTACAGTTCAGTAGTCCGGACAATTCTGCGCCAGGATAGGATCAGTCCTCCGTAGGTCGCGTGTCACTCCCCTCATCCACGACCCTCCAGCCAGTCCGCGACATCCTCCGGGCGATCAAAGAACCAGGCTTTGCCATCCGCCTCTACCCGGAGGCGGGCTGGGAACAACATTGCATACTGGATGCCCTTGTCTCGCAGAGTCTTTTTTACCATGAGAAATGACCTTCGTTGCTTCTGCACAGCTAGGGTAAAGTCCGGGAAGAACGAGACCACTGAGTTCTCGTAGCAAAGAGGTGGGGCAATCCTGGCATTTTGGAGGATAACATCTCGGTCACGAAAGTTCAGTATTCTTGCCAGGATCGGCCAAGGCGGTGCTCCTGGCTTTGGCTTCCCCCCCCCCCCCAGGACTCTATGCGCCCTCTCTATCACGAAGAACTTGAACAGGCCCTTTGGCTGGAGGTGAGTGAGTATGAGATCCTCTACGAAGAGGTCGGTCGCCTGCCCCTCCGCCTTCTCAGGAACCCCAATAATGCGCACGTTGTTGCGGCGGGTGCGTCCTTCATGGTCGTCCAACTTGTCCTCTGCCAGTTTACGGAAGGTCTGCAGATTCCTGATTTCGCATTGCAGCTGGGAGGTGTCATCCACCAGGCTGGATGTGGTGAGTTCCATTTGTTTCACTTTCGCTCCGATTTTTGTTAAATCTGCCCTGATAAGTGTTACCTCCGACGTGATCGCATCCATCCTTTGTTCCAGGGACGTCCGAACCCCCGATATTGCATCCATTACGTCTTGGAGCGTTAGTTCTGCTGGGCTCCCTTCCATGCTAGTCTAGGCAGTAGCCGCGTGTTGGGGTTCCGGCAGTGCTGATTTAAAGAAAGTATATTTATCCAGCTTATTTTGTTGCAATGTTTTGTGACCTCTGGTCCCCGACGTATTACAGCAGTGTCCCCGTCCCCCTAGCCAGAGGGGCAACGGGCCCTGCAGCTGTTGTTCTCAAGACCTGCTATTCCGCAGGTACCGGGACAGGGCCTTCAGGCTGTGTCACAGTCGGTAGTTGCACTGTGGACGAGGGCCCTGAGTCTGTAGGTTCCAATACGAGGCTCCAAGGCAGTTCTGAGGAGACCAGGAAGTATGGGGGGAAGGGCGGTCGGCGCGCCACCGGGTATCAGTGTCCCTCCGTTATGTCCAAAGGAGGCGGGGGATAAGCCGCCCCTTCGGCTCGGGCGGTGGTTCATTCACTTTTGTCCCCGCCGGGACCCTCCACCAGTGAACGCCTGCCGCTTCCACCCCAGGATGGCCTCACCTCGCGAGGGCCACTCCCAACTCAGGCCTGGGAGAGCAATGTAGGAAGTTCCCGGATGCCCGCAGGGCAATCGCCGTGGCCGGCCGGGGAGGGAAGGGGGGGGGGTTCACCCGTTTCACGCGCGGGGAGAGCAATCCAGATGGTCCCTGTCACATGGCCCCAGGGGTGGCGGGACTCCGGTCCCATCCAGGTCAAGCCGCTCCCTGGGCCGACCGCACACGGCCTCCGCTGGCCCAGTCTTCCAGGATCCAAGGAAGCAATGCGGCCGTGCCCGCACACCCCCGCAGCCGCGCGCGCCGCCAGAGAGGGCACCGCGCTGCTTCCTTGTTTGGCCGATGCAGCCGGGGTCGTTCCTCCTGCAAGATCCGGCGAGTAACCCGTCCAGTCCCGATCTAGGCCCAGGTCCCAGCCGGACTTGCGCAGCAACGCGACTCGATGATGTACATCGCCCTGCGCTCAGCACAACAGCCTCCGGCTCCGGCAGCCGGTGGAGGCCGCAGATTCAAGTGGTCGCCGCTCGACCGGCGACGGGCCCAGGCAGCCGATGGAGGGCTCCGCCACGGCAGCAATCCTCGTTCCAGGTGACCCGCAGCTGGGGATCCGGATATGTAGTGCAGATGTTAGAAAAGGGATTCACGGGTGCCGGAGCTCTGCTAACTTGCGGCCATTGCGCTCCGTGGCTTAGCCACGCCTCCGTTAACCCCGATCTTGATATATGGTCTGGTCTCCCCTTTGGGACCACTGTGTATTCGTGCTACTGACTGTTCTATGACCAAAGTATTTTGTGCATTGTGTATAACTCCGGGTAGGAGATTTCGTAAAGTGTTAGTGAGTGATTGTAATAAATATCTATATTTATAAATACACTGTGTGGTTCTTTTTCGGTTAGCCTATACTAAAGGATTAGGTACTGGTAAACCAAGCTGCTTTGCACTCCTCCTAGATTCAGCCTGAAGGCTGCTCTCCACAGCAACCTCTTGGAGAGCTTTCTACGGTTATCTAAACCACTAAAGTCACCATAAGGGTCATCTGGATTAGTGCAGGGTACTACACTTAGATAAGTGAGCACCACATACTTACCCAGCTTCTCACACTATTGAAGAACACACCCAGAGAGTTGGAACTTCATCTCGGTACGAATCACTTGTCCTCGTTTCCTAGGAAAGGAATTAAAAAACCAAAGCCGTAAACACTGGCCAAGAAAATGCCATGAAATAATCAGCAATGCCAGGGAGGGAAAATATATATAATCAGACAAATTATTCAAATACATATGTGTGCACATAACTGGGTGGGATAATCCTTGCCTCCTTGTCCTTAAAAGAATTGATAATTTTTGTCGCGAATGCTAGTATTTTTTTTATTCTATGCTCGTAGGCTCAGAGTATGCTTGTTTTAACACTGAGCCACCACCAAAGAAGCAATATCAACAATCGGCTTATAATAAAATGACTTAAACGTGGACTCTGACGACCTATCCGTCGCTCTTAGGATATCATCCAAGTGAGATCCTAAAGCAAATGATTTTGAAGCCATCGCCCCTCTAGCGGACAGGGCGCCAAAAACAGAGGTATCAATACCGGCCTCAGTCAGAAGCCAACGCATCCATCTAGCTAATGTGGCAGCTGGCACAGGTCTAAAAGGTTTCTGCAAAGCAATCAACATTTGACTTCTCATATCTGTACGAACTCAGCGGTACTCACCTCATAAGCCTTCAAGCATTGTACCTCGTAAAGCTTAGAGTTATCCGGAAAAGCCAGGTAAGATACTGACCTAGGTTTACATTTTGTCTGTCTGGAAATCGAAATAGTACCACCCTCAGAAGAAAAAATTCTCTCGGCTAGATCCAGTGCACTCACGTCAGGCACTCACACGAAGAGCATAGTTAATTTGGCCAACAATTGCTTCCTTAATAGATATTTATTATCTGGCCCAGATTTCTAGGTTTACCATCAACCGGCAGATGCCCTTCTGAAATAGTTGATCTAAAATTGTTACCCGATCGATAAGCCATGCCAGCCGAAGCTAGCGACGACCAAACAAAAATATGACCAAACTAGAATCTGTTCCAATGGGATCTGCAGCCCTTTCATGGCACCAATTGCACCAGCACCTCCATGCTGAAGCATATCTCGAGGTTCCTGAGGACCAGGCTTGACCGATGAAGGCATTCGCTTCCTGCGAAAGGCCTGGGAGACTCCATTTTTCCTGGAAACTCTCCAAGCCACCAGCAAAAGGGCTTCCGACAGGATAAGATGTGCAAGGCCCACTGGGTCTACTAGGAAGTTACAACGGAAAGGGATCAGAACCGGGCAAGCACAAGTCAGTTCCAGAACCACAGAAAACCAAGCTTGCACTCTCCAGAGTGGGGTCACTAAGACCAACTCTGCCCTTTGGTGTCTCCGCTGTACAAGAACCCTGGGAATCATCATGAAAGATGGAAACTAAGCCCAGGAAGGGGGACCAGTCCTGAAGAAACGCATCCTTGGCTGAAAAAAGTTGGAAGTTGACGAATGAGGCGAGATGCAAAAAGATCCACCAAGTACTGACCCCAACGGCGGTGAAGCACTTGGAAGACTTTTGGGTGAAGTCTCCAGTTGTTGAAATCCCGTAGGTGGCGAGAGTGCCAATCCGCAATCGTATTGCGTTGACCTGGGAGATATTCTGCTACTGCTGAGATATGATGTTGAAGACAAAAGTGGCAAAAATCCTTGGCTATCTTCGCCAGCAGGCGTGACTTTGTGCCGCCCAACTTGTTCTTATACAGGACCGCGGAAACATTGTCCTTACGTAGGAGAATGCAACAATCTGTCTTCTTTGGAGAGAGACTCCGAATTGCAGAAGAACGCGCAAGGAGTTCCAGATAGTTGATATGTCGATCCAGTTCCGCCCTGGACCAGAGGTCCCACCCCCCCCCCCCCACCCCCCTCCCTCGTGAAGATTGGTCTGCAGCATGCAACCCAACTCCAGCGGCTGGCATCTGACTCTATTATCACCTCTGGAGTTGATCCAAATATCGCTCTGCCATTCCAGGCTTCCATGTGGTGTAACCACCAAGACATTTTAGTCCTGGCTTCCTCCGATAGACCGATCTGTTCCGAGTAGCTGAGACCCTTGCGGAGGTGTTGAATTTTGAGCTGTTGAAGGTGCGCAGTAGTGGAGGGGACCCATAAAAATGGCCTGGAACAATGAGGCCAATCATCCCACAAGGCAAGCTATTGACCTCAAGGATAGAGTCTGTTTGCTCAAGGCTGACCTCAACTCTTTCTTGATGTTCCAGACTTTTTGGGCTGGCAAGACCAGTTGAGACAGCAGAGAGTCCACTTGAAAGCCCAGGAATTCCAGGTGTTAGAAAGGAATTAGCATCGATTTTTGAGCATTTATGATGAAACCCAGGTCCTGAAGGAGGAGAATCGTCCACTCCAAATGAGTTAGGACCAACTGGGGACATTTGCCCATGATGGTGATATCGTCTAAATAGATAATGAGGCGCACATCTCGAGCCCGCAAGGACTCCACGACAGGCCTCCTGAAACCCCACGGGCGGAAGAGAGGCCAAAAGAGAGAACTCTGAATTTATAACCAAGATCTTGCCAAAGGAACTGAAGAAAACGTTGGTGAGGAGGAAAAATGGGGACTGTTAAGTAGGCGTCTTTTAAATCTAAGTGAAACATCCAGTCTACCTCTTGAAGGATATCCCTCAAAAGATGGATTTCCTCCATCTTGAAATGACGGTAGACTCCAACTATTGAAGTCTTTTTAGATTATCACTAGGTGTGACACACCCCCTTTCTTTTCCACCAAAAAGATGCGCCTTTCTCTACTAGAGCTTGGACTTCTGAGGAGATTTAATCTTGCTCTTGTTGGACAAAATACATTGTGAGCGGTCTAGGAGGCTGGCTCAGTATATAGTGTACACCTGTGGTGAGGCACTAAGTCCAGACAAGCATTAGTGATAGTGTTTAGGTCCCTGAAAACCAAAGCTCTCAAGGGGTAGCAGTGGAGAGCAGCTAAGGCTTATCCAGGAGGGGTGTAAAGCGTTTGCATGTACCTCTGTAGTCGGTCAATAAGCTTTTCACACAAGAAAGAATCACACCAGGTAAGTCGAAAAATACTTTATATTTATTACTACACACCAGAGACTGGCTTGGTATACCTCCTACCCGGAGGTATCAATTACACACAAGGAATAATTAGAGAACAGGTAGCTCAATCAATCAGGGGCTTGTATAGCATGGCTACTCACCCGTGAGGGTCTCAAGGCGCTGGGGGGTTGCTGGTCGCACTGAGTTGAGGATCATTCGAAGAGCCAAGTCTTGAGGTCTTTCTTGAATTGGGTCAGCGACGTGCATTGCCGGAGGTGGAGGGGCAGGGTGTTCCTGGTCTTGGCGGCGAGGTAGGAGAACTAACTTCCTCTGGTTCTGGTCTTGTGGATCCTGGGGATGGAGGCTAGGGTGAGTTGGTCGGAGCTGAGTTGTCTGGCGGGTACGTGGAATGTGAGGCTGTGGTTCAGGTATTCTGGCCCTTCGTCGTCTAGAGTTTTGTAGGCGTGAGTGAGGAGCTTGAAGGTGATTCTCTTGTTGACTGGAAGCCAGTGGAGTTGTCGGAGGTGTTGCATGATGTGGCTGCGGCGGGGGATGTCGAGATGTCGAGGCTGTGGTTTTTTGAACGTTCTGTAGTTTCTTGAGCTGTTTCTCGGTGACGCCGTTGTAGAGTGTGTTGCCGTAGTGGAGTCTGCTGGTGATGAGTGCGTGGGTGACCGCCTTTCTGGATTCTGTGGGGATCCATCTGAATTTCTTTCAAAGCAGACGGAGCGTGTGGAAGCAGGCTGAGGAAACTGCGTTGATTTGGCGGTTCATTGTGATCGATCAGTCCAGTTTGATGCCGAGGTTGCATGCATGGTCCGACGGGGTGCGGGGGATCCTAGAGCGGCTGGCCACCAAGAGTTGTCCCAGGCCGAAGGCGTGGGTCCCAGGATGAGTACTTCGGTCTTGTCCGAGTTAAGCTTGAGGCAGCTGTCTTTCAACCAGGTAGCAAAGGCCTTCATTCCACTGTGTAAGTTGGTTCTGGCGGTTGTGGGTTCGTTGGTGAGGGGATCAGCAGGGTGTCGTCGGCGTAGGAAACTATGTTGAGTCCGTGGCTTCTGACGATGGCAGCGAGGGGGGCCATGTAGATGTTGAAGTGGGTGGGGCTCAGGGAGGAACCCTGGGGCACTCCACAGTTGATCTCTATGGGTTCTGAGAGGAACGGTGGTAGTCTAACTCGCTGAGTTCGGCCGGTGAGGAAGGAGTGGATCCAGTCCAGTGCCTTGTTGCAGATGCCAGCGTCGTGGAGTCTGGTGATTAGGGCGCGGTGGGAGACCGTGTCGAAGGCGGCCGAGAGGTTTAGTAGGATAAGGGCTGCGGTCTCACCCCGGTCGAGGAGGGAGCGGATATTGTCGGTGGTGGCGAGGAGTGTGGTCTCCGTGCTGTGGTTCCTTCGGAAGCCGGATTGGGAGGTGTCCAGGACGTGGTTCACTTCGATGAACTCGGAGAGTTGGGCGTTGATGGCCTTCTTAATGACCTTGGCTGGGAAGGGGAGGAGGCAGATGGGACTGAAGTTCTTGAGATCTGTCTGGTCTGAGGACGGCTTCTTCAGCAGGGGGTTGATCTCTGCGTGTTTCCAGAAATTGGGGAAGGTGGCGGTTTCGATGGAGCAGTTGATGGTGCGGCGAAGCTCAGGGCGATGGCAGCGGCTGCTCTATGGAAGATGTGGTATGGGCAAGGATCCGTCGGGGCTCCTTAATAAATGCTGTTCATGGTCTTGAGTGTGTCCCCTGTTGTGAGTGGGTCCAGCAGAGCACAGTCTGTTGGGGCGCGGTGTGGTAGGGTGCGATGGAGGCGGGCATAGTGGCCGGGTCTAGGGTGTCGAAACTCTTCCTGATCTTGTGGTGGTTTAAGGTGGCGAGTTTGTTGCAGAGGTCTTGGGAAGGAGGAACGTCTGTGGTCTCGCTGTTGGGCCTGGCAAACTCCTTGATGATGGCGAAGAGTTCTTTAGTGTTGTGTGCGTTGGCATTGATTCTGCCTTGGAGGGCCATTTTCTTTGTGGTTTTGAGGACGAGGTGGTGTGCGTTGACGGCGGATTTGAAGGTTGTGTGAGTTTCTGGGGTTGTGTTGTTCCTCCATCTCTTCTCGAGTCGTCTGGACTCGTGGAGGGCGGGAGTGAACCAGCTGGCTTTCTTAGAGTGTTGCTTGCCTGGTCTTTTCTTGAGTGGTGCTAGGGTGTCAGCTCAGTTGGAGATCCATCAGTGGAGGTTGCGTGCTGCAGTGAAGGTGTCCGTTGACTGAGTGGTTGTGCATAGGGAGTTGACGAGAAGGTCTTCGATGGCCTTGATCCAGCTGCGATCGGGCGGTGGTGTACTGTGGGTGTGGCGAAGGCGAGATGCACGCAGTGGTGGTCGGTCCAGGAGAGTTCGGTGGTGTGGCTGTACCTGATGTTCCCGCTGGTGGAGAAGATGGGGTCAAGCGTATGTCCGGATGTGTGGGTCAGTGCGGTGACTAGCTGCTTGAGTCCGATGTTGGCGGGTTCTCCAGAAGGGAGGTGGTGTTCTGGTCACTGGGGTTGTCCATGTGGAAGTTGAGGTCTCCAAGTAGGTTGTAGTTGGTGGATGTGAGAGCCTGGGGTGTGAGGAGGTCTACGATGGTGTCGGTGAAGGGCGGTCAGGGGCCGGGTGGCCTGTAGACGAAGGTGCAGCGGAGGGTGGTGTTGGGGTTGGTCCGGATCTGAATGTGGAGGTGTTCCATGGTAGTCTTTGGGTCGTTAGAGTGCGTGGTCAGTAGGAGTGTGCTTTTGTGGACGATGGTGATGCCTCCTTCTGGGCGGTCGAGGCGGTCCTTGCGGGTGATTTTATAGCCGTCGGGGATGGTGATAGCGATGGCGATGTCTGGTCTGGAGCAGGGGTTAGTCCAGGTTTCCGTGAAGAAAGCGGTCAGGAGAGGTGGCGTGGAGGAGGTCCCAGATTTCTGTGGCGGGTTTGTGGAGGGATCGCACGTTGAGGATGCAGTTTAGCCGAGCGGGTCCGATGTTGGTCGGCTGGCGGTGAGAGGAGCTGGCGTGGTGGCGTGGGTGAAGGTGTGGTTGCAGTTCCGGCAGGTGAAGGATCCATGCGTCTTCTTCGGGGTCCAGGCGTGGACGGGCACAGGCGGCTTGCCTTTGGCGTGCCTTCAGAGCGGTGCAGCTGTTCAGTGGCCGCCATTAAGTAGTGCTGCGGGGGGGGGGCTGGACAGCTAGTAGGTGGGAAAACACGGGAGTGGGAAGGGACATTGGAGATAGTGGGGCCACGGGGGATCACAGGGGCAACGAGGGAGAAAAAGCAGGAGGAAAAAGGAAAGAAAACAAGCCAGAGGCAGAAATAAAAAGAGAGAGAGAAATGGAGAAAGAGAGACAGAAAAAGCAGAAAGAGAGACAGAAGGGCAGTCAAGCAGCAGAGCGGTGACGCTCTACCACTGGACCACTAGGGATGAGGCGCAGGCAGGAGCCTGCGGGTGGAGTAGGGCCTGTAACTCCTGACCTCCGGGTCAGAAGCAGATGAAGACAGCAGCAGCTACCAGACGGTGCCGCGCTGTGGAAGGAGCAAGTACACTAAAGGATAGCATAGGAAAACACATAGGGCCACACCGGGGGGAATGCAAAATGGTTACCACAACGGGACAAGTACCCAAGGTTGGAGGACACCAGGGGAAGCAAGGAACCACCCTAGGTGACTAGCTAGGGACCCCAAGGCACCCGGTGCAGAGTTGTTACACCAGGTCAGATGTCCATAGAACAACACATTTAAGTCGCGGTTTGGATTTTAGTTTTAGGGCCCTTCCCAAAGGACCATGAAGAAACCAATTGGAGGAAGGAAGGTTGGAGAGTCACCCCACCCATGCATACCCAGAAGAGACGGATACCTGCACCAAGGCGTCCGGGATGCATAGGGGTGAAGCAATGTCGGAAACCTCCATAGACGCCAATGGAGGGTCGTGGAAGTTCTGCAGTGACAGCGTCTCGTGGACAAGGTCGTTGGAACCAAGATGAAGAATCCAGACGAGAATAACCTGAATGCAGAGGGGACAGAGTCCAAACCACCCAGAGGTGACCAGGAGTCACAGGAGCACAATACCAGCTCTGGTCAGAGGTTCTTCCTGAGATGCGGTGAGAAGAAAACAGTAGCTATGGGGACCAGGCGATGTTGTAGAAGACCATGAGCCTCTCACGAGCTGTCCCACGCCGGCCCACAAGGGCAGGAAGGTTAGTGGCTGGCAGGACCACCAACAGGCCTCAGCAAAGGCAAACAACGGTTCGCGGGTGAAGATGCAAGGACGCAGACCAGCAAGGTCTGAGGGACTGACCCAGCAAGGGTAAGTCAGGACCGGCCCTCAGCACAAAGGAGAGCCAGAAGGAATCGGTGAAGCCCCCTCAAGGACCCTCTGGCAGCAGGCACAGGAGGTCACAAGGAAGCCCCAGCAGCACTCAGAAGAAGAAGGCCCACGATGCAGAGGATGCAGGCAAGATGACAAGCTTGGAGCTGTGCAGTGCTGGGGGCAGGGGCTACTTGGAGTTGGAAGATCTTCCGTGAAGAGAGCCAACAAGGTTTGGTGACAACAAACAGACGCTGTGCACAGGGAGGCGGTCTACGTTGGCTCAAGAGGTTTTACAGTCTCCCAACTTGCAGGGAAGACTGGTCAGGCCTCTGGAGAACCAACAAACCACCACCTGTGTTGCAGAGCCAGAAGTTGTTCGTGGGACAAGAGGATCAGCAATCCGGTTGTTGACGTCGCGGTGCCTGTGTATACAGGGAAGTTACTCCTTCACTTCAAGGGAGATTCCTTCGGGCTGGGATGCAGGCTGAGTCCTTGGTGACTCAGAGGATGCATGACCATGGAGTTGCAGATCTCGAAGAAGCACATGGACGAAGATGCAGCAAGAATCTTCCTGCTGGGAGCAGTCTTGTTGTGGGTCCTTGCTTGAAGAACAGCAGAGTTCCAGTGCCCACCAGCAGATGAGTCTTTGAGCAAGCTTCAGAAGACAAGCAGTCAGTACCTGATGTTGTTGTCGGGACAAATCTAAGGGCCTACCCTCAGGGGAGCCCTTAAGTAACCCTAAAAAGAGGAAGAACCCCTGGCAACTCACCTATCAGAGGGGGTCAGGGACGCTACTCATGCCCTAGCCAGTCAGATGCTCCCAGGGTCCAAGATTCAACATGGCTGATTTAAGTGGCTACCTGGAGGAGCTCTGGAGCACCTTCCTGGGGAAGAGCTGGACAGGGGGGTGGACACCGGACAGCAGACAGACTGACGCTGTCGTGCTGCCCGCGTAGTGGATCGTCACGCGCTTTGAGGACTGCAATTATTGAAGGATTCGTCTTCATTGAAAAATACTCGCTTCTATAGATGGGCTTCACACCATATGTAGGTACAGACCACCATATTGAACATTCGTGATTCACAGGTCAGCGCGACAGCTCCGCTTGTGATTAACACCAACCCCAGAGTTCCTCATCACCGTCTTCATACACGTCTCTGTGTATCATCAACACAGTAACAGTGCTCAGCTACCCACAGAGTGCCAGCCTTCACTCTCACTTGGGTACCCGGCTGGGTGTCCTTGTGAGTATCTCGTTTTCCTTTGACTCCATCACTCACTGTTGGCACGAACACCTCACGCGGCTGCGCATTCTACCCGTCAGATGTCCCTAAATCCATAGGTCCTGATGAGACCCTAGATCACGTATAGGGTCGAAACGTCGTCGGCAACAAAAGAAAGCGAACCATTAACAGCGCGTATTATTGTATATAGCTGCTGTATATTGTGTATTGAGTTGCTAAATGGTCTACTTTTTTGAATACCTTGGAAACCTTGTAAAATACTGTCACAATTATGTCACCAATATTTTAGGTTCCTGTTTCTTACTGGGGACACTACGCACATTTTTCTTTTTCATTGTATATAGAATTTTGTTTGTGAAATATAAAATACGATTGTATCAAACCAAAACCATAGGTGTATGTGGTTTCTTCGCCCTCTGACATCATTTTAACCCTTCCATTGCGATTGTGCATCTTATTATCTATATATGATTCTATTATTCCACAGGAACCACTGTTTCTGACAACTATTATGTACTAGGGCCTTACAGAGGAGGTCATGCTAATCACAGGGGTACCCCATCGCATAGTGTTCCCTAGTGTATGTAGGTGTTTTCACTGTATTCTAAGTGTCTTTTAGCATAGCACTGGCTCTAGGCCTGGTTAGTCAGTCAGTTGCCACCAGTACCCGTCAGCAAGAAGTTGGGGGCACAGGAGGACTTTCTGCTCCTCTGTTGGTTCTTTCTGCACATCTCTTGCTTCTTTCTGCACCTTTCTTCATCTTTCTGGACTTCTGTTGCCTCTTTCTGCATTTGTCTTTCTTCTTTCTGTGCCTTTGTTCCTCTTTCTTCACATGTACTACCTCTGTAGGCATAGTTAGAAATTAGCATTTAAAAAACCTTTGAAATTCACTGAAAAAACCATAGGTTTCAGGGACGTTATAGTTAGAAATTAGCATTTAAAAAAACCTTAGAAATTCAGTTAAAAAACCATAGGTTTCAGGGACGTTATAGTTAGAAATTAGCATTTAAAAAACCTTAGAAATTCACTGAAAAAAACAGAGGTTTCAGGGACGTTCTAGTTAGTTGGACATTTCACTCGTACAAAACCAGTGAAATTCGGCCGTTCTAGTTAGTTCAGCTAACTATAACTCGCGCACCCGCAATGCACTGCTGATGACGTCACATATTATATCATTCATGACATGGTCAGGGACATCACTGATGACATCATCCTCGTGATAATCTGATGCACCTCCTCACACCCTAATATAACCTTTGATACACCCACTCTAAAATACAGTCCCATTTTCGAAACCATAGACACACCAACACCAGTTACTACATACTCACTAACTGATTCCTAGGTCTACACACACATCCACTCATTCACCCATACAGTCACTCATACATGCAGTCACTCATCAATACAGCACTATCATATGCACTCATACACCTATACAGACACTCACACACCGCAACTCACCCATACAGTTACTTACACACCTAGTCAGTCATGTAAAGAATCAATCACACTCCCATTTACTCCCCTATACAGTTATACACACACCACCTATTCATACAGATACTAACACATACTTACTCTCTTATACAATCACTGACACAAGCACACACTCCTCCATACAGCAACTCTCACTATCACTCACTCTCACATATAGTCATTTATATACTCCAACACTCACATATACTGCCTTTCACATATGTAGTTACTCACACATATACCACTGAGACATCCATTCACTCACCAACACAGCCATACGCACACTCACTCACCCATACAGCCCTTCACAGACACACTCTTGAACGCATACACCCAGTGAATCACCCAATCACACATCTATGCACAAAGTCACACACACCCCACCCACCCACACAAACACTCAGGCACCCATACAGATACTCAGGCAACCAATCAATAACCCATATAGACACTCATGTAGCTACTCACCAACCCATGCAGCAGCTTACACAACAACAGACACACTGATACAGACATTCACACAGTTTAGTCACTAACCCATGCATTCAGTAAGACACATTTAATCACTCACTTTATACAGTCACGCACCTACTAAATCCTCCATCCAGACACTTATACACCCACTCATTCTTCAATACACCTTGGCATATATATAAAACATATTTAAACTTTATAGAAACACACAGCCACTGGATGATGTCATCAGTGATGTCATCAGTGATGTCACTGACCATGTCATGAATGATGTAATATGTGACTTCATCAGCAGTGCATTGCGGGTGCGCGAGTTATAGTTAGCTGAACTAACTATAACGGCCGAATTTCCCTGGTTTTGTACGAGTGAAATGTCCAACTAACTATAACGTCCCTGAAACCTCTGGTTTTTTCAGTGAATTTCTAAGGTTTTTTAAATGCTAATTTCTAACTATAACGTGCCTGAAACCTATCGTTTGTTCAGTGAATTTCAAAGGTTTTTAAATGCTAATTTCTAACTATAACGTCCCTGAAACCTATGGTTTTTTCAGTGAATATATATGACTATATATATATATATATATATATATATATATATATATATATATATATATATATATATATATATATATCTATCTACTGGCGGTCGCCAGTAGATAGTTATAGTTAGGACCTATTTTCCATAGGAAATCCGCGACATTCTATTTGAAATAACTCTCTTGCCGGTTGACGTATCTTCGTGAAATTTTCAAACTTTGTGGGGCGCTCCGGTCCGCTCCTACCCTGAAAGTCTCGGGGTGATTCGTTAAGCGGTGGCCGAGAAAAAAGGGGGGTCCCAAAACGCGTTTTCCCCATTCATTTTTCCATAGGAAACTTTAGCCACGGCTACAGCCCGAACTGCTGAACGGAATTACACCAAATTTGGCAAAAAGGTAGTGCTTGGTTCAGAAAGCGTCCTTTTTTTTAAATGGTGTAAATCCGTTCAGTAATTCCAGAGAAATTAAAAAAAAAAAGTCAAAAATCAATTTCCCATAGGAAACTTTATGCAAGGCTACAGCGAAACTACTGAACGGATTTACCCCAAATTTGGCAAAAAGGTACTGCTTGGCTCAGAAAGCGACCTTTTTAAAAATGGTGTAAATCCGTTCAGTAGTTGCTGAGAAAACCAAAAATAAAAGTTTCGATATTTAGAGGGACGGAGGATCCGTGGACCCTCCCACCACGAGCTTTATTCTAATTGGCTGTCAACACTCCAAACCAGGAAGTGTTGGCAGTTATCTTGTGACTCGGTAGAACCGAGTCACAAGAAAACAGAAAAACAGTCGCGTAAAATAAGAAAAGGGGGCAGGGTAGAAACACCCTGACCCCTAGGCCTGCTCAGGGCCCAAAAAGCATTTTCTTTTTAAACGGCAGAATTCGCGCTGGGTGCGCGAAACCTGCCGATTTAAAATAAAAAAAAAAAACGAAGCGCGAGCTTTGCGCTTTATTATTGAGCCCCCGGGGGCATGCGCAAAAGTAATAGCGGGGGCCCGCGGGGGCCCCCGCAGCCCTGGGGACCGCCACCTCCCCGGGGCTTTATTTATGATTTGCGGGGGGGGGCACGCAGTCCCCCCCCCACACGCCCCGGGGACCACCACCTCCCCGGGGCTTTATTTATGTTTTGCGGGGGCACGCAGCCCCCTCGCAGCCCCGGGGACCACCACCTCCCCGGGGCTGTCATTTAAAAAAAAAAAAAAGAACCTGTGTGGGGGGGCTCGAGCCCCCCCACACGCCCCGGGGACCACCACCTCCCCGAGGCTTTGCACACATTGGGAGGGGGGCCACGCGGCCCCCCTCCTGGAGCCCTTCAAGGCCCTGGGGACCGCCACCCCCCAGGGCCGGCTCCTGCAATGCCCCGGGGTGCCCACCCCCGGGACATTGCTGTTTGTTATGGCAGGGTGGGAGCAAGCATTTTTTTTTAATAAAACCGCCGAGATGCGCGGAGGATCCGCGGATCCGGCCACGAAAATTAAAAAAACGAAGCGCGGCCTTCCGCCCTTCGTTATTAATTAGTCCCCGGGTGGGCCAAGTCCCGGGGGCATGTAAAAAAATGTGTGGGGGGCCCCAATCCCCCCACACTGCCCCGGGGACCGCCACCCCCCGGGGCTTTGCACAAATATTTGCGGGGGCACACGGCCCCTCCGCAGCCCCGGGGACCGCCACCCCCCGGGGCTTCAGGAAGCAACTGAAGACATGGCTCTTTAACTTGTAAAGATGCCCTCCACCCCAATGCCCAGATTGAGAGCAGCTAGCGCCAGGACACCTTAGGGTAACCGCTTGCGCTTTATAAATGCCTATAACATAACATAACATTTGTTTTTTTATGTGTGGGGGGGCCTCCAAGCCCCCCCCAAGCCCCTCGGACCGCCACCCCCCCCGGGGCTTTAATTAATAAATTTGAGGGTGCTGCCCCGGGGACCGCCACCCCCCGGGGCTCTTATTTTTTTTAATAATACCTGTGTGGGGGGGCTCGAGCCCCCCCACACGCCCCGGGGACCGCCACCTCCCCGGGGCTCCCCGGGGCTCTAATTATTCAAATTTGGGGGTCCGTGACGGACCCCCAGGCCCCGGGGACCACCACCTCCCTGGGGCTTTGCCAATTGTGGGAGGGGGGCCGCGTGGTCCCCCTCCTGGAGGCAGTTATGGCCCTGGGGACCGCCACCCCCCAGGGCCGGCTCCTGCAGTGTCCCGGGGTGCCCACCTCCGGGACACTGCTGTTTGCAATGACACGCGCGGCTCCCGCCCTGTCATTGCAAACTGCTTTGCTTCATTGAAGCGAGAGCAGGGAAACCTGCTCTCGCTTCAATGAAGCAAAGCAGAATTGCTTTTCCACACGGGGAGCTTCATGTCAGCAGCTCCCCATGTGGAAAGCAATGCCGGCTCCCGCAGGACGCGGGGAGCCGGCGGGACTGTGGGGGCATTGGGGCTCCCCCCACGGTCCCCAACGAGAGGTCAGACCCCGGGGGATGGGGTTCCCGGGGCTGGAAGTGGCCCGGAAGGGGGGCCATGCGGCCCCCCTCCCCTAAAAATAAATTATAAAAAAAAAATCACGCAAAGGCCGGCCCCGGGGGATGGGGTCCCCGGGGCCAATAGAGGCCTCAGGAGGGGGGCCACGCAGCCCCCCTCCATAAAAAAGCAAAAACAAAATCTGGCCATGCCCTGGGGGATGGGGTCCCCGGGGCCGGAATTGGCCACGGGAGGTGGGTCCACGTGGCCCCCTTCCCGTTAATTTCTTTTTTTTATTAAAAAAGGGGTCAGGCCCTGGGGGATGGGGTCCCCAGGGCCCAAAAAAAGTAAAAAGGGGTCCACACAGCCCCCTTCCCCAAAAAATAATTTTAAAAACACGCGATCGTGCCGGAGACCCCGCCCCCTCCCAGCAACACTCTGCAAATGCGCCCTGTGGCGCGTTTTAAGTTGGGAAATGAATTCCCCTTCAATACTGGGGGTCCCTGGGGGCCAACTGCCCACCAGGTACCTCCAGTAAGCGCCACAGGGCTGCGTTGCAGAGAGGTGGTCCAGGCCACGCCCCTTTTTACACCTCTCTGCAACGCAGCTCTGTGGCGCTTACTGGAGGTACCTGGTGGGCTAGTTGGACCCCAGGGACCCTCAAGATTCAAGGGGACTTAATCCCCCAACTTAAAACGCGCCACGGGGCGCGTTTGCACAGTGGTGAAGGGAGGGGGCGGGGCCTGAGGTGACATGTGTGCAAACACGCCCTGTGGCGCGTTTTAAGTTGGGGAATTAATTCCTCTTCAATCCTGAGGGTCCCTGGGGGCCAACTAGCCCACCAGGTACCTCCAGTAAGTGCCACAGAGCTGCGTTGCAGAGAGGTGTAAAAAGGGGCGTGGCCTCTGAACACCTCTCTGCAACGCAGCTCCCTGGCGCATAATGGAGGTACCTAGTGGGCTAGTTGGCCCCCAGGGACCCTTAGTATTCAAGGGGAATTAATCCCTCAACTTAAAACGCACCACGTGGTGCGTTTGCACAGTGGTGAAGGAAGGGGGCGGGCCTGAAGTGACATGTGTGCAAACACGCCCTGTGGCGCGTTTTAAGTTGGGTAATTAATTCCCCTTGAATCCTGAGGGACCCTGGGGGCCAACTAGCCCACCAGGTACCTCCAGTGCGCGCCACAGGGCTGCGTTGCAGGGAGGTGGTCCAGGCCCCGCCCCTTTTTACACCTCTGTGCAACGCAGCTCTGTGGCGCTTACTGGAGGTACTTAGTGGGCTAGTTGGACCCCAGGGACCCTCAGGATTCAAGGGGACTTAATCTCCCAACTTAAAACGGCCACAGGGCTTGTTTGCACACATGTCACCTCAGGCCCCCACTCCCTTCACCACTGTGCAAACGCGCCCCGGGGCGCGTTTTAAGAGGAAGTTTTAATCCCCCTGCCCTATTATGTACTAGGGCCTTACAGAGGAGGTCATGCTAATCACAGGAGTACCCCAACGCATAGTGTTCCCTAGTGTATGTAGGTGTTTTCACTGTATTCTAAGTGTCTTTTAGCATAGCCCTGGTTAGTCCGAGTCAGTTACCACCAGTACCCGTCTGAAAAAGTTGTGGGCACAGGATGATTTTGCAACAAGGCCTCTTTCTGCTCCTCTGTTGGTTCTTTCTGCACGTCTTGCTTCTTCCTGCTCTTTTGTTAGTCTTTGTGGACTTCTGTTGCTTCTTTCTGCATTTCTTTTGCTTCTTTCTGTGCGTTTTTTCTTCTTTCTTCACATGTCCTACCTCTGTAGGCATAGTTAGAAACTAGCATTTAAAAAACCTTTGAAATTCACTGAAAAAACCATAGGTTTCAGACACGTTATAGTTAGAAATCAGCATTTAAAAAACCTTTGAAATTCACTGAAAAAACCATAGGTTTCAGGCACGTTATAGTTAGAAATTAGCATTTAAAAAACCTTAGAAATTCACTGAAAAAACCATAGGTTTCAGGCACGTTATAGTTAGAAATTAGCATTTAAAAACCTTTGAAATTCACTGAAAAAACCATAGGTTTCAGGCACGTTATAGTTAGAAATTAGCATTTAAAAAACCTTAGAAATTCACTGAAAAAACCATATGTTTTAGGGACAGTTATAGTTAGTTGGACATTTCACTCGTACAAAACCAGTGAAATTCCCCCGTTATAGTTAGTTCAGCTAACTATAACTCGCGCCCCCGCAATGCACTGCTGATGACGTCACATATTACATCACTCATGACATGGTCAGTGACATCACTGATGACATCATCCATGTGATAATTTCATGCATCTTCTCACACCCTAATATAACTTTTGATACACCCACTCTAAATTACAGACTGCCATTCTCAAAACCATAGACACTCCAACACCAATAACTACATACACACTCACTGATTCTTAGGTCTACACACACATCCACTCACTCACCCGTACAGTCACTCATACTTACGGTCACTCAGTACAGGACTATCATATGCACTCATACACCTATATAGACACTCACACACCGCCACTCATCCATAGAGGTACTCACACACCTAGTCAGTCATGCAAATAATTAATCACACTGCCATTTACTCACCTATACAGTTATACACAAACCAGCTCACTTACTCATACAAATACTAGCACATTCTTACGCTCTCATACAATCACTGATACAAGTACACACTCATCCATACAGCCACTATCACAATCACTCACTCTCGCTTATAGCTATTTATATACTCCAACACACATATATACTGGCTTTCACATATGTAGTTACTCACACATGTACCACTGGGACATACATTCACTCACTAACACACTCTTACACACACTTACCCACCCATACAGTCTATCACAGATGCACTCTTGAAACCATCCACCCAGTGAATCACCCACTCACACATCTATGCACAGTCGCACACACCCCTCCCACACAAACACTCAGGCACCCATACAGATACTCAGACAACCATTCAATAACTCATATAGACACTCATGTAGCTATTCACAAACACATGCAGCCACTTACACAGCAACAGACAGACGGATACAGACATTCACCCAGTTTAGTCACTAAACCATGCATTCAGTAAGATACCTTAAATCACTCACTTATACAGTCAGTCACGCACCTACTAAATCATCCATACAGACACTTACACACCCATTCATTCTTCAATACGTCTTTTCCTATATATATTAAAAATATTTAAACTTTACAGAAACACACAGTCACTGGATGATGTCATCAGTGATGTCATCAGTGATGTCATTTGAGTTGTCATCAGTGATGTCATCAGTGATGTCACTGACCATGTCATGAGTGATGTAATATGTGACGTCATCAGCAGTGCATTGCGGGGCGCGAGTTATAGTTAGCTGAACTAACTATAACGGGGAATTTCACGGGTTTTGTACGAGTGAAATGTCCAACTAACTATAACTGTCCCTAAAACCTATGGTTTTTTCAGTGAATTTCAAAGGTTTTTTAAATGCTAATTTGTAACTATAACATATCTGAAACCTATGGTTTTTTCAGTGAATATATATATATATATTAATCTTTCTCCTTTGGCTCCTTTCGCTGGCATGGCGCTCTAATTGGCTGTGCGTTACCTCGCGGCCGAGCCCGGTCGCCATTAATTCTCCACACACTTTCCCAAGGGAAATAATAGGTTGCACTCCGGTTTGTGTTTTCCTGAAAAAAGCTTGCAGAGCTTTTATTTTCACAAGTAGCAGATTACTTCATATGGCAAACAACCAAAACCGACGCGTTTCGGTCTCCACTGAGACCTTGCTCACGGTAACGCCCCTTTCCGGACACATGTTTTTAACCTTTCCTGAAGTCATTACATCATTTCCTGTGTCTCATGAATGGGGCATTATGGGTGTTGTAGTACAATCATGTCCATATCACATTACATTATGCCATTAAAACCCAAATACTTTTCCTTACATCATAAATATTACAAATATTTTTTTAATATTTTTTAACTTTTTTTTAAACATGAATGTGGGTATGATTTCATTCAGAATTTTCCTCTGTGTCAACTGGATTTTCCTTTGCATCTAGCATGTTAACGTCACATTTTCTATTTTTTGCGGTAATTTGACTTCATTACCCATTTATACTCCTCAAGTGGAGAGTGATTTTTTTAAAACAAATACTTTCTTTTCCAGAAACACCCTTTCCTTTAGATATGTAATATTGTTAGTAGGATCCACATTCTAACAAATAATCCAAACAGTTAATTTAAAGAAAAAGATGAAAATAAACCAATAACAGAATAAAATAATAAAATAAAATTCTCCTTAGAGAATGAGAGGCTAAAGGGACGTTTTCATGTAATATCACTAAATTTTACAGATGAATATAAAGTTCCTCACTTTGATTAAGACCATGCGGGGTGAGAGTTCGTAAATTCACAATGTGACGGGATTCTTTTTGTCTCAGTTTTCTTTCCCTGTCACCTCCTCTTTCTTGTTTTTTTATTGTGTCAATTCCGTAAAACTTTAGTAATTTCCAATTGCTTTCGTGGTTCGTTTCCATATGTTTAGCAACCGCGTTGCTTCTGTCTTTGTGTATGGTTGCTCTTACATGTTCAAGTATACGTTCTTTTAGTTCACAAATGGTACTGCCTACATACCATATTTTATTATTTTATTCTGTTGGTTTATTTTCAACTTTTTCTTTAAATTAACTGTTTGGATTATTTGTTAGAATGTGGATCCTACTAACAATATTACATATCTAAAGGAAAGGATGTTTCTGGAAAAGAAAGTATTTGTTTTAAAAAATCACTCTCCACTTGAGGAGTATAAATGGGTAATGAAGTCAAATTACCAAAAAAAATAGAAAATGTGACGTTAACATGCTAGATGCAAAGGAAAATCCAGTTGACACAGAGGAAAATTCTGAATGAAATCATACCCACATTCATGTTTAAAAAAAAAATTAAAAAATATAAAAAAAAATATTTGTAATATTTATGATGTAAGGAAAAGTATTTGGTTTTAATGGCATAATGTGATATGTACATGATTGTACTACAACACCCATAATGCCCCATTCATGAGACACAGGAAATGATGTAATGACTTCAGGAAAGGTTAAAAACATGTGTCCGGAAAGGGGGCGTTACCGTGAGCAAGGTATCAGTGGAGACCGAAACGCGTCGGTTTTGGTTGTTTGCCATATGAAGTAATCTGCTACTTGTGAAAATAAAAGCTCTGCAAGCTTTTTTCAGGAAAACACAAACCGGAGTGCGACCTATTATTTCCCTTGGGAAAGTGTGTGGAGAATATATATATAGCAAAAAACAAGGAGTTCATAATACTCCCAAGGTCCGGTGCACTCACGGGGTATGTATCGGCTATAAAACATCCGCAGACGCGTTTCTGGCTCTTGCCGTCATCAGTGCGGAAAAGCCGTTAATAAAACAAACACAGTCATTAAAACGGTCCTGCCATATAATGTGTGTATATGTATGCATGTGTAAAAAATAATTAAATAATAAATAAATAAATAAAAATCATCCTTGGTCTACATGTACTTACTTCCATTGTGCATCTATGTACCTTCCATGTACTTGGATCTGTGTCTCTGTTACTTTTCTCCTGAAAAAGCATATCCAATGCACTACCCTATTTCTCATCCTGTGCCTCTATCAATATCTTTAATCTACATATACTTACCTCCTTTATGTATCTATATACTTTCAATGTACTTATGGATCTATATATTTATCACTTTCTTCTAATTTAGCATTTCCAAGGCACTACCCTATTTCTCTCAATATATCTTCTAGCCCAACCTTCTGACTCATCTCAAACTTCTCTCTACTACTCTACTCTCTCTACTACACTAATACTTATGGGTTCCAGAGTAGCGTGCTACTTGCGCTTCAAAACCCCATCAGGGGTAGCAAGCGCTATATAAATGCAAACCTCTTTCCCTCTTCTATCCCGCCACCTACCCTTCTCTACCCAAATAACTGAATAACATATCCACTACTCAAATTACTTCATATTTTACTATACTAATTTTCAACACTAATCCTAATGGGTTCCGGAGTGGCGTGCTACTCGCCAGAAAAGCGCTTCAACACCCATCAGGGGTAACAAGTGCTATATGAATGCAAACCTTTCTTCCCTTTTTATCCCTCCGCTATCCTTCTCACTCCAAATACCTGACTAATATCCACCACTGAAATTACTTTCATATTTCACCATATTAATTCACCACTAATCCTTTATGGGCTTCCGGAGTAGCGTGCTTCAACACCCCATCAGGGGTAACAAGCGCTATATAAATACAAACCTTTTTTCCTCCTCTATCCTTCTGCTATCATTCCAAATCCAAATAACTGACTAACCTATCCCCCACTTAAAATGTACTTGCATGTTTCACTATACTAATTCAACACTAATCCTCTATGGGTCCCGGAGTAGCATGCTACTCGCGGAAAAAGCGCTTCGACGCCTCGTCAGGGGTAGTAAGCGCTATATAAATGCAATTACAATACAATACAATATACGTGTGTGTGTAGTATATATATGTGTAATATATTACCTACTGGCGGTCGCCAGTAGGTAGTTATAGTTAGGACCTAGTTTCCATAGGAAAAGCGTTTTTTGTTTTCCCAATAACTTTGGCGCCGTTTGACGAATCTTCGCAAAATTTTCAAAACTAGTGGGGCGCTCTGGTCAGCTCCTGTCTTGCAAGTTTCGGGGTGATTCGTCAAGCGGGGGCCGAGAAAAAAGGGGGGGTCCCAAAACGCGTTTTCCCCATGTAATTTTTATAGGAAACTTTAGACAAAGCTACAGCCCGAACTGCTGAACGGAATTACACCAAATTTGGCAAAAAGGTAGCCCTTGGTTCAGAAAGAGCCCTTTTTAGGTCTCGCCTACGCAGCGCGCATGCGCTGCATAGGAGACCTTTAGCCGTCGTTCAGCTCTTTTTCGAAGCACATACTCGTGCTTGTGGCGGCATACACCTTGCGGGAGCGCGCAGGAGCGCGCCACAAGCATGAGTGTGTGCTTCGAAAAAGAGCAGACTGCTCTCCCAAGCGCGCGAGCCTCGCTCCGCCTCTCCGTCTTGCTTGCGCTTCTTATTGTTGGGCTTCTTTGGTAGGATTCGCGCATGTTTGGGCGTCTTTCGAAGGCTAATCCTGCTTGTTTTTCATGAATCTCGCCTTCCATCAGCATATCCGAATTCCGGGATCAGTGACTCAGCCCGCCGTCTCTTCTGCCAGAAAGAGAGCGCACAGTCCCCTCAAAGTATCCCCACTGAACATGGAGACTGTTCTGCGCCGCTCCGCTGTTCCCACCACCTGGTGTCCACATTTCCTTTCTGCAGACTTTTCATTCTTCGGGTCCTCACTCTCGGCTAATACAGTCCAACTTTCACAAACCGCTTTTTCAGCAGCTGTGAAATCTGCCCTCTGCGTGTTTCCTTTTACATGCAATTTTATAATGACTTAAATGATCTCACTCCAGACTGCTGTTCACCCCTCTCTGTGCGCCTAATCCCATCCCACCGCTTCAGAGCAGAGAGAGCCCTGCCAGACATGGACTCTGGACACAATTACCAGGGAGAGGGTAATCGCGCACCTCTTAACTACATCGTCGTCATTCAGTTCCTCTCTCTCCTCTTATGAAAATGAAGCCTTCAGAACTTCAACCCGAACAGTATAAAAAACCTCAAACTAAAGTTAATCTATCATCCTGCTACAAAGGAGATAAATCATTCAATGTTTTAAAACAGAAAACAATTCAAAACACACAAACGCAATATCGCGGTTTAAAAAGCAAATGCTTTCTTTGGAAATAAAAGGAGTTTTTAATACCTTTATTATGTAAAGCGTCGCAATACTTTTTTTTATCGCCCGCAACTTGTTTTTCGCTTCACCCTTGCCTGTCTCATTAAACTCGTGCTTCAATCCACAAATATCAATTCAGTGACACGTACACCCAGGGCTTTAGCAATATAAATCGGACACTTAAACGGGTGTCTTTCAGGCCCTGTATTCATGTCCTTAACTTTTCATTCAAAAACACTCATCTAATTGTGAACGATGGGTGTAAAAACGTTAAGGTGATCTATGTTGTTGCTGCTTATATTTCACAAGCTTTGCTTAATCTTGCATTCCCTACGAGTGTTTGATTTTTCCCGGATGTTGTATTACTTTTTTTTTTCAGGCAGCACATTACTCTTGCCTAGTGCATAATTTGAATTCAGTCATAGCCAGGTGTTCATAACTGGCACAAATGAGCTTTGGAAGTCAGTGCCTGTAGGTCAAAAAGGTGTTCAGAATACGTAGCCTTTTAATCCTTGGCCTCTCAGCAAATAGCACAGAGCAGTGATCACTTGTGCCAGATGCAGTTGGGATTCTGTGCAAATACGTGGGCAGAGTGGTGCTCGATTTTAGTGTATATGTTTAAGCCACGCTCCTTTCAGGGACTCCCCACTTTTTCAGCCCACTTAAAGCCCTGTGTACACCATATTACACAACGTGAGATACGCGTAAAGTGCATGTCCATCTCGCAGGTACCGTAACAATTGTTAATGAGCCTATCACAACAGGGTGGAAAAAAAAATCCGCCCACCTATCTATTAACCCGTTCAGCCACCTGTCCACCCACCCACCCATTCAACAGTCAATTCAGCCATCTATTATGTGTCTGCTTATCCATCCATTCATTATTTCATCCATCCTTACATCCATAGGTTTATTTATGTAGCCACCATTTACTATTTTCATCAATTTTTCCAGCCAGCCAACCTACTACTCTGCAGTGCAATCCTACAAAGTGTAATATTTGTTTATGGTAAGGTCGCGCTTAGGCGTTTCAATAATATATAGTTTTACGTCCGCTATACCAGCTATTTAAAGTTTACAAATATTTGCATACGTTTTCTCCTGTTTTAAACTTATCATTGCAAAACGTGCAAAAAGCCCTGCAAATATGACGTAATACAAGCAAACAAAACTTGAATGCTTGGGAAGTAGCGTTGTGTCTCTGTGTGAAGCTTCGCATCCCTACATTTAGAGCACTTCACTCACTCTCTGACAAAAGAACATTCACAGATACTGGTCACAACAAAGATACCATTCTGTAGGACTATATAAATTATCTTTTTGTTCGAAAATAGCTGTCTCCTAGATTAACACATTTACAGACTAAATCTATCAATGTTTAAAAAAAAAAAAAAATTAGAAACATAAACGCAACGTTGCCGTTTAGCAAGCAAATACTTTGTTTGGAAATAAAAGAAATTAAAATCCCCTTATGTTGCACGTCGGAATACTGTTTTTCTCACCTTCGACTTGTTTTTAGCGTCACTCTTGCCTGTTTTTAGCCAAAAAAAGGACTTTATTGGCTTATTTGTCTTGACGTTTTGTTACCTGCTTCACTAGGCTTTGAAGTCAGCAAGTGAAGTAAACGCACTTCCCTCAGTGCAACACGTGGTTTTAACACACAGTTCAGTGAAATCCATGTAAAACAAGCATTGGCATAGCCAATAGGTCTCGCCTTTGGGACCTTATAAGTATTTAGTTATGCAGCACAATATCCTTGGTGCAACAACATCAAGTGTTGCATGGCTAAACGCTTATACGGTCCCAAAGGCGAGACCTATTGGCTCTGCCAATGCTTGTTGTTAAATGGTATAAATCCGTTCAGTAGTTCCTGAGAAATTAGAAAAAGAAAAAGTTTCGATATCTGGGGCAGCGGTGGGTTCGCGAACACTCCCGGGCACGAGCTTCACTCTGATTGGCTGCCAACACTCCAAACCAGGAAGTGTTGGCAGCCATCTTGTGACTCGGTAGAACCGAGTCACAAGAAAACAGTAAAACAAAGGTTAAAAAACAAGAAAAGGGGGCAGGGTAGAAACACCCTGAGCCCCTAGGCCTGCTCAGGGGGTCCCACAAGGACCCCCAGGGCCCAAAAAAGAATTTTCTTTTTTTTTTTTTAAACGGCAGAATTCGCACTGGGTGCGCGAAACCGGCCGATAAAATAAAAAAGAAAAACGAAGCGCGGGCTTCGCGCTTTGTTATTATTGAGCCCCCGGGTGAGCCAGGTCCCGGGGGCATGCGCAAAAGTAATAGCGGGGGCCCGCGGGGGCCCCCGCAGCCCTGGGGACCGCCACCTCCCCGGGGCTTTATTTATGATTTGCGGGGGGGGCACGCAGTCCTCCCCCCCCCTCGCAGCCCCGGGGACCACCACCTCCCCGGGGCTCTCCTTTAAAAAAACAAAACAAACCTGTGTGGGGGGAGCTCAAGCCCCCACACGCCCCGGGGACCACCACCTCCCCGGGGCTTTATTTGTTTTGCGGGGGCACGCAGCCCCCTCACAGCCACGGGGACCACCACCTCCCCGGGGCTGTCATTTAAAAAAAAAAAAAGAACCTGTGTGGGGGGGCTCGAGCCCCCCCACACGCCCCGGGGACCACCACCTCCCCGGGGCTTTGCACACATTGGGAGGGGGGCCACGCGGCCCCCCTCCTGGAGCCCTTCATGGCCCTGGGGACCGCCACCCCCCAAGGGCCGGCTCCTGCACTGTCCCGGGGTGCCCACCCCCGGGACATTGCTGTTTGCTATGGCAGGGTGGGAGCACGGCTCCCACCCTGCCATAGCAAACCCTGCTTTGCTTCATTGAAGCGAGAGCAGGAAAACCTGCTCTCGCTTCAATGAAGCAAAGCAGGATTGCTTTTCCACAAGGGGAGCTGCATGTCAGCAGCTCCCCTTGTGGAAAAGCAATGCCGGCTCCCGCAGGAGGCGGGGAGCCGGCGGGACCGTGGGGGCATTGGGGCTCCCCCCACGGTCCCCAACGGAGAGGCCAGGCCCCGGGGGATGGGGTCCCCGGGGCCATAATTGACCTGAGGGGGGGGCCATGCGGCCTCCTCCCAAAAATAAAAAGGATGGCCAGGCCCCGGGGGATGGGGTCCCCGGGGCCATAAGTGGCCTTTGGAGGGGGGCCACGCGGTCCCCCTCCGCATAATAAAAAAAAAAAAAAACAAGGCTGCCAGGCCCTGGGGGATGGGGTCCCCGGGGCCAAAAGTGGCCCAGGGAAGGGAGGCCACGCAGCCCCCCTCCCAATTCTTTTTTTAAAAATAAGGAACCGGCAAATCGCCGGAGGCCCCGCCCCCTCCCTGCACCACTGTGCAAACGTGCCACGGGGCGCGTTTTAAGGTGGGGAATTAGTTCCCCTTGAATCCTGAGAGTCCTTGGGGGCTATCTAGCCCACCAGGTACCTCCAGTAAGTGCCACACGGCTGCGTTGCAGAGAGGTGGTCTGAGGCCACGCCCCTTTTTACACCTCTCTGCAACGCAGCTGTGTGGCGCTTACTGGAGGTACCTGGTGGGCTAGTTGGCCCCCAGGGACCCTCAGGATTCAAGGGGACTCAATCCCCCAACTTAAAACGCGCCACAGGGCACCTTTGCACACTTGTCACAGAGGTACATTGCAGAGAGGTGTTCCGAGGCCATGCCCCTTTTTACACCACTATGCAAACGCGGCTTCTGGTGCACTGCTGGTGGGGCGATGAGGTCCTCTTGAGTCCTGAGGACCTCAGGACACAAGTGGACTTCATCATCCGGGCAGCAGTGCGCCAGAAGCGCGTTTGCAGCGTGGTGTAAAAAGGGGCGTGGCCTAGGAATACCTCTCTGCAACGCAGTTCTGTGGCGCTTACTGGAGGTACCTGGTGGGCTACTTGGCCACCAGGGACCTTTAGGATTCAAGGGGATTTAATAGGGATGTTATAGTTAGAAATTAACTAAAAAAAACATAGGATTGAGGCACATTATAATTAGAAATTTTCGTTTAAAAAAACCATTGAAATTCACTGAAAAAGCCATAGGTTTCAGGGACGTTATAGTTAGAAATTAGCATTTAAAAAACCATTGAAATTCACTGAAAAAACCATAGGTTTCAGGCACGTTATAGTTAGAAATTAGCATTTAAAAAACCTTAGAAATTCACTGAAAAAACCATAGGTTTCAGGGACGTTATAGTTAGTTGGACATTTCACTCTTACAAAACCATAGAAATTCCGCCGTTATAGTTAGTTCAGCTAACTATAACTCGCGCCCCCGCAATGCACTGCTGATGACGACACATATTACATCATTCATGACATGGTCAGTGACATCACTGATGACATCACTGATGACATCTCAAATGACATTACAAATGACATCACTGATGACATCATCCACGTGAAAATCTGATGCACCTCCTCACACTCTAATATAACCTTTGATACACCCACTGTAAAATACAGACTACCATTTTCGAAACCATCGACACACCAATACTAGTTACTACATACGCACTCACTGATTCCTAGGTCTAAACACACATCCACTCATTCACCCATACAATCACTCATACATACAATCACTCATCAATACAACTCTATCATATGCACTCATACACCTATACATACACACACACCGCCAATCATCCATGGAGTTACTCACACACCTAGTCAGTCATGCAAAGAATCAATCACACTCCCATTTACTCACCTATACAGTTATACACACACCACCTCACTTATTCATACAGATACTAACGCATACTTACTCTCTTATACAATCACTGATACAAGTACACACTCATCCATACAGCCACTCTCACAATCACTGACTCTCACGTATAGTCATTTATATACTCCAACTCTCACATACACTGCCTTTTACATATGTAGTTACTTGGACATGTACCACTGAGACATCCATTCACTCACCAACACACCCATACACACTCACCCACACAGCTGTTTCCACATGCACTCTTGAACCCATACACCCAGTGAATCAACCACTCACACATCTATGCGCAGAGTCACACACCTCCCACCCACCCACACACTCAGTCTCCCATACAAATACTCAGGCAACCAATGAATAACCCATATAGACACTCATGTAGCTACTGACCAACCCATGCAGCAGCTTACACAACAACAGACAGACTGATACAGACATTCACACAGTTTAGTCACTAACCCATGCATTCAGTAAGACACATTTAATCACTCACTTATACAGTCAGTCACACACCTACTAAATCCTCCATCCAGACACTTATACACCCACTCATTCTTCAATACACCTTGGCATATATATAAAACATATTTAAACTTTACAGAAACACACAATCACTGGATGATGTCATCAGTGATGTCATTTGAGATGTCATCAGTGATGTCATCAGTGATGTCACTGACAATGTCATGAATGATGTAATATGTGACATCATCAGCAGTGCATTGCGGGACGCGAGTTATAGTTAGCTGAACTAACTATAACGGCGGAATTTCTATGGTTTTGTAAGAGTGAAATGTCCAACTAACTATAATGTCCCTGGAACCTATGGTTTTTTGCAGTGAATTTCTAAGGTTTTTTAAATGCTAATTTCTAACTATAACGTGCCTGAAACCTATGGTTTTTTCAGTGAATATATATATATATATATATATATATATATATATATATATGTGTGCTTTTTGTTTGAAACACATTTTTTTCACTCCTTGAAAGAAATGTTCACGTTTCAAAGAAGAAAAACACAATCTTGGCCTTGAATGGGTGCAGCCTCAGGAATCCTACAGTGACCTTTTCATATGCCCGTTGTCAGCTGGGAGTTGATCGTCCAGACATTCTTTTCATTGCTTTCTTCTGCTTCTATTGATATGTTCATTGTAAGAACAAAATCTCGTGTCCCTCGAGGCAAAAAGCAAGAGTGGAGCAATCGGCACTGATAAAGCGTGCCTCAAAGTGTCACACGTGAAGCATTCACACGTCACACGCTGTAAACATAGGAATGTCACAACACATCTGGAAAACCTGCCAGCTGTGTACTGAAGTAGGTGCCGAGTAGTAGAAACTCCGCTTCCATTACCTGGATGTCTGTTCAGAGCGATGCATTGGAGAAGTAGCGAGTCTTTGTTTATGGGGAGGAAAATGCGGGCAATTCAAGAATGTTCCATTAAGACGAGCAGGTTCTAGCGCCTGCTGCGGCCGAGAGAAGACCCAAAAGAGATTTCAGATATCTTTATTCACAGCTAGCTGCATCCACAGCAAGCAAGCGTACTATGTGTACATTACAGCAACATAGTTACAGTCAATACATGGTTAAATATGTCACTCAGGACTAAAACACATTACTATGCCACGAAAGGCGTCGGAGCGCCTCATATTTGCATAGATTAAAAATACAATGTATACAGAGGAAAAATATCCATTATTAGTATGAGGGTACACAGTGAGCTTATATAGTCAGTATAGTATGAGGGCACACAGTGAGCTTATACAGTCAGTATAGTATGAGGGTACACAGTGAGCTTAGTCAGTATAGTATGAGGGTACGCAGTGAGCTTATATAGTCAGTATAGTATGAGGGTACACAGTGAGCTTATATAGTCAGTATAGTATGAGGGTACACAGTGAGCTTATATAGTCAGTATAGTATGAGGGTACACAGTGAGCTTATATAGTCAGTATAGTATGAGGGTACACAGTGAGCTTATATAGTCAGTATAGTATGAGGGTACACAGTGAGCTTATATAGTCAGTATAGTATGAGGGTACACAGTGAGCTTATATAGTCAGTATAGTATGAGGGCACACAGTGAGCTTATATTGTCAGTATAGTATGAGGGTACACAGTGAGCTTATATAGTCAGTATAGTATGAGGGTACACAGTGAGCTTAGTCAGTATAGTATGAGGGTACACAGTGAGCTTACATAGTCAGTATAGTATGAGGGTACACAGTGAGCTTATACAGTCAGTATAGTATGAGGGTACACAGTGAGCTTATACAGTCAGTATAGTATGAGGGTACACAGTGAGCTTATACAGTCAGTATAGTATGAGGGTACACAGTGAGCTTACATAGTCAGTATAGTATGAGGGTACACAGTGAGCTTACATAGTCAGTATAGTATGAGGGTATACAGTGAGCTTATATAGTCAGTATAGTATGAGGGTACACAGTGAGCTTATATAGTCAGTATAGTATGAGGGTCCACAGTGAGCTTATACAGTCAGTATAGTATGAGGGTACACAGTGAGCTTACATAGTCAGTATAGTATGAGGGTACACAGTGAGCTTATACAGTCAGTATAGTATGAGGGTACACAGTGAGCTTACACAGTCAGTATAGTATGAGGGTACACAGTGAGCTTACATAGTCAGTATAGTATGAGGGTACACAGTGGGCTTACATAGTCAGTATAGTATGAGGGTACACAGTGAGCTTACACAGTCAGTATAGTATGAGGGTACACAGTGAGCTTATATAGTCAGTATAGTATGAGGGTACACAGTGAGCTTACATAGTCAGTATAGTATGAGGGTACACAGTGAGCTTATATAGTCAGTATAGTATGAGGGTACACAGTGAGCTTAAACAGTCAGTATAGTATGAGGGTACACAGTGAGCTTATACAGTCAGTATAGTATGAGGGTACACAGTGAGCTTACATAGTCAGTATAGTATGAGGGTACACAGTGAGCTTACATAGTCAGTATAGTATGAGGGTACACAGTGAGCTTATACAGTCAGTATAGTATGAGGGTACACAGTGAGCTTATACAGTCAGTATAGTATGAGGGTACACAGTGAGCTTATACAGTCAGTATAGTATGAGGGTACACTGAGCTTACATAGTCAGTATAGTATGAGGGTACACAGTGAGCTTATACAGTCAGTATAGTATGAGTGTACACAGTGAGCTTATATAGTCAGTTTAGTATGAGGGTACACAGTGAGCTTATATAGTCAGTATAGTATGAGGGTACACAGTGAGCTTATATAGTCAGTATAGTATGAGGGTACACAGTGAGCTTACATAGTATAGTATGAGGGTACACAGTGAGCTTATACAGTCAGTATAGTATGAGGGTACACAGTGAGCTTATACAGTCAGTATAGTATGAGGGTACACAGTGAGCTTATATAGTCAGTATAGTATGAGGGTACACAGTGAGCTTACATAGTCAGTATAGTATGAGGGTACACAGTGAGCTTATATAGTCAGTATAGTATGAGGGTACACAGTGAGCTTATACAGTCAGTATAGTATGAGGGTACACAGTGAGCTTACACAGTCAGTATAGTATGAGGGTACACAGTGAGCTTACACAGTCAGTATAGTATGAGGGTACACAGTGAGCTTACACAGTCAGTATAGTATGAGGGTACACAGTGAGCTTACACAGTCAGTATAGTATGAGGGTACACAGTGAGCTTACATAGTCAGTATAGTATGAGGGTACACAGTGAGCTTACATAGTCAGTATAGTATGAGGGTACACAGTGAGCTTATACAGTCAGTATAGTATGAGGGTACACAGTGAGCTTATACAGTCAGTATAGTATGAGGGTACACAGTGAGCTTATACAGTCAGTATAGTATGAGGGTACACAGTGAGCTTACACAGTCAGTATAGTATGAGGGTACCCAGTGAGCTTACACAGTCAGTATAGTATGAGGGTACACAGTGAGTTTACACAGTCAGTATAGTATGAGGGTACACAGTGAGCTTACACAGTCAGTATAGTATGAGGGTACACAGTGAGCTTACACAGTCAGTATAGTATGAGGGTACACAGTGAGCTTACACAGTCAGTATTGTATGAGGGTACACAGTGAGCTTACACAGTCAGTATAGTATGAGGGTACACAGTGAGCTTACACAGTATAGTATGAGGGTACACAGTGAGCTTGTACAGTCAGTATAGTATGAGGGTACACAGTGAGCTTATACAGTCAGTATAGTATGAGGGTACACAGTGAGCTTATACAGTCAGTATAGTATGAGGGTACACAGTGAGCTTATACAGTCAGTATAGTATGAGGGTACACAGTGAGCTTACACAGTCAGTATAGTATGAGGGTACACAGTGAGCTTATACAGTCCGTATAGTATGAGGGTACACAGTGAGCTTATACAGTCAGTATAGTATGAGGGTACACAGTGAGCTTACACAGTCAGTATAGTATGAGGGTACACAGTGAGCTTACACAGTCAGTATAGTATGAGGGCACACAGTGAGCTTACACAGTCAGTATAGTATGAGGGCACACAGTGAGCTTACACAGTCAGTATAGTATGACGGTACACAGTGAGCTTACACAGTCAGTATAGTATGAGGGTACACAGTGAGCTTATACAGTCAGTATAGTATGAGGGTACACAGTGAGCTTATACAGTCAGTATAGTATGACAAATCGGCAAAAGGTCGATTGTATTTTTTCCTCCTTTAGTCCTCAGCAATCAGAGGCTAATGAGGCTTTAGACGAGGCGAAGTCCAATGCAAGCAAAGCTATATCTACTCTAGCTGAGTTTACACCACTAGAAACTCAAGAGGTTATTAAGCTCTTGATGGCGAGTAGATCTGGATCTCCCTTGGACCCTTGTCCAGTTTCGGTGATTAAACTCTTTCCTAAGATCATTGGCCCGGTTCTGACCTCTATGATTAACTCTATTTTTGAGTCAGGCCACTTTCCCATAATGTGGAAACAAGCCTCCATTCTTCCTCTTATAAAAAAGCCTAAACTGGACCCTAATGACATGAACAGCTACAGACCTATTTCATGTCTCACACTGTCAGCTAAAATTATTGAAAAGGCCATGAACACCCAGCTTAGCACGTTTTTTCGCACTAACTGTTCATTGGATCCTACACAGTTTGGCTTTCGTGCTGAACATAGCACAGAGCTAGCCTTGATTAAAGCAACGGAGGAAATAAGAGAGGCCTTGGACCAAGGAGGTGCTGCGATTCTGATCATGTTGGACCTTTCGGCAGCCTTCGATACGGTCCATCATGAAGTATTGATGGACCGGTTATCTACAGCAGGGGTTCAGGGCAGGGCCTGGAACATTTTACAATCATTTCTGTCAGATAGAACCCAAACGGTGGACATAGGCAAGAATAAGTCCAAGCCGTTTTCCTTTCCGTGCGGGGTGCCACAGGGTTCATCTCTTAGTCCCACACTTTTTAATATATATGTGGCCCCATTGGCGGCCCTGATTGGATCCTTTGGGTTTCAGGTGACGTCTTATGCAGACGACACTCAAATTGTGTTGTCCCTTCAGCCGGGCAAAGAAGCTGAGACTAGCCTGAGATGTCATGATTGTATGAAATCTGTTGCAGGCTGGATGGCATCTAATTGCCTAAAGCTCAATGCCGGCAAAACGGAGGTTTTGCTATTTGGGAATAAGGCTAACCTCTGGTCACCTGATTGGTGGCCAGAGGAAATGGGCACACCTCCAGCGCCTTCCGCGAAAGTAAAGAACCTGGGTGTGGTGATGGATGACAAACTCACCTTTGGTGATCATGTTAGCGGGGTGGTATCCACCAGTTTCTTTCTTCTCAGAAAGCTGAGAAAAATAAAAATATTTCTGTTTAAAGATACCTTTAGGACAGCAGTCACGGCGCTCGTCTTGTCACGACTGGACTATTGCAACGGTCTGTATCTGAGTTTACAAAAGAAACTTTTAACAGACTCCAGATTGTGCAAAATGCGGCAGCAAGACTGCTCATGGGCATTCCTAGGTTTGTCTCAGTGGGAAAGGGTCTTCGAGATCTCCACTGGCTTCCAGTGAAACAACGGACACGGTTTAAAGCACTGTGTATGGTTTTCAAAGCCTTGATGGGCAGTGGCCCAGTCTACCTGAGAAATCGACTACTCTGGTATGTTCCTGGAAGATTGCTACGTTCCTCGGAAGCAAAGCTAGTGACTATTCCCCGAGTTAAGAAAGCCAGTTGGGGTGGCAGGAGTTTCGTTTACTGTGCCGCCAGGGCTTGGAATGATCTTCCTGTGCATCTAAGAAAGGCCAAGGATCTCCTTTCCTTCAGGAAGGAGTTGAAAACCTGGCTTTTCTCTGTATAATTTCTCCGCCTAGGTCACCCACCAGGTAGTGCTTAGCGCCAGAACGCCTTTGGGCAGCAGCTGCGCTTTACAAGTTTCATTAACGTAACATAACATGAGGGTACACAGTGAGCTTATACAGTCAGTATAGTATGAGGGTACACAGTGAGCTTATACAGTCAGTATAGTATGAGGGTACACAGTGAGCTTATACAGTCAGTATAGTATGAGGGTACACAGTGAGCTTACATAGTCAGTATAGTATGAGGGTACACTGTGTACCTCATACTATACTGACTATGTAAGCTCACTGTGTACCCTCATACTATACTGACTGTATAAGCTCACTGTGTACCCTCATACTATACTGACTATATAAGCTCACTGTGAGCTTATACAGTCAGTATAGTATGAGGGTACACAGTGAGCTTACATAGTCAGTATAGTATGAGGGTACACAGTGAGCTTACATAGTCAGTATAGTATGAGGGTACACAGTGAGCTTACACAGTCAGTATAGTATGAGGGTAGACAGTGAGCTTACACAGTCAGTATAGTATGAGGGTACACAGTGAGCTTACATAGTATAGTATGAGGGTAGACAGTGAGCTTACACAGTCAGAATAGTATGAGGGTAGACAGTGAGCTTACACAGTCAGAATAGTATGAGGGTACACAGTGAGCTTACATAGTCAGTATAGTATGAGGGTACACAGTGAGCTTACACAGTCAGTATAGTATGAGGGTACACAGTGAGCTTATACAGTCAGTATAGTATGAGGGTACACAGTGAGCTTACATAGTATAGTATGAGGGTACACAGTGAGCTTACATAGTCAGTATAGTATGAGGGTACACAGTGAGCTTACACAGTCAGTATAGTATGAGGGTACACAGTGAGCTTACACAGTCAGTATAGTATGAGGGTACACAGTGAGCTTATATAGTCAGTATAGTATGAGGGTACACAGTGAGCTTACACAGTCAGTATAGTATGAGGGCACACAGTGAGCTTACACAGTCAGTATAGTATGAGGGCACACAGTGAGCTTACACAGTCAGTATAGTATGAGGGCACACAGTGAGCTTACACAGTCAGTATAGTATGAGGGCACACAGTGAGCTTACACAGTCAGTATAGTATGAGGGTACACAGTGAGCTGAGCTTACACAGTCAGTATAGTATGAGGGTACACAGTGAGCTTACACAGTCAGTATAGTATGAGGGCACACAGTGAGCTTACACAGTCAGTATAGTATGAGGGCACACAGTGAGCTTACACAGTCAGTATAGTATGAGGGTACACAGTGAGCTTACACAGTCAGTATAGTATGACGGTACACAGTGAGCTTACACAGTCAGTATAGTATGAGGGTACACAGTGAGCTTACACAGTCAGTATAGTATGAGGGTACACAGTGAGCTTACACAGTCAGTATAGTATGAGGGTACACAGTGAGCTGAGCTTACATAGTCAGTATAGTATGAGGGTACAGAGTGAGCTTACATAGTCAGTACATTAACAGATTAAATAAACTAAAAGGGCGAGTGATGCATAATAGGTCTCTTCTTTAAAAAGCAGGTCCTAGAGTTCGCTGTAATTAGATTTAAAAAAAGGATAAAACAAATTATCTGAGAAACTTGCATCTCTGTAAAGCAGGGCCAAATTCAGGATAAACGGTGGAATTAGTTTTCGGGTTAAGTTGGAGTCTAGGAAGTAAACACAATATCCCCTAGAACTTCACTCTCATGTTACTTCACTGATCCTCACATAAAACGCAGTTTTCCATTTGGCATTCGCAGTAATCCGACATCACAGCAGATCGAACTGACCTTATGGCCAGTTGGTGATGCCTCTGCTGGTTGTATTCATGTAAAAGAGGGTTCGTAGGGGATTCCTGGGGTAAATCTCACCTCTAGTATTTATTGCAAACTGCAGCTGTGGCTGTTGTGACCGCATCACAGTTGGCCCATCTAGAAGTTGTTTGGTTGATTCTCTCGACTTGGGCTTTTTATTGATAAACCTGCCCCCTTGTGCTGTGAACACTTTCTTCTTCAGTCTGCATTACACCCACCACTGACACCCTTGAACTGCGGGCCACCATCCACCAGCAGGCTGTGGGACTATAGTGTCTTGAAAGTTGATGACATTCTTTCATTGCGACAGCATGTAGAGGGTAGCGGAGTCCGAAGGGCATTGGGTAAAGCAAGCCGAGGTGGCCAGTTCCTAGCCCCCGGCTGACGCGGTATCTTGACAATATGGTAGCTGGTCCTGGCATGGTGTGATAAGTGAACCACATGTAGATGTGAGTAATCCTGCAGAGCGGGACCTTCTCTCTTGCTCCAAGCTCTGTCGATCGAATCGAGCTTAACCCTCAAGGTCCTTCCACTGCAAATCGGCCTCTCAAGTGCTGTCTGGATATAACATTTTGGGACCATGAACCTTTCAATTATGGCTATTCTGGCTGCAGAGAAGAGAAGGCGTTTGATTAATTTTTGTGTCTCACTTATTTATTTTTTTATGTTTCCAAAACCTTTATTGAATTTTGCAAGAAATAAATTCAAAACAAGTACAAAATATATGAAGACCTTTCTCCCCCTGAATGGAGATAGGAAGAAGACATTGTGCCAGATGTGAACATGTACAGTTAGAGCAAACTGTACCCTCCGGAGTAGCCGCAAAGCATCAATGTACCATCAAAGTAATTCAAATAAATAATTAAATGATAGACTAAATAAAACCAAAGTAAAAAGAGAATAAGTGCAAGGGGCTGGAGGAAGGCGTGTTAGAGGTAAGAGCAACGCCACAGGTAGCTTCGTTACCAGGCTCCAAAACCCGGAGTCATCTGGGAAAACGGAGGAGGTCATGGGACCTCAAAATGTGACTTGTCCTATACTCACCTTGGGGTGGTGGTGGGGGGGGGGTTCTCGGGGGTTTAGTGTTGGCCATGAAATTATCCAGTGTGGACCACACCGACATTGGGTTTGCTTTCCAGGGAGACATAGAGATATATTGTCGGCACCCCTGACAAACGAGATCCAATTCTTCCAAATCGCCGATTTGAGGTTAGTGGTATCTTTCCAGTTACTAAGAACAAGTTTACATGCCGGAGTAAGTAAAAGGTCTAACAAGTATCCGTCCCCCCTCTCGGGTTATGCAAGTATCACGGGGACCCATTACTAGGTACAAAAACTCTTTATGTGGGTGAATCTGGTAGGATTCTGCTGAACTCCAATACATCCTTCTACAAGTTTCTAAGAGACGGGCAGTAAAAAAGCATGTGCGGTGCACCCCCCACATCATGTTGTCGTGTTGATTTCTTCTTCAATTGTTTTGCTGTTTAAATGCTTTACACTTGTTCCTTTGTGTAAGTCCTGCTCCGAGCCATGGCTAGTCAGGGTTGAGCTGAGGGTTAAAGAAACGAAACCTAAGGGTCCTAAAGGGTGGTAAATGCATTACACGATGAGGTCGCACAACCACACCATTTAATACACCCCACTTCCTCACAGTCCTACAACCAGCAGGTTACTGTCTGCAGCCCTGGCATTTAAATCAGCTAAGAGTACTTTTGGATAACATTTTGGTTCAACATCAGGAAGGGTGCTTAGCCTACAGCTAACTGTTGAGCTAAAGGGCTCTTCTCACATGAGGAGTGCAGGACGGAGACAGGGTGATTTAAAATGCAGCATGAGAAAAGTGATGATAAATAATTGCACTTCGAGGCTGAGCATTGCTTGAATAGGGCAGATGGGAGGTCATGTGGACCAGGTACCACATACTCCTGCTTGGAGGACTTGATGGTCTTAGCAAGGTTGTCAGAGATGACCGGATCATTGACTGCAGATTCGTCATTGGTTGGAATACACAATGGACTCACTGCAGCATCTACTTAAAGCATGGCATTATAACTCTCCCAAAGAGCCAGAAACACTGTGCTAAGGCTGCTGGGATCTCTCTGGGCTGTTAATGCATCAATAAACTCCCAGGACCTTCCAGAGTCTTTCAGCGTAGAGATGTTATGTATGTTCACCCATCAGGAATCGTGTGTTTGTCTGGCTGCCCATATTGTGGTTTCGTATTCTTTTCTTGGCATCTTGATTCTCTTGGTAGCAAATTGTTTGAGGGAACATAGTGCCCTCTTTAAAGCTGTCTTATATGCTGAGGAGGTTTAGAATACCAGATTGCTTGTGAATGTGCAGGGAGGGCACCATAATTAGAATGACTCCTTGTTCATGTAGGACATAAAGATGTCACAAAAGAGGCTTGTAAGGATGACCAGGCGTTGAGTGGTGGTGACCCAGTTAGTTTAAAAGTAGTGCCCTACGTCAGAAGGTCCGAATTCCATGTCCAGTACCACTGGCTATGATGCAGCGACCTATGCCTCGCTTGTGCTGCAGACAACGTAACTCTGCACCTGAATGTGTGCCCAGAGTCCTTTTCAAAGCAGCTGAAAGTGACCGCTCTCAAATCTGTGAACGATGATAAAATCGATGTTGGAAAACAATGTCACCGATGTAGTCGAACTCTTCCTTACATGAGTTTTTTTATTGGAATGCGATTAGGAGATCGTCGTTCACAGCTCTCACACTTGGGTTATTTTTGGAATTACCAGGTCTATACCTTTCCGATTATTCTGCATCTGCCGCGCGCGGCCTGTTGGAATGGTCAGATATAACTTTGGACACAAAACCAATTATCATCCAGATTGGAAGAGTCCAATTTAGAATCCCCTGTAAAGATAGGTCAAGTCCTGTAGTATCTGACATAGGATTGACAAATGATTTTAGGTGGCACTAGTTGTAGCCTTGGCAGCACGGAGAGCCATCAGGACAGCTAGAGATGGTATATGCAACCAACCTAGACTTCTCTCCCCAAAAATAGTTGGCATGTGTGAAAACCAGTTGTTTGGGAACAAAGAAAGTTAGGTTAATTGGAGCTGTTTGCATTGTGGGAGAAGGTGTGAAAGATATTTTCTCATGTAACTTTTTTACTCCAGATCGCTGGGACCCTCTTACCCAAGGGTACCAGTGACATGATCGTGTTCTTGTAACTTTCAACTATTCTGATCCATCCATTTTCCTTAATGTTGCAGGGGTGGAGCTGAGCTCTTGTTTGATGGAATCAAGAAACACCATGTGACCCTGCCAAGCCAATCCAAACCCTGTAAGTACTCTGCTGCTAACTCGATGTATGGTGGAGCTGTGCTCGACACGCACAGATGTTAGGGACATGACTCCATTTATTTCCAGTTTTGTGGGTGAGGCCAATTATGGTAGCGATAGTGGATCTGAAATAGGTATTCTGAGCTTCCTGCTCACTGAGGTCTTTTGAAGTGTTGAGACCCTCCAGTTGGTGGACATTGATTAAATACATCTTACTCACACAGAGCTTTGCACCACTCTCTAACTTCACCCTCGGAAAGTCTCCTAGTGAGGCCGTGCACTGCTGCTATGCAATTGGCTAACTTTGGGATTATAAACCATATGCCTACAGGAGACACATCTCTCTTCATTGCATGAGCTGAGCAGTGCTCTTACTCAGTGGCTGGCTTCATCACAGCACCACCCTACAAAGACTTTGGTAGTGTGGCTATTGTCCGAGCCTCGTCCTAAAGAGGCTTGGCATCACCCTTCAAACCCTTTGGCTGCAGTTCAGTATTACCCTTCTTAAGACTTTGACTGCACTATCCCTTGAAGGGTTTGGGCATGTATAAGTAATCTAGATTTAACAGCTGGTGTAGTGTAGCTCCTATTTCCCTAATAGGCTCTGCGCATTGGAATAATATATCCTATAGGTTTGACGTAGGACTGAGGTCAGTATGTCCCTATCGAGTATATTAAACTTAATTACTTGTGCCAGCTAGCTCAGAGGCCACTAGAAACTCCTTGACAACAAGAAGGGAGTAGTTTCTGGCAGCTGCAAAACATGACCACTGTGTTTCCCTTTAGAATCAGAACGTGTCCCAGAGTCGTGGAAACAATAGATAACTATTTCACTCAGCTCAGTCGTGCATGCTTAGTTTTCTCCAAGTTACACAGAAAGGAATAGACGGGCGTTTTCAATAAAAGATTTATTGAACAGTCTTGTTTCTGGTGTAAGTAAAATGTGCTGTTACGATCACAAGACAGTATGCGAGATAAATAATGTACAGTGTGAGCAGTAGAAATAAATAATACTGCGATAGCATTATCTTTTAGTATAGATGCTGTTACATAAATAACACAGACTAAAAATGCGAGTACTCATACGATGCGTTGCTAAGCTAGTTCTACCCCAATGTGCCTAACCTGCTTAGGTGTAGGGAGAGGTATGAAGTAGGTGAAGTATTCCTTACTATGGTATACTAAGAGTATGTTAAGCCTAGTATGCCAAGAGTCCCTCTAGGTTCTAGTCTGCTCCATACCTGAAGAATGAGAGAGGTAGGAATCTCTTTGCCAGACTCGAACTCCAACACCCCGCAAGGGAAGTCAGATCACTGGAAGCTGGATTCTCTGCGTGCAGGGATGACAGCGTCTTCTCAGTGCGTCAGGCCGGGAAACGGGCTCCTCTGAAGTCGAGGTCTCCTCTGGTTTACAAGGGCTAGGGAAGGTATATTTATACCTGAGAGTACCTAGGAATGTTTAGTATTGACGTGAGTCGGTCAGCGAAAGACGTCATGAATGAACCCCTAAGGAATAACGGTTCATACATAATATATGAGTCCTTGAAGAAATCGATAGTCCTGGACTAGGGAAACTCCCGCAGCCTAAGGGTCTGTTCTTCATGTACTCGTTGTGACGTTAGGGTGGACGGATGTCGGAGACCATGCCTGGATTTGGAGTGCACGGTTAATGCCTAAATAAGGGCTGGGATTTTATGCCTATGTAAGGGCAGGGCGAATTGTGCCTATATAAGGACATGATACTGGAAAGCCCGTTTATGGACACCCTAAGAGGAATACAACACCCACTCCACTTTCGTGTATACGATAATACTAAAATGCTAAACATTAAAATGGAGTACCGCATATTTCTAAAAAATTTCATAAAACCATTAAAAAAAGGTATTTAAAAAACCAATTAGAATGCAAAAAGGTACTGTACATTTGAAGCATTGCTTTTCATTTCAGGCATATATTTAAAATAAAATGCAATATGAATGAAAGAAGCAGTAATATTTACATGTGACAGAAAATGATCGATAAGTTGTTCAAAAATCAGTCATTTTATGTCATGAAAATTAATGAACTGTTTTAGACACACAAGATGACTAAGTGTCTGTGGAAGTACCGCCAAGTCTGTACTATAAGGCTAGTTCTACTTTAAGCAGATTGAAGTGCCATTTTCGTTCGAAAAATGGGAAAAAGTTCAATTTTGGGAGAGTTCCAAGTTGTTTTGAAAAAATGAAGGCCAAATTGTTACTGCATCTCTGGAACACTGTATGCTGAATCAGAGTCAGTTTACGGGTCTGGTGTAAACATGAGATCATCTATTTCTATAGACAAAACATCATCCACTGTAGTTGGTGTCAGTTGGAACACCTCGTGAAGCAGGTTAATCGCACAGAGATGTGAAGCATCGCTTTCAGCATTGGTCGCCGCAGCAATGTTCGCGTCCGTTGTTACCTGTGTGCCTGTAGATCTTTCTCGTACCTCAGCAGCAGCCGGAAGCGTCTGTGAGATCTCAATGAATGCTGACATCAGGATAGGAAGCCTCTGGGGACAACACATAGCATGGGCCGTTATCTGGTCCAGCAGAGTATCGACATCCGTTGGCGTATCCGATGGAAATGTTAGACAGGTGTCCAACACTCATTCTACACCGCATAGCAGGCATCGTAGAACAGGTAAGATGCAATCTTGCCAGATTGGTCTGAATGACAGGAACCAAGTTGTATTAAGGTCCCGTAGACGATTTATGCCCAAAAGCTCTACTATTCGCTCACGGCACTTTCGTTCAAGGAGAGCTTTCTCCATTTCGCTCGGAGTGATGTCTGCGAAGAGGCTGGCCATAGCGCAATAGCAGGAAGAGATATAGAATTCTGGCAACAAGTGCTAGAATTAATGGTATGCCACCAAACACCGAATGTGCAAAGTTCGGGATGATTCCGAGTATTGCCTGGAAAGGTGCTAACAGACTGGAGCAGATGCTCTTAAATACATGTATAATGCCAGTTGTATCAGACATGTTGAAGATACGTGATATCATTTCTACGAAATGTATAGGGCAGTTTGTACGTATTAAAGTCTGTATCTCAGCCGAAGTCCTTCCTATTTGTAGATCATAGGTTTCTTTGGCCGAGGTCAAAGGCACTGTTTGCTGTAAAAGCATGGCTTTCATTCTGCTCAAAGTATCAAATCTTATAAAAGAGACGTTCAGCGAAGGCCATAGAGGCGACTCCCTGACTGTGTCTATTGGGGCAAACAATACTTGCATACAGCAAGTGGCCCTGGAGTTGACCGTTACTAGATATGGGATGCCTGGCAACATTCCACAGCAACTCTGATCATTCAACATGAGGTAACTCCCATTAGAAAGTTGTCCAAACGTTGGATTAATCACAGCAGCTGGTGTACCCTGCTGATGGCAAGACAAATTTGCCACAGAACCATTACAAGCCCCGTGTAAAGAAATGTCCTGACATATAAGCGAACCGCTTAGTGCAAGTTTACAGTTTGTACCGCTCAAAAACACTTCACAATCCCCACTCCAACATCTATATGTATACGGTAAATCCCAAGATGTCTTAATGTATTCCTTACCCAACCTTTCATATTTGCCTGCTTGCATTTGTCTGAGGCAATACTGAAACTGAAAAGTAGTCACAGGTAGTGTGATTTTGCCATGAATAAGCCATTCTGTAGCTGGTTTTTCTGCCACTGTGAATAGTAACTTTTCCAGTTTTTCAATGCTTAGCACTGTATACCTTGCTCCTCTTTGTGCCAGTTCGATCTGTTTATCAGTTAGATTGTATTCTGCAAACAGAGCCGTTGTGTTGATAAAACGCCAAGGCACATAGCCCGCTCGCAAAGATTGCAGCGTCCAGCTTAATAACATAATAGAACGTAATTGAGACTGGCCTTGTTGTAACATCGCCAAATCTTGTTCTAGTATGTCGATAGCAGAGGATACAATGCCATCCAATGAATATATTCTGGAGGACAAAGTTGTTAACCCATTGTCGACCACAGAGAGTGTTTTCTCTAAATTAATACGATCAAGTTCACGTATTCGTTCTGCGGCCTCCATTTGTGATACTTTCCATGCTTCATTATAAGCAGCATAAATGCCGGCATATATGAAACGTTTTTGACGCGGTTTTCTTGGTCCAAGCAAGAATTCCCTAAGGTCTGCGTCCTTTTTAAGTAAGGTTAAGTGTTGTTTCACATCCTGTAGTGTAGACTTATGCAGCCAATCGAGGCATAATTTTCCTACACTATATGTTGTTACTACCCCCGGATGTTGTCTTTGGACGTATCTTGGGTCTGGCCTATTAATAGTAAAGCCCTGAGTTTTATTCAGGAATCTTTCTTGACAGTTATTCGTGTCTGTGGGCCAGATCAACCATTTTTTCCAATCAGGATTAGAACTGTTGATTTGTAGTATATTGTCAACTGTCACCACTGCCTGTGTATCGTTATCTCTGGCAGGTGTTGGTACAGAAGGTGTGTTCATCTCTTTGATCTTGGCTAATCCAAGACAAGATGTTTGTTGGATGGTTTCATTCAAAAACATTATTTGTTCAGGGATGATACAGGCTCTAAATAAAGCTTCTATCCCCTGCACTTGCCAATCTTTAGTACCCCAGACTGTTTTTGTGTCTATTGTGTCTTTCCAAAAGTCGAAACCCTGTCTAGACAGTTGGGCATTAAATAATGCAGAGTAAATCTGTTTTGTATTTGTTAACATCATTTTTAGTCCTGTCGTGTTTACATTTTTATAGTAAAACATTTCTGGATCAGATGTATTGTAACCTGAAAAATATGGAAATTTACTAGCAAATGTTTTTGAACTACCTTTAGGTGGTGTAGGACAATGTTCCCATTGGTTAAACATAAACACATTTCTTGGATATGCAGTTTTATGCAAATAATGATGACCGTAGTGGTTATAACAATACATTTGTTCATAGTCTGATGAACCCTCTAAATATTCATGTTTAGAAAATGCAGCAGATTTTTCTAGGTCAAACATTATATCATTGACAGTCTCAAAGTCCCAATCATCTGAATAGGTACTGGACGTAATTAGATCACTTAGTGAAATTTTAAACAAATGTGGAATGTTCAATTGTTCCGTCGGGCCGAAGACGTCAAAATCTGTTTTGTCCCACACTATACCATCTTGTGTAGGAACAGCTGTGATGTTCACTGATGACAAGTCTCTTGCTTCACGATGGGAAGATTTATGAGGTTTCAAAAGTACGTTCACGCCTATTCCTTCAGTGTTCACATGGATGTATCTGCCACTTATAAGCACGCTCACAGTTGTTACCAAAGCTAGCCAGAGCAGGAAAACAAAAAGTCCAGATATAATCCAGAGTTCAATCCATGGAGAAACCAAATAAGTCTTTTTCAGAAAGTGAAGAAAGTCTTGTACTTGCTGCTTGAATTTGAATGATGCTGGCGTCGTTTCAGGTTCGCTGGGATCTTCTGAGAACGTATCAAAGTTAATGAAGTATCCAGAAGCAGTCCTATCAATTGTTGGAATAGCATCAGGATTTGTAGAAATCACTGGAACCAGTTCATCACTTGTTACGTTGGTGTAGACAGGTGTATTTGGACGAACTGTTACTTGGTGTTCAAGAGGGATGAGTTCCATAGCGTTGTTGCTTAGTCCTCCATCAGTTACAGCTGAATTCTCGATTGTTATCAGTCTTTCAGTCTGAACCTCTTGGATAGTAGCGAGAGGAGTGCGTCTGCTACTAGGTCGGAGTCCACGAGGCCTACTATTTAGTATTGGCCACATACTGTGGTTTGATCAGGTCGATGGACACACATCTTTTCTCCTTTCTTCCAGCAAGGGGCGGCAGAAGTACTGTTCTTGTTCCTTGAACGGCTAGGACAGGTACTGGTTGTCTGTAAGAAGGTCCAAATTCCTTCTTGTCCGCAATTTTTTCTCTGACTAGATCCCCAACTTTTGGAATCCAGACAGGCCTTGCTGGGACCGCCGATTTTTCCCCAGTGGTGGTTGGCTGTAGGAGTACGTTGCTTTGTTTCGTTCTTAATTTGTTTAAGTCCTGTAAAACAGCCAAACGATCATTGATATCAAAAGGTTTATTTTCCACCACTGTGCCTACGTGTTCAAGGTCCGGTACCCACATTCTTGTCCCAAATAGGACCTCATATGGAGTGACCCCCCCCTAGAGAACTTCTTGGCAGATTATTCAAAGAGCGTTGTACCCCACTAAGGTGTTTGACCCACCCGTCACCCGAACCTAATACTCTAGCTGTTATAGACTGCTTTATGTCTCGGTTTTTCCTTTCCACAACCGAATTTCCCTCAGGATGGAATGGAGAGGAGTACCGCAATGCAACGCCCAGACTGGCTGTGAGAAGTTGGCCTGGTATATGCTGTTCACTAATTAAAGTGGACACCTTGCACCAGAACAATTCGACTCTTATGGTAGATAGGTTTAAGACAACCTTTATAGAAAGCTATCCTAGTGGTAGCTGTGGAGAGCAGCCTTCAGGCTAAGTCTTGAAGGAATGTAAAGCAGCTTGTTTTACCACACAATCTCTTGAATCACCAAATGAAAAGACACCACACTGATATATATATCAAATATATATGTATTTATTAATAAACACTCTCTACTAATCTCTAGAAGTCAGGAACATATGTACAAGTCAAATGTTATCAAAATAAGTTTAGCACAATCGAATATCACAATCTTGATTTGGCTAGACCTAGGTCTAGGGCATCTAGAATCGAGGGACCCCCAAGAACCACCCCAGGTAGTTGTAGGAGACCCACAGGGGACGGACGCGGTGTCCTGGCACCGGTGCGAGTCCTGTACGAGTCTATGCGAACAGACGCGATTGAGATTTCAATGTTAAAGGTCCCTTGCGTGTTTGAGGCGAACACACCGATCGGTCCTTGTACGAGTCGAAGGACACGATTCTAGATAGTATTACAAGGGAGATGAACGCGCTGTGTCTAACACAGACGCGAACCTTGTGCGACTCAGCGCAATGGAGATTTCAATGTTACAGGCCCCTTGTGTGTTCGAGGCGAACACCGATCGGACTCAGTACGAGTCGAAGGACCCGATTCTAGATAGTATTACAAGGGAGATGGACGCGATGTGTCTAACACAGACGCGAACCCTGTACGAGTCAGCGCAATTGTCGCACTTAGAAAATAAGAGTTTTAGGGCACTTCTAGGGTAGCCACAAGCAAGGCACTTACAGGGTAAGTAGTTCTAGGGCCCACACCCACGGGAGCACCGTAATGCTAGTGTTACCTCACCCAGGGGAGCCGGGTGCATAGGTGTCCTTTGGTGTCGGGTCGCGGCGTCGTTTTCAATGGGAGCCAGTGAAGACTTGCGGCTTGCGGCGACAGGAGAAGTGTCCGGAGGAATCCAAGACTGGATTCAGAAGATGGAAGACCTGAAAGCAGAGGGGACAGTGTTCAAAGTCACTTGGCAGTGACTCGGGGCAAGGAAGATGGATGCCCACCGTCGTCGCAAGATTCAGGTCGTTCGCGGGTGCCTTGACTCTTCGGCCACGAGGTCCAGGAGGCGTCGACGATGACCAGGAGCTGGATTCGGCGTGTCCCACGATGTCTGCAGCTTACTGCGGTGTCGGCGACTCGATTGGAGCCAACAAGCCTTGGTAACAGCAAGTCTCGGGGAAAGTGTAAAGAGGCAATGGCGCAGACCAGCAAGGTCTGTGGGACTCACCCAGCGAGGGTAAGTCAGGGCAGGCCTGGAGCAACCAGGGGAGCCCTTTGGTTTCTTTAGAAAGTCTTCTGGGGACCCACAAGCCGGCTGGCAAGGGATCGCGAAGACACCTCGGGAGGATTCGCTCAACAGGGGCCCACGGTCACTCGGGACGTGGTAGGCCTCTGATCTTCGGAGGGATTCCTGCTGGAGGCTAGGACCACACGTGGTCCAAAGCACAAGTTCGTAGAACGTTGTGAAGGGGTTGCACTCGACAATAGTGCACGGTACCCAGGGTTCGCGGTTCCTCGTCACTCTTGGGGTCCACTGGCCTCAGCTTCGCTGGGGACTCACGATGGCCTTTGAGAAGTCAGGAAATCCACTTCTTGGGCTGCAGGGACTCCGGACTCCGGCGGGAGTGGCGTAGTTTTCGACCGTCGTTTGTAGTTTTTGGTGCCTGCCAAGCAGGGGAGTCACTCCTTGACTCCAAGGGAGATTCTTCAGTCTTCCAAAGGTAGTGGAACGTCGAAGGTCCGGGATTCTTCTTGTAGAGCGTCATCCAGGGATATATAGGTTGCAATGCACAGGTTCCCCCTCTTATCCTAAAAGAAAGGGAGGGACTAGCTCTATGACCCTACCTATGGGAGGGTCAGGGGAGTGGGTGGCTACACCCACTTCCCTTTGTCCAGTTTCGCGCCAGACCAGGGGCAGGTAGCCCCTGAGCTGGTTTGAACTGGGGTATGCACAGAGGAGCCTTCTGCTCCCCCAGTGCAGGACTTCAAAGCACTCTAGGAGTGCACCCACCCAGCCCCAATACACTAAACCCTGTCTGGGAGGTGGTCACACCCCCTTGGGACAGGATATCTATTGTTGGGCTTCCTCCACTGCGAGTGTTGGTCATCAGCAGGAGGGCAGCCCAGTGTCTGTGACTGGTGGCATCCATTTTGTGATGCCAGGGCTCTGCAGGATTCTACCGCGTTTCCACAGTAGGTACATGTCTATCCCTCTAGAAGGGTGGAATGCTACCCCCGCCGCCAGGACTGGCGGGGGGGTAGTATTCCAAGATGTTTGACACCAAACACGACATGTTTTGATGCAGCCATTCCAAAGTTAGCATTTTACCGCGAGGATATAATGCACTTAAGAGTATATGGTTTAACCGCATCCACAAACCGCACCAGAGAATGGACTCTGAGAGCTGCGGAGGGGCCCTGCTCAGGCAGAGGCACCCCCTCACATGGAAACTAAGCACCCTGCCCTCAGGATCGATGGGGCCTGCTTTAGGGGTGACTGATAAGTCTCAATGTGTGTGCAGGAGAGATATAGGGGACCTATATCTCAGTGAGGGGTGCTAGCACTTCCTCACCCAGGCTGCAGTAGCAGGCCTGTGGTGCCAGATTTAGTCTGCTTCCCAGGGGTGGCATAATACATGCTTCAGCCACTGGTAGGCCTGTGAAGTACCTATGCCCTTGGTACCTAAGGTACCATATACTAGGGACTCATAAGGTACCACAGTATCCAATCACTAGTGCACCTAGAGTGCACTCCAAATCGTTTAGAGAGAACAGAGAGGCTGGGGCCCTGATTAGCAGGGACCCAGCCAGACTATAGCCAGAAACCAGTGTAAACATCAGAAAAAAAGTGGGGCAACATAAGGGGCAGATCCTACTCTCCTACACTGGCCATGGCTTCTTTGTAAGCTCGAGAGCTAAACGCAGGACCCTGGTCAGAATGTAGCGTGCCTATTGCGTATATGCCGATTAAAGACTCACAAATCTTTTATAACAGTTCGAGCGTCAGCTGAGCGCTGAGGCCATAACCATAGGAACCTAAATTCAGTATTTGTGGGAATGCCTTTGTCCAGTAGGACGCAGGTGCGTAGATAGACGAATGCTGTCTAACAATGGTGTCTGTACTGGGTTGCCGCATTCGCAGCATGGTGTCTGGTGGCTGTCTCGCTGTAATTTACAGTCTAAGCAATTGTTGATGAATATGTGTATTTCTGTATTCATCCCATTCCACCAGTACATCTCTTTTAACGTCAAAATTGTTTTAGAGATCCCTTGATGTGACAGACCCTCCCCCAAATGTGTTTCATAAATCAAGGCTGCTCTGCGTTCCATGTTTGGGATTACCCTATCCCCCACTCCAGGGATTCGCGCAAAAGGAACGTTGTTCGCATCAATTACATAAGAGTACTTGAGTGGAAACGTTTTTGGTAACGCTGCACTGCTGCCTTTGCTTGAAGCATTGACAGCCAACATTATCTCACCGTCTATTTTTGTTTTTGAACGAGTGATCGCAGCTACGGAAGCCGTCTGCACAGCCCCCTTTTGTGGCTTCATCAGCCAATGAATTCCCTGCAACGTGAACGCCATCACGTTGATGACTCAGTGTGTGGATCACGTGAGCCTTTGGTAGTTCGTTTTTCAACTGAACTACTTGTTCCCAAAGCATTTTGTGCTTTATTGTGCCACCTTTCGCATCTTTGAAACCATTTTCAAGCCAGTTTTGTATATAGTCATTATACGACTGAACACAGTAAAAGGAATCGCACACTATTAGTGTGAGGAATTCTCGATCTGTACTTTCAAGTGCCAGTTTGAATGCTTGTAGTTCAGCTCGCTGAGCTGTACAATCCCCTAGAGATTGTGTTTTAGTGACCATAGGTCTGAAGATGCCATTTCGCATGCGACCTTTAACGATTGCACACGCTGCACTGTAAGCTTTCTTACTCCCTGGTGCGGGTTGTGCGGATCCGTCAGTGTAAATTATGAATTCGTACTGATCGAGAGGCAGAATTTCAGTAGGCAGTGGACATTCATGTTCGTATTGCAGGAATGCTTGTGTTTTTAAATCTGGATCAAAAACATATTCAACATCAGTTGCAGCAAGAGAATTAACCCATTGTATCCATCTAGGATGTAATGCTTTAGCATTTGGAATGCTCGCTTTTGTAACCGCTTCTAAGGCTGGTACCGGGGTGACGACAATAATGCGTTTCCCCTGGGCTAAGGCTCTTTCTTTTGCTACAGCGGTTTGAACTGCTGTTAGGATTTTTTCAGTTGAACTGAAGCGCATTTCCGCTTGTGTGTACAAATGGGATTTGTATGCGATTGGTATTTTCTCACCCTCATTGAAGGTTAAGTAGGTGAATCCGCATTGACCCGAAATTATTCGGATCACCAAATTGCGTTGACTTACGCGTGTTTGTAAGTGATTTGTTGCTAACATGTTAGCCTGGAGTGAACGCAAGATTTCTGTGTGTTCCTGTGTCCAGTTTCTGATCGAAAAATCAGGTTTAATTAATGCGTAGAGAGGTTTAACCCTTTCTGCGTAATTTAGAATGTATGTTCTTCCAAAATTTAAGAAACCCAGGATGGATTGTAAGTTTTTTTGCGTTTTTGGAGGTTGGAGCAGCGCACACTTTTCTAAAAAGTTAGCTGCCAAGCTCTTGCCTTCACTTGAAAGCTCATATCCTAGAAATAGGACATTGAGATGGGCAATTCTGGACTTTTTAAAGTTGAATTTGTAGCCCTCAGAGGCGAAACCCAGTATAATGGTGCTCACCCTGTTCAAGTGTTTTTCCAAGTCATCGTCCGTCCGATATATGTCATCGACATAGGACAATGCCTCATTGTCATAAATTTCGAGGTCTCCTCTGGTTTACAAGGGCTAGGGAAGGTATATTTATACCTGAGAGTACCTAGGAATGTTTAGTATTGACGTGAGTCGGTCAGCGAAAGACGTCATGAATGAACCCCTAAGGAATAACGGTTCATACATAATATATGAGTCCTTGAAGAAATCGATAGTCCTGGACTAGGGAAACTCCCGCAGCCTAAGGGTCTGTTCTTCATGTACTCGTTGTGACGTTAGGGTGGACGGATGTCGGAGACCATGCCTGTATTTGGAGTGCACGGTTAATGCCTAAATAAGGGCTGGGATTTTATGCCTATGTAAGGGCAGGGCGAATTGTGCCTATATAAGGACATGATACTGGAAAGCCTGTTTATGGACACCCTAAGAGGAATACAACACTGGAAGTGTGGGGATCGCACGTCAAAGGGTTGTCTCTCAAAGGGTCTGGTTGCCTTTATTGGCTGTGTGACTATATCCTAATGAAGGTTTCACAAGCATGAGTATTTTGTTCCTTCCAGGCTTTAGCTGTTGTGGTCATCACTTAACAGATTTGGTTTGTTTTGGGAGACTTCATGTGGGTGTTTATCATGCTTGAAAGCCTTGGCTGCCACTTGAAGTCTTTAGATTTCTGTAGAAAGCGTCCCTTGGCAGTTTTGCCTTTCATGTCTTTACTTTTAGTGGTCATGTGCGATGATTGTTTCTTAGCAGCTTTGTTTGGCTGGACTATTCTGGTCACTTGGAGTCTAAGTCTTGAATAGTCTTTTTATTGCTCTTTTGTACTCTCATGGTGACATTGGATCGCCGTCCTTGGGCACCTGGACCAAGTGGACTTGGCTGCTCGGCTAAAGTTCCCACATTGCTTACAATAGCTCTGTTGCTGTGCCTTGTCTAGTTTTTTAGGTCGAGCCTAGAGTAGTGCGCATTCGCTGCTCTGCGAGACTTTATGTAAGGGGCTTCCAAAAGCTGACCACACGCTCATGCACAATGGCCTTTTCCGTGCGGTTACCCGCACGGCCGCCATCTGTTTTCAATTATCGCGCCCGGCGGCCGTGCGGGTAACCGCAAGCAATAGGCCATGGTGCATGCTCTCGCACGCGAACCGCTCGCGGGCTTCTTTTTTGTTGTTGGAACGGCACTGCTGTGCGTGTTCCGGAAACTGTTCAGAAGGTGCGGCACTTGGGGGAGTGCCGTGTCTGTTGCTAGTTTTCTGACACTGGAAGTTGCTTCCTGGCCAGCGCGGGCAGTAAGTATTAATCTCCCTGCGGGCTAGGAGAAATGCGGGGCGCTGTTTGCATCTGCGAGGTGACATGTGCTTACTTTTTATGTGCTCCGGTTGTTGGGAGATCGCACTCGTTCACTTCAGTGTTGGATTCAAGGAAGGCAGGTGGGACTCTTGCATGGTGGTTTATTTTTGGCACAGAGCTGGTATGCGGCAGAAGGATCACAGTCCGTTTTCGGCAGCGGTATATGTCTTTGCTTTATTTTTCCTTTTTGTTTGTTTGCGTTGTATTATAATCCTTTTTGTGGTCTTTCGAAAGCTACAGGTCGTTCATTGAAAAACTCTTTACTTATTTGCGCCACAGACCGATTAAAACAAAGTCGCAGCTCCGTTCGATGGAGGGACCCGACTTAAAAGATGTAATTATCGCATTATTTTCTTCTTGGAAGTCCGACGCTTCGGCAAAACTGTACAAAGTTAATTGATTTTTGAGCAAGTATGATTTTATTAAGATAGTTTTGGATATAAATGTCACAATTTAAAAATTATTGATATGGTACGTGGCCTCGTAAATGACACTTTTAAAGGTGCTTTTAATGTTTATCCTAGTTTCCGGCTACCTTTCTTCATCTTGGCTCGCGAGTGCACACAACAGTGAGTTGTTGCATCGCTGCTACAATTACTCGATCATTCCAGTGCAGTTAAGGGTGTTAAAAAAATATATATATATAATATAATTTTTTTTCCTTTTTTTCTTCAAGTGGCAGAGCCATGGTACAGCGCTTCATTTGTATACTAGTCTTGTGAGGTTACATTCTGGTGCGAACAGTGATGTGGCTTGTAAATGGTAAATTCCTGTTTGGAGAGGAGCGTGGTGAGAAGTTTGGCTTTATCCAGCCTTTGGCCATTCCTTACAGCTTTTGGGTTTTCTTGGTTTGTAGGTTGGGCCTACCGGATTGCACAGTTGTCTGGTCGCAAAAGGCCCGTTGTGGGCTTACGAAGGACTTACATGGGCTTGGGCGCGCCCATTGCTTTCATTGATTAGCTTTACTTTCACTCATTTGCCTGCTTCTTGTGTCCCCGATTGTCAATCTGGTGTTTGTTGTTTGTCCCTGCCAAGGAGCGTTGCCTCTTTGATTGGCTAGCTTCTGTGCTTGCACTGCTTGCTTTTCAAGCACTGCATTTTAGGTTTCGGCCTGCACCAGCGCTTGCGCTGGTCTGACCGAGAGTTTTAGTAAGTGGGTTTTGGAAGTGCAAACACTGGCTTTCGGCTGGCGACCAGCTTGAGTTCACGATGGCGTGCACGCGCAGCTGGCATCTGAGTTTCCTATCTCTTCCTCATTTCCTCGTCATGGCTCATTAACTCTCTGGACTCTGATGTTTCAATCGCAGCAGCAGCTCACATTACCAACTGAGGGCCCTGGACTACAGTCACATGAAAAACAACAGCGATTAGCATTGAAATGCAAGCTTTTTTTTGTCTAGTTAGAAATATTGCTTCGGTGGGTTGATTTCACCTTATATCGCTATCTGTTTTATATTGGGAGTCACAGCCTAATTACCAGTCTCTCACTGTTTTTTTTTAAAAATATTTATTCGCGCAAAGCACAAAGCTATATTTAAGGTTACTTTTTCCGCGTCACTTCTTCACTTTATTTAAACTCCACCCCCCCACTCTTATTGTCTCTCTCCTTCTCTCTCTCTCCCCTCTCTAATTCTCTCTCTACTTAATTAACTCTCCCCTCTCTATCTTTTTTAGCCTTTCATTCTCTCACCCCTTTATCTGTTTCTCTTTCAAACTCCTTCATTCACTCTCTCTCCCCTTCTTTCTCTCTCTCTATCCCGCTCCACTCTTTATTCTATATACACCCTTTCTCTCTCTTTCTCTCTCACCACCCTCTCTAATTGGGCATTATATCTTCACTCTATCTCTCACTCGGCAACACCACAGCATCACTCAGCGCAACCACAGCATCAATCAGAGCCAGCACAGCATCACTCAGCACCAACACAACATCTCTCAACGCCATCACAGCATCACTCAGTGCAACCACAGCATTACTCAGCACAACCACAGCATTACTCAGCACAACCACAGCATCACTTAGCGCCACAACAGCATCACTCAGCGCCACAACAGCATCACTCAGCGCCACCACAACATCACTCCGCGCCACCACAGCATTCTCTCAGCACCACCATAGCTTTACTCAGCGACACCACATCATCACTCAGGGCCAACACTGCATCACTCAGCACCACCACAGGATGACTCGGCACCACCACAGGATGACTCGGGCCCCACCACAGGATGACTCGGGCCCCACCACAGGATGACTCGGGCCCCACCACAGGATGACTCGGCCCCACCACAGGATGACTCGGCCCCACCACAGGATGACTCGGCCCCACCACAGGATGACTCGGCCCCACCACAGGATGACTCGGCCCCACCACAGGATGACTCGGCCCCACCACAGGATGACTCGGCCCCACCACAGGATGACTCGGCCCCACCACAGCATCGCTCAGCGCCGCCACAGCATCGCTCAGCGCCGCCACAGCATCGCTCAGCGCCGCCACAGCATCGCTCAGCGCCGCCACAGCATCGCTCAGCGCCGCCACAGCATCGCTCAGCGCCGCCACAGCATCGCTCAGCGCCGCCACAGCATCGCTCAGCGCCGCCACAGCATCGCTCAGCGCCGCCACAGCATCGCTCAGCGCCGCCACAGCATCGCTCAGCGCCGCCACAGCATCGCTCAGCGCCGCCACAGCATCGCTCAGCGCCGCCACAGCATCGCTCAGCGCCGCCACAGCATCGCTCAGCGCCGCCACAGCATCGCTCAGCGCCGCCACTGCATCGCTCAGCGCCGCCACAGCATCGCTCAGCGCCGCCACTGCATCGCTCAGCGCCGCCACTGCATCGCTCAGCGCCGCCACTGCATCGCTCAGCGCCGCCACTGCATCGCTCACGGCCGCCACAGCATCATTCAGGGCCACCACAGCATCACTCAGCGCCAAGACAATATCACTCAGCACCACAGCAGTATCACTCAGCAACACCTGAGTATCATTCAGCATCACCTCAGCATCGTCTCCGCAACAGTCACCACCACTACCACCTCAGCATCACTCAGCACCACCTCAGCCTGCTCTCGGAATCTGGCATCTGTTGATTCTCCCCTAGCGTCTGGCCGCTGCTAGTGTTATAATACAGGTACTAATTCCCAACCTTCACCCTCCGATTGTTTATGCCCCCTCAAAAAAAAAAGCTTTAACAAACAACCATTGCAATAGGCAGAAACAAGTTGCCAGCATTGCAAGAACAAAAGAAAACTGAGGAAATGTTTTATTGTAAATACTTTTTTTAATATTGTCGTTCAGTTTTATATAATGCCTTCTTGGTCATATATAAAGTAACAAAAATGCTTCTGACACTTTTTTATTATAACTTTTCAGCATGCTGCACTGCAGCCACACTTCTCTACAGCACAGCTTGAAGACATTGGCAAAGTCAATAGCTCTGGCTAAACACTTATAAGGCCCCAAAGGCGAGACCTATTGGCTATGCCAATGCTTGTTCTCTTTTTAGTTGAGCACTTCAAGAGAGCATGTGTTCCAGCTGTCTCTATGTACTTCTCTCCCCTGCACTGTTGATCAGTTGTGACTGTGCTTCTCCCCCTCCCCCCTCCATGTTGCGCTCACTCCAGTGTCCTCCCCTGTAGCTTTGGGCTTCTCCCCACACCCTCTCCACATTGTCATGATGCCTGCGTTTCTTCTTCCTGCCACCTCCGTCCATTTTGACTCCGCCCCCGCCCTGTGTTGCTCCTCACATCCACCCCCTTTGTGATGCCCCCTCCACTTGCGTTTAATGCTTTTGCCCATTTATTTTCTTTACCAATCCAGCATGGATTGACAAATAAGAAAAAAGTGCCCACGTTATTTTGTAGGAGTGCGCATGCATGGTGTGCTCGCCTAAAAAATGACGCGGCTGGCCGTGTCCTAGGCATTTTTTTCTTATTTAGCCATGCTGTATAGCATTGGGGATGTTGCACAGCATGTCTGAAAACTGACAAAGCCAATGTGTATCAAAGGTAAGACCTATTGTGTTTAACAATGCTTGTTGTTATGGGTGCAGGCGGTGGTCACTTGGTATGCGGTTGGTGCTCTAGGTGCAATAGGGGGAGTTCAGCACCAAACACTGGCAAAGCCAACAGGTCTGACTTGCATTTTGAGTCAAGACTAAAATATTGTTTAAAAGGCGTCTGCAGTGAAAAAAACAAACATTGGCATAGCCAATAGGTCTCGCCTTTGGGACCTTATAAGTGTTTAGCCATGCAACAGTTGATGTTGTTGCACCAAGGATATTGTGCTGCATAACTAAATACTTATAAGGTCCCAAAGGCGAGACCTATTGGCTATGCCAATGCTTGTCTTATTTGTCTGATGTTTTCAGTCAATAGGCCTAAGGTCTTAATGTGACAGATCTTAGGAGCAGTGCCTTGTGGTTCCATCCAAGGTGTTGTCTTATTTTTGAGCTAGATCTTAGAAGTAGCGCCTCCTGCTTTTCTAAGGTGCTGCAGCAGGAGTTGGCAGAGGTATAAAACTGCTGCTGTCCTAATGCAGTGCCTCTCAGCTCCTCCTTATGCTGGGAGTCCGAGTGGGCCTGGGATATAACGAACACTCCAGAACTCTGCAGATTCTTTACATGTGCCTCCTCAATTCATCATTGTGCATGTGCAATAAACAACAACTACGTGTCCAGAGTACTTACCGACATAGGGCTCCGTACCTTGAACGGAAGACTAGCTGCAGATCTACCAGCACAACCAACATGTGCTTCCGTAAACTCTAAAAGCATAATCGACTACACTCTATTACACTACTCAGCCTTTGCCTCATGTAAGAATTTCTAGATTATTCCAAGAAAAGAAAGTGATCATGCCCCCCCCCCCCTCAGCAAATAACTTTGTCTGAATTTTTGACTATTATCACTCCGAAAGTTACAAAATCCTTGATTCTAAATCTGAGAGCAATAAAAAGGGGGGGAAATTACCAAGTCAAAACCACGCAGCTAGGTAGTCAAGAGTTCGAGGCATGTCTGGCTGTAGATACACATGCTGTGCATGCTCCTGCCATCTAGTGTTGGTTCCGGATGTGTGAATGTTGTTTTTAGGTCTCGCCTAGCGTTGCAGCGCGCATGCGCTGCTCGCTCTGCGAGACATATTGTTAATGAGGAGATTTCAGAAGGGCACTTGAAGCCCCGCCCCTCATTTTAATTGGCTGGCGTCATGGTTTATGTAAAACGGTGGCCTCCGATTGGAACTGAGGCTTTTTGGTTGCCGCCCTTTCCCCTTTTTGTCCGGCCCATCCGGACTGGATCGTCTGCCTTTCGGCTGTCGTGAGGCATTTTCTTATCTACAAGGAGCGTGTAGTGCGGATCATGTTTCTGAAGTCTGGTTTTATTGTGGCTTGCACGGGCAGCCTCTCCTCGCTTCAGCCCCCCACCCCGGAGCACACGTAACTTGTTAATTATTTTCAGTCGGCTTTGGCAAAGGCAGCCGCATGTTTATTTTTGGATCACGCTTTTAAAGTGAAAGCACGATCCAAAAATAGACAAGCGGCTGCGTTCGCTCATTGGTGACAGCTTGCGTTAATTATCAGCCTGCGCTCCATGTTTGCACCCCCTCCCACTCTTCTCAAGTGTGTGTACACGCCTCGCGGTATTCAGTACTGTTTGCTTTGCAGCGCTGACATGCCCCCCCCGGCTCAAAATGGAAGCGGCTGAGCGAATCCATTTGCCCCCTGCCACCCAGGAATGCTGCGAATTGGCAATCACGCTGAAGGCCTGCTAGGCAATCAATGTCTCCGCTCAGAAGTACCCATAAAACGCGGCTGTGGGGAATTGGCTTCTGAGAAGGCCGGCCGGTTTGTCAACAATGAGCCGATTTTTTCAGGGTTATAGTCTTAGTTTGTTTTTGGAGGAGTCTTGGCTGAGAAGCGTGGCCTGCATTGTCACGATCGAAGGTGGAGGTCTGCCGCTGTGTCTGCGTTACGGCCATCATGGGAGGAGCATTTGGGTTGTGGTGGTCTTGATGAGCTCCATGACAGGGTTGTGTTGCCGGTGAGGGAGCGGCGAGGCACACAGGGAGGGGTGCAGGCGGATCGCAGTGCCAGGTGGTGGGGGGGGCTGATCATCGGGACGCCATGCGGCGGATTATTCTGAGGGTGTTGCAATTGCAGTCGTGTAGCGGTTGGCGAAATGCTGAGGAGCGTTTGTGGAGGGGTAACATGCTGCTGCGATTCTGCTATGGATTGAACGAGGTATGTGTGCTTTGCATTCCTACGCGAGGAACGGAGTGGTGTTGATTTCTTGTTTTTGTTGCTGGGACGAGGGACGTGTGAACTGAAGGTGCCGTGATTAGGGTTAGGAGGAAAGCGCGCCAGGGGGAGCGGTGGAGGTGGGGGCAGGGGGCACTAATTTAGGCTACTAAGGAAGAGGCTGCGACGGGCCTAGTTACAGTGTCAAAGGAGGGGGGGCAGGGGACGAGGCCGTTCAAGAGAGGGAATGTTTCCGATAAAGAGGACAAGGTGGGGCTGGCCATGACCCGTGGGCGGTCACTTAAATCTGGTCTGCGTAAGGAGGGGAGCGGGCGCACCGCCCTGTTGGGTGCGCTTCAGATGGAAAAGGGGGTGGCTGCAGCCCTTTTATCAATCGTGGGCAGCGGGCCCAGAGTGCAGGCAGAGCATGTGCGTGAATGTGGGTAAATCCCGTGTTTACCGTTTGTTTTTCAGACCGCTCCCTCCCGTGTGCTGCTTTACTTTCAGGCGAGGCTTTGCAATGTATAGGCCGGGAGGGGGGATTACTCTTCCAGCAATATGTAGAGGAGACGCAATTTGTGCTCATGTAAAGCGCTCTGATACTTGGGGCAAACACTCTTGTTAATAAGGGACACCAGTAATAACCGGTGTTGCACGCACGACGATTTCCCTTCAGTGACGATGGGGCTGAAAACGTCCCAATAGCGGAATACATGTTGTCAAAAATACGGCACAAGCAGGCCACGGATGGGAGTGGGATGAAAAGCTTGGGGGTCCCGCTAAGGGGCGTGGCTAATATGAGGGCGTGGCTTAAATCACGGAATTTAAAAAAAAACACAAAAAAAACGGTGCTTAGCATAGGGTGCCGCCTGACTGGTATTTGGCTGTTTCTGTCACTGCATCCAGATATGGGGATACAACAAGTAATATCATAACGGCAACAGGTCAGGTCAACTGGCTTTGTCAATGGTTGTTGGTTGCGTAAGATAAAGGGGCGGCAACTGTCGCTTGTATATACAGTGGAGGTGCTGCAGAGGGTCGGCAAGCGAGGTCAGCGAGTGGGGCGCGAATTGGGAGGGGGTGGTAATGTGGGGAGAGTCACGGGAGGGGAGGTGGGGGGTGGGGGGGGAGACTGTTTCTTTTCTGGTGGTGGTATTTAACCCTGTTACGTTGAAACTACGTACCCTGCAGCTCTCACCTGCACAGCACCATCCCTACTTACGAGATATGTTCAGTAACGGACACGCGCTATGCAATGCAATAGGTGTTGCTTTTGGTATTGTAAATAACAATGGCTTTAAATTTTTTTAAAGGCATTGCCATTTACAATGCCAATAGCTCCAAAATTCGCAGTTGCAAGACCTATTGCATTGTAAATGCTTGTTCTTCTCGAGTCACAGGGTATAGTAACTCCATCTACTGCTGGTAATGTGTATGGGCATAGCTCCATTGTTAGACTGCTTTTTTTCCCGCTGTTGAGTCGGACGTGTTCTCCATCACTGTACCTTTTCTCGCATCAACTCAACGCACAATGACTCATCCGGGTTGGGGATTGGACACATTTGACGCCCCGGTAGGGGCCTTGTCTTTCGGGGCCTCCCCCGTTATTTTTCCACAGCAAGCCTGTCCCCCGAGATGGAACGGATGCCGTTCCGCTACTGTCTGTGGTGTTGAGCCAAATACACCTGTATTGATCATCAGGTGTGCAACCTCTGCCTCTCTCTTGAGCACCAGGGGCCTCATGCGATGCCTGCTGCTCCATCCGCTCAAAGAAAACGCTTCAATACCGTCGGGCTTGATATTTCGAAATGTCTTAGAGAAGTGGCGATGACACATCAGACATCTTCTGCGCCCAGGAGCTCTATGGCGAGCCCTAGCTGAAACTGTCAGGGGTTGAGGAAAAGACCTTGCCAGAACCCAGCAGGCCGCGAGTACGAACCCCCTTCTGCCCACCTGCACTGCTCGCACTGCGAGCAGCCTCCTCCAAGGGCCAGGCATCCAGCCTCAAAGCTCACCAACAGGCTTCCAGTCCGCCACTGCCTCTCGACCATGGTCGGTACCGAGCACACAGTTTGGACATTACGCCCCGCCTCAGTGCCAGAGAAGATCCTGAAACTAACACACGGTGCCGACCACTCCCTTGGCACTGGCTGCAGCTTCAAAACACCCATTGGAGCCAAAACTGTCATCGTCTAAGCCTTGCTTGGTGTCAATGACCCACGCGCCGGCACCAAACCCCTCAGTGTCGAGACCTGCTTTTTGTGCTGGCTCCATCAAAACTGTTCTCCAGCAGCTGCAGGACTAACTCGACATCCATCAGCGTCCTATCCTCATTCATCCTCACAATAGACTCATCCTCGCCCAGCCCCTGGCACCAACCACCGATGGCTCCAAGCGCAAGCTCAGCTTTGAGGAAGCGCTCTCTCTACCACCACCCTAGGGGTAGAGGAGATGTGACCACACAACTAGTCCTCAGCCATTGCCTTGCCTAGCTACCGCCTTGCCCCCCTTCCCTTTGTCTGCTGACCCCTTTTCTTCACTCTTCAGGGGTCACCACACTTTGGGTTTGGGAGGCATAGTACAGAGAGTTAGTCTCTGAAGGCAAACTCATTTCCAATATCTCCATACAATGTGCCTTTGATGCTGCCAACACTGCAGCTTCTGGCACGCCTGGGTCCCTGTCTCTGGCTTCAAGCCAGACGTTCAACACCATCTCGAAGGACAGGTTGTGTCCTTCGACAGGGACCATCTCTTCGGGCATCAGATTGATGAGATACTGGAGACGATCAAGGAAGACACGGAGGCCACCAAGGTCATTGGCGCCCTCCAAATGCCCTCCCCTCAGAGATCCTTTCGGTGGGCTGCCTTCCAGGGCGCCTCTAAGGTCATTTCCCCTGACACCTCCACCTTTTATCAACATCAGCAGCCTCAACAACCCTCCACAACGGGTTATTTTTGTGGTTCCTACACAGGCAACAATTCCAAGGGAAGAGGCAAGGGGGGGCTCCAACAAGGGAGCTGCCCCTCCAAGCAGTGACTTGCCCCTCCTTTCCACAATAACACAACACCTGTTGGGGGTCGACTCCAAGGGTTCTTCCCCACCTGGCAGCAGATCACCTCTGATCAGTGAGTGTTCGATATCATACGCCATGGTTACAGTTTGAAACACTTTTCCACCCCTCCCAACATCCCACCCTGCAGACGCATCCTCTCCCCCATAACACCAATGCCTGCTTCAGGAAGAGGTAGACGCCCTCCTACTCAAGGGTGCCATAAAGCCAGTGCTACTACCCCTGCAGCCCCCGAATGAGTACATCCCGTTGGAACATTTCCACATGGTTATTCTACAGGATATCATTCCTCTTCTGCCAATTTTAAGACTGCCCTGGACCTCGAAGGTGCCTACTTCCACATCCCAATTCATCGAGCTCACCAGCACTACTTCCGGTTTGTGGTAAGTGGCAAATATTATCAGTTCAAGGTGCTGCAGTTTAGGGTCACCAGTGCCCCCAGGGTGCTTACAAAATGTTTAGTAGCTGGTTTGAGCAGCACCTGTGGTGCCAGGGCATCCACCTGTTCCCTTACCTGGACGACTGGCTGATTAAGAGCACATCTCATTAACAGTGCCTCGCACATACGCATGCAGCCATAAACCTCTTACCCACCTGGGGTTCAACATCAACGCCACCAAGTCCCACCTTCATCCCCTTCAAATGCAGTCCTGTCTAGGGGCGGTCCTCAACTCAGCGGTGGGCAAGGCCTATCCCAGTCCCGCAAGGGTGCAGGCCTTCCTGAAGTTTCTCCCTCTTTTTCAGCCAGATCACCAGGTTACAGTTAGAACAGGGATGCACCTTCTGGGAATGACGGCCTCCTGCATTGTTATAGTCCCCCACGCCAGGTTACCCATGCTCCCGTTACAAGAGTGCTTAGCACAACAGTGGTCTCAGACGGAGTGTCACTGGGAAGATCTAGTGTTGATTTGGGGCTGGTCTTCTCGCTCCCTGCAGTGGTGGAACACCAACAACCGGTAGCATGGGCGGCCCTTCTGCGACCCTACCCCGCAGATCACCATCACAACAGACGCTTCCCTTACAGGGTGGAGGGGGGCTTATTTATGGGACGTCACTGTACAAGGCCAGTGGCCACCGCATCACCAGAGTCGCCACATAAATTATCTACAGCTGTTGGCCATTCAGCTACATCTGAAAGTCTTCCATTGTCACATCATGAACAAGGTGGTCCTCATTTGCATGGACTATATACAGAAGCAAGGTGCCACTCATTCTCGTCACCTTTCGGAGTTAGCCCAGAGCATTTAATGTTGGGTGCTCCACCACAGAGTCCATCTGCTAGTGGAGTACCTGCTGTGAGTGGACAACCGCTTTACAGACCTCTTCAGCAGCAGTCAGCAACAAGTCCCCTACTGGGAACTCCACCGGCAAGTCCTCCTTCAGTACTTTTGGCGGTGGGATTTCCCCGACATAGACCACCAAAAACGCAAAATGCCCAAACTTCATCTCCAGGTACTCACATCTACAGTCCATGGGCAACACACTAAAGATGAAGTGGTCAGAGGTATTTGCCTACTCTTTTCCGCCTCTCCCACTTCTTCTGTTCGTGGGTGAGAAGATAGATGCATACATTACTCACCCTGATCCTTGTAGCTCCTACTTCTGCTAGACAGCCTTGGTTTACCACCCTCTTCAAACTCTCTGTGGTACTACACAAGAGGCTCCACAGCAGACTAGGCCTTCTCATGCAGAGCCATGAGGGAATCGGGCACCTTGACCCCAAGATCATCAACCTTGCGATTTGGGTCCTGAGGTCTTCGAGTTTAGTTATGTAAACCTTCTTCCAGAATGCATGGACATTCTTTAGGAAACACGCAGGCCCACCATCCGCGTCTTCTACATAGCAAAGTGGAAACAATTCACCCACTGCTGCCTATCATGACATGGGGTGGGCGGAGCTCACAGAGTGTCACTACGCGGAATTCCGCGGAGTTGAATAAAAACTCTGTGTAATTCCACTCCGCCTGTTGTAACTTATACTGCAGTGGAGCTCGGCCTGCGCGTCACACGCCCCCTACCTTCCCTGAGTCCCTGGCTGCAGAATACAGATCCTCTAGGTCGACGACGATGCTCTCCCGCTGCCTTCGATTCCAGCCTCTGGAGGATTCTCTTGTGTGCGCTTGCGTGTTATTGTAGGCATGCACACTAGAAACCTGCAGCGACTGCGAGCCCCACCGCAGCTCTGCGCATGTGCCCTTGCACCCGGCTCCTTATTCTATGCCGCACAACAAGAAAGGAAATAAGGTAAGTTATTTTATTTAAGGTGGTTTGGTGGTGGGTGGTAAACTCCGCAACACGGGACGCAGAGTTTTTTGCTGAACTCCACGTTCCAACGCGGAGTTGTAAAAACTCTGAAAACTCCGCCGGCGGAGCGAAGTTTACCACCTGCCCTTAATCATGACACATTGGCCCCTTGGCAGCAAATGTCCAAAACATTGCCTACTACCTACCACACTTACAGACCTGTGGCCTGGCCTACTCTTCTGTTTGACTCCACTTAGCAGCAGTGGCTGCCTACCTTCAAAACCGAGAACACACATCCCTTTTCAGAATCCCTGTTATCATAGCTTTTATGGAAGGTCTGAAAAGAGTCATTCCTCCACGGGTCCCCAAGGCCCCCTTATGGAATCTAAACTTTGTTCTCATTAGGCTCATGGGTCCTCCCTTCGAACCTTTCCATTCTTGCCGCCTTTAATTCCTCTCCTGGAAGGTGGCTTTCCTGTTCGCAATCACCTCTCTGACATGTCAGTGAGCTCCAGGCTTTAATGTTAGAAAAACCTTTCTTTCAGGTTCAGAGATAGGGTTGTCCTCTGTACTAACTGTAAGTTCCTGCCTAAGGTGGTTTCTCCTTTCCAACTTAACCAATCCATAGAACTGCCAGTTTCCTTTCCCCAACCTGATTCCGTTGCAGGACAGGCTCTCCATAAACTAGAGGTTTAAGAGAGTCCTTAAGTACTATGTGGATATAACACAACCCTTTTACAGGACTCAACAGCTCTTTGTTGCCTTCTCAAAGCCACACAAGGGGCGGGCTCTTTCCAAATGAGCGACCCTCCTTCCCGGAAGCATTTTGTTGTTGCAGATGTACTTTATATTTTACTTCTTTCTGCATGATCATCTCTCTACTGTATCGCTATGCACCATTTTCTTCCTCGTCCTCCATCCAGAAAACAATCTAACAATGGAGCCGATGCCCATGTGCATTACCAGCAGTAGGTGGAGTCACTATGCCTCGTGACTCAGAAGACTTCTTTGAAGAAAAAACATCTTGCACACATCCGAACCCAACACTAGATGGCAGGAGTATGCAAAGCATGTGAATCTACAGCTTTTCATGCCAAGAACAGATGCTTACTGGGTAAGTAACATTTTCCTTTTATCGTAAGATTCCAAATCTTGAATTTTCATGATCAAGTTTCTTATGACCACTTTCAAGACTGGGAAGAATTACTAGGGTAAATTTCTGATTTCTTTTCTATGAAAAATACCAGCTGGGGCTCTTCACCATAATCAGACTGATCGACTGATCAGCCTAAAAAAAACGAAGCATCACCAGTAATTAAGAGCCTTCCCAAAGTATCCACAAACCAAATGCAGGTATTCTCTAATTAAGAAAGAAAAATGCTCTAGAAGCCACTAATTAAAGATATACTTAGGACCGCTCAAGAAGCATCCTGGCTTGAAGTGCGTAAGGAAATAAAATAAAACAGAAGTATTTTGGTTACTAGCTGGCCACGGGACTGGCACACACAGAAATGTCACAGACGTCCTACAGTACGACACATGGCACACTTACATCAACAAACTCTATTTGAACAGGACGGCTACCACCGTTGAACTCCCTGAATGTCAATTCTTCATTTGAGTTTACACCAGATGAGATCGTTACTATCATCAGAAAAGCAGCAGGCCCAAACAGAACCCCTGTTGATATCCCCAAGAGGGGTCCCATTCTATGGAGCCTTTCATTGCATAAACTATTCTCACAAGTTCTACAAAAGGTCAAATTCATCCTTCGTGCACCGGGGTGATAATGCATCCAATTTTTTAGAAAGGGGCAAGAAATAATCTTACACATTTTCGACTCATGGTGCTCTTAGAGTCTGAGGGGAAACTTTTCGGTGAATATATCGGATACGCTTTTCTCCTGGACAATAGAAAACGACCTCGTTCCATCCAATCAACCTGCATTCAGAGGCAGTTGTTCCACGGTTGATAATATTGTCTGTTTAAAATGACTGGTGGCCAAAAAGGAAACTCAGGCTATGCTTATGTTGATTGTTCCTCTGCCTTCGACAGTAAATTGGAAGCACATTTGGGAAGAACTGCACTTCCTGGTATTGTATGAAAATACATGGCTTTGGATTAAATTGACTGAAAGTGCCCTTTTACCTAAAATGACCACACAAAACAGCCTGAAACGGCTGTGCCTTGGCCCTGTTACTTATTTTGTTATGCATCTTGGACCTCACTTCATATCTAGACTATCTAAAGGTCATGGCACCGAAACTAGGTAAGAAACCTATTGCTTATCTGGCTATGCTGCTGATATTGTTTCGTTCCCCCCATCATGTCTGCTGATTCAGCTATCCAGTCAGCAGAATCAGCTATCCAGTCAGCAGAATCAGCTATCCAGTCAGCAGAATCAGCTATCCAGTCAGCAGAATCAGCTATCCAGTCAGCAGAATCAGCTATCCAGTCTGCAGAATCAGCTATCCAGTCTGCAGAATCAGCTATCCAGTCTGCAGAATCAGCTATCCAGTCTGCAGATTCTACCCGAAGGAACGATTTGCATATTCGTCTAGGTAAAACAAATGTAAGACTATTCAGCAAGACCCAGAAGGAACAGAAGTGGACCATCGATGATAGCCCTGTAGAACAAGTCACCTCTTATGAAAATGTAGGTGTAACCATAGTAAACAAATTATCCTGGATCAGCTACGTTGTGGACACAAGGAAAAAAAGTCTGTAATTACAAGATCAATCAAGAGGTTCTCGGACACCTGCGGCGGCGGCGATTAACTAATCTCTTCAAAGTAATTACTTCAAAATTGACTCCATTTCTCTTCTATGCTTCTGTCATCTTTAGTGACTAAACAATAGATGGTCGCCATAAAATCTACATACGGAAGGTAAAAATCATTATTGTGTCTGTCGTTTGACTCCAGAAGCCAAGTTACGACTTGAGCTAACTCTTCCATCAGTTTTCAATCTAAATTACAGGGATAAACTATTTATTTTTTTGGGATTGCATCAAGGCCGAAGACAATTTATTAAAACATCTAATTGCTAAGTAACTTAGTATAATTGAAAGTCTGATTCCAACACTCAGCCTCGCGACCATAGAAAGGGTCATTGTAACCTCTAATCTGCCGCCATCATCAACTCTTGCGAATATCTCCCAACAGGAGCGCGAGTTCCTGATTCGACAGACTTGGACCACCAACGGGAGATTAACTGATGGGAACACGCTGAAGATTTACAAGTATGTCGCTGATGGGAACACGCTGAAGATTTACAAGTATGTCGCTGATGGGAACACGCTGAAGATTTACAAGTATGTCGCTGATGGGAACATGCTGAAGATTTACAAGTATGTCGACTACACTTGATACAGACACCAATAAAACTCAGGAATATTCAAATTCTACCCTGGACCCAGCCTGCAAAAATAAGTGCTTGAGATTCCTCCTTTTGTATATACCGATTGCACAATGTGACGGAGTTTGGAGCAATCCGCGTCTTCCATCTAAAACAAGGAGACTATTGAACATCTCATGACTGTGCTCGTCTCTTTTGGACCCAAGGAAGAGATATTTGAAGTCCTCGTTCATCTCCGCCAGGCGTTGGATCATTAGTGATGCGATAAGACACAAGATAGCCAATTTATAGTCTGATTGATGTCATTTTTAGACCAAGTTTATTGTCGATTCAAACAAATTGAAAGTAACAACGTATTGACCAAGAATTTAATGTTTGTGTGATATTTTAACTGGATTATTTTTTATTCTAATTGATATTTTTACTGTTTCTATAGAACACAAATTCTAGTCACTCCATTCTGCTTGTCCTCGGAGGCCTTGAGATGCTTAGACCCGACATGAAGAGCTCCGAAAGACAAATCCCAGATCACTGGGCCAGAATGAGGGTACTGATCATACCTCAACCGTTTGCTGCATCTACATGAGGTCAGAGGGGCAGATCTCTCAACTCTACTTTAGATTGTCCCCCACAAACGGACTTTAGGACAGTGCACATGCCGTCTGGGGTGTCGTAGGGCTCTTCATGGAGTGGACGTTTTAACAGTCCGAGCCGGCTGACACAGCACTGCTGTCTGGACTCCTGGTCACTCTTCGATGGATCCCAGCCTCCTCCAGCCAGAGGTCTGCTGAGGCTGTAGGTGCTGGCAGCCCCCTGAGAGATGCCATCCAGCGCAGGTTCACGTTTTTCAAATGCACATATGATGCAAGGATGTTTTGGTGTTCTTCCTGTCCCTGACAGGGCAGGAGGCTGGAAAGACCACCCGTCAGTGGTGCTGGGTACCAGTGTGTATTGAAAGAAAAGGGAGGTTTTACAAGTGAGATGTCCACTAGGAATATAGGCCTTTTTTTCGCATGCCTTAACAACGCGGTCGTTACAACGACTGTGTTGTTATTTCGCATACCATTACAACGCATGTCGTAACAACGACTTGGGTTAGGGGGCGCTGGATGTTGGAATAGTATAATTTACTATTCCAACTCCAGTCTGTGCGGACACTAGGGAAGGTGTTGGATTTTAAATCCAACACCTTCTTCCCCCTAACGCAAGTCGTTGTTCCGACTTGCGTTGTAACGGTATGCGAAATAACAACGCGGTCGTTGTAACAACCGCTTTGTTATGGCATGCGTTGTTTAGCATGCGAAGTAAAGGCTGTTTACCCTCCACTAGAGTTGAGGGCCTAGAAACACACACATTTGTTTATTGGTCTGAAACCTAATAAACGTCGCTGAGAAACCGTTTGATTCTGGGTCTGATAAAAGTTGAGAGATGAATACTGTGTCAAGTGACTTTGAGACAGAGGATAAGACTGAGTTGGGTCTTTAGTTTGAAAGATTGTCTGGTCTGCCAGAGTTATTGTAGAGGAGGTGGCGATAGCATGTTTGAGATCTCGTAGACAGGGAGGTGGTGAAAGGTAACAGTGCAGTGAGACCCAGGCTATCTACTTTTGCATTACAATCATCCCATGATGGGGAGGATTTTTTGAAAGACATCAAGATTTTAGTGCTCTCCTCAATTACTGAGGAAAACTGACAAAGAGGGGCTGAGCAGGCAACTACTATAGGGTGAGGCTGTCGGGCCAAGGGATGGTGGACGAGATGCTTTCTCTTAAAACAACACTTTTTGGTAGAGAAGGCAAGGAGGTTGCCACCCAGCTCATGTGAAGGACTGAAGAGCCTTCTCATCAGACCATGGGTTCGTACCTCCTTAAAGGTATGAAAAAGCTCTTTGGTTGAGCCCCATGTCCCTGGGCATAGAAGTATTTTTTGTTAGCATTGGCTCGAGGTGATTTGTAGCCTCTAAAAGTGAATTTTTCTAGTGCCATGATCAGGAAATAGCTTTGATTTATTCCATCATCTTTTCAGTGCTCTACCATGACGAGTCAATTGGCAAAGGTTTTCTCTAAACCATTGATTGGTGTTCATGGTATTAGGATTGCAGGTCGGCCAGCTGGCAAGAGCACCTAATGCACACATATTTGTTTTTGAGATGTACTAGAATTTCCTAGAGTGCTTCCAGAAGCGTGTTTCCAATCAAGTAGTTAGAGTTTGTTTCTCAATTCAAGTAACTTTATTCGACCTTGTATAAAAGGATCAGAAAAGTACAATAATTCATGAAAAACAAGTTTTGTGACATGATACATTCCTCTACAATTCAGTCGTTAGCCAAAAAAACATATATCTCTTTAAAAACAATCACAGTTTAAAATAATGCAAGGCCTCTCCTTCTTCTCGATAATACAGCCCTCCGAAACCTTGCTAGTGCCACACATGTAAACAGGTTAGGAAGTAATTGCAAGTATAAAAATGCCGGTCTGCATTGCTTAAAGATTTCAAAATAGGAACAATAAAAGATCTCCTCAGGTCAGTATATAGTTTACAAAAAAACAAATTATTATTATTAGATTTATATGGCGCACAGCTACCCGGAGGTTTCCCGGCGCCTACGGACATACAAGGCGAGAGAAAAGGTCAAAGCTATTAATAAAAGGTTCTACTGATTAAAAAGCCACGTTTTCAGTTCTTTGCGGAATTTGAGGTAGTGTTTTTCAAGGCGGAGATGCATTGGAAGGGAGTTCCAAAGGGAAGGAGCTAGGTAGGCAAAGGAACGTTCTCCCATTCTGGCTCGTTTGATCCTGGGTACCTGGAATTTTAATTGATTGGAGGAACGTAGTAAGCGTGAGGGACGATAATGGTGCACCAAGGCACTTAGATAGTGGGGAGCTGAGCCTATGTTTATTTTGTGCATATTACAAAGGGCTTTAAATTTGGCGCGATTGTCAATGCTCAGCCAGTGTAGTTTTCGAAAAGCCCCTGAAGTGGAGGCCATTCTGGGTAGTTGGCAAAGCAGTCTTGCTGCGGAATTGTGAATTGTTGATTGTTTGGACATATTATCACAAGGACATAGCATTAAGTCCTTTGACCAATTATTAACACTTGGAAATGTCGTCAGGCGATAGTAAATATCTAATCTAAAACGCGTTAAAACAAATCTGTTTTGTGCATTTAAAACGTTAAAAAGATGCGGTTGTATTGAACAAGTGGTTAAAATCATTTGGTTATGTTGGACTGAAGGTTTAGTTAATTCCACTGATAGTCTCAGATCTTCAACGTGATTTAGACACTCTAATTTAAGTGCTTTCCTAGTAATGGTATTCAGGGAATCCGGTTGTTCAAAAAATTCTGGGCGACTAATATCTACCATAAAATTCTTAATGTACTTTATCCAATGAACATTTAATACGTGATCCGAGTCACAACAGTCCTTGACCAAAGCGCAGTTAAATTCCAGTTGGTCTGAGGTCCAGATCTTGTGCCAAAGAAGGACTGGCTGAATTCTTATCAGGTCGGTTAGATATTTAGTACCCAGTTCAGAGTGGCACACAAAATTTAAACAGCTAGACGGGAGTGCCAAAAGATTTTTAAAAAAAAGCATTTTCAATCACCTGAAGTGGTTCCAGATTCGTATAACCCCAAAACTCTGAGCCATACATGGCGACAGTTCTACATTTTGCATTGTAAATCTTTAACTTTTCTCTCGGCTGTTTACAACCTATTTTCCTTGCAAAATTACACAAAGCCGCAATAGATCTGATAAATCTTTTGGACTTAATGGCGCTTTTCCAATTCCCCTCGCAGTCAAATAAAATACCCAAATAGGTAAACGTAGGAGTTAGAGGGATTACATCTTGCCATACGTAGATATTGAGCATTTTAGTGGAGCTTCTGCCTACCTTCATGGCATAAGTTTTACTGATATTAAGTCTCAGCTCCAGATGATCCATAAAGTGCACAAAGTTGTCAAGAAGTTGATGTAGGGCCAGTGGGGTACGCGCCATAAGGACCGCGTCGTCCGCATAAAGCAGGACCGGAATTGGACGCTGTTTAATTTGTGGCAAATCCAAACGTAAGTTGGCAAGGGTCTCGCCTAGGTTATTAATGTATAGATTAAACAGAAATGGTGCAAGCACGCACCCTTGGCGAACTCCTTTTTCGATATTATATTGAAACTACGGGTACATTCGCCCTTAATACCAAAGCGAACCCTAGCACGGCTTGTGGAATATAGGTGTCTCAAAAAGCTAATGATTGCTTGGTCAATTCCCAAAGAGGTCATAACAGACCAGAGTTTGTCGTGAATTACTGAATCAAAAGCAGTCGAGAGATCAACAAAAATTAAAAACAAATTACCTCCTTTAATGCAGGCATATTTGCTCATGATCAGGTTTAAGTTGATGGCTTGGTCTATGGTCCCTGAACCTTTTCGGAAGCCATATTGTAAATCAGAAAATATGTTGTTAGCATCCCCCCAACTTTGGAGTCTACTTAAAATTATACGGCCCACGACCTTAACCAGAGAATCTAGCAAGGAGATGGGCCTATAATTAGCAGGTGAATCACAGTCTCCTTTTTTATATATTTGTACTATATGGACTCTGACCATGAGGAAGGAATCAATCAATCAATCAATCAGGGGTTTATAAAGCGCGCTACTCACCCGTGAGGGTCTCAAGGCGCTGAGGGTTGGGGGGGCAGCGGCTCCGGGTCAGTCGAAAAGCCAGGTCTTGAGGTCCTTCCTGAACGTGTGCAGGGTTGGGGAGCATCTGATGTTCACAGGGAGCTCGTTCCAGGTTTTGGCTGCGATGTAGGAGAAAGCTCTCCCGCCGGTTCTGTTTCTACGGATGCGGGGACCTCTGCCAGGGCGAGGTCGGCGGAGCGGAGGTTTCTCTCGGGTACGTGGAAGGATAATCTCTCGTTGAGGTATTTGGGTCCGATGTTGTAAAGGGATTTGTAGGCGTGGGTGAGGAGTTTGAAGGTGACCCTCTTCTCGACGGGGAGCCAGTGGAGGTCTCGTAGGTGTTGGGTCATGTGCTCGTGGCGCGGTGTCCCGAGGACGAGTCTGGCTGCGGCGTTCTGGATGGTTTGGAGTTTGTGTAGAAGAGTTTTGTTGATTCCAGAGTAGAGGGCGTTGCCGTAGTCCAGTCTGCTGGTTATGAGCGCGTGTGTGACGGTCCTTCTGCAGTCAGGGGGGATCCATCTGAAGGTCTTACGGAGGATGCAAAGGCAGTTGAAACTAGTGGAGGCGACGGCGTTGATCTGGCGGGTCATGGAGAGGGAGGAGTCAAGGATGATGCCGAGGTTCTGAGCGTGGTCTGTAGGGGTGGGTGGGCTCCCGAGGGCGGAGGGCCACCAGGTGTTGTCCCAGGCGGAGGTGCAGGGTCCGAGGATGAGTACCTCGGTTTTCTCTGAGTTTAGCTTCAGGCAGCTGTCCTTTATCCAGGCTGCCACGTTCTTCATTCCTTCCTGGAAGCAGAGTCTGGTTACTTCGGGTTTCTTTGTGAGCGAGAGGAGGAGCTGGGTGTCGTCGGCGTAGGATACGATGCTGAGCCCATGTTGTCTGACGATGGCGGCGAGGGGGGCCATGTAGATGTTGAGGAGCGTGGGGCTGTGTGATGATCCCTGGGGGACTCCACAGCTGATTTCCGTGGGTTTGGAGAGGAAGGGAGGGAGTCGGATCCTCTGGGTTCTGCCGGAGAGGAAGGATTGGATCCAGTCGAGGGCGGCTCCTAGGAAACCCTACACTCTGACATGATTTAAAAACAATAGTCAAAAGAGGGCCCCAAAGCTCCAAATTAGCTTTAAATTGCAGGTCGGCCAGCTGGCAAGAGTACCTAATGCACACACATTTTTTGGGGAGATGTACTAGAATTTCCTAGGGTGCTTACAGAAGCGTGTTTCCAATCAAGTAGTTAGAGTTTGTTTCTCTGTAATCGAGTCTGTTTTACAGAACCTGCTTTCTTTTCTAAAGTTAAGTAGTTGACTTTAGCAGTCCTGGAAAGTGAATCTCTTGTCCTACCCCATTCAGTCTTTCCTCCCCTGCGCTTTTCTAAGTCATTCTCTTGTCCTGCCCCACTCAGTCTCTCCTCCACCCTTCTCTAAGGCATTGTCCTGTCCTACACCACACCATCATTCCTCCTCTGCCCTTCTCTAAGTCATCTGTTTGTCCTGTGGCACTCAGTGTTTTCTCCTCCGCCCTTCTGTAAGTCATCCTCTTCTACCCAACTCAGTCTTTCCTCCTTCGCCCTTCTCTAAGTCATCTTCTTGTCCTACACCATGCAGTTATTCCTCCTCTGCTCTTCTCTAAGTCAGCCTCTTGTTCTATGCCACTTAATCTTTCCTCCTTCTTTGCCTTTCTAAGTCATCCTCTTGTCCTACACCACTTAGTCTTTGTTCCTCTGTTCTTCTCTTAGTCATCCTCTTGTCCTATACCACTCAGTCTTTCCTCCTCTGTCCTTCTCTTAGACATCCTCTTGTCCTCCACAAATCTTTCCTCCTCCTTCACTCTTCTCTAAGTCATCCTATTGTCCTACACACATTTTTCCTCCTCCTTCGCTCTTCTCTAAGTCATCCTCTTGTCCTACACCACTCAGTCTCTCCTCCTCCACCCTTCTCTAAGGCATTGTCTTGTCCTACACCACACCATCATTCCTCCTCTGCCCTTCTGCAAGTCATCCTTTTGTCTTGTGGCACTTAGTCTTTTTTCCTCTGCCCTTCTGTAAGTCATCCTTTTCTACCCAGCTTAGTCTTTCCTCCTTCGCCCTTCTTTAAGTCATCTTCTTGTCCTACACCATGCGGTTATTCCTCCTCTGCTCTTCTCTAAGTCATCCTCTTGTTCTATGTCGTTTAGTCTTACCTCCTTCATTGCCTTTCTAAGTCATCCTCTTGTCCAACACAAATCTTTCCTCCTCCTTCGCTCTTCTCTCAGTCATCCTCTTGTCCTACACCACTCAGTCTTTCCTCCTCCTTCGCTGTTCTTTAGGTCATCCTCTTGTCCTACACCACTCAGTCTTTCCTCCTCCTTCACTCTTCTCCAAGTCATCCTCTTGTCCTACACCACTCAGTCTTTCCTCCTACACCACTCAGTCTTTCCTCCTACACCACTCCGTCTTTCCTCCTCTACCCTTCTATAAGTCTTTCCTTGACCCTCACTGTAGACCAGTGATCTTCAAACTTTTAATGTCGCCCCGTGTAAAAAAAAATCTTCCGCCTCCCTCAACTTTTTTCACAATTATTAGAAATGGGGGTGGGGGGTTTGAAGAATATTTAGAGTCCCTTCCCTTTTCACACCTTCTCCCAGCCAGGATATAAATGACAAAAGATGTTAGTGATGGCCCATTACAGAAGGGCTTACTGCCGCTCATTTTTTTTTAGCTGAAAACAAAGCACTGTTATCAGCATAATGCTTCTTTTGGCCAGAGCCTGGCGTCCCTCCGGGAACATTTGAGGACCCCCTACGGGGGCTTGCCCCCCAGTTTGAAGACCCCTGTCCTAGACGCAAATAGCAATTCCTCACCCTCATCTTTATTTAGTTGTTTATTTATTTGCATTTTTATATTGCGCTATCAAGACTCAACAGGGTCGCAAAGTATTCTACATAAGTTTATTAAAGATCTACAAAGAATCAAGAGCGGGAAACGTATATAATGCACAAGTAAGTGTTTAATAGCCTCGCGGGTGAATGTCTATCTGTAGTCTGAGTGAGTAGTCCGTAACAGGGGATCAGGCATATGGTGAATAATGGAACAACGTTTCTTCATTGAAATGTAAATTGCAGCATGATCGTAGGAAAAGAAAACATCAGATCCTGACTGGAAGCGGCGATGAAGTAGGGTTTTTAGTTCTTTCTTAAAGATGGAGTGTGGGGGGTTGGTTCTTAAAGTTGGCAGGAGAGTTCCAGATGTTAGGGGAGCTGCCCAAGAAGGATGGATTTGGAGTTCAGGATTTTTTTTAGTTTTGCGTGGAAGCGCGTCTGCACTTCAGAGTTTTTCTGGATCCACCTGAGATAATGACTCTATGTGACAGGTAGTTTGCTGTTCCTCGTCCTTCTCCCGAAGCTGTTCACCTCCATAGTCTTTTCCCATCAAACCTTCCCAGGTTTCAGAAACAATGTCAATGATCTGTTCGCAATTTGTACCCAGACCAAGTGCACTAGAGACTCGATTGTGGGGAGACCTACAGGTTATACTTCTGCCTCACTACCGCTCCTTCATATGTTGTTATGGAATTAGTTTTTTTCCTTATACCCGGATGTTTGTAATGGAAGAAGCATTTTGATTTGTTTTTTGTTCAGGGTTCTCTGAGATGATGCGATATTGGTTCAAAATGTCTGTCTGGGGTGTGTGATGGTGAGATCTTGGCTGTGAGTTTTTGTCTGTTTTTCTTGATGGCTTCGCACGTCTGGACTGGTGCTTGTGATGAATGGGGCTTGGGGCCGGGGCTGATGGGTTGATATCTGCGCTAAGCTTTGTATTGATAAGAACATGTCCTTTTCTTCTCTGATCGTGGGAGCATGGAGTCTGAGCTTGTAATGGTGACAGCAGCAGGTTTAGATGGTTTCTGTGACGAGCACAGGCTTGTGACTGCAGCAAAGTGAAGAGACCTACAAAGTCTCTGGGTTCTGCTCTAGCAGATTGTAAGCAGAGGTTCTGTTTCTTATGGAGTAGCCAGAGATAAGGTGGCCCCAGCCCAAGTGCATCTCTAAAGCCTTTAAACTCTGCTCTAGCGGATTGTAAGCCTGGTTCTGTTGGAGTACCCAAAGGTAAGGTGTACCCCCTCCAAGTACATCTGCAAAGCGTTTAGCCTCTGCTCTCAGATTGTAAGCAGAAGTCCTGGTTCTGTTGGAGTACCCAAAGGTAAGGTGTACCCCCTCCAAGTACATCTCCAAAGCCTTTAGCCTTGGCTCTCAGATTGTAAGTAGAAGTCCTTGTTATTTTGTATCTAGAGGTAAGAGCCCCCCGCCCCCCAGACTTCTCCAAAGCCTTCTGCATAAGCAGCTTGTGGTTGTTTAAGAAGAGCCTGATGATGTGAGTAATTTGAACTTACTAGCTTGGTGAAGAAGGTTATAAAATGAATTTTAATTGTGTTTGCCAGAAACCCCTAATATTAAGGCCTCTCTGCTTTGAGTCAAGATAAGTGAGCACCAGCCCATAAGCAGGGCCTCACTCCGCTTACCCTCCTCCCCAGTACCAGAAAGCATCCTTCACAACCTCTTCTGAGCCCACTGCTGTTCTCTCACTGAAATGACTCCCACCGCCAGCTTCTTTGCTGACTACACAAAAAATATTTGTCTCCTTTCAAGACTCACTTCATCATACAGCTGATCACCTATGCCTTCGATAGTGTCCAGCACCACCCTCCTGAAGTTTAATATGATGGATTCCTCTGGGTCTTGGGGCAGTCAGAGACTTCTGTGCAGTGTTCTATATGGGGTTGTTGCGTGGCCACAATATTGGGGTACTCCAATTGGCCTAGCATGTTTCCAGGTGGTTACGGTAGGACTGGTAAGTCTGACAAAGGGACCTATAGATTCTAAATGATTTTTGCGTTCAGACGTTGTAGCATGTGCCACTGTTATGGGTTGTCGCACTGATGTCCAAAGTTCTAAAGTCTCGTCCAGTTTGGGACTGTTGTCTTTCTAGCCCATCTTCTCTTTGCAGGAGAATAAGCAGGAAGCCATGAGTTAGGGAGCAGCGAAATTGTGTAAAGTGTTCTGGTGCTCTTCAGTGGGGAGGTGCTCCCAGCCTCTGGCAGGCATGGACTGAAGCAGTTTGGGGCAAATGTAGTGGAAAAAGATGCATTTGTGTCCCATTTAAGTCATTATCATTGATTAAAAATGTGTAGGGTTTGGGGGCGTGGCCAGCGACCGATTATGGCGGACGCACGCTGAGAGAGCTCCGGAGCCCGCGCCGCTCTTGCCCCGTAATCCTCCCAACATCTGCAGCACATTAGTGGGAGAACTTGCTCCCGCCCCCCTGCCCTTCTACCTGCATCGAACGAGGCAGTGGAAAATGCTGAGACGAGCCGCGGTCGCACAGTCTCCAACATCTAGGGTGCGGCCGCCTCGGTGTTGTAATGTTGTGAGGACAGTGGAAGCCTCCACGTCCTTCACGGTATTGAGGGGTGGTCCTGTTAGCCAACCCCCCTTGAGCGCAAGACTAATGAGCCAGCCCGGCGTACGCAGGCGCGACATGATGTTACTAATGAATAGCCCAGGGCACTGGGCGTGGCTCAGTCTGGATCTGGCCACTACTTCACACGTGCCTCCAGGTCTCATTATTGTAGTGACCCCAGGGCCTAGGCCACTACTTTACACTGGCGACGAGGGTGATGTTACTAATGAATAGCCCAGGGCACTGGGCGTGGCTCAGTCTGGATCTGGCCACTACTTCACACGTTCCTCCAGGTCTCATTATTGTAGGGACCCCAGGGCCTAGGCCACTACTTTACAGGTGTGGGGGTCTCCCGGGAGCGGCCTGGGCGGCTTCGGTGTCGGGGCCTGACGACCTGCCCTGGTTGAGTCCTCGCTGCGGGACGTGTGTCGGCGGTGAGGTGGACTGCCATTCCCTGTGGGGCAGCGGGCGCACCGGGCTCTAGGATTTGCCCAAACCTCTGGCCTGACTGCTGCTCGACATCCCCGGCGCCAGGCTCACAGACTGGCGGAGCATGCGATCGGCCTGGGCGCTGTGGGGAGCCTGGCTGGCCTTCAACGAAACGGACGATCCCGCCCCGCCTGCCTGCCCGACCTGCGGTGGGGGCGATGAGCGGGACTGGAGGACGAGGCTGAATGGGCCTCCTGATCCTGGCTGACCAGAACTTTCGGGCCCCAGGCCAGTGACGGCCCAATCTACTGGCCCCAAACCAGGTGGGTGAGGATCGAGGGGGCCCGAGGAGGAGGACATTATCTGTGGCAGTCCCCCCTCCTTCTATCTTCTACCCATCATACAGACATCTGCACCAGAGGTGAGCCCGCGACACGCGGCGAGGTGATCCCACCCTCTACCTCTCAGCACCCCGGGTCTTCGGGGCCAGTTAGAGACTTATCAATTGCAAGTACAGTCTGGGGCCTATTCACTGGGCCGCCGCGCCGACAGGCTGCGGGATAGGGACCCGAAGGTGGGGACACGGGGTCTTACACCTACCCTCCACGCTCCCAGGGTCCCCGTCCCGGAGGTGCGGGGTGTGACGGAGTGGTTCCGGGCTCAGACAGACACCGGAGTGACCCCAGGAAAAAACTTCACCGCCATGGCAGGGGGCAAAGACGGGAAAAAATTGCAACAGAGCAGAATGGAACAATATGTCCTTTCGCCACCAGGGCACACTGATAGTGGTGTTAAGCTGAGCACACAACAGCCAGAGGAAGGGACCCAGGAGCCATCACTCGGAGAGATCATGGCGGCCATTCAGAGTATAAAGGGCCCCTTGGAACCTAAACTCGATTCAGTGGTGGCTGAAATGACTTCGATGAGGGCAGAATTATACAAGGAAAAGGACCGACTTCGCGACACATGACAAACGGTCGCGGACATCGGTGAGACCACTGCACAGCTGCAGAAACAGGTTACCTCACTACTTAAAGACAATGTTACTATGCAGGCGCGTCTGGAGGACATGGTATATCCAGACGCAACAATATCCGTTTTGTGGGGGTTCTGGAAAAAGCAGATGAGCCCTGCACCGATCTTTTTGTGGAAAAATTCATCACTACTGTGCTCCAGCCCAAGGACCTCTCAAAATGTTTCTCAGGCAAGAGAGCGCATAGAGTGCCAGCTACCCCCCCCACACCGGGCATACCTCCCGCACCATTGTTGCTCGCCTCTTCAACCACAGGGACAGAGACGTAATCCTGCAGGCAGCTAGGCACACCCTTGATCTGAAATTTGAGGGAGCTACAGTCTCCCTCTATCCCGACTTCACTCTTAAAGTCCAAAAGATGCGGAGGAGCTTCATGGAAGTGAAACGTGAGCTGCGGAGTTGTGAAATCAAATATATGATGCGCTTCCCGGCCAAACTCAGAGTGATAGCAGAAGGGAAGGCATGGTTCTTCGACTCACCGGAACTGGCAGCGGAATGGCTGGAGGACTGCCGCACAGCGGGGGACGGGAAAAGACAAAGGAGTCCACGACCAAAGCGTAACAATGGAGGGGATGGACCTACCGGTGATCGCTCACCGCGAAGTGATGCGGATAACATCGGAGACAGTGTGAGGCGACCTTATGAAGCTACACATCCATTGGGCCTTTGAGGTGGGCCGGAGAGAGACATGTATTTTTAAGTATTAGAATTACTGGGGCCTATAAATAACATGCAAGCTGCAATGGCCCACGATGTGCAGAGGGGGGACTCTATGCTTATATTCGGGAGGGAATAGTCGACACATAGTCCTATTAACGGACAAGAAGGTACTGCAGCAACTGGTGCTATCACTCATTACCTCCATAGACCTGGAAAAGACTAATCCCCCCGGTACTAGGCCCTTCTGGGCGGCAGTGTGGCGCGGAGCTATCCCGGTCACTTTATCCTCCCCCCCCGTTGCAAATTAACTAACATGTTTCTTTTTTTCAGGGGCTACAGGTGCCTTGCCAGTTGGGGTTGGGTGGGCAGTTCAGTTTCCACCAGGCATGGTAGCAGGGTGGGGAGGTCTCCTTAGTTTACGTGGGTTAGTTAAATTAATATTTTCAAGCAGCAATGAAGAATTATTCAACGCCACTACCTGGACGCCCCCCCTACCTTGGTTAGGCCGGCGCCTTCTCTTCCACCACACACCATGTCATTCCGCCCTAGCTCTCGAACTCGCTTTACTATCCTGTCATGGAACGTGAATGGTCTTGGCAATAAGATCAAGCGAGGTATGGTCCACCAATTTATCCGTAAACATGCTCCCGATGTCGTGTTACTGCAAGAAGCCCACCTATTAGGCAACACTTTCAGAGCAATTACTAAGGGAGGCTACATGATGGTGGCACACTCGGGCTAAACAACTGATTCATTAGGGGTGGGAATCTTCGTCAGGAACTACACCCCCTACATTCTGCACAAGTCCTGGGTTGACCCTCACTGCAATTACGTGGCCCAGACTAGCACTTGGGAAGGGATCCCAATTAACCTGTGCTCTGTTTATATCCCACCTTGGCTTCATCGCCTTACTTTCCCGAGTCTGAGCGAGATGCTGCTCCAATTACCAGAAGGGGTCTTACTCCTCAGGGGCGACTTTAATGCGCTACTTTCACCTGAACTAGGCAAGTACTTCCAAGCCCGAATGGCCCCTTGGGACCCCACGCTATCTAACTTTGTCACTACCCTCTGCCTTGCCGACACCTAGTGCTCACGACACCCGACAACGCCAGTACACCTTTCTATCTGGGGTCCATCATAGTCTTTCCAGATTAGAATACATCTTTACTCAATCCATCCACCTGGCTCGAGTGGCCGAGGTGTGACACCTGGCCAGGGGAATCTCAGACCATTCCCGGTGTGGCTAGAGATATGGGGAGATGCTATCACAACTCGCGGCCCACGACCTATTAACGCCTGGCATCTTCAGGACACCACATTCACTAGGGACTTGACTCCAGCCACGGCTTCCTATTTTGAAACCAATGAGGGATCCGTTGTCTCCTACCTGATGCTCTGGGAGGCCTATAAGGCAGTCATCCGGGGCAGAGCATACTCATTAATAGTGGGGCAAAAACAAGAGAAGCAAAAACTGGTTCTCACGCTGAAGAGTGAAATGAGAACCTTAGAGAGGGAGGGAGGTCACGAGACAAATGAAGACAGCCTCCACACTCTGCCTGAAGCAGAAAGAGTATAGAGACTTATTGGAGTACAGGGCAAGAAGCTCCTGTACCTTGTCCCAATGGCGTCTATATGAGGTGGGCAACAAAACGGGGAAACTACTCGCATGGCTCGAAAAGAGAGATCGAGCGAGGGGGTGGGTACTACACATTACTACGGACCACGGTGAGACCATTTCTGACCCCGAAGGCATAGCCGAAATATTTGCGCAATACTATGCGCAGCTTTACTCCCCCCAAAACATATTGGTCACCCACAGACATTAGCGACTTTCTGAGAGATATTATACTCCCCAATCTTACAGAAGACCACCGCACTTTCCTGGAAGCGGATATTGAACCACACAAAGTGGAACAGGCGATACGAGCATTGAGTTCTGGCAAGGCTATGGGACCCAATGTCTCCCGATCTGCCTCGCCTCCAAACTAGCACCTCAGATACTCCACATGTGGAGGGAAGTGTGGGAAAAACACACGCTTCTGGAGGACCAACGATTGGCGACGATAGTCGTAATACACAAGACTGGAAAGCCACTGGATCAATGCAGCTCCTATTGTCCCATCTCCCTCCTCAGTGCTGAAATCAAAGTCCTAGCCAAGCTCCTCGCAAATAGCCTTCGTCAGGCAATTACCGCCTTGGTCCATCCTGACCAATCTGGTTTTATGCCTTACAAAGGGACGCGCCTTAATCTGCGCAGGCTGTATGGGGTAATGGCGGGCTCATGAAATGACGAGGTATCTACCATGGTACTGTCCATGGATGCCTCGATGGCATTCGACACCCTGGAATGGACCTATATGTTCTGAGTGCTTGAACGCATGTGTTTCGGACCAAACTTCTTGGGTTGGATGCATTTACTATATAAAGACCCAATAGCCCATGTTAAATTCAATGGCACTATGTCCTGTAATTTTTCACTGGGCAGCGGGGCCAGACAGGGATGCCCACTCTCCCCATTGATATTCGCGCTCGCCTTGGAGACTCTGGCGGCATGGGTCCGACAAGACCCGCTGGTAAGAGGCATCACCTGGGGGTAATCATGGGAAGAACGCATTTCTTTATATGCAGATGACATCGTCTTTTATGTAACCAACCCCCCGCGATAATTACCGGCTAACTCATATCCTGTGAATCTTTGGCCAGTATTCCGGGTATACTGTAAACTGAGATAAATCCCTCATGCATTTGATAACGGGCTCCATGCTCACACTGCCTGGAAACATCTGTCTTCCACTGTCCACTGGGCACTTTAAATATCTGGGTATCCACGTTACCATGGACCCTATTCTATTGTTTAAACTTAGCCCCTATCCTTGAGCGTTTCGCATCGGACGTACAATACTGGAGGACACGTCCACTTTCCCTTTTGGGGCGAGCGGCGATGTTTAAAATGATGACTTTGCCCCGAATGCTTTACGCCCTACAAAATACCCCCCATCAAATACCTGACAAGTTTTTCCATACCACCGAATCCCTCCTCCGCTCACTTTTGTGGAATGCAACCCCACCACGGATCGCCCTCTTCAAGCTGATGCGTGGGGTGTACGACGGAGATATCGGTCTCCCTGACATACTATTGGGCATCGCACTTGGCAGTTGCAAACAACTGGGCATTTGCTCCCTGGGACGATCCCGCCTTCAGGCTGGAGAGATTCTCAATGGGACTTGAAGGATACAGGGTAAACTCTACAATTCACTTAAGGCCAAACATCTATTTCCCCAGACACACACAGTGGCTCGAATCTGGAGATCAGCCACGTGATTTCTGGGATGGAGAGAGAAACTTACAGGCATGATCCCGCTGTGGAGTAGCAATGCACTTTCTTCGGGGCTACAAACCATGGAACCTTAAAGGGATATCCTCGCTGGGTGATGTATGTATGGATAGGATAGGATAGGACGCGGGCAGCAGTCAGGTGAATTCATGCTGACCCATGCTGCTAATCTGCTAAATCTAAGTTAATTTTAATCGTACTCTAGCGCGCTCGCTTTTAAACTGTTTAGCTTGTGTTTTCTTTGCTATTCTTTATCGCACTGTTTTACTGCCGGGGGTATTCAGGGACCCTTATCCCTTTACTTACTGTGTGTCTGCTTTTCCGACTGCCTCAGTTGTTGGCCGGGGGCATTCCGGTGGGCGCCTCTGAGCTCTACTCCTCTCCTCTGTTCCCTCAGGGTCTCTCCGGTCCGCCACGGGTTGTCCCGATTGTGCGGAGAGAACCCCCTGCACCGGAACTTTTTCCCGGCTGGCCGCCATTTTCGGAGGTTGGCGGTCCAGCCTCGCATACGCTTCCGGGTCAGGGCATTAAATGCCAGCACAACCCCGGGCGCGCCAAAGGCAAGCCTGTCTGCGCCTTGACGGCACCAGGGGCCAGGCACCCTGCCCGTTTCTCCCCAGGCAACAGGGGTAACCAGGTTAGAGCCTACTCCAGGGCAGAGCTCCTGGAGCTACGCCCCAAAGGTCATCCGAGGGAATTTGCAGCCAAACTGGGCCTTTTTATGGGAGGACTAGCGAATTGTCAACATTGCAACCTCAGACTTACCAACGGTCTGGTGTCTGGGTCCAGCCCCTATATTGTGCCCCGAGTAATGGGGGGTGACAAGTCTAGTATTAGGACTGACATCCCTCCTGGTCTTGTCGTGTAGCTCCTATAGTACCCCTGCAGGACCTGCGCGTTTGGATAACATATACTGCGGGCTTGGTGGCAGACTGGCTCTGTGCACCCCCACCGTATGTTAGCCTGGTTTGCATTAGCTAGCTCGCAGTGCCACTAGTGTCTTATCGGGGAGAGATTAGTTTCTGGCAACCTTGGATCATGACAACCCTGATTCCCTCAGAATCGTGGAAACAATGTACTACCTATCGCTCAGTCATTCGTGCTCACTTATTCGGTTTTTCTCAGAGAGTTACACAGAATAAACAGTCAGGCGTTTCAATAAGCATTTATTGAACAGTTGTTATTCTAGTGTAAAATATATGTGCTGCGGTAACCAGCAGACAATAGCAGAGATATATTATCAGCAGTACGATAAAAGTGAAGGGATAGAACAGTTCTACCATATTGCGATAATCATGGATACATACATGAATATAAAAGCATTATGCAAGTGCGCATACTCCTACGATGCCTACCTAGATGTACCTGTGTGTACCTAGCATATGTGTGTAGGTCTTAGAAGCTAAGAGCCAAGAATCCTTCTAGGATTTAGTCGAACCCCCATACCTGAATAGAGAGTGTGTGGGACCCCGTCCTGGTCTCGAGTTGGACACCCCATCCGGGTTGTGTCAGACCACTGTCGGCTTGGGCGACTGCATGCAGGAGCCTCCGCATCTCTGGTCAGTGTGTCAGCATGGAAGTCTCCGTTCCCTCTGCCTTACCGGGGCAAGATGTGGTGTATTTATACCCTAAAGAGTCTCGGTCCTCAGTATGGTTTGTATTGGACATGAGGAAGACGTCAGGGGTGAACTTTGTACATACATATTATGCCGGTGGTGTATTCTTAGAAAGCCATGCATAATTAATGAGTACAGTGTGGTCCTGTGTTTGGAAGAACCCTGCTGTATTCAAAACCACAGGATAGATAACGTTCAGCCCTCAGAGCTCGTTGTGTACTAGCAAGGACCAATGTAGGTGAAAGAGCATGCCTATATAAGGACTCATGACTATAATAGGACATGTACAGTTGTGACCATAATTGGGCATATGTGGCCATGACCATAATAGGGCAAGTACGAATATGACCATATTAGGGTAAATATGAATACGTCTATTTTAGGGCATGTACGAACGGGTCTACATTAGGGCCTCTATGCGGGATATAACAGTCTTAAACCTAGGTCTATTAGGGGGACTTTTGAACGCCCGCTCCATGATTAAACATAAGACAGAAATTGCACTGAGTATCCAGACTCATAATCTGGACTGTCTCTTTGTCACGGAGACATGAGCCAATGACAACTTGGGCACTGACTTAGTGGACGCTGTCCCCCCTGGATATACTATCCTCAGATGTGACTGCACTCAGCGAAGGGTGGGTGGGTGGTCTTGCTCTGGTGGCCCGTGACTCTTTTAAATGCCCCCTGACCATGGTGGAAAGGGACTTTGCTTCACCGGTGGAAGCTGCTTATTTTAGGATTATGTTGTCCAAAAGTCACAGTTTCTCCGGCCTGCTAGTGTACCGTCCACTGGGCCCTAGACCCGGGTTTTTGGAATCATGGTGCAAAATTCTGGAACCATTAGTCACTACTTCTCAGACCACCATTCTCGGGGATTTTAACCACCACTTTGAGAAGGAACAGGACAATGACTCACAGCACCTCCTTGAACTTATGTCATCCCTGGGTTTTGAGCAACTTGTTCAATCTCCCACCCACATCGCCGGCCATACCTTAGATGGCATTTTCACCAATCACTGCAACTTAATGATTGAAGATGTACAGCCCCTTAGTTGGGTAGATCATTCGTTGATTATGTTCAAGGTCTGCCAGGATCTCCCCACTATTGCGGAGGAAAGTCACCCCAAGGTATATCCGCTGCAGGGGATTGAACAAGCTTTCAGCCCCCAAATGGGAGGCTGCTCTGGCCTCAGCTGTGGCTGGGAGGCATAGCCCTTTCCCCACTATGGCAGAGGGCTTTCACAACTGGATTACTCAAGCCCTAGATATTGCTGCCCCTTTCAAAGACTGCATTTTTAAGAGAGCCAAACCGGCATCACCTTGGTTTTCTGACGAACTCAGATCACTTAGAAGGGAGTGTTGCAGACCGGAACGTAGATGGTGGCTGGACCCTTGTACTAGGGAGAAAACCAAGCAGAAAGTTCTGCTCCAGAAGTATAAACTCGCCATCTTTCAAGCTAAATCTCATTTCCTTACTAATAAGATCTTCGCTGCAGACAATTCTTCTAGCATGCTCTTCAAGGTGATCAAGGAGATCTCCGAACCTTCCGGGACACAATTGTTCCCCCCTTCTCAAGATCTCTCCGACAGAATAGCTGCCTATTTCGAGGACAAGGTCCTTAAAATCTTTCGGGAGCTTGACCATACTGAAATGGAAGAACCGGAGGTTGAGGAGGTCGCTCAGAACCAAGTGATGGGGAGTGCCCCTGCTACTCTTGCAACTTTTCCCTAGATTACTGTTCAGCACATTCTGGTTCTTCTCAGGGGCCTTAAGTCTGGCTCTCCCTCGGACCCCTGCACGCCCCTCACTCTCAAGCTGTTCCCCAACCCGATTGCAGATTTTCTATGCAAAGTGTTTAATAACATCCTCCGATCCGGCTGCTATCCGGACACTTGGAAAGAGGCAATTGTTACACCCCTGCTTAAGAAACCCAATGCTGACCCCTCTGAACTGAAGAATCTTCGCCCCATCTCACTTCTCCCTGCCCCCGCAAAAATCCTCGAAGTTCATCAACTCTGAGTTGATGAACTATTTGGATTCCCATGAAATTTTAGATCAGTCTCAAAATGGTTTCTGCGCCGACCACAGCACCGAGTCCGCCCTTATTGCTGCCACTGATCACATCCGCATGCAGGTCGACCAGGGTGGCTCGGTAGTGCTGATTATGCTCGATCTGTCGGCTGCTTTTGACACCGTCACCTCTACTTGGATGGTCCAACATCTGCAAGAGGTGGGAATTTCGGGTAAGGCCTTGCAGATCCTCCACTCCTTCCTGACAGAGAGAACTCAAATTGTTAGCTGTGGGGGTTTTAGATCTAAGGCATTCAGCCTACCCTGTGGCGTTCCCCTGGGCTCATCTCTGAGCCCCACCCTTTTTAATGTGTATGTGACCCCGCTGGCCAAGCTGGTTAGATCCTTTGGGTTCCAGGTGATTTCCTAGCTGACGACACGCAGATCATTGTTTCCATCTCCCATGATCTGCAGTCTGTAGCAGGAACATTTAACCAGTGCATGGCCAGCATTGTCAGATGGATGCAGAATAACTCCCTTAAGATCAATGCAGAGAAAACTGAGGTCCTAGTTTTTGGTCCACAGACCTCAATCTGGTCGAATGCCTGGTAGCCGGTACATTGCGGTCCCCTTCCTGCTCCAGCTAAGGCAGTCAAAAACCTGGGGGTCACTTTTGACGTGGGTCTGACCTTCGAGTCTCAGGTCAGCCGCACTGTCAGCACTTGCTCCTATATTTTGAAAATTCTCAGAAAGGTGCTCCCGTATATTCCAGCAGCACTGCACCGACCCACCATCATTGCACTAGTCACCTCCCGGCTTGACTATTGCAATGCCTTGTATTTGAATATCAGCACAGCTTCCCTGAACAGGCTTCAGGTTGTACAAAATGCGGCTGCAAGGCTGATCCTTAATATCCCTAAACGGCAGTCAGCAAAGGAGGGGCTTCGTACTCTGCATTGGCTCCCTATTAAGAAGCAAATCTCTTTCAAAGTCCTGTGTACGGTTCTCAAGGCCTTGCATAACAAAGGCTTGCAGCAGCTGAAAACCATGTTTCAATGGTATATGCCTGGGAGGGCCTTGAGATCTTCCTCCCAGAAAAAACTGATCACCCCTAGAGTCCGCAAAGCCAGATGGGGCGGTCTCTCCTTCTCTGTGGTGGCCCCAAAACTCCCTACCTTCTTCGATCTTCCATGCAGAATCGCTCCCGGTGTTCAAAAAGCTGCTGAAGACTTGGCTTTTTTCATTTTAATCAGCAGCTCTGCACTCTACTCTCTCTTCTCTACCGCCCAGCGCCATGGCACCTACGGGTATTAGTGCGCTTTATAAATCCTCATCCTATCCTATCCTAGAGTCCTTACTGAACCACTACCTAAACAAACGGTTTCCCTGATCTACAAAAAATTAATGAACATTTCACCCAATACTCTCACTGTACTCCAGACTAAATGAGAGGGAGATATTGGAGACTGTGATGAGGGGGAATGGGAAGAGGCGTTGGGAACTTTTCACGAAGTAGCCATACACTCAGGGTTTTGACTAATCTTCCTACGTATACTACATCGCTCTTACTATTCATGCATGGCAAACCGGGCCATGGGCCGCTCTCCAACGGATCTTTGTCTCCGGGGCTGTGGTGACAGAGGTACCTTCTTCCACACTATATGGTCATACCCGATGATCCAGATCTTTTTGGACAGAATTACAGAGAATCATGGGAGAGGTTACGACAGAACCCCCCCCCCCCATCCCCCAAAACAGCGAAAATGTCTTTTACACATTTGGGGAGAGGACCTACCAACAAAATACGCGAAGATATTGTTGAGAGTGGGTCTTAAAGTAGCCAAACGAAATATTGCACGACTGCGGGGAGCGGCTGGGACCCCAGCAGTAAGGGAGCGGGACATGGATTGGTGCATGACAAATGAGAAATCGATATATCAGGGGAGAGGTTGCCCTCATAAGTGAGAGAAGGTCTCGGCGGGTGGCGCTCGTATAGAGGTGTGGATATGGGACCCACCCCAATGCATGAAGATCTGGAACAGGGTCCCCCTGGAATCCTAGAGATAATGCCATGAAGTGTCAATCCACACCGCAACTTAGACAGCCATTCTGTTCTACCTGTATTACCCTGATGTGATATTTCTCCCTTTTAAAGTGGCATATACAACTGTACCATGACTTCTCTTTGCTGCTTAATGTTTGTTTACTTTCGGGTTCTTTTCTCTTCTTTAAAAAACAATGAAAAGATCTTTTAAAACAAAATGTGTAGGGTTTTTGGACTACGTGCGAATGTACATTGCTGCATAGTTGTTTCGGGAATGTATTCTGCAGATGACCTCGGCCCTATTACACATAGGGCGCACTTTTCCTGTTTGCGCCCAGGCGCACCTTAAAACAGGTGAACTGGGTCCAAACAGGGAAAGTGCGCCCTCTTAGATTGAATGCGCTGCCCCCAGGGCAGTCGCAAAGTCATGCTGCCCTGGGGGCAGCACATTCAAATGAAATAGGGAGCATCTGCTTCAAAGCAACTTCGTGTTTCACTGTGCAGGCAACACCCACCTGCACTTTAAAGAGGGTCGAGAAATCACCTTGCAGGCGGGTGCAGTGAGTGACTGCACCCGCCTGCAAGGGGATGTCTGGGGGTGCATGGGACACCCTTCCCCCCCCCCCTCCAGAGGGCTGCCATCAGGGGGTGCACTGTCAGTGCGCCTCCTGACAGCTTCTTTGCCTCTGCGCCTGTGTCTATAATACGGCACGGGCGCAGAGGCAAAGGAATTCCCTCATTTGCATGGGGCCACGCCCCCGTGCAAATGAGGGAATGCCCTCTAGTGATAGCGCTGGCGCTCTATGTGCTCCAGTATTATCTGTATGACAGAAAGGGCCGCACAAGTGTCTGCGGCCTCTTCTGTAATACCAACGTGCCATGGGGGCGCGCAATGCGGCTGCACATATCCGTTGTCCCCCCGGGCACTTTCCATAATACGGCCCCATGGTCTCTTGCTTGAATGAATCCGGATGCCGTCCATGTCCACACTCTTACTACACCCCTGCCTTTGAGCCAGTGCCCCCAGTGACCCTCAGACTCTCTCCTCTTCAGAACATTACACAGTTTATCATAAGAGTAAGGTGGCATTGAGAACATGGCATCCCTCTTTATTCCCAGAGTCCTTTCACACTTCCACATTAATCAGGAAATTAGTTTTCCCACCTTCTTTCCATCCCTTTTCTTTGTGCTTGAGCGGCCTCTCAATCACCTGAATATATGGAGGACTCTGTGCTTCTGATTGGTGTGTACAAAGAGTACTAGCATCATTGACAGGCTTTTTGTGACTTATGGAGATACTGCACCTGGGATGTGTGCGTTCCTTTGAACACCATCTGTTACATTGCGTTGCTGACCATTGGACCTAAGCTCTGGTATGTAGGCTGCCTCATTTGTGCAGCTCCTGGGCTTCCAAATGTTAAAGGGACAGACCAGGGCTGTGCAAAGCTCCCAGCCTTGTAGCCAGGCACTCGGAGTATGTCATAAGCGGTGCTAGGGAGATTCTGTACAGGAGTCCCTCTGGCAGCCAGACACTCGGAGTATGGAAAAAGCAGAGCTCGTGAGATTCTGTACAGGAGTCCCACTGCCAGCCAGACACTCGGAGTATGGAAGAAGCGGTGCTCGTGATATTCTGTACAGGAGTCCCTCTGACAGCCAGACACTCGGTGTACGGAAGAAGCGGTGCTCGTGAGATTCTGTACAGGAGTCCCCCTGGCAGCCAGACACTCGGAGTATGGAAGAAGCGGAGCTTGTGAGATTCTGTACAGGAGTCCCCCTGGCAGCCAGACACTCGGAGTATGGAAGAAGCGGTGCTCGTGAGATTCTGTACAGGAGTCCCACTGCCAGCCAGACACTCGGAGTATGGAAGAAGCGGTGCTCGTGATATTCTGTACAGGAGTCCCTCTGACAGCCAGACACTCGGTGTACGGAAGAAGCGGTGCTCGTGAGATTCTGTACAGGAGTCCCCCTGGCAGCCAGACACTCGGAGTATGGAAGAAGCGGAGCTCGTGAGATTCTGTACAGGAGTCCCCCTGGCAGCCAGACACTCGGAGTATGGAAGAAGCGGTGCTCGTGAGATTCTGTACAGGAGTCCCCCTGGCAGCCAGACACTCGGAGTATGGAAGAAGCGGTGCTCGTGAGATTCTGTACAGGAGTCCCTTTGGCAGCCAGACACTCGGAGTATGGAAGAAGCAGTGCTTGTGATATTCTGTAGAGGAGTCCCACTGCCAGCCAGATACTCGGTTTATGGAAGAAGCGGTGCTCGTGAGATTCTGTACAGGAGTCCCTCTGGCAAGTCGATGAGTAATCTCTCTCATCATCCTCCTTTCTACATCCTGGTTCTCTAACCAATTGTTGCAACGTTGACACAGCAGAAATCAGTTAATGTACATAATTAAACTACTCCAAGCCACTGTCTCACAGAACCCTCTCCCACAGTCCTCCAGTGTTAAGTGTTTATGAATGAACCACATCTTTCGGAAACATTTCATTTAGTATCAGAGCAAGGGCAGTAGAATGGGTTCATAGTGTCTGAGGTTGCTGGGACCTTATATAGTCTGCTAGTGGCTGCTACATGTATACACTGATTGGTGGTTGTATCTGATGTTTCTATTGGTTTGAGTTAGTGTCCTCATTGGTTGGGTATTTGAGGGTTCTGATTGGTTTCTGGATCTGTGATTCAATCAATGTAGGGTTGGGACTAGGGCTAGGGTTATGATTTCTATTGGAAGCAGGGACTAGGGCTTCCTGTTTTATTGGTTGTTGGGACTAAGGTGGAACTAGGACTAGGGTTAGGCCTTTAATTGGAAGTAGCGATTAGGGCTTCTGGTGTTATTGGTTGCTGGACTAGGTGTGGGACTAAGAGTAGGGTTAGGCTTTCTATTGGAAGTAGTGACTAGGGCTTCCCGTCCCATTGGTTGCTTGGACTAGGGTTGGGACTACTGGTAGGGCTAGGGCCTCTATTGGACATAAAGATCAGGGTTTTTTGAACTGATTGGATGCTTGGAGTAGGGCTAAGATTGGCTGTAAGGTCCTGATCTCCTATTGGTTCTAGCTTTTAGGGCTAGTGTTGTGATTGGATAGTATTAGGGCTAGGGTTCCCATTGGCTGAAGGGGTCACCTGATTACTAGGGGTATCAAAGGCCAGGGTTAGGGCGTCTCAGCCCGGGCGTCGAGGCTAAGGGCAGAGAGGACAAGGGTGAGTGCCTGTTTGAGCCTGTTCGAGACGGGCCAGGGCCAGGAATGCTGCCCATCTTCCCATTAATTAATGTGTCTATTACTTTTCTCCTGAAAAAGCATATCTAATGCACTACCCTATTTCACATCCGCTACCTCTATCAATATTTTTAATCTGCATATACTTACCTCCTTTATGCATCTATATACTCTCAATGTACTTATGGATCTATATATTTATCACTTTCTTCTAATTTAGCATTTCCAATGCACTACCCCATTTCTCAGCCTATACTTCCCTCAATATATCTTCTAGCCCAACTTTTTGACTCATCTCAAACTTCTTTCTACTACTTTTTCCAATTCACTACCCTATCTCACCCTATACATCTATCACTATATCCTCTACACCCACTCTCTCATTTATCGCAAACGCCATACCACTACTATGTTCCCCAAAATAACCCTTTCTTGACTCTCTCCTACTCTACCCCTCCTTGCATCTTCTGACACCTCCTTTACTGTACCGATCCCCCAAAACAAACCTTTCTAAACTCTTCCCTCTGACTCTTCCCCTCCAAAAACCCTTTTTACTCATCAAAAAGCCTCCTCCTACTGCTATGACCTACAAAAAGAAATCCTTCACTCTTCTATCCCACAACTATCCTTTTCAATCAAAATAACAGACTAGCATGTTCACTTCTCTAATTCCATATTCCACTATACTAATTCACCACTAATCCTTTATGGGTTCCAGAGTAGCGTGCTACTCGCCAACAAAGCGCTTCAACACCCACCAGGGGTAACAGGCGCTATATGAATGCAAACCTTTCTTTCCCTTCTATCCGTCCACTATCCTTCTCACTCCAAATAACTGACTAATATCCACCACTCAAATTACTTTCATATTTCACCATACTAATTCACCACTAATCCTTTATGGGTTTCCGGAGTAGCGTGCTACTCGCCCAAAAAAAAAAGCAATTCAACACCCCATCAGGGGTTAGAAGCGCTATATATATGCAAACCTTTTTTCCCTCTTCTATCCCTCCGCTATCCTTCTGAATCCAAATAACTGACTAACATATCCACCACTTAAAATTTACTTGCATGTTTCACTATACTAATTCAACACTAATCCTCTATGGGTCCCGGAGTAGCGTGCTACTCGCCGAAAAAGCGCTTCGACGCCTCGTCAGGGGTAGTAAGCGCTATACAAATGCAATTACAATACAATACAATAGATGGTTATTGAAGATGATTATTGGTAGATGGTAAGTTGCAGCGACATATCATGCCATGCGGTGTTACCTCTATATGGGGTTTGTAGGGGGAGAGGCAGGAGGCAGTGGTTGGAGTCCACCATGCAGCTCTTTGCGACTGGTGAAGAACAGAGCAGAAAACTGGACTAGAGGGTTCTGCAGAAATGTGCTGCGAAGACCTGATAGTGGCATGTGCTTGTTTTTGGAAGGATGTAACCTTGAAAAAGCAAAGGCTGACTTGGAGAAGTGAGTTAGGCGTGAAAAGTGCAGCGCTTACCATGGGTTTTAGACAGAAGAAGTTTTGGGAGAGGCGAGGTGGTGATGTACCATGTACTGCCTGGAATACTAGGACGAGATTAAAAAGGGCACTTTGGTGGTTTGCAGCCGCCATGGTGGTGTGGTGGTAAGGAGAGAGAGTTTGCGTGGGACGGTAGAGTGTGTGAGGGTATCAATGTTGTTGAATTTGTGAAGGAAGGACAAAAGAGTTCTGCAGAGACTGAATAGTAGGCTGTTGCTGTTGTCGAGCCTTTGCATAAACATAGTGGGCACATGTCCGTGTGGGAGGAGAGCTGTGGAGAATCCTCTGGATCTTCAGCCTGTGGAACCTTCTGACAGTATTCCTTGACATCTGCTTGAGGAATAGGGTAAGAGCAGCTTAGACCATCCTGGCCTTGGAGATCGATGTAGATATGATATTCAAGTGGTGGGCTATGGAAAGTAGATTACTTTTAGTCTACAGTCTTAGAAGCTTGAAGTATAAGAATGCAGAGGGCTATCCAGTAGATGATGAGTGTCAGGCAATCTGTGATTCGAGACAGAAGGTGAGCGGTTTGGAAGCAGATTTTTTCACCATCAAAGAACCTGAAGTACGAGATGATGTCATCGAGGGAGATGGGATAGAGCGAAAACTGTCTAGGACTGAGCCCTTGCAGACACCTTCCAGTAAGACATAGGTCACTAGTGCACCAAGCGCCACATACTGTAAAGTAACAATCCGTGAGATCTGAGGAGAACAACCCTTTGTTGTTCAACCCTTGTAATGCTGACTGAAACATGGTTAAATGACTCGGCTGCTGCCATTTTAGTGCCTCCCAACTATGATATCATTCGGTTGGACAGAGCAAGTGGTCAGGGTGGAGGCATTGCATGCTTACATCGTAGCAATCTAACAGTGAAAGTACTACATGCCGACCTCCTGCCGTCCTGTGAATACCTATGCATTGAAGTGGCTGGTAGCAACATTCACCCATGCAAACTGCACACGTTCTACCGTCCACCCCGTGATAACCTTCCCTTCACTGAACAGATCATGGACATTATCTCGGCCAACGCAGATTTCCATGGCACTCCGATCTTCCTGGGAGATTTCAACCTTCATTGGAACGATGTGAATGATGAGGTGGTCAATAGCCTTAAATCCTTCCTACTGGACCTTAACCTTATCCAAATCTGTGACAGTCCCACTCATATCAAAGGAGCTACCTTAGATCTTGTCATTGGTAAGCCCAACTCCATCCGTCTGGATTCGATCCTCCCATGTGATTGGACAGACCACTACTGCATCACCTTCCTCAACCTTGAGTCGGTAAGAGCTAGTAGAGCCCAGCCAAAGAACCCCAAACAACTGAAAAGATGTCTATCGAACATCAACTCGCACAATCTGAATGCGCTCTGCGATAACATCCTGCCCCCTCCTATGAACATGTCGGATGTACATGACCTTACGGCTCATTATAACCGCTCAATGGCCAATGTTTTAGACTCGGTTGCGCCACTACAGCTTAAAAGACTGTCCTCCAAACCCTGGTTCAATGACAGTCTTAATTCCGAAAGAAGGAATTTAAGACTTGCGGAAAGATTGTGGCGAGCATATCCCTCCCTTGAACATCTCTACCATCTGAGATCCCTAAGGAGCATCTACAACAAACGCATCAGATGCTCAAAGGCCACCTTCTTCCGAAATCAACTAGAGCAAGCAAAAAAGTCCCAAAAAACTGTTTGAACTCATCAAGTCCCAAGCTAATAGTCAGCCTAATCTATCGCCACAGGGTCGAATGCCACTGCCGGACTGCGATGAATTTGCTGACTTCTTCACTGATAAGACCACTAAGATCGAAGCTGAACTACGCTCTGCCCTTGAACAATTGTCAATCAGTCCGCTGAACACCCTCCCGCCCACTGGGCTGGTTGTCACTGTCCCCTTGCAGCCTTACCTCCCCAAAAAGAACGCATCCTGGAGCATGTTCCAAACCTTAGATGAAAGTACTATACGCAAAACCCTGGCTACTCTGAAACCGTCTAATCACTACAACGACCCCCTGCCATCGAACCTCTTCTCCGAAGTTAGAACCCCCTTACTCCCACTTTGGACTAAGATCGTCAATGCATCACTTCGGCAAGGTGCTATTCCGGATTGCCTAAAAGCGGGTCAAGTTACCCCGATCCTAAAGAAACCATCCGCAGATCACACGGACCTTCATAACTTTCGCCCAATCTCTAACATCCCCACGTTGGCAAAGCTCCTGGAGAAATGTGTTCTCGCCCAACTCTGTAACCACATCGATCACTTCCAACTCCTGGACCAGTGTCAATCTGGCTTTCACCCGGGCCATAATACAGAATCTGCGTTAACTCACATTGTCGATGATGTGTTAAGAATGTTGGATCAAAATGAATCTTGCCTACTGATCCTTCTCGACCTTTCGTCAGCATTTGACACCGTCAAACACGATAACCTAATTGACCTCCTGGAACACAGAATGGGGCTGTCTGGGCCTGTACTAAACTCGTTCTCCTCATTCCTTCATGACAGATCCCAAAGCTTCAAGGTGAACCAGTCCCTCTCTCATCCTTCGCCGGTCACGCTTGGGGTCGCACAGGGTTCAGCGCTCTCACCCACGCTCTTCAACCTGTTCATGGAGCCTTTAACAGAAATTCTGAAATCAGCCAGCATTCACTATCACATGTATGCGGATGACACCCAACTATAACTGAAGATCGCCTCCCTTGAGGACATCTGGTCCCTCAACTCAGTCCTATTGGAAACTCAAAGCTGGCCAAACCACTTGAAGTTAAACGCTCTCAAAACAGAATTCCTCCTTATCGCACCACACAAGCATTCTCCGGTCATCGAACAATGGTTGAATCATCTCACTGCTCTTAATTGTAGGCTGCACCTTGTTGATTCTGCAACCTCTCTGGGAATTATGTTAGACAAAAGTCTGAACATGCAGAAGCACATCAGCTCCCTCACCAAAGCAGCGAACTTCCAACTCAGCATTCTAAGGAAACTCAAACCTTACCTCCCTTCTCATGACCTAAAGGTGGCAGTACAAGCCTTATTGATCTCAAAGCTGGACTATGGCAGCGCAACCCTTTACGGCCTACCTAGAGTGAAGACTGCTCCTCTTAGGGCTGCACTCAACTCTGCTGCTAGGCTCGTAACAGGCACCAAAAATACAACCATATCACCCCTGACCTTTTGTCCTTGAACTGGCTGCCATATGAAGCTCGGATAAAATTAAAAATTGCTTGCATGGCACACAAAGCCATTCACTTCAATACCCCTTTGTACCTCGCTCAGAAACTTGAGCTCTCATGTGGTTCGAGAGCCTCCAGAAGCGCCAGCACCCTACTGCTCAAACCACAAAAATTCAAGAAGAAAAAAACCTACAATCGAGCCTTCTCAGGGATGGCACCGAGGATCTGGAACTCCCTCCCCCCTGAAGTCAGGGTGAATCCCTCCACTGTCCTCTTCAAAAAGGAAGTCAAAGTGCTCCTGATGAAGAAATTTCTGCCTTTGACTGGCTATTCCAGTGGATACTGAGGTCACAGTTGCAGATCTGTGGCCCAGCTGCCATGGTCACGAGATTCCCCTTGCTCTACATGACTTTTTATTTTTTGCTTTGTTGGTTCTGTTTTGATTGCTTGTATCTGTATCCCTCTTGATGTATAAACTGTAAAGCGCTCTGATAACCGCGGTGGTCATGTTCGCGCTATAGAAAACTTTCAAAATAAAATAAATAAATAAACCCAGTTGCTATTCTGCTGGTACTTGGCGAGGCGAGGATGGCCAGCGTGGGGGACTCTATCAAGCGCTGCTAACAGCGTGTGCAAGATTGGGATTGAGGAGAGATGCCTGCGACGTGTGCTGGTGAGAAAGTTGTGCATTTGTGTAAGAGCACTGTTGGTGGAATGGAGTTGGAAGAATCCATACTCGGAGGCGAGAGTAATTTGTGGAAGGTAAGAGTGAAAGTGAGCCAGCCTGGCATATTCGAAAACTTTACAAAAGAAGATATTTGGGAAAAAGACCGATAGTTGGGAGGCGGTTTCTTAAATGCAGACATTATGCAGCAGATTCAAAGCTTTGTGAATGTGTGGTTAAGGGAAGAGATTGGTTGAAGGGTTTGGAGCGGTAGAACGGCACACAGTGGAGAGTCCAGGGCCTCCGTGCAGCTTGACCCAGTCCAGTAAGGTGATACGTGGACCTTCAACTAAACCTGACATTGATTTCCTTCCTCAGGGGATGTCCGGCACCTGCTGATGTGGATCAGGGAGAACCTGCTGAAGGAACGGTCAGAGCTCTTCATTCAAGGCGAGTCCGTGTAAGTGGAACTGCTTTACGTACAGCTGCAGGTAGAACGCAGAGTTAGTGTTCTTGCCTGAAAACAAATATTCAGTTAGTCACACTTGTACTGTCACAGAAGACCTGTGCGAGTGCTGAAGGGGAGGGGAGAGGGGAGGGGAAGGTCATCCTTATGGAAGAGGAAGCCTCACACACAAAATTGTGTCATGCTTCATCAGCGGCAGCGTCTGACCACCCTGGAAGGACAGTACCTCCAGGGCGGACTCAAGCTCCTGTTGGACTCGGAGCAGTAGGGAGTTCTTAGATAAAAGCTACTTGACAGTGAAGGGATCCAGGTCAGTGAATTAAAAATACCTTAATGTATCCTGGCCCTTTGCCTTTACTAGAGGGTACATTAGGTAAGGTTAAAGAAGGTTGTGAGGCGGTAATGCGAGAGCAATGACTCACACCGCCATGTTTCTGCCCATCCTCAAAGCCCATACGGGTCTGGGGCATTCCTCGGGGCCAGGGATCCCTAACTCACTCTAGGGGCCTATTCGCCTGCTGTATAAGGTGAGGAGGAAAATAGTGAAAGGATACAAAAAATACTGAATGTGCTCAGGTGAGTCCTACCTGAAAGCGCACGTAAAGAAAGACCTAATCATGATAAACAAAATGTACGGTCACAGTATTAATTAATAGACCAAGGGACTACCCTTGTTCGTTTGTTTCAGAAGAAAGAACTGGAAAGTGGCATGCAAGCGACTCTGCACAGCAAAACCACAGCACTCACAGCACACGTGATCAGGGAATAGACCATGCATAAAAGTAGCGCATGATACATGCGCTGTAATGAAAACAGGCAAAACCATGCATGGAGATGCTAAGCTACTGGTACTAGCTTGCTATCTTACCCTAGATTATAGCGGATACTGGCTTCTTAAACAGAGATAGGGACGGTGTCCTCTGTAGCCACACACTATTGAAATCAGGGTTCAAAGACATTATAAATGGTCAAAAAGTATGTTTCATACAGAGAAATCCTTGTTTGCCATAGTGTCAGGCGCACAATAGGTTGCCTGACATTCATCAGAAATCCGGCAGTACAAAACACGTTACTTACAAGCGTCTCGAAAGACACAACACACGCATTTCATGTATCCATACTATAACTGCTCGTAGTAATAATATTAGCTCGTAGTAATAATAGTTGTCCTTGGTCAAGACTATGGTCAGCACGTATAAATACCAGTAAACCATTCTCACTGAATGATTGATACAGAAGGACCCCATTCATGCAATATTCTCGTACTGATAGTAGTTTTTAGTTAAGAGTACGCCCAGAATGTGTAGATATCGGTAGAGCATTCCCCTGGACGATGGATTAAGCACGCTCCCATGCATACAGATTTATATAAAAAAACACAGAAAACGCTCGTGAAGCCCGTTGAATCCGTCCCCACACACACACAGCACAACTCGTGATGCAATTCAAATCTATACTTTCCTCCATTTTCTGGGTGGAAAAGGGATCCACAGCAACACTACCATTGTAAGACAAGCCTTTATAAGTGTGCTGTGCGGTGAAAAGCCCCGCTGTGACCGGAATTGTGACTCTTGTTCTCTTGCTCTTTCATCCCATGGCTCCAGTTCCTTCGCTGTTATGGTCCTCTGGTCTCATGATCCTCTGGCTCCTTGTCTCATTCTCTTGTGGCTCATCTGGTTCTTGTGCTGCCTCCTTGATACTGTGGCCTCTCTTTTCTTTTGGTCTTGTGACTCTTGTTCTCTCGCTCTTTGATGCTGTGGCCTCTCTTCTCTTGTGGTCTTGTTCTCTCGCTCTTTGATCCCATGGCTCTAGTTCCTTCGCTGTTATGGTCCTCTGGTCTCATGGTCCTGTGGCTCCTCCTCTCATTCTCTTGTGGCTCATCTGGTTCTTGTGCTGCCTCCTTGATGCTGTGTCAACTCTTGTCTTGTGATTCTTGTTGTCCTGATCTTTGATTTCATAGCTCTAGTTCTTTTGCTGTTATGTTCCTCTGGCACCTGGTCTCATGTTCCTGTTTCTCCACGTCTCATTCTCTTGTGGCTCATCTGGTTCTTGTGCTGCCTCCTTGATGCTGTGGCCTCTCTTCTCTTGTGGTCTTGTGATTCTTGTTCTCTCGCTCTTCGATCCCATGGCTCCAGTTCTTTCGCTGATATGTTCCTGTGGCTCCTCGTCTCATTCTCTTGTGGCTCATCGGTTTTTTGTTCTGCCTCTGATGCTGTGGCCTCTCTTCTCTTGTGACTCTTCTTCTCTCGCTCTTTGATGCTGTGGCCTCTCTTCTCTTGTGACTCTTGTTCTCTTGCTCTTTCATCCCATGGCTCCAGTTCCTTCGCTGTTATGGTCCTTTGGCTCCTGGTCTCATGTTCCTGTGGCACCTTGTCGCATTCTCTTGTGGCTCATCTGTTTTTTGTTCTGCCTCTGATGCTGTGGCCTCTTTTCTCTTGTGACTCTTGATCTCTTGCTCTTTGATGCTGTGGCCTCTCTTCTCTTGTGACTCTTGTTCTCTCGCTCTTTGATCCCGTGGCTCCAGTTCCTTCATTGTTATGGTCTTCTGGCTCTTGGTCTCATGGTCCTGTGTCTCCTCGTCTCATTCTCTTGTGGCTCATCTGGTTCTAGTTCTTTCTCTTGGATGTTGTGGCCTCTCTTGTCTTGTGATTCTTGTTCTCTCACTCTTTGATCCCATGGCTCCAGTTCATTCGCTGTTATGGTCCTTTGGCTTCTGGTCTCATGGTCCTGTGGCACCTTGTTGCATTCTCTTGTGGCTCATCTGGTTCTTGTGCTGCCTCCTTGATACTGTGGCATCTCTTCTCTTTTGGTCTTGTGACTCTTGTTCTCTCTCTTTGATCCCGTGGCTCCAGTTCATTCGCTGTTATGGTCCTTTGGCTCCTGGTCTCATGTTCCTGTGGCACCTTGTTGCATTCTCTTGTGGCTCATCTGGTTCTTGTGCTGCCTCCTTGATACTGTGGCATCTCTTCTCTTTTGGTCTTGTGACTCTTGTTCTCTCTCTTTGATCCCGTGGCTCCAGTTCATTTGTTGTTATGGTCCTTTGGCTCCTGGTCTCATGTTCCTGTGGCACCTTGTCGCATTCTCTAGTGGCTCATCTGGTTCTTGTTCTGCCTGCTTGATGCTGTTGCATCTCTTCTCTTGTGGCCTTATGACTCATGTTCTCTCGCTCTTCGATCCCATGGCTCTAGTTCTTTCACTATTATGGTCCTCTGGTCTCATGGTCCTGTGGCTCCTCCTCTCATTCTCTTGCGGCTCATCTGGTTCTTGTTCTTTCTCTTGAATGCTGTGGCCTCTCTTCTCTTGTGGTCTTGTTCTCTCGCTCTTTGATCCCATGGCTCTAGTTCCTTCGCTGTTATGGTCCTGTGGCTTCTTCTGTCATTGTCTTGTGGCTCATCTGGTTCTTGTGCTGCCTCCTTGATGTTGTGGTCTCTCTTCTCTTGTGGTCTTGTGACTCTTGTTCTCTCGCTCTTTGATCCCATGGCTCTAGTTCCTTCGCTGTTATGGTCCTGTGGCTTCTCGTCTCATTCTCTTGTCTCCCATCTGGTTCTTGTTCTGCCTCCTTGATGTTGTGGTCTCTCTTCTCTTGTGGTCTCGTGACTCTTGTTCTCTAGCTCTTCGATCCCATGGCTCCAGTTCTTTCGCTGTTATGTTCCTGTGGCTCCTCGTCTCATTGTCTTGTGGCTCATCTGGTTCTTGTTCTGCCTCCTTGATGTTGTGGCCTCTCTTCTCTTGTGACTCTTGTTCTCTCGCTCTTTGATGCTGTGGCCTCTCTTGTCTTGTGACTCTTGTTCTCTCACTCTTTGATCCCATGGCTCCAGTTCATTCGCTGTTATGGTCCTTTGGCTTCTGGTCTCATGGTCCTGTGACACCTTGTCGCATTCTCTTTTGGCTCATCTGGTTCTAGTTCTGCCTGATTGATGCTGTGGCATCTCTTCTCTTGTGGTCTTGTGACTCTGAGCGCCTTGAGACCCTTACAGGTGAGTAGTCGCGCTCAACAAACCCATGATTGATTGATTGACTCTTGTTCTCTCGCTCTTTGATCCCATGGCTCCAGTTCCTTCACTGTTATGGCCCTCTTGCTCCTCGTCTCATTCTCTTGTGGCCCATCTGGTTCTTGTTTTGCCTTCTTGATGCTGTGGCCTCTCTTCTCTTGTGACTCTTCTTCTCTCGCTCTTTGATCCTGTGGCTCCTGTTCTTTCACTGTTATGGTCCTCTGGTCTCATGTTCCTGTGGCTCCTCCTCTCATTCTCTTGTGGCTCATCTGGTTCTTGTTCTTTCTCTTGAATGCTGTGGCCTCTCTTCTCTTGTGGTCTTGTGACTCTTGGTGTCTCTCTCTTTGATCCTGTGGCTCCAGTTCCTTCACTGTTATGGTCTTCTGGCACCTGGTCTCATGGTCCTGTGGCTCCTTGTCTCATTTTCTGGTGGCACATCTGGTTCTTATTCTGCCTCCTTGATGCTGTGGCCTCTTCTCTTGTGGTATGGTCCCCCTGCTGTTTGATCCCGTGGCTCCAGTTCCTTCGCTGTTATGGTCCTGTAGCTCCTAGTCTCATATTCCTGTGACTCGTCGTCTCATTCTCTTGTGGCTCATCTGGTTCTTGTTCTGCCTCCTTGATGTTGTGGCCTCTCTTCTCTTGTGACTCTTGTTCTCTCGCTCTTTGATCCCATGGCTCCAGTTCTTTTGCTGTTATGGTTCTGTGGCTCCTTGTCTTATTCTATTGTGGCTCATGTGGCTCTTGTGCTGCCTCCTTGATGTTGTGGTCTCTCTTCTCTTGTGGTCTTGTGACTTTTTCTCTCGCTCTTCGATCCCATGGCTCCAGTTCTTTCGCTGTTATGTTCCTGTCGCTCCTCGTCTCATTCTCTTTTGGCTCATCTGTTTTTTGTTCTGCCTCTGATGCTGTGGCCTCTTTTCTCTTGTGACTCTTGTTCTCTTGCTCTTTGATGCTGTGGCCTCTCTTCTCTTGTGACTCTTGTTCTCTCGCTCTTTGATCCCGTGGCTCCAGTTCCTTCATTGTTATGGTCTTCTGGCTCTTGGTCTCATGGTCCTGTGTCTCCTCGTCTCATTCTCTTGTGGCTCATCTGGTTCTTGTTCTTTCTCTTGGATGTTGTGGCCTCTCTTGTCTTGTGACTCTTGTTCTCTCACTCTTTGATCCCATGGCTCCAGTTAATTCGCTGTTATGGTCCTTTGGCTTCTGGTCTCATGGTCCTGTGGCACCTTGTTGCATTCTCTTGTGGCTCATCTGGTTCTAGTTCTGCCTGATTGATGCTGTGGCATCTCTTCTCTTGTGGTCTTGTGACTCGGAGCGCCTTGAGACCCTTACGGGTGAGTAGTCGCGCTCAACAAACCCATGATTGATTGATTGACTCCTGTTCTCTCGCTCTTTGATCCCATGGCTCCAGTTCCTTCACTGTTATGGCCCTCTGGCTCCTCGTCTCATTCTCTTGTGGCCCATCTGGTTCTTGTTTTGCCTTCTTGATGCTGTGGCCTCTCTTCTCTTGTGGTCTCGTGATTCTTGTTCTCTCGCTCTTCGATCCCATGGCTCCAGTTCTTTCGCTGTTATGTTCCTGTCCTCCTGCGTCTCATTCTTTTGTGGCTTATCTGTGTCTTGTTCTTGCCTCTGATGCTGTGGCCTCTTTCTCTTGTGACTCTTGTTCTCTCGCCTGTGATGCTGTGGCCTCTCTTCTCTTGTGACTCTTGTTCTCGTCGCTCTTTGATCCTGTGGCTCAGTTCCTTCATTGTTATGGTCTTCTGGCTCTTGGTCTCATGGTCCTGTGGCTCCTCGTCTCATTCTCTTGTGGCTCATCTGGTTCTTGTTCTTTCTCTTGGATGTTGTGGCCTCTCTTGTCTTGTGACTCTTGTTCTCTCACTCTTTGATCCCATGGCTCCAGTTCATTCGTTGTTATGGTCCTTTGGCTTCTGGTCTCATGGTCCTGTGGCACCTTGTCGCATTCTCTTGTGGCTCATCTGGTTCTAGTTCTGCCTGATTGATGCTGTTGCATCTCTTCTCTTGTGGTCTTGTGACTCTGAGCGCCTTGAGACCCTTACGGGTGAGTAGTCGCGCTCAACAAACCCATGATTAATTGATTGACTCTTGTTCTCTCGCTCTTTGATCCCATGGCTCCAGTTCCTTCACTGTTATGGCCCTCTGGCTCCTAGTCTCATTCTCTTGTGGCCCATCTGGTTCTTGTTTTGCCTTCTTGATGCTGTGGCCTCTCTTCTCTTGTGACTCTTGTTCTCTCGCTCTTTGATGCTGTGGCCTCTCTTCTCTTGTGACTCTTGTTCTCTCGCTCTTTGATCCCGTTGCTCCAGTTCCTTCGCTGTTATGGTCCTCTGGTCTCATGATCCTGTGGCTCCTCGTCTCATTTTCTTGTGGCTCATCTGGTTCTTGGGCTGCCTCCTTGATACTGTGGCCTCTCTTCTCTTTTGGTCTTGTGACTCTTGTTCTCTCTCTTTGATCCCGTGGCTCCAGTTCATTCGCTGTTATGGTCCTTTGGCTCCTGGTCTCATGTTCCTGTGGCACCTTGTCGCATTCTCTAGTGGCTCATCTGGTTCTTGTTCTGCCTGCTTGATGCTGTTGCATCTCTTCTCTTGTGGCCTTATGACTCATGTTCTCTCGCTCTTCGATCCCATGGCTCTAGTTCCTTCGCTGTTATGGTCCTCTGGTCTCATGGTCCTGTGGCTCCTCCTCTCATTCTCTTGTGGCTCATCTGGTTCTTGTTCTTTCTCTTGAATGCTGTGGCGTCTCTTCTCTTGTGGTCTTGTGACTCTTGTTCTCTCGCTCTTTGATCCCAAGGCTCTAGTTCCTTCGCTGTTATGGTCCTGTGGCTTCTCGTCTCATTCTCTTGTCTCCCATCTGGTTCTTGTTCTGCCTCCTTGATGTTGTGGTCTCTCTTCTCTTGTGGTCTTGTGACTCTTGTTCTCTAGCTCTTCGATCCCATGGCTCCAGTTCTTTCGCTGTTATGTTCCTGTGGCTCCTCGTCTCATTGTCTTGTGGCTCATCTGGTTCTTGTTCTGCCTCCTTGATGTTGTGGCCTCTCTTCTCTTGTGACTTTTTCTCTTGCTCTTCAATCCCATGGCTCCAGTTCTTTCGCTGTTATGTTCTTGTGGCTCCTCGTCTCATCCTCTTTTGGCTCATCTGTTTTTTGTTCTGCCTCTGATGTTGTGGCCTCTCTTGTCTTGTGACTCTTGTTCTCTCACTCTTTGATCCCATGGCTCCAGTTCATTCGCTGTTATGGTCCTTTGGCTTCTGGTCTCATGGTCCTGTGACACCTTGTCGCATTCTCTTGTGGCTCATCTGGTTCTAGTTCTGCCTGATTGATGCTGTGGCATCTCTTCTTTTGTGGTCTTGTGACTCTGAGCGCCTTGAGACACTTACAGGTGAGTAGTCGCGCTCAACAAACCCATGATTGATTGATTGACTCTTGTTCTCTCGCTCTTTGATCCCATGGCTCCAGTTCCTTCACTGTTATGGCCCTCTTGCTCCTCGTCTCATTCTCTTATGGCCCATCTGGTTCTTGTTTGGCCTTCTTGATGCTGTGGCCTCTCTTCTCTTGTGACTCTTCTTCTCTCGCTCTTTGATCCTGTGGCTCCTGTTCTTTCACTGTTATGGTCCTCTGGTCTCATGGTCCTGTGGCTCCTCGTCTCATTCTCTTGCGGATCATCTGGTTCTTGTTTTGCCTCGATGCTGTGGCCTCTCTTCTCTTGTGACTCTTGTTCTCTCACTCTTTGATCCCGTTGCTCCAGTTCTTTCACTGTTATGGTCCTCTGGTCTCATGGTCCTGTGGCTCCTCCTCTCATTCTCTTGTGGCTCATCTGGTTCTTGTTCTTTCTCTTGAATGCTGTGGCCTCTCTTCTCTTGTGGTCTTGTGACTCTTGTTGTCTCTCTCTTTGATCCCGTGGCTCCAGTTCCTTCACTGTTATGGTCTTCTGGCACCTGGTCTCATGGTCCTGTGGCTCCTTGTCTCATTTTCTGGTGGCACATCTGGTTCTTATTCTGCCTCCTTGATGCTGTGGCCTCTTCTCTTGTGGTATGGTCCCCCTGCTGTTTGATCCCGTGGCTCCAGTTCCTTCGCTGTTATGGTCCTGTAGCTCCTAGTCTCATATTCCTGTGACTCGTCGTCTCATTCTCTTGTGGCTCATCTGGTTCTTGTGCTGCCTCCTTGATGCTGTGTCAACTCTTGTCTTGTGATTCTTGTTATCTTAATCTTTGATTTCATAGCTCTAGTTCTTTTGCTGTTATGGTCCTCTGGCACCTGATCTCATGTTCCTGTTTCTCCACGTCTCATTCTCTTGTGGCTCATCTGGTTCTTGTGCTGCCTCCTTGATGCTGTGGCCTCTCTTCTCTTGTGGTCTTGTGATTCTTGTTCTCTCGCTCTTCGATCCCAATGCTCCAGTTCTTTCGTTGTTATGTTCCTGTGGCTCCTCGTCTCATTCTCTTTTGGCTCATCTGTTTTTTGTTCTGCCTCTGATGCTGTGGCCTTTCTTCTCTTGTGACTCTTCTTCTCTCGCTCTTTGATGCTGTGGCCTCTCTTCTCTTGTGACTCTTGTTCTCTGTCTCTTCGATCCCATGTCTCCAGTTCCTTTGCTGTTATGGTCCTCTGGCCTCATTGTCCTGTGGCTCCTCATTTATTTGTATCTCATCTGGTTCATATTCTGCCTCTTTCATGCTGTGGCCTCTCTTCTCTTGTGACTCTTGTTCTCTTGCTCTTTGATGCTGTGGCCTCTCTTCTCTTGTGACTCTTGTTCTCACACTCTTTGATGCTGTGGCCTCTTCTCTTGTGGTCTTGTTCTCTCGCTCTTCAATCCCATGGCTCCAGTTCTTTCGCTGTTATGTTCCTGTGACTCCTCGTCTCATTCTCTTGTGGCTCATCGTTTTTTTTTCTGCCTCTGATGCTGTGGCCTCTCCTCTCTTGTGACTCTTGTTCTCTCGCTCTTTGATGCTGTAGCCTCTTTTCTGTTGTATCTCATCTGGTTCTTATTCTGCCTCTTTCATGTTGTGGTCTTGTCTCTTGTGGTCTTGTGACTTCTGTCCTCACAAACCTTCACTCTTTCTGTTTTGTTCTCAGGCGGCCGGGGATCCTGGTGCTTATCAATGACGCAGACTGGGAGTTGATGGTGAGTGATCTGATCAACATCTGTGTGAGTAATGATGGTTTTGCCCAAAGGGGTGAGGTAGGGGGCTATTAGCGAGAGAGTAGTGATGAGGTTCCTGATGAGGGCTAACGGGAAACTAAAGAGAGAACATGCAGAGGTGAATTGACTTCAAACTTCCTGAAATGTTTGCTCTCTGACGGAAAATATTTTTTATATATATATTAAAATATATATCTATAGATTTATTTTCTTTCTGGCTATTTTTGCACAGTTACACCCTTTTTCAGATTTTTCTCCCTGCACTTTGTAACGGACTCTTGGACCAGGGGAGTCTGTAATGTTTATCCCCTAACCGACCCTATCCCCTTGGCTTGTTGAGGGGTCGCTCTCTTTTCTTTAATGGTCCCTTTTGGTATGGAAGAGAACCTTCCCCACTGCTCAGCCTGTGGATCAAGATGTTCGAATCTAGGATAAAAAATATTGCAGCATCCCACAGAATTGTAGGAAAGTAGGATCTGCTTTTATGGTTACCTCCACTTTTTGCCTGGTGCTATGCTGTTTCTGACTAGTCTGACTGGGATCCTGCTAATCAGGACCCCAGTCTCTGTGCTTTCTCCCCTAAATTGGCATGGTAAGTACTTAGGTACATCCCAGATTGTACACTGGTGTACCCTTATCAGTCCCTAGTATATGGTACTGAGGTAACCAGGGCATAGGTACACCAGGGGTCCCCCATGGGCTAAAGCATGTATTATGCCACCCATGAGGGACCACTCAAACTGTAGCTACGGGCCTGCCATTGCAGCCTGTGTAAGCTGGTGCTAGCACCACTTACGAAAGATATAGGTTTCCCTATATTTAAGGTCACTGCACTTAAAATCTATAAGTCACCCCTAAAGCAGGCCTTTCAATCCTGAAGGCAGGGTGCTCGGTTCTAACTGTGAGGGTGCCTCTGCATGAGCAGGACACCCCTACAGCCTTCAGAGTCCATTCTCCCGGGTTGTAAGTGCATCAGCCATTATGATACATAGAGTGGCCATGCGTCATTACGCGATGACCATCTCTAAACTGGTTGTAACGAACCCTATCATGTTTGGTATCAAACATGTTGGAATCATACCCCAAGGTATGATTCCATGCACTATAAATCTCCTCCGGGAGGCCCTTCGTGCTCCCCGGTACCAGTCTTTTAGACGCGGACAGCACAACATGGCTGCTGCCGACCAGAGACACGATTCTGCCCTCCTGCTGCTGAGCCAAGCTCGAGCAGGAGAAGGCAGAACAATAGGTATCTTGTCACAGGGAGGTGTGACCACCTCCCAGACAGGGTTTAGTGTATTGGGGCCGGGTGGGAGCGCTTGCCAGCGCCACTCAGTCTGCTTGAAGGTCACACTTGGTGCCCTCCTTGCATAGTCCAGTTCAAACCAGCTGAGGGAGCCGTTGGCTCCCAATCTGGCGCGAAGCTAGACAAAGGACATGGGAGTATCCTCTCCACTGTCCGACCCCTCCCTTGGGAGGGAACCCTGAATCGTCCCAACCGTTTATCTTAGGGTACTTAAGGGCTAACCTGAGGGCGGGTCCCTAGATTCGTCGTGGGACAAGATTCATATCAAGACCCCACTTCTTCGACCGTCTGGGCACTCTGGACTTCGCTCTGGGCTTCAAGGCTGCAACTGGGAAGACTCCTGCTGTTCCTGATCTCGTCTCCCTGCTCGTCTGCTGCAACAGCGGTGCCTGTGCTCCATACAGGAACCATCCAAGGGCTGTGGGCATCCAAGACACCTGAAGGAATCTCCCTTAAAGTGAAGGAGTCACTTCCCTGCATCTGCAGGCACCGCATCTAAGCTGACCGGTCTGCTGATCCTGGGCTCCCACAGACTCTGAAAGGCTCAGCAACACAGGTGGTGGTTCTTGACATCCCTCAAGGCCTGCCCTGTCCTCTCACCAAGCTTGAGGCTAGTATCCCTCGTCATAGCCGCAGGACTCGAACCCCTGTGCACCGCGTCAACTTGCAGTTGCAAAGGCTTGTTGGCTTCCTTCCATCAAGACCTTCAGGCTCCAAGTAGCCCTAACCTCAAGCATCTCCTGTGACCAAGATCTTTGTCCTCACCGCATCACTTGCATCGTGGGCCTGCATCTTTGGTGAGCTGCTCGAGGTCCTCTTGCGACTCCAGTGCCTCCGGCCTGTGGGTCCTCCTGAGGGTCTTCTTTGATTTCTACGGGCTCCTCTGATTGCTCGGGCCTGCCCTGACTCCCCTGCTTGTGGTGAGTCTCCTGGACCTTGCTGGTCCTGACACTGTACCTTCACTGTCCACGTTGGTTGCAGTTGCAAAGGCTTGTTGGTGCTTCCGACGGACACCGAACTCTCGACATCCGACGTGGGACAGCTCATGCACGGCTCTTGGTCTTCCACACCGTCGCCTGGTCCGCACAGCTGCAGTTTCAAGGTCACCGTCAGCTCTCCTGCAACACTCAACTTCGGTGGGCATTCGTCTTCCGGGCCTCCTGGTCACTTCCAAGTGGCATAGACTCTGTTGTCCCCTCTACTTGCAGGTACTTCTCGACTTGAATCTACCTTTGGGTTCCACTGGACACTTTGACCTTCTTCAGCAGCGGCATCTTCCTGAAGTCCTCCATTGAGTTCGACAGCGGTTTCTGATGCCACTTCACACCTATGCACCCCGCTTCCCTGGTGTAGGTATCCTGGTTCCTAAGGTATCCACGGGTGGGGTGGCCTCTCCAACCTTCTGTCTTCCACGGGATTTCTTGAACATTGAAGTATTCCTTGGTTACTTATACCGACTCATACATATAATATCACATCCATTCACCAATAAATTGTTATATAAAAAAAAAACATACAATAGAAAAGACAAGCACAAGGAATAAAGCCCAAACAGTAAACCAAAAATCAAGGTCAAAAATCCAAATCAATATGAACAAATTTATTAGAATTTTTTTTTACAAATCATTTTAAAAATACATAATAAAAACATTGTGAGAAGTTGTCCTGGTATATGCTGTTCACTAGTTAAAGTGGACACCTTGCACCAGTACAATTCGACTCTTATGGTAGGTAGGTTTAAGACAACCTTTATAGAAAGCTATCCTAGTGGTAGCTGTGGAGAGCAGCCTTCAGGCTAAGTCTTGGAGGAATGTAAAGCAGCTTGTTTTACCACACAATCTCTTGAATCACCAAATGAAAAGACACCACACAGGTATATATATCAAATATATATGTATTTATTACTAAACAACTCTCTACTAATCTCTTTATGAGATTAGAAGTCAGGAACATATGTACAAGTCAATGTTTTATCAAAATAAGTTAGCACAAGTAAATATCACAATCTTATCTTGGCTAGACCGTGGTCTAGAGCACATAGAGTCGAGGGACCCCAAAGAACCACCCCAGGTAGTTGTAGGAGACCCACAGGGGACGGACGCGGTGTTCAGACACTGGTGCGAGTCCTGTACGAGTCTATGCGAGAGAACGCGATTGAGTTATCAATGTTACAGGTCCCTGGCGTGTTCGAGGCGAACCCACCGATCGGTCAGTACGAGTCGAAGGACGCGGATACTGATAGAGTTACAAGGGAGTTGGACGCGATGTGTCTAACACAGACGCGAACCCTGTACTAGCCAGTGCGAGAATCGCACGGGGAAAATAGGAGTTTTAGGGCACTTCTAGGGTAGCTACAAGCAAGCCACTTACAGGGTAAGTAGTTCTAGGGCCCACAGGAGCACCGTAGTGCTGAAGTTACCTCACCCAGGGGAGCCAGGTGCATAGGTGTCCTTTGGTGTCGGGTTGCGGCGTCGTTTTCAATGGGAGCCAGTGAAGACTTGCTGCTTGCGACGACAGAAGAAGTGTCCATTGGAATCCAAGCCTGGATTCGGAAGGAGGAAGACCTGAAAGCAGAGGGGACAGTGTTCAAAGTCACTTGGCAGTGACCCGGGGCAAGGAAGATGAGTGCCCACCGTCGTCGACAGATTCAGGTCGTTCACGGGTGTCTTGACTCTTCGACCACGTGGTCCAGGCGGCGTCGATGACCAGGAGCTGGATTCGGTGTGTCCCACGACGTCTGCAGCTTACTGAGGTGTCGGCGACTCGATTGGAGCCAACAAGCCTTGGTAGCAGCAAGTCTCGTGGTGATGAGGAAAAGTCAATGGTGCAGACCAGCAAGGTCTGGGGGACTTACCCAGCGAGGGTATGTCAGGGCAGGCCTAGAGCAACCAGGGGAGCCCTTTGGTTTTGTTGAAAAGTCTTCTGGGGACCCACAAGCCGGCTGGCAAGGGATCGCGAAGACGCCTCGGGAGGATTCACTCAACAGGGGCCCACGGTCACTCGGGACGGTGTAGGCCTCTGATTTTGGGAGGGATCTCTGCTAGAGGCTGGGACCACACGTGGTCCAAAGCACAAGTTCGTAGAACGTCGTGAAGGGGTTGCACTCGACAATAGTGCACAGTACCCAGGGGCTGCGGTTCCTCGTTGCTCGTGGGGTCCACTTGCCTCAGCTTCGCTGGGGACTCACGATGGCCTTGGAGAAGTCAGGAAATCCTCTTCCTGGGCTGCAGGGACTTCGGGCTCCGGCGGGAGCGTCGTAGTTTGCGACCGTCACTGTAGTTTTTGGTGCCTGCCAAGCAGGGGAGTCACTCCTTGACTCCAAGAGAGATTCTTCAGTCTTCCAGAGGTAGTGGAACGTCGAAGTTCCAGGATTCTTCTTAAGAGCGTCGTCCAGGGGTATCTAGGTTGCAATGCACAGGTTCCCCCTCTTATACTAGAAAGAAGGGAGGGACTAGCTCTATGACCCCACCTATGGGAGGGTCAGGGGAGTGGGTGGCTACACCCACTTCCCTTTGTCCAGTTTCGCGCCAGAGCAGGGGCAGGTAGTCCCTGAGCCGGTTTGAACTGGGGTATGCACAGAGGAGCCTTCTGCTCCCCCAGTGCAGGACTTCAAAGCACTCTAGGAGTGCACCCACCCAGCCCCAATACACTAAACCCTGTCTGGGAGGTGGTCACACCCCTTGGGACAGGATATCTATTGTTGGGCCTCCTCCACTGCGAGTGTCGGTCATCAGCAGGAGGGCAGCCCAGTGTCTGTGACTGGTGGCATCCATTTTGTGATGCCAGGGCTCTTTGGGATTCTACCGCGTTTCCACAGTAGGTACATGTCTAGCCCTCTAGAAGGGTGGGATCATACTCCCACACCAGTTACTGGTGTGGGGGTATGATTCCAAAGTGTTTGACACCAAACACGACATGTTTTGATCCACCATTCCACAGTTAGTATTTACCGCGAGGATATAATGCACTTAATAGTATATGGTTTAACCGCATCCACAAACAGCACCAGAGAATGGACTCTGAGAGCTGCAGAGGGGCCCTGCTCGGGCAGAGGCACCCTCTCACATAGAAACCAAGCACCCTGCCCTCAGGATTGATAGGGCCTGCCTTAGGGGTGACTGATAGGTTTAAATGTGTGTGCAGGGGAGATATAGGGAACCTATATCTCAGTGAGGGGTGCTATCACCTCCTCACCCAGGCTGCAGTAGCAGGCCTGTGGTGTCAGATTTAGTCTGCTTCCCAGGGGTGGCATAATACATGCTTCAGCCCCTGGTAGGCCTGTGAAGTACCTATGCCCTTGGTACCTAAGGTACCATATACTAGGGACTCATAAGGTACCACAGTATCCAATCACTAGTGCACCTAGAGTGCACTCCAAGTCGTTTAGAGAGAACAGAGAGGCGGGGGCCCTGATTGGCAGGGTCCCAGCCAGACTATAGCCAGAAACCAGTGTAAACATCAGAAAGAAAAGTGGGGGCAACATAAGAGGCAGATCCTTCTCTCCTACAAACATTAAAACCAAATATAGTCAAAAACCATACTATGTAAGACATTTGATCAAGAAGGCAAATTCACACAGTCCCTTGCAAAACAATAAGGAGTTAATCCCCACAATCACCCCCCGAGAGAAAAACAATTGACAATATAATTTGTCATATACTGTGACACATCTGTAAAAAAAACTCTTGACTAAAACCCGATACACGCTTGTCTGGACGTGTCTGTGGGCAACAGTCAACTACCAGATTGTGTCTAATAGCTGCGTCAACGCGTTTCGATGGCCCTCATATATTTACACCATCTTTATCAAGACTATCATATCAATCTCTCGATTTGGAAATTCTCCTTTAAATCAAGACCTATGTGCAAAAAAACCCCAAAAACAATTATTTTCTTATATCTCATTACAATTTAAAAGGCACATACAGTTTATTAAAAAACAATCCTTTTTCATATTAAATCAAAAAGTACAAGTGTATTTTATTTTAATTAAAACCATGGACATTGAATAAAATTCAATAGCATATAATCAATCACTATAGCTTCAGCTTCATGCCTCAATATGAAACATGACCTTTGGCCTATTGAATGGGCTAGAACCAGAAAAAAGATAGGAAAAAAAGAAGAAAAAATATATAATAAAAATACTCATACATTATCCATTATTCACATCCAAATGCTCACATCTCCCAAAGAACTTCTTCAAAAATTCCGTCTGCCACCACACCCTTCGCACACGCCTCCACAACGCAGGGATCCGCGACAAAGCCTTGGACTGGACCACCTCCTTCCTCACCGGCAGAACCCAGAGTGTCCGCCTCCCTCCATTCTGATCTAAAGACACCAAGATCATCTGCGGCGTTCCCCAAGGATCGTCCCTCAGCCCAACACTCTTCAACGTCTACATGGCACCGCTCGCCAACATCGTCCGATCGCACAACCTCAACATCATCTCATACGCCGACGACACACAGCTGATCCTCTTCCCTCACCAAAGCCCCCACCACCGCCAAAACCAACCTCCACGAAGGAATGAAGGCCGTCGCCGAATGGATGAAGAACAGCCGCCTAAAACTGAACTCTGACAAGACAGAGGTCCTCATCCTCGGCTCCACCCCCTCCGCCTGGGACGACTCCTGGTGGCCGGCCGCGCTGGGAGCTGCACCGACGCACGCAACCTGGGTTTCATCCTGGACTCATCGCTGTCAATGGCCCAGCAAGTCAACGCCGTCTCCTCCTCCTGCTTCAACACCCTCCGCATGCTCCGCAAGATCTACAGATGGATCCCCACCGGAACCAGAAGGACGGTCACCCAGGCCCTCGTCAGCAGCAGACTGGACTACGGCAACGCCCTCTACGCGGGAACCTCGGCCAAACTCCAGAAACGACTACAACGCATACAGAACGCCTCTGCACGCCTCATCCTCGACATCCCCCGCCACAGCCACATTACACCCCACCTGAGAGACCTGCACTGGCTCCCCGTCAACAAGAGGATCACCTACAAGCTCCTCACCCACGCTCACAAAGCACTCCACAAGACCGGACCAGCATACCTCAATGAGCGACTCACCTTCTACACCCCGAACCGCCAGCTTCGCTCCGCTGACCTCACCACCATCCCCCGCATCCGACGAGCGACCGCCGGCGGCAGATCATTCTCCCACCTCGCCGTCAAGACATGGAGCACCCTCCCCATCCACCTGCGGCAGACCCAGGACCTGCTGACCTTCAGGAGACTCCTCAAGACCTGGCTGTTCGAGCAGTAGCAGCACCCCCCCCCCCCCTCCCCACCTCCCCCCCAGCGCCTTGAGACCCTCACGGGTAAGTAGCGCGCTCTACAAATGCATTGATTGATTGACTGCAATGATCAGCTGGTTTCATTCATATACTGTCCTTGTTCCAATTTTAAGACTCTGAGTCGCATGGCAATCTCTCTCTATTTGAGCTGTACCTCTTAAAGCTAGCCTGTGTTTTGTATTGCATTCATTGGTTATCATAGCGTGGTAATACCTCGCTGTTAAATCTCTACATATTATTGCCATATTTCAGCATCCATTGATTCCTGAATATGACCCTAATCGTCCTTCACTCTTTAGTCTATCCATTTTAACCTTGTCATGCGTTCATGGGTATGCGTTCATGGGTATGCGTTCATGGGTATGCGTTCATGGGTATGCGTTCATGGGTATGCGTTCATGGGTTTGGTAATATACAAATACCCCGCTATTCCAATTATATATATTTCAAGCAAATAACAAACTCATCCATTACCTTTATAAAAAGGACAAAGTTCTTTTGTCCAAAACTAATATTGTTATTGTATAAAATTCTTCCCAGAAAGGACCTTGTATCCCCACCTAAAAGAAATGTTTATTGGGTTACACACAAGACTCGTCTCTACCACTGCCAATAGTTCTTACACTTTAAATAAGAAGGAGATGTTTTCTAAGAAAAGAAGTCACATACCTCCTATGTTAAATCGTTATGAACAGAGTCATTCTTCATATAAGTAAGACTCCAAGTTTTTTTATCACTGATCGTTCTGTCTATATAAAAAGAGATACGGAAATAAATCACCCACTCATTTCAAAATGTGGTATGAAACTCCAATTTGTTATCCTAAAGTTGCGAGACTGGGATTTCTTCAGGGTCCACTGGGAAGGGTCCTTCTTCTTTAAAATTGCAACCGCGACTTACCCATTGACTTGTATTGAACCCGCGGTCGTGTTCCCACTCTGCACACAGTCTCTGTGGGGCTCCTGGTTACTTACCTCGGGTGGTTCCTTGTGTCCCCGGCACTTCTACGTCTTCTGGGTATAGTCTTGACTCGAGTCGTGGTTCGCATACCACTATTTCAGTATATGGTTTGGTCTCCCCCTGGTGACCACTGTGTATTTCGTGCTACTTACCTGTTTCTATGGCAAAGTATTGTGTGCATTGTGTATATCTCCGGCTAGGAGATATCTGTATGTGTTAGTGAGTGTCTTATAATCAATATATATTTTTATAAATACACTGTGTGGTTCTTTTTCACTTAATCTATACCTATGAGATTATGTTCTGGTAAACCAAGCTGCTTTACACTCCTTCTGGACTAAGCCTGAAGGCTGCTCTCCGCAGCTACCACTTAGAGAGCTTTCTAAGGATGTCTAAGACCACTAAATTCACCATAAGGGTCGTCTGGATTAGTGCAGGGTGCCCACTTACATAAGTGTGCACCATATACTAAGCCAGCTTCTCACACTGATGTTTAGAAGTAATGAGGAATTCTCCCCTGTCTGGGAGGGGCGTTTAAGAACAGTGTTCTCTCTGCCTCACGGTCCGCTGCAAGCCTAGGGGGCTCTGGCTGCTGAGAGTGGGGGGCCTGTAGCATGGAGTTAAATGGACAAAAACACAACGCAGATTTACTTTTACAATAAGAAAAGTTGTAATAACACTGACAACTGCTACAAGACACGTGGATGTTGTAAGTGGTTGTGAGATGTCCAGAATTCCTGCCTTACATTTCATTACTTGAGAGTAAATAATGAGAGTAAACATCTCCAGGGTCACCTTGCATTTGCAGCTAGAGCTGGCAGACACAACCTCGAAGAGCCCAATGGGAAACATCCCAGGGACAGAATCTCCCATCCCTAGTCCTCGATAGTGCTTCGCCGTCTCTTTCAGAATTATGGGAAATGTAGTTTGGCAGCCTGTTGGTTTTAATAAATGTTCCTGAGTTGGCTCTTCCTCTCTTTTGTATACCAAATAACAGCAGCTACCAAGATCCTCTTTAGGAGAGCTGGCCCAGTGACTTGTCTTTTCTTAATTACCAAACCTTTCTTTCTTCTGCTGGAAGGAGCGTAGTATCCTAACACCTCACCGCATCCCAGACCTGCTACTCGCCGTATTACGCACTGCATGGGACCTGACCAAGTTAGGTCTCTAATTTCATTTATATAGTGTTAGTAGCACTTGTGTGTCGCCAAAGCGTATAGACTTTTGGGAAGCACTCTACACCTTGTTGGATTTTGTATTTGCAGTGCAGTCTGTGCGCTACACAGTGGTGGATTCTGTGTTTGCAGTGCAGTCTGTGCGCTACACTGTGGTGGTTTCTGTATTTGCAGTGCAGTCTGTGTGCCACACAGTGGTGGATTCTGTATTTGCAGTGCAGTCTGTGCGCTACACTGTGGTGGATTCTGTGTTTGCAGTGCAGTCTCTGTGCTACACTGTGATGAATTCTGTGTTTGCAGTGCAGTCTGTGCGCTACACCATGGTGGATTCTGTATTTACAGTGCAGTCAGTGCGCTACACCGTGGTGGATTCTGTGCTTGCAGTGCAGTCTGTGCGCTACACCAAGGTGGATTTTGTATTTGCAGTGTAGTCTGTGCTCTACACCTTGTTGGATTCTGTATTTGCAGTGCAGTCTGTGCTCTACACCCTGGTGGATTCTGTGTTTGCAGTGCAGTCTGTGCCCTACACCGTGGTGGATTCTGTATGTGCTGTGCAGTCGGTGCGCTACACCTTGTTGGATTTTGTATTTGCAGTGCAGTCTGTGCCCTACACCATGGTGGATTCTGTATTTACAGTGTCAAAAATACTTTTATTGATTCGTTAAAAATCATAAAAGGATGGCAAACCATCATAAAACACTATACTTTAAATGAGCATTTTTTTTTTTTTTTAAACATAAAAGAGAAAAAAAAAGGCCTTAGGGTCATGACCACAATTAAAAAACTAACCAGCATTACAATACATTTAAAAATGTCAGCCAGCAGATTATTTATTAGCTGCTAGGCATGAATCAATTTTTTCCAGTTCCTTTGCTGCTATTTTCCAGAATTTTATAGCGCTACAAGACAGGGGAATCGAAAACCCTCCAAGACACCTAATGACTGCGGCTCTACATGTTCTTATCTGTTCATTCCTTAAAATCTCCCGAAGAATGGATTTACGGGTTTTCAGTAAAAAAGGGCAAGTACATAGTAGGTGTAGTAGTGACTCCTCCCCTTGACCACAAAGGCGACATTCCTTAGATGGCCATATATGTTTCCATGTTGGGGTCAAATCCTTTGAGGGGAATGATCCCATTCGTAGCAACATCAGGTAGTGCTTTTTATGGTGGGAGAAATGTTCGATCAGATACTGTTGCGGCTTCAGCCTCTGGTAGGCCTGTATCACCGCCCAAGCATGATGTTTTTTTGCAAAGTTCATTTTATCAGCTATTAAAGAGATCTGCTTGATTGCAGTATTCACCACGCTTTTGAATCCAACATACGTTACTGGTGTTAACCAGGCCTCCTCTAGCTGTAATGCCGACAAAGATTCCTTCAGGATTATCGTGATTGAATTAGCTAGTCTACCTTGATTTTCAATCTCGACCCAACAACGGTGGGCTAGAGTGTAATCTTCTGCCTCCCTCATCCTCCAATAATACTTTACCAAGGCACCTTGTCTGGCCATGATCTGATTTTTTTAGTCCAAATTCTAAACGAATTTGTTCCTGTGAAGTATGTAGCGGGATTAAAAACAGTCTTTTGAAAAATATAGATTGTGCTGTATTTAATATTATTGCAGCTTTAGTATTCAGAAGTTCTGAGCCATACGAGATGGAAGGTAAAAATTTGGCGGCGATCACTTTTAACAGATGACCGGTAGAACAACCTATGAGTTTTTTCCTCAGGATTTTGAAGGCAAATAACAGTTGTTTAGCTTTCGTGCGTCCTTGTTCCACGTGTTGCTTAAAATTGAGCTTGCAGTCTAACTGGAAGCCTAGATATTTATAGGAAGCAACCCGGGCCAACAATTGGTCGCCCAATTTCCAGGAAAAGGTGTGCCTTTTCAATAATTTATTATGTTTTGAAAAACACATTACTTTTGTCTTTTGGTGATTGATCGTGAGTTGGTTCAGAGTAGTATAGGCTCCTAATCCCGTGATCAATTTCTGCAGGCCCACCGGAGTTTCTGCTAGCAACACAATGTCATCTGCATATTGGAGGCACGGTGTCGGTATTTTACCCAATCTTGGGGGGTCAGCTGGAATTGACTGGAGGCACTTATCGAGATCAGAGGTGTAAATGTTAAACAAACAAGGCGCTAAAACGCATCCTTGTTTTAGCCCGTTTAATGTTGGGATCTTACCGGTTACGCTGGAGCCATCTCCTTTCTTGATTTGGACCCACGTATGAGAGTACAAATTAATAATAGCGTCCAGAAGTCTGGGCGGGACCCCTCAGGCTTGCATTTTTGCCCATAGAGTGGCTCTTGGAACCTTATCGAAAGCCGCTTTGAGGTCTACGAAGCAGGCGTACAGAGGCCTTGATTTTGCAAAAGCTTGGTTGGCTAGAAGGGTAACCGCAGAGATGTTCGTAAGGGTACCCATCCCAGCCCGGAAACCAGTTTGCGTATGTGGTATTAGGTTTATTCGACTGACCCAAGCCTCTAACTCTACCAGGAGGTTAGATGCATAGATTTTCGCCTCCACATCTATCAACGCGATCAACCTGTAGTTGGAGGGATCCGAGCGAGAACCCGATTTATAGATTGGATTAAGAATGCTTCCTGTCCAGGACTCAGGGATCAGCGTATCGGCTATAGCTTTGGAAAAGAGAGGTGTCAAAACTTGAGACCAAAATGGGGGGTCGTGCCGAAACAGAGCATTTGGTAATCCGTTCGGACCTGGGGCTCCCTCAGATTTTAAATTTTTTAGGACTTGAATGTCTGACAACGGCACAAATTCTTCGAGGGATTCATTATTCGTAATTTCGATGACTTTACCTCGACCTCCAGCCTCCTTCCCTGTTAATAATCCGCTATTTGGGGCCAATAGGGCGCTACACTGTGGTGGTTTCTGTATTTGCAGTGCAGTCTGTGCGCTACACCGTGGTGGATTCTGTGTTTGCAGTGCAGTCTCTGTGCTACACTGTGATGAATTCTGTGTTTGCAGTGCAGTCTGTGCGCTACACCATGGTGGATTCTGTATTTGCAGTGCAGTCTGTGCCCTACACCTTGTTGGATTTTGTATTTGCAGTGCAGTCTGTGCGCTACACTGTGGTGGATTCTGTATTTGCAGTGCAGTCTGTGCGCTACACCGTGGTGGATTCTGTATTTGCAGTGCAGTCTGTGCTCTACACCCTGGTCGATTCTGTGTTTGCAGTGCAGTCTGTGCGCTACACCGTGGTGGATTCTGTGCTTGCAGTGCAGTCTGTGCGCTACACCAAGGTGGATTCTGTATTTGCAGTGCAGTCTGTGCTCTACACCTTGTTGGATTTTGTATTTGCAGTGCAGTCTGTGCCCTACACCGTGGTGGATTCTGTATGTGCTGTGCAGTCGGTGCGCTACACCTTGTTGGATTTTGTATTTGCCTAAGCATTTGGTGGCCGGAAAAGAATGAGAGAGAGAGAGCAACTCCAATTTTCTTTAATCAGCTAACAGGGGTGTGAAACGTTATACAATATCTACTCGCCCAAGGGACAAGATGCTTTTAGAAATATGCTTATCCTGTAAAAAAAGAAAAAAGTCTGCTTGTCCCTTTTGGTGCCATGTATTGAGGTGACCAATTGTCGCAGTGCTCTTAACCCTTTCCGTGCTCATGACGAGCTCAGCTCGTCATGCTGCCGTGGCTAGCGCTATGCGCATGACGAGCTGAGCTCGTCACGACCCCACCCGCGATCGGAATGTCCAGCATACGAGCGGAATTCCGATCGCGGTCAAGGGGTTAATATATGAGAGCTTTTATTGCAGGGTTCTTGTTATATCTAGGTTTGATGATAGCAGGTCTCTGAGAGCTTTTATTGCAGGGCTCTTGTTACACCCAGGTGTAATGATAGCAGGTCTCAGAGCTTTTATTGCAGGGCTCTTGTTACACCAAGGTTTGATGATAGCAGGTCTCTGAGAGCTTTTATTGCAGGGCTCTTGTTACACCAAGGTTTGATGATAGCAGGTCTCTGAGAGCTTTTATTGTAGGGCTCTTTTACACCAAGGTTTGATGATAGCAGGTCTCTGAGAGCTTTTATTGCAGGGTTCATGTTATATCTAGGTTTGATGATAGCAGGTCTCTGAGAGCTTTTATTGCAGGGCTCTTGTTCCACCAAGGTTTGATGATAGCAGGTCTCTGAGAGCTTTTATTGTAGGGCTCTTGCTATACCCAGGTTTGATGATAGCAGGTCTCTGAGAGTTTTTAGTGTAGGGCTCTTGTTATACCCAGGTTTGATGATAGCAGGTCTCTGAGAGTTTTTGGTGTAGGGCTCTTGTTATACCCAGGTTTGATGATAGCAGGTCTCTGGTAGCTTTTATTGCAGGGTTCTTGCTATACCCAGGTTTGATGATAGCAGGTCTCTGATAGCTTTTATTGCAGGGCTGTTGTTACACCAAGGTTCGACGATAGCAAGTCTCTCATAGCTTTTATTGCAGGGCTCTTGTTACACCAAGGTTTGATGATAGCAGGTCTCTGAGAGATTTTATTGTAGGGCTCTTGTTATACCCAGGTTTGATGATAGCAGGTCTTTGAGAGTTTTTATTGTAGGGCTCTTGTTCCACCAAGGTTTGATGATAGCAGGTCTCTGAGAGCTTTTATTGCAGGGCTCTTGTTACACCCAGGTTTGATGATAGCAGGTCTCTGAGAGCTTTTATTGTAGGGCTCTTGTTCCACCAAGGTTTGATGATAGCAGGTCTCTGAGAGCTTTTATTGCAGGGCTCTTTTATACCAAGGTTTGAAGATAGCAGGTCTCTGAGAGCTTTTATTGCAGAGCTCTTTTATACCAGGGTTTGATGATACCAGGTCTCTGAGAGCTTTTATTGTAGGGCTCTTGTTATACCAAGGTTTGATGATAGCAGGTCTCTGAGAGCTTTTATTGTAGGGCTCTTTTACACCAAGGTTTGATGATAGCAGGTCTCTGAGAGCTTTTATTGCAGGGCTCTTTTATACCAAGGTTTGATGATAGCAGGTCTCTGAGAGCTTTTATTGTAGGGCTCTTTTACACCAAGGTTTGATAATAGCAGGTCTCTGAGAGCTTTTATTGTAGGGCTCTTGTTACACCAAGGTTTGATGATAGCAGGTCTCTGAGAGCTTTTATTGTTGGGCTCTTGTTATACCAAGGTTTGATGATAGCAGGTCTCTGAGAGCTTTTATTGTAGGGCTCTTGTTACACCAAGGTTTGATGATAGCAGGTCTCTGAGAGCTTTTATTGTTGGGCTCTTGTTATACCAAGGTTTGATGATAGCAGGTCTCTGAGAGCTTTTATTGTAGGGCTCTTTTACACCAAGGTTTGATAATAGCAGGTCTCTGAGAGCTTTTATTGTAGGGGTCTTGTTATATCAAGGTTTGATGATAGCAGGTCTCTGAGAGCTTTTATTGTAGGGCTCTTTTACACCAAGGTTTGATGATAGCAGGTCTCTGAGAGCTTTTATTGCAGAGCTCTTTTATACCAGGGTTTGATGATACCAGGTCTCTGGGAGCTTTTATTGCAGGGCTCTTGTTATACCAAGGTTTGATCATAGCAGGTCTCTGAGAGCTTTTATTGTAGGGCTCTTGTTATACCAAAGTTTGATGATAGCAAGTCTCTCAGAGCTTTTATTGCAGGGCTCTTGTTACACCAAGGTTTGATGATAGCAGGTCTCTGAGAGTTTTTAGTGTAGGGCTCTTGTTATACCAAGGTTTGATGATAGCAGGTCTCTGGTAGCTTTTATTGCAGGGTTCTTGCTATACCCAGGTTTGATGATAGCAGGTCTCTGATAGCTTTTATTGCAGGGCTCTTGTTACACCAAGGTTCGATGATAGCAAGTCTCTGAGAGTTTTTATTGTAGGGCTCTTGTTATACCCAGGTTTGAAGATAGCAGGTCTCTGAGAGCTTTTATTGTAGGGCTCTTGGTACACCCAGGTTTGATGATAGCAGGTCTCTGAGAGCTTTTATTGTAGGGCTCTTGTTAGACCCATGTTTGATGATAGCAGGTCTCTGAGAGCTTTTATTCCAGGGCTCTTGTTACACCAAGGTTTGATGATATCAAGTCCCTGAGAGCTTTTATTGTAGGGCGCTTGTTACACCAAGGTTTGATGATAGCAGGTCTCTGATAGCTTTTATCACAAGGGAGAGAGTGTAGTTTCTGTGGGTATCCAGGATGAGGCGCTAGTCTTGGTTTTCCATAGTCTACCTGCCACATCACAAGGGAGAGAGTGGCCTGTAGTTTCTGTGGGTATCCTAGATGAGGAAATCTGTTGCAGTGTCCGCATAGTTAACAATGCACTCCTTGTGATTTCATTCAAGTATGCGATGAAGGATTGGTTGGAGTCCATGATCACTTAGATGTTTCTAACTTCCATTGTAGGTTGGTAATAACACGATTGTCCACAAGGTAATCTGTGGGTCGTCCGCGTAGTTGTAACATTTCTGTGCTCCTCTAGTCTCTGTAGTTTGATAGTGGACAGTGTCCTGTATTTGCTAAGCTCCTTTAGTCTCTGTAGTAGGGTATGACGGCGGACAGTGTCCTGTCTTTGAGCTCTTCTAGTCTCTGTAGTAGGGTGTGATGGTGGACGTTGTCCTGTCTTTGAGCTCCTTTAGTGTCTGTAGTAGGGTCTGATAGTGGACAGTGCCCTGTCTTTGAGATCCTCTAGTCTCTATAGTAGGGTTTGATGGTGGATAGTGCTCTGCCTTTGCTGAGCTCCTCTCTTCTCTGTAGTATGGTTTGATGTTGGACAGTGTCCTGTCTTTGAGCTCTTCTAGTCTCTGTAGTAGGGTCAAATGGTGGACAGTGTCCTGTATTTGCTGTGCTCTTCTGGTCTCTATAGTAGGGTCTGATGGTGGATGTTGTCATGTCTTCTCTTACCTTTTCTAGTCTCTGTAGTAGGGTCTGATGGTGGACGTTGTCCTGTCTTTGCTGAGCTCCTCCAGTCTCTGTAACAGGGTCTGATGGTGGACAGTGCCCTGTCTTTGCTGAGCTCTTCTAGTCTCTGTAGTAGGGTTTAATGGTGGACAGTGTCCTATATTTGCTGAGCTCCTCTAGTCTCTGTAGTAGGGTTTGATGGTGGACGTTGTCCTGTCTTTGAGCTCCTCTAGTCTCTGTAGTAGGGGTTGATGGTGGTCAGTGTCCTGTTTTTGAGCTCTTCTAGTCTCTATAGTAGGATTTGATGGTGGACAGTGCCCTGCCTTTCCTGAGATCCTCTCTTCTCTGTAGTAGGGTTTGATGTTGGACACTGTCCTGTCTTTGAGGTCCTCTAGTCTCTGTAGTAGGGTCCGGTGGTGGATGTTGGCCTGTCTTTTCTGAACTCTTCTAGTCCCAGTAGTAGGGTCTGATGGTGGACGTTGTCCTGTCTTTGCTGAGCTCCTCTAGCCTCTGTAGCAGGGTCTGATGGTGGGCAGTGTCCTGTCTTTGAGCTCTTTTAGTCTTTGTAGTAGGGGTTTATGATAGACGTTATCCTGTCTTTGAGCTATTCTAGACTCTGTAGTAGGGTCTGGTGGTGGACAGTGTCCTGTCTTTGCTGAGCTCCTCTAGTCTCTGTAGAAGGGTTTGATGGTGGACAGTGTCCTGTCTTTGAGCTCTTCTAGGCCCTGCAGTAGGGTCTGATGGTGGACAGTGTCCTGTCTTTGCTGAGTTCCTCTAGTCTCTGTAGAAGGGTTTGATGGTGGACAGTGTCCTGTCTTTGCTGAGCTCCTCTAGTCTCTGTAGAAGGGTTTGATGGTGGACAGTGTCCTGTCTTTGAGCTCTTCTAGGCCCTGCAGTAGGGTTTGATGGTGGACAGTGTCCTGTCTTTGAACTCTTCTAGTCTCTGTAGTTGGGTTTGATGGTGGGCAGTGTCCTGTATTTGAGCTCTTCTAGGCCCTGCAGTAGGGTTTGATGGTGGACAGTGTCCTGTCTTTGAGCTCTTCTAGGCCCTGCAGTAGGGTTTGATGGTGGACAGTGTCCTGTCTTTGAGCTCTTCTAGTCTCTGTAGCAGGGTCTGATGGTGGACAGTGTCCTGTCTTTGAGCTCTTCTAGGCCCTGCAGTAGGGTTTGGTGGCGGACAGTGTCCTGTCTTTGAGCTCTTCTAGTCTTTGTAGTAGGGTTTGATGGTGGACAGTGTCCTGTCTTTGCTGAGCTCTTCTAGTCTCTGTAATAGGGTTTTATGGTGGACAGTGTCCTGTCTTTGTTGAGATCCTCTAGTCTCTGTAGTAGGGTCTGATGGTGCACAGTGTCCTGTCTTTGAGCTCTTCTAGTCTCTGTAATAGGGTTTGATGGTGGACAGTGTCCTAACTTTGCTGAGCTCCTCTAGTCTCTGTAGTAGGGTTTGATGGTGGACGTTGTCCTGTCTTTGAGCTCCTCTTGTTTGATGGTGGACGTTGTCCTGTTTTTGAGCTCTTCTAGTCTCTATAGTAGGGTTTGATGGTGGACAGTGCCCTGCCTTTCCTGAGATCCTCTCTTCTCTGTAGTAGGGTTTGATGTTGGACACTGTCCTGTCTTTGAGGTCCTCTAGTCCCAGTAGTAGGGTCTGATGGTGGACGTTGTCCTGTCTTTGCTGAGCTCCTCTAGCCTCTGTAGCAGGGTCTGATGGTGGGCAGTGTCCTGTCTTTGAGCTCTTTTATTCTTTGTAGTAGGGGTTTACGATAGACGTTATCCTGTCTTTGAGCTATTCTAGACTCTGTAGTAGGGTCTGATGGTGGACAGTGTACTGTCTTTGCTGAGCTCCTCTAGTCTCTGTAGAAGGGTTTGATGGTGGACAGTGTCCTGTCTTTGAGCTCTTCTAGGGCCTGCAGTAGGGTTTGATGGTGGACAGTGTCCTGTCTTTGAGCTCTTCTAGACTCTGTAGTAGGGTTTGATGGTGGACAGTGTTCTGTCTTTGAGCTCTTCTAGTCTCTGTAGTAGGGTCTGATGGTGGACAGTGTCCTGTCTTTGCTGAGCTCCTCTAGTCTCTGTCCACCATCAAACCCTTCTACAGAGACTAGAGGAGCTCAGCAAAGACAGGACACTGTCCACCATCAAACCCTTCTACAGTGTCCTGTCTTAGCTGAGCTCCTCTAGTCTCTGTAGTAGGGTTTGATGGTGGACAGTGTCCGGTCTTTGAGCTCTTCTAGTCTCTGTAGTAGGGTCTGATGGTGGACAGTGTCCTGTCTTTGCTGAGCTCCTCTAGTCTCTGTAGAAGGGTTTGATGGTGGACAGTGTCCTGTCTTTGAGCTCTTCTAGGCCCTGCAGTAGGGTTTGATGGTGGACATTGTCATGTCTTTGCTGAGCTCATCTAATCTCTGTAGAAGGTTTTGATGGTGGACAGTGTCCTGTCTTTGAGCTCTTCTAGGCCCTGCAGTAGGGTTTGATGGTGGACAGTGTCCTGTCTGTGAGCTCTTCTAGTCTCTGTAGTAGGGTTTGATGGTGGGCAGTGTCCTGTATTTGAGCTCTTCTAGGCCCTGCAGTAGGGTTTGATGGTGGACAGTGTCCTGTCTTTGAGCTCTTCTAGGCCCTGCAGTAGGGTTTGATGGTGGACAGTGTCCTGTCTTTGAGCTCTTCTAGTCTCTGTAGCAGGGTCTGATGGTGGACAGTGTCCTGCCTTTGCTGAGCTCCTCTAGTCTCTGTAGAAGGGTTTGATGGTGGACAGTGTCCTGTCTTTGAGCTCTTCTAGGCCCTGCAGTAGGGTTTGATGGTGGACAGTGTCCTGTCTTTGAGCTCTTCTAGTCTCTGTAGTAGGGTTTGATGGTGGGCAGTGTCCTGTATTTGAGCTCTTCTAGGCCCTGCAGTAGGGTTTGATGGTGGACAGTGTCCTGTCTTTGAGCTCTTCTAGTCTCTGTAGTAGGGTCTGGTGGTGGACATTGTCCTGTCTTTGCTGAGCTCCTCTAGTCTCTGTAGAAGGGTTTGATGGTGGACAGTGTCCTGTCTTTGAGCTCTTCTAGTCTCTGTAGTAGGGTCTGATGGTGGAGAGTGTCCTGTCTTTGAGCTCTTCTAGTCTCTGTAGTAGGGTCTGATGGTGGAGAGTGTCCTGTCTTTGAGCTCTTCTAGTCTCTGTAATAGGGTTTGATGGTGGACAGTGTCCAGTCTTTTAGCTCTTCTAGGCCCTGCAGTACGGTTTGACGGTGGACAGTGTCCTGTCTTTGAGCTCTTCTAGTCTCTGTAGTAGGGTTTGATGGTGGACAGTGTCCTGTCTTTGAGCTCTTCTAGTCTCTGTAGTAGGGTTTGATGGTGGACAGTGTCCTGTCTTTGCTGAACTCTTCGACTCTCTTTTGCAGGGATTTATGGTGGACAGTGTCTTGGCCTTAAGTGACCTCACCAAGCTGAACCTTAATAGTTGGGTCCTGGAGAGCAGTGAGTGTCTTTCCTCCAAGGAGAGCCCATGATGATCATATGAGACCTCACCAAATCCACCTGTTGGACTGAAGAGAAAGTGGCTTCATTCAGCGTAAGGTGTCGTGGAGGAGTTCAGGGCCTGGTTGCTGAAACATGAGATGGACATCGACACATTAGACAGGAGGGTTCATGTGCTGGAGAACAGGATAGCAGAGGTCAAAGGTGACACTCAGTGCAGAGAGCACTTCTAACACCGCACCATTACCTCGATCACCCGCTTACAAGCCAAGGCAAGAGCGTCTTCAGAACACATCAAGGGATAAAAGCCTGAGGATTCTGGGAGCCCCACCCCTGCTTAAAATGTTATGTCCTGGCCAAAATGCTGACTTTTTTCCTGAATGAGATACTGGGTCCAAAGTTTACATGGGCATTTGAGGTGATCAAAGCCATTAGGCTACCAACCCGATGTCCTCTAGGAAGCACATCTGGGTCAAGCAAAGTCATGTTGGATCTGATCAGTGCAATACAGAGGGAGGTAGTCATAGGGCCACTGAGGAAAACCTGCCTTTCAGTTCCTGGGTCAAAGAGTTCAGGTGTCCCAGACTTTAGTCCCTGCACTTTCCTGAGAAGTCCTGCAGCTAATTAAAAAGTGAATCTTCTCTAAGGTACTTGAGGTATCTCTGTGGCTTCCAGCAGGGTCTTGGGGGACCCTGGATGAGGAGATGTATGGTTGTATGCTTTCAGATGCTGTGCTGCATGGGATTTTCTGAGATCTCCCTGCCAAGAGGGAGAAAGAGGTGCCTGGGTGGTCCTGGTATAAAGTGTCCCCTTACAGCCGATTGTGTAGCTTTGTAGTTATGCTTTAAAGTTTGTCTGATGATGGGTTTGGGGGGTGGCAGCTCGCGACCTGAATATGACTTGGACTTGGAGTTCTCAGATTGACTGTTTGGAGTGGGTGGGGGGGGGGGGTGTTTCATTTGTTTTCCTTCCCCTCTTTAATTGAGTGATTACTGCTTGAGCGTTATTCCTTTTAATAGTGTTGTTGCCATGCAGACTGATTTCCGTATCGTGTCCCGTTCTGTACTGACTTTACCATGGTGTACTAAGAATAAGAAACAATATTGAAATTTAAAACATTATAAAATGGACGAGAGCAAAGTTCATCAACTTAAAGACTGAATCCCTTCTTATTTTCTGACAACACCAGTCAAACTTAAACACAAACTGGACCGTGGAATTAAAATTTGACCATGTTTTACTTACAATATCACAACCCGTGTAATCTCACGGGGTTTGTACGACTCAAACTTCACCATAAAAGCACACTGAGCGCACAGTGGAGTCAGCCAGAGCAGCACTGCTGGTTCCGAGACGAGCCGGGCCTTGAGTAGCCATGGACAGAATCTGATTTTGGGTCGATTATACACCTGAGATCCCAAAAACATGCTTCCTCCTATGAAACCTCAGCTACTCCCACCCTCTAGACTGACCCTGTAACCGCAGCACTGAGGACCTTTCACTGACCCTCCCTCCAGACTGACCCTCTAACCGCAGTCCTGAGGACCTTTCACCGACCCATCCTCCAGACTGACCCTCTAACCGCAGTACTGAGGACCTTTCAAGTAACTAGACATGAAGTTTGCATCTCTGTCTGATACTACCTCCTTAGGAAAACCCACCCTGGAAAAGATTCCCAGGAGGGCCCTTGCCACCACAGGAGCTGTGGTGGTCCTGAGGGGAATTGCCTCTGGGTACCTAGTGGCATGGTCCACCACCACCAGTATAAATCTGAGCCCAGATGCAGTTTGAGGATCCAGGGGACCAACAATGTCAATCCCTACCCTCTCAAAGGGAACCCCCACCATAGGTAGTGGTATCAGGGGGCCTTTGTAGTGCTACCTGCCTTACCACTGGCTTGACAGGTGACACAGGAGCGACAAAACTCCTTGGTGTCTTCAGACATATGAGGCCAATGAAAGTGAGGGACAATTCTGTCCCAAGTCTTGTTTTGGCCTAGGTGACCTGCTAATGGGATATCATGTGCTAGTGTCAATAGGAAGCTCCTAAACTTCAGAGGTATAACCAACCTCCTGGTGGCTCCAGGCTTGGGGTCTCTACTCTCTGAGTAAAGGAGTCCATCATCCCAGTAGATCCTATGGGACCCACTAGAACTCCCAGCAGCCTCAGCAGCAGCTTGCTGTCTGAGGGGTTCAAGAGAGGGGCAGCTCAGTTGCTCCTGGCTCAGATCTGCCCTGGAAGGGCCCCCTATCCCCAAGAACTCAACCTGATCAGGCTCAAGCTCATCTGGGACAGTTCCTTCTTCAGGACTGAGATCATCTCTCTCAAGAGACTGATCTGCATTCTGAGGCAGGGGGGAAGACACTGCCTTAACCCTACTGCTCCTCCTCTTGGAAGGTGCCTGGTCCATTTTTCCAGGATCCAGGACCTGTTCAGTGTTAGACATTTTTGCCTGTGACCTGGTCATAGCAAACACATCTGCAGGGATGCCCAACATTTCTGCATGAGTCCTGAGTTCCACTTCAGCCCAAGCTGAAGTCTCCAAATCATTGCCCAATAAGCATTCTACAGGGAGGTCTGCACTTACCACAACCTTCTTAGGGCCAGTTACCCCTCCCCAGGAGAAATTAACAACTGCCAGGGAATGGTCTGTCCTGACATTGCTAGCATTGGTCACTTGTTACATCTCACCAAGTATGATTTGCTCAGGAGCCACAAGATCTTTTGTCACCATTGTGACACTTGCTCCTGTGTCCCTGAATGCCAAGGCCTCTTTTCCATTTATCAAAGGCTGTTGTCTGTATTTGCCCAGATTACTGGGGCTTACAAAGAAGGAGGCCATATCCATGCCTCCATCACAGATCAACATAGCCTGAGTTGGAACTCTGACTAGGCCAGAGCCCATCTCAGATCCCAGGGTTAACCCTACTACACCCTTATTTGGAACACCACCACTTGGAGCTGAACTAGGGGGGAACAGTTGCCTTAGGGGCAGTGGTGGTTGGAGTTGAGTCCTTGGACTTGGTACAATCACTTGTCCAATGGGTCTTCTGTTTACAGATTTGACACCATGGTTTCCTCTTGCCTTTTCCCTTGTTGGAGTGTGACTCCCCACCAGATGCATATTTTTGGGGCCCTTGAGAAGACTTCTGGTTTTTACCCTTCTCCCCACCCTTATCAGAGTTTTTAGAATCTTGCTTCTTGGAGTCACCACCTTGGTTCTGAACCTTCTGCTTCACCCTGGTTCTGACTCATTTGTCTGCCTTCTGGCCCAATTCTTGGGGAGAGGTCAGATCAGAGTCCACCAGGTACTGATGCAACAGTTGATTTTGACAGTTATTAAGGATCTGCTGCGCACCCCACGCTTTGCGAAATCACGCCTGGGTGGCAGAGCATTCACAGTCAGAACGGCTTCACTGTGGAATGCTCTACCGGGGTCCCTGCGACAGGCCAAGTCAGAAGCCTGTTTCAGAAAGGCCCTGAAAACGTGGCTCTTTATGGCAGATCAATAGGGTTCGTTGGGCCCCGGTCGCAATTACCTGCTGCTTCAGCGCCCGGACACCCCTGTTTGGGGTAGCTGTCGCGCTTTATAAGCTTCAGTATTATTCATTATTATTATCTGCTCTCTCATGATTAAATTATACAATCCTTTGAAATCACACACCTTACTGCCAAGTAACCAGCCTTCCAGAGCCTTAGTAGCACAATCAACAAAGTCAACCCAGTCCTGAGTCTGTGCCTTTTGGGTATCTCTGAACTTTAACCTGTATTGTTCAGTGGTTAGGCCAAACCCATCAATCAGAGCACTCTTCAGGACTTTGTAATTATCAGCATCCTCTTCTCTTACAGTGAGGAGCTTGTCGCTACCTTTGTCTGCAAAGGAGAGCCACAAGATTGCTGCCCACTGCTTCTGGGGGACCCTCTGGACTTTACAGGCCCTCTCCAGTGCAGTTATCCATTTGTGGATGTCATCCCCACTCTGGTAGGGAGGGACAATCTTGTTCAGGTTCCTATGGTCATGAGTATGATCTCTACCTCTAGGGACACTGTGGCTGCCACCATGGGACTCTAGTCCCAGCTTCTGAGAAGCTCTCTGAAGCTCCAGGGATTCCCTGTCTAAGGCCAATTGCTCTCTCTTGATTCTGAGCTTAGCTCTCTCAAACTCAAGCAGTTGGCGCTTCTTCTCATAAGAGGACTCCCTTTTATGAGAAGAAGTCCTATGAGAAACCGAGCTCCCTACAGATGTACCAGAACGATTAGACTCCAGAGAAGGAGATCTAGATCTTCTTGGTAAACTGTTAACCCTTCCAGGTGGGGTAAAGAGAGTCCCACTGGGGTCTCCTTCATCACCTTCAGGAAGGATTGGCTGTTCCAGGTTAGAATCATTTTGATCCTCCTGGCCAGCATCAGAGTCCTGGTCATTGGGGTTTTCACTCCCTGGCCTTTCCTCTTCTGCTGTCCCACCCCCTTTACTTGCCTCATCAGACCCTGGGGTCTTTCTGAGGTCATCTAAAAGCAAAGTCACTATGAGCTTTTGGGTGTTTGGGTTTTTCCCTGTCTTCAGTTTCCTTGATGCACACATGTTTCTCAATTCTTGGAATGTGAGAGTGTCATACTTAGTTGGCAAGGAGTCACTGACTTCCGGCCTTGAAGACATTCTAGTGTGGTGTGGTGTATGCACCTACCTACTCTAGTGGGAACTACTAAACTCTCTTGAGTTGGAGAAAGGGTATGCTAGGCCCTTGACACCCAACTCTAAGTTCAGTAGAACTTACTTTATTCTAGACTTGATTTATATGTACCTAAGTACCTTTAGTGGTTTTCAGTTAGTCACTCACTGAGATTATCTGGTAAAACAATAGCAAGCTTGAATCCCAACCGCTGCACACCAATGTGAGAAGTTGGCCTGGTATATGCTGTCCACTAATTAAAGTGGGCACCTTGCACCAGTCCAAACGACCCTTATTGATGATTAGTTTAAAGACAACCTTTATAGAAAGCTATCCTAGTGGTAGCTGTGGAGAGCAGCCTTCAGGCTAAGTCTTGAAGGAATGTAAAGCAGCTTGTTTTACCAGTATATAACCTCTTGAATGACCAAATGAAAGGAGAACCACACCCGGTATATATAAAATATATATATTTATTACTAAACACTCTCTACTAACCTCTTTATGAGATTAGAGAACAAGGCACACAATATTACAGTACTAGAACGACAGTAAATAGCACAACACACAGTGGGCTCCAGGGGGAGACCAAACCATATACTAAGAAAGTGGTATAAGAACCACAACTTGACTAGACACAGTGCCTAGAGCACGTAGAATCGCTGGGACCCCAAGGAACCATCCAAGGTAGTGACACAGGGGACCCACGGAGGACGGGTGCAGTGTGGGAACACAGACGCGAGCTCCGTACAACTCTATGGGAAAGTCGCGGTTGGAACTTTAGAGTTTAAGGACACTTCAGAGAGGACTTCAAGCAAACCCAGCTAAACTTAGAAGGTTCAAAGGCCAGCACCCTTGTGAGTAACGAGGTACCCGTGTTACCTAGCCCAGGGAAGCCGGGTGCATAGGGGTCAAGTGGTGTCGGAAACCCTCGTCGTTTTCTATGGTGTGTTGCAAAGAAGAGCTGCTGCCGTGGAGAAGAAAAGTGTCTGGTGTGATCCAAGCCTGGATCGAAGATGTGAAGAACCTGAAAGCAGAGGGGACAAAGTCTGGGTCACTTCACGTGACCAGGAGCGGAGCAATCAAATGCCCACCGATGTCGGGTGCTTCAGGTGCGAAAAGGTGAAGCTTGACTCTGCAGCCACGGGGACCAGGAGACGTCGACGATGACCAGATTCCGCAGGCGAGCTGTCCCACGAAGGATGTCGATTGCTGAGGGTCAGTTTCGGATTGGAGACCAACAAGCCTTGGCAACTGCAACCCACGCGGTCAGAGTAATGATGCTTCTGTGAGGACCAGCAAGGTCCTGGGGACTCCCAAGCGATGGAGAGTCAGGGCACGTCTGGAACAACCAGGGAAGCCCGTTGAAAGTTAGAGTTGCCTTCTTAGGGACCCACAGGTCAACGGACCAGGGATCGCGAAGGGACCTTGAGAGGAATCACAAAATGGCGGCCCACGGAACACTCGTTGAGTGTAGGCCAGCAATCTTCGGTGTAATTACTGCTCGGGGTCGGGGCTACAAGTAACCCAAAGCTCAGCCTCAGGGGTCGCCGGAAAGCTGATGCTTCTGCAAATAGACGCGGTGTCCAGGGGTTCGGGTTGCACGGTCACCACGAGGGATACGGGCCTCAGACTTGCTGTGGGCACAGATCAACCTCTAAGACCTCGGAAAACCCACCTCCTGTGTTGCAATATTCTTCGGAGTCCTCAGGAGCTTCGGAGATGCCAACCTGTCAGATGCGTTAAAGGTGCCTGCCTTGCAGTGGAGTAACTCCTTTACTCCAAGGGAGATTCTTCAGTCATCCAGCGTAGAGTAGATCGTCGAAGTACTTGGTTTCTGTTGCAGAGTTTAGTCCAGGTAAAATCTAAAGTCCTTTAGCCAGGGGTTCCTACTTTATACCCAAGGAAGGGGTGGGACAAACTCTGGGGACCCACCTATGGGAGGGTCAGGACAGGGGGTGGCTACACCCATGTCCATTGTCCAGTTTCGCGCCAGAGCAGGGGCTGAGTGCCCCTGCAACCGGTTTGAGCTGGACTATGCACAGGGACACCAAATGTGCCCCCAGTGCAGACTTCAAAGCACTCTTGGAGTGCACCCACCCAGCCCCAATACACTAAAGCCTGTCTGGGAGGTGGTCACACCTCCCTGTGACAGGAAACCTATTGTCAAGCCTTCCCCTGCCGGAGTTTCGTCCAGCAGCAGGAGGGCAGACTCGTGTCTGTGGCTGGCAGCATCCATTTTGTGATGCCAGGGCTCTGTGAAGCTGGTACCGGGTGTACCGGTGCTGTCATATTTCTCCCTCTAGGAAGGAGGAATCATACCTCCCACACCAGTTACTGGTGTGGAGGTATGATTCCAAGGTGTTTGACACCAAACACGACATAATTCCTTGCAGCCATTTTAAAGTTAGCATTTACCGCGAGGTTATAATGCACTTAAGAGTATATGGTTGGCTGCATCACAGACAACTCCGCAATAGTGGTTCCGAAGGCTGCAGAGGGGCTCTGCTCATGCATGGGCACCCTCTCACATAAAACCCAGCACCCTGCCTTCAGGATTGATCAGGCCTGCCATAGGGGTGACTGATAGGCTTATATGTGCAGTGATCAGGATAGATATAGTGAACCTATATCTAAGTAAGGGGGTGCATGCACCACCTTACACAGGCTGCAGTAGCAGACCTGTGTTGTCAGTTTGAATGGCCTCTCAGGGGTGGCATAATACATGCTGCAGCCCCTGGGAGGCCTCTGAAGCTACCTATGCCCTGGGTACATAGTATACCATATACTAGGGACTTATAAGGGTACCCCAGAATCCAATCTGGAGTGTACCTAAAGTACATGCAATCAATTTAGAGGAGAAAGCAGATAGACTGGGGTCCTGAATTGCAGGATCCCAGTCAGACTAAGTCGAAAATAGTGAAACATCAGCAAAAAGTGGGGGTAACTATAAGAAGCAGATCCTACTCTCCTACACAACCCCCCCCCAAACGTCAGGACATTAAACTAACCTTGACCAGTTGAGTCTTCATGTTCTAAGTGGAAATATCCTGAGAGTCCATCTGCATTGGCATGGTTACTCCCAGGTCTATGTTCCACTGTATAGTCCATCCCCTGTAGGGAAATGGACCACCTCAAAGGTTTGGGGTTTTCACCCTTCATCTGTTTTAGCCATAAGAGGGGCTTATGGTCTGTCTGAACAATGAAGTGAGTGCCAAACAAGTATGGCCTCAGCTTCTTCAAGGCCCAAACCACAGCAAAGGCCTCCCTCTCAATGGCTGACCGTCGTTTCTCTCTCGGGGTCAACCTTCTGCTAATAAAAGCTACTGGCTGATCCTGACCTTCATCATTCAATTGTGATAACACAGCCCCTACCCCCAACTCAGATGCATCTGTTTGGACAATGAATTGTTTGGAGTAGTCAGGACTTTGCAGAATGGGAGCAGTGCACATGGCCTGCTTCAGGTCATCAAATGCCTTTTGACAGCTGACTGTCCACTGAACTTTCTTTGGCATTCTCTTGGAAGTTAAGTCATTCAAAGGGGTCACTATGGATCCTTACCCTTTGACAAACCTCCTATAGTACCCAGTCAGGCCCAAGAAAGCTCTGACCTGAGTCTGGGTGGTTGGAGCAACCCAGTCCATGATGGTCTGGATTTTGCTCTGCAATGGTTGAACCTGGCCTCCACCCACAAGGTGGCCCAGGTATACAACTTGGCTCTGCCCTATCTGGCACTTGGTGGCCTTGATAGTGAGGCCTGCTTTCTGCAGGGCCTCCAAAACATTTCTCAGGTGGACCAGGTGATCCTCCCAGGTGGAGCTAAAGACAGCAATATCATCTAGATATGCTGCACTATAGGCTTCCAGGCCTGTAAGGACTTTGTTCACCAACCTTTGAAAAGTGGCAGGTGCATTCTTCAAACCAAAGGGCATCACCACAAATTGGTAGTGCCCACTAGGGGTTGAGAATGCTGTTTTGCCTTTTTCATCCTCAGCTAGTCTGATTTGCCAGTATCCAGCTGTCAGGTCAAATGTGCTGAGAAACTTGGCTGAGGCCAAAGTGTCTATGAGCTCATCTGCCCTAGGGATTGGATGGGCATCAGTCCTAGTGACTGCATTGAGACCTATGTAGTCTACACAAAACCTCATCTCTCTCTTACCACCCTGGGTGTGAGGTTTGGGTACCAAGACTACTGGACTAGCCCAAGGGCTATCTGAGGGTTCAATCACACCCAAATCCAACATCTTCTGGACTTCAGTCCTGATGCAGTCTCTGACATGGTCAGGTTGCCTGTAAATCTTATTTTTAACAGGCAGACTGTCCCCAGTGTCCACTTCATGAGTGCACCAGGTAGTCTGACTTGGAGTCAGTGAGAACATATGTCTAAACTGGTTGAGAACTTTTCTGCAATCAGTTTGCTGCTGGACAGTGAGGCTGCCTGCCAAGGCTACACCATCTACTGAACCATCATCAGGGTTCTGTGAGAGCAGGTCAGGGAGTGGATCACTCTCTTCCTCCTGTCCCTCATCTGTAGCCAGGAGCAAGCCCATGGCTGCCCTGTCAACATATGGTTTGAGCCTGTTGACATGGAGCACCCTATGGGGGCTCCTGGGAGTTCCTAGGTCCACCAGGTAGGTAACCTCTCCCTTTTGCTCAATTATGGTATGGGGGCCACTCCACTTGTCTTGGAGGGCTGCTGGGGCCACAGGCTCCAACACCCATACTTTCTGTCCTGGCTGATAAACAGTCAACACAGCCTTTTGGTCATGCCAGGCCTTTTGTAATTCCTGGCTAGCCTCGAGGTTTTTAGTTGCCTTCTTCATGTACTCAGCCATCCTGGAGCGGAGACCAAGTACATAGTCCACAATATCCTGTTTAGGGGGTTTGAGAGGTAACTCCCATCCCTCCTTCACTAGACACAATGGACCCCTAACTGGATGTCCAAACAGAAGCTCAAATGGGCTTTAACCAACCCCCTTCTGTGGAACCTCTCTGTAGGCAAAGAGAAGGCAGGGCAAAAGTATGTCCCATCTGCGCCTAAGCTTTTCTGGGAGACCTTTAATCATGCCCTTTAAGTGAGGGTAACTAGAAGAAGCAGATCCTACTCTCCTACACTTTCACTGACCCACCCTCCAGACTGACCCTGCAACCGCAGCACTGAGGACCTTTCACTGGCCCACCCTACAGACTGACGCTGTAACCGCAGTACTGAGGACCTTTCACTGACCCACCCTCCAGACTGACCCTCTAACCGCAGTACTGAGGACCTTTCACTGACCCACCCTACAGACTAACCCTGTAACCGCAGTACGGAGGACCTTTCACTGACCCACCCTCCAGACTGACCCTGTAACCGCAGTACTGAGGACCTTTCACTGACCCACCCTCCAGACTGACCCTCTAACCGCAGTACTGAGGACCTTTCACTGACCCACCCTCCAGACTGACCCTCTAACCCCAGTACTGAGGACCTCTCACTGACCCACCCTCCAGACTGACCCTGTAACCGCAGCACGGAGGACCTTTCACTGACCCACCCTCCAGACTGACCCTGTAACCCCAGTACTGAGGACCTCTCACTGACCCACCCTCCAGACTGACCCTGTAACCGCAGCACGGAGGACCTTACACTGACCCACCCTCCAGACTGACCCTGCAACCGCAGCACTGAGGACCTTTCACTGGCCCACCCTCCAGACTGACCCTGCAACCGCAGCACTGAGGACCTTTCACTGACCCTCCCTCCAGACTGACCCTGTAAACGCAGTACTGAGGACCTCTCACTGACCCACCCTCCAGACTGACCCTCTAACCGCAGTACTGAGGACCTTTCACTGACCCTCCAGACTGACCCTGTAACCGCAGCATGGAGGACCTTTCACTGACCCACCCTCCAGACTGACCCTCTAACCGCAGTACTGAGGACCTTTCACTGACCCACCCTCCAGACTGACCCTCTAACCGCAGTACTGAGGACCTTTCACTGACCCACCCTCCAGACTGACCCTCTAACCGCAGTACTGAGAACCTTTCACTGACCCACCCTCCAGACTGACCCTCTAACCGCAGTACTGAGGACCTTTCACTGACCCACCGTCCAGACTGACCCTCTAACCGCAGTACTGAGGACCTTTCACTGACCCTCCCTCCCTCCAGACTGACCCTCTAACCGCAGTACTGAGGACCTTTCTCTGACCCACCCTCCAGACTGACCCTCTAACCGCAGTACTGAGGACCTTTCACTGACCCTCCAGACTGACCCTGTAACCGCAGCACGGAGGACCTTTCACTGACCCTGTAACCGCAGTACTGAGGACCTTTCACTGACCCTCCAGACTGACCCTCTAACCGCAGTACTGAGGACCTTTCACTGACCCACCCTCCAGACTGACCCTCTAACTGCAGTACCGAGGACCTTTCACTGACCCTCCAGACTGACCCTGTAACCGCAGCACGGAGGACCTTTCACTGACCCACCCTCCAGACTGACCCTCTAACCGCAGTACTGAGGACCTTTCACTGACCCTCCCTCCCTCCAGACTGACCCTCTAACCGCAGTACTGAGGACCTTTCACTGACCCACCCTCCAGACTGACCCTCTAACCGCAGTACTGAGGACCTTTCACTGACCCACCCTCCAGACTGACCCTCTAACCGCAGTACTGAGGACCTTTCACTGACCCACCCTCCAGACTGACCCTCTAACCGCAGTACTGAGGACCTTTCACTGACCCTCCCTCCCTCCAGACTGACTCTCTAACCGCAGTACTGAGGACCTTTCACTGACCCACCCTCCAGACTGACCCTCTAACCGCAGTACTGAGGACCTTTCACTGACCCACCGTCCAGACTGACCCTCTAACCGCAGTACTGAGGACCTTTCACTGACCCTCCCTCCCTCCAGACTGACCCTCTAACCGCAGTACTGAGGACCTTTCTCTGACCCACCCTCCAGACTGACCCTCTAACCGCAGTACTGAGGACCTTTCACTGACCCTCCAGACTGACCCTGTAACCGCAGCACGGAGGACCTTTCACTGACCCTGTAACCGCAGTACTGAGGACCTTTCACTGACCCTCCAGACTGTCCCTCTAACCGCAGTACTGAGGACCTTTCACTGACCCACCCTCCAGACTGACCCTCTAACCGCAGTACCGAGGACCTTTCACTGACCCTCCAGACTGACCCTGTAACCGCAGCACGGAGGACCTTTCACTGACCCACCCTCCAGACTGACCCTCTAACCGCAGTACTGAGGACCTTTCACTGACCCACCCTCCCTCCCTCCAGACTGACCCTCTATCCGCAGTACTGAGGACCTTTCACTGACCCACCCTCCAGACTGACCCTCTAACCGCAGTACTGAGGACCTTTCACTGACCCACCCTCCAGACTGACCCTCTAACCGCAGTACTGAGGACCTTTCACTGACCCACCCTCCAGACTGACCCTCTAACCGCAGTACTGAGGACCTTTCACTGACCCTCCCTCCCTCCCGACCCTCTAACCGCAGTACTGAGGACCTTTCTCTGACCCACCCTCCAGACTGACCCTCTAACCGCAGTACTGAGGACCTTTCACTGACCCTCCAGACTGACCCTGTAACTGCAGTACTGAGGACCTTTCACTGACCCACCCTCCAGACTGACCCTGTAACCGCAGTACTGAGGACCTTTCACTGACCCACCCTCCAGACTGACCCTCTAACCGCAGTACTGAGGACCTTTCACTGACCCACCCTCGAGACTGACCCTGTAACCGCAGCACTGAGGACCTTTCACTGACCCACCCTCCAGACTGACCCTGTAACCGCAGTACTGAGGACCTTTCACTGACCCACCCTCCAGACTGACCCTCTAACCGCAGTACTGAGGACCTTTCACAGACCCACCCTCCAGACTGACCCTCTAACCGCAGTACTGAGGACCTTTCACTGACCCACCCTCCAGACTGACCCTCTAACCGCAGTACTGAGGACCTTTTACTGACCCACCCTCCAGACTGACCCTGTAACCGCATTACTGAGGACCTTTCACTGACCCACCCTCCAGACTGACCCTGTAACCGCAGCACGGAGGACCTTTCACTGACCCACCCTCAAGTGAAATTCTCGGTGCCCAGAGTCAGACTGTCACGGATGGGCGGTCGATCCTTCGCCTGTCTTGGTCCTTCCTTATGGAACTCTCTTCCCATATCGATTCACAATGAAACAGTGTATACCCAATTTCGCAAATCCTTAAAAACTTGGCTTTTTAACCAATAACCTTCAACTTGATTTGTTCTCTGTTCTGGCTGGCGCCGGGAAACCCTTTTGGGTAGCTGTTGCGCCTTATAAATTAAATATAACATAACATAACAATTACAAGACCTATCCGCATCTATAGGATTGCAGTTGAATCATTGATAACAAACACTTTTTAAGGTAGTTTGTGAAATTAGTCAACAGTTTCCAACATTTAAAAGAAAGTCTCAGTCTTGTAGGCAAGAAAGGGAATGGTGCAGAAACACAAAAAAAAACGAGAACTCTCTAACTCCTTGTAAGAACAAACAACTCTGCGCTTCTGCACCTGCCCACTGTAGCCCATTCCTGCCCAAGTAGGCCTAATGGAGTCCCACCTTCAGTCCTGAAGACCAGTTTCCACCAACTCCCCCCTCCAGACCATTAGCCGAAGCCTTGGCTGCCTCCATTTGAGAAAGCAGTTATTTGCACCTGTGCCAGGGACCTTCAGGGAACTGAAACTGAGCCAGTGGAAACCTCCGTCTCTTCCGCAGTGAAAGTGCTCTTGGTGAGAAGCAGGTTTCTCTTCCTTGCCAGCATTTGCTCAGAAGAGGTCCAGAAAAAGCAGCAGGGAGATGCCTTCATTTATCACATCTCTACTTGTAATTTTCCCTCACAAGTGTCCAGTGGATCACTGTTCCATTACTGGGTTCAGCCCCATCTGTCATTTCGAGGGCATCCTGTATTCTTCATAAACCATGAGGCGCCCTGTCTGGTTTTCCAGCTGCCACAGTTTGACGCCCCCTCTTTGCCATTTGCTTCACCTTTAAGACCTGACACAACAGTCCCTGTCATTTCCTCCTCAGCTTGGACTGCCTCTTCTATGTTGGTGTACCTCCTGTCCACGTCCACATCAGGGCTTCAGTGGAACCTGATTTGAGGCGGGTCCTGATCTCCCTGACTGTGGACCTTTCTGTGGGCTCCAGCATGGGGTTTTAAAGTTCTTTCTGTCTTTATAGCCATGACAGAGCAAACACAAACATGCTGGCGGTACCAGCAAGGCGTCTCGGGGAAAACCATAGCCTCTACCTCCTCGCGGTCTGTGGGTCTGTGAGAAAGTGCCCTCTTTCTGCATGGTTGCCCCCACTTTTTGCTGAATTGCTGATGTACTTTGACTAAGTGTGCCCTGGGCTCCTGCTAACCAGGTACCCAGGGCCTAAAACTGCATTGAAGCCTAAACCCAATTGGCTTCTCTGGCCACATGTCAGCCCCTAGTAAATGGTACCACAGGTACCCAGGGCAGTGTGACCAGGGAAGGCCTCTAAGGGCTGCAGCACTTATTGTGCCACCCTTAGTGGCCCTGTACCTTTACACACACACACTGCCTTTGCAGGCTGCGTGTTTTGGTGCAGAACAAAGTGAAGAGTCGACATGGCACACATCTGTGTGCCATGCCTACAAACCACTGCCCTGGTATAGATCAGTCACCCCTCTAGCTGGGTGCACTATACCAGTGGTGAGGGTACAGGTGCATGAGCCCTGTACCCCTACAGTGTCTAAGTCCATTCTTAGACATTGTAAGTGCAGTGCTGCCATTAAGAGTATATGGTGCTGGGAGTTTGTCATTACGAACTCCACAGCACCATAATGGCTACACTGAAAACTGAGAAGTTTGGTATCAAACTTCTCAGCACATTAAACCCACACTGATGCCAGTGTGGGATTTAATGAAAAATGCACACAGAGGGCATCTTAGAGATGCCCCCTGAAAAACGACCTAACACTAGTGTCCAGGCTGAGTGGCTGCTTTCAGCTGCCACCACCAGACATGTTTCTGGACCCCTGGGTCGAGAGCCTGCTGCTCTCGGGGGCCTGAAACAATGCACATCCTGGGACGAGGTGCTAAGCCTCCTCCCCCAGGATGGGCAGGGTCCACAAAGGGGAAGCTTCAAAGGCCTGCTGCCTTTGTGAGCTTCACTAGGCCTGTTGCTGCTTTCAGGAACTGGCCTCCACCGGTTCTGACCCCCACTTTGGGCGGGAGAATCGGCTGGAAAACAAGTGAGGAAGAGAGGTGTGCCCACCTTTGCCAACCCTACCCCTCAGGTGGGGGAGGCGAGGTGAAGCACAACTCTGTCCCCGCCATCTTGCAGATGGGGGGCCCTAGCCAACCAGAGTGAGGCATATGCCCCCCTCCCACTGGAGGGTGGCATAATAGGGGGTGTACCCATCCAAAGGAAGGGACCCATTGGTCCCAACCTTTACTTACCTGTAACACTCCTAAATCTAGTATTTAGGGGCACCCCCGAACCTTGCCTCCTCAGACAAGAAACTACAAGAAGAAAAGAAGAAGGACCGAACAGCCGTGCCGAAGCTAAGAAGAGGAGGACGCCCACTGACTTGGCCTCAGCCCTACCGGCCTGTCCGCACCTCGAACCTGCAGAAGCGAAACTCCGGTGTGTCCTGCAGCCAGCAACCTCAAAAACCCAGAGGACCTGCCCTGCCTTCCAAACAAAAGACTTTGTCTCCTGTGAACACCGGATTTGTTCACCAACAGACTTCAGCTCCGGTGAAATCTGCGAGTCTGCCCCACTCTGCACTTGATGCCCACGGCTCGAGTTCGAGTGGCCCAACACCACGAGGAGGTCTCCCCGGCGATCCTGACCCGAGATCCGGCGATCCCTGACCTGCCTCAAACCTCCAGCCGACGCCTGCAGCCTAAATCCGGAAGGTCCCCCCAACCGCGACCAGGAGTTGATAAGAAGATCCGACCCTAAAAGACACCCCTGCACCCGACGCCCCACGGCCTTGGGTGGTCCAACCGACCGTGTCTAACCAACCCCCAGCATCCCAACTTACCTTTCCAAGTGGTGGTCGCACCCAGAAGACCTTCGTCCCCGAGCCTGCAGTGTGTTTGCAAACTGGAGAAGCCCCATTGAAAATAACAGGGCGTCCGACGCCAAAACAGCACTCTGTACCTGGCCGCCCTAGTGACGCTGAGGGTGCCCCTTTGGTGCTGTCTTGAACCCCCATTTGCCCTGACCTTAAGTCCAGGAGCTTTGCTCCCACAACCTTGTGGCTTGCTCGTAAGCAGCCACCAACCGGAGGCCCCCTATCCCCCATTGGATAACATTGGGCTTCAGCACTCTGCACCCAGCCGCCCTAGTGCCGCTGAGGGTGTAACAAGAGTGCATCCTTGACCCTGGGGGACCCCTGAGTCTAATTTCAGAAACCCAGCTCCCACAACAAAGTACTTACCTCTGAACCGATGACACTATTTTCTCCAATAGGATAACATTGACTGTTTTTCTATGAAAAGTTTCTAAGTGTGGAGTTGGAAAATCTATAAAAGTCTTTAAAACTGTAACCAAATAACAAACATGCTTTTACTTATTTGTTTACAGGAAATGTCCCAGTGTAGTATCCAGGTATACTACACTGTGTAAGAAAAGTAATCTGTAAAATAATCTACTTGACATTCTATTGAAAATCCAACGCAAAGTATATGTACAATATTTCAAAGCATTGCATTACTAGTAGCTCTACTGTAATCAAACCAAAGTATATATACAACTGCAATTCAAACTGTATTACAACTGCAATTCCAAACTGTATTATTACTGCAAAGTATAAATCACTTACTGTGCCAGGCTTGCTTGGTTCTAGGAAATAAAATAACTAAAAGAATATTTTTATATAAAACCAATTGGTCTGAAGTTCAGTCTTCGAGTGTGTGCAATAATTTGCTGATTGAGTGTGTACAACAAATGCTTAAGACTACCCTCTGATAAAGCCTTACTGCTCGCCCACACTACTACAAATAGAGAGTAAGGTGCTATTTACTTTTACCTCTCCCTTCCTTTGGGGTTTCACTGGACTCTGTGCACATTATACCTCACTTTGGTATAGTATATACAGAGCCAGCTTCCTACAGGATCACCTCACGGAATCATTGTGGCTACTTGTGCATGTGGGGCCTCCGGGTTCTGTGAATGAAGCGAAGGTCCTAGGACCCAAAAGGACTGTAGCAACCCTAGGTTTTTTTGAGCTGCTGCCTCTGACCCTCTGACTGCCAGCTAAATTGATCTGCTGCTCCTTCTCGCATGTGCTACCACCGGCACCATAGGTGCCTGCCGCTGAACCGGTACTTCACAGCTCCACCTTTGGGAGCAGACCCCTACCTCCTTCCCGCTCTTGGCCTCCTCAGGATAAATCCAGCGACTCCCTTCTTAAAAGTGACCCAGGCAGGCCTGGTGCAGCGCATGCGCACCTCCTCTCATGCCATGAAGAGGATCGTCAGCCTCACTGCTGGTCAGTTTCTATGAACCCTTGTTCTGTACCTCACTGCTGGTCAGTTTCTGTGAACCCCGCTGTTCCATACCTCACTGCTGATCAGTTTCTGCGAACCCTTGTTCCGTACCTTACTACTGGTAAGGTTCTGCGTACCCCGCTGTCCCGTACCTCACTGCTGCTCAGTTTCTGCGAACCCCGCTGTTCCGTACCTCACTACAAGTCAGGTTCTGCGAACCACGCTGTCCCGTACCTCACTACTGGTCAGTTTCTGCGAACCCCACTGCTCCATACCTCACTACTGGTCAGGTCCTGTGAACCCCGCTGTCCCGTACCTCACTACTGGTCAGGTTCTGCGAACCCCGCTGTTCCGTACCTCACTACTGGTCAGGTTCTGCGAACCCCGCTGTCCCGTACCTCACTACTGGTCAGTTTCTGCAAACCCCACTGTTCCATACCTCACTACTGGTCAGGTCCTGCGAACCCCGCTGTCCCGTACCTCACTACTGGTCAGGTTCTGCGAACCCCACTGTCCTGTACCTCACTACTGGTCAGTTTCTGCAAACCCCACTGTTCCATACCTCACTTCCCAGTTATTGTCGGGGACCTGAACACCCGGGAGTTAGGGAATCCGAAAATCCACCCCCCACCTTATACCGATGCTGCACCTCTGCAGCGGCTTCTTCACAATCAAAACGTGGTCTCCGCGCACGCCATCAAAACTGCTGCGGATCCTCTCTGGCTCCCTCTCCCCACCTTCAGGGACAAGTCCACAATCGATTACATCTTTATTTCAGATTATCTGGTATCATACCTTAACAACTTCGAAGTGGTCAATAGGGATGAGAGCGATCACAGGCCGCTGAGGGCAACCGTTCAGCTAAACGGGAAAACCGCATCACAACTGCAAACACTAGGGGCTCAACCGGAGAAGAGCACCACGAAGTTCTGAGCAGAATAAATTGGTCTGCAAATCTTGGCCCAAAACCTTTGGAGTGGATTACACACAAAGAGTCGAACCTCACAGCCATGCGCACCGTCACCCCCGGAGCACTGGAAAGCACTCCTAGCGGAACTAAAACATGCCCTGGGGGGGATCGGGAAACACCCAAATGCAGGCTACCTACACTCACCGACTCCCCCCACAAATTAAACCAAGGGGACTACACCCAACCAAACGCAGCCTCTTAAAGGCCTTGAAGGCAAGAAGAAAAGGAACCAAAAATCTGCAAACACAGACAATACCAGCTCTTCGCGCGGAACATAGAAAGAAAGTCTGGGAGATACGATCCGAGAAAATCGAGGCAGAATGGCTGTAATATTCACCCTCCTAAAAGAAAGGAGACATATCCAACTTTGGAAATGCATCAACCAACACAGTAACACCGGTCAGACAAAAGGGAACGAAGTGGCAGCCGCTGAGTGGGTCAAACACGCAAAGCAGTTATACTCTAACCACCAGAACATGTCATATACTCACCCACAACAACCTTCCCCAGTAACATACAAGGTCGTTAAAACATCTAACATCACAGAGGGCGAGGTAACCACCTTAATCAAAACAAGCATTGGCATAGCCAATAGGTCTCGCCTTTGGGACTTTATAAGTGCTTAGCCAGAGGTTTTGTAGTAGAGCAGCGTGGCTGCTGTGCAGCATGTTGAAAAGTTATCATAAACAAGAATGGCCACATTCTTTTGTAGGCACATGCAGGCATTACCACATGAAATGACGCAGGCGTCTTTTTTTACTTTTGTGATCTAAAAAGGACTGCAATAGCTCTCGCATTTGCTTGAGTTGGAGCTATTGGCATTGTAAATGATAATGTCTTTTACCTATATGTTGTAGAGTGTATATATGTGGTGTGTGTGGTAGAATTATGTGAGTTGGATTGGAATTGTTAGTTGTGGAATTGTGTGGTGTGGAGTGGATTTGTGTAGTGGAATTATGTGGCATGGTATACAGATGAAATATGTGGATAGTAATTATGTGGTATGGAGCATATTGGAATTATGTGGAGTGGGTGTGACAGTGTGTAATTATGTGGAATGGTATTGTGGGGTGTGGAATGGTATGTAGTGGAGTTTCATTATGTGGTGTGCTGTTGAATTTTGAAGCATGATGTGGAATTATGTGGTTTGGATTGGATGTATGTGGTGTTGTTATTGTGTTTTTGAGTTGAATTATGCGGTTTGTTGGTGAATTATGTAGTGTGGCATGGAAATGTGTGGAGTTGAATTATGTGGCATGGAACTGTGTGATGTTGAGTGAAAGAGCAATGTGATAGAGAAATTCAGGAAGGAAGGGAAGAAAGGAGGAAGGAATTAAGAGAAGGAAGGGAGGAAAGATGAGAGGATGTGAGAGGAAGGGAAGGACGGAGTGAGGGAGAGAGAGGAAAGAAAGGATAGGAGAGAAAGCAAGAAGAAAAAAAGAAAGGACTTAGTGAAAGGTTGAAGGGCGAGATATGAGTGACTGGAATAAGTGAAGTTGAAATAAGGTTTGAGGAAATAAGGCTGGGTATAGGATTAAGGAGTGAAGAGAGGGATTAAGACGGGCAAGAAGGAAGGAGGAAAGGAGGTAATGAAGAAAGATAGGGAGGCAGAGAGGGTGATAGGCAGAAGGGGCAGTGGAAGTAAATAGGAAGGAAGGGTTTGCGGGGCGGAAGAATCGAGGAAGGGGGAAGAGATGGTTGAAGTAATGAAGAATGGGAAAAGGAGGGAGGGTTAGGAACGAAGGAAGGAAAGTAGTAAGGGGATTACGGAGGCCAATAAGGAAGGGAGGAAGAGGGAATAAGGAGGAGAGAGAGAAATTGTGAAATTAGGTCTGGGATAGGCAGTCAATCAGTCAGTGCTGGAGTGCAGTGGCTGGAAATGCAGCCATGTATTCTTGATAAAAGAGCATGGGATACATCAGTTGATGCGCTGCTCAGCCTGTTACTGCTCTTCTAGCCTCTTGTTGCTCTGTATTGTCATTCTGTTAGAAATGTTAGCATGACCAAAACACATGAACATTGATACCGAAAAATAACCTCCATAAAATATAATGAAGAGTTTATATGTTTCACTGATGGAGGAACTACTTTGAGGCATTTGTGAACAAACTGCCTACTCTTTTCTATTCATTGGCGACTTAACTGCATAGCTGCTAGGTGGTTCTCGTGCTTGTTGTGCCATGGCAACTATTCATGTTTGTCACCAAAAGCCACAAAAAGCTTGAAAGATTACTCGTTTCCGTTTTCATTTCCACGTCACTACTTTTGAAAGTACCAAAGGCCACCAGTCATTTCATTATAAACAAGCACTGGCAGAGCCAACAGGTCGGCTCCAGGCCAGTGCTGACATTTTGACTTTGCCAATGCTTTTTATTTTAACGTTCTTAAATGGCCATGTTGGAACAGTAAAAGCCACATTAGCGACCGGAGCCATAATGGAGACATTGCACACGCATTGGAAGCGTACCCACGCACGTGAGCACAATGTGGCCATTTAAGAATAGTTTAATTCCAAGGGGGCCGTTGTGTGCTTGCATGCGCTGTCACACATGCGCACAGTATATGCATTAATCAGAAGCAGCAATTTCGGCTTATTTAAACCCTCCAACAAGACTGAGGGCTATGTTAAAACAGTGGAATTAAAAACAAACACTGGCAAAGCCAATTAGTCATGCTTTTCGGACCTAGTGGCTTTGCCAATGTATTTTGCCCTCCTGTATAGCATCCCTGATGGTGAGCAGCATTGCCCAACAATTAAAAAAAAAAAAAAAGCTTTTGATGCAGACGAGCTTATAATTTTGCAGGCGCAAGCTCCACGCATGTGCGCACATACAAAATAATGCAGGTGTTGTTTTCTATATTTAGTTACTGACCAGAGTTTAAGAAACACAGAAGGAAAACGGCGGCCGCAGGTGGATGGGTAATCAAAATGGGTAACAGGCGCTGAGAAGCAACACAAAAGACAAAAGGACCACAGGGGTGGCAGAGAAACACATAATGAGACAATGCAACACAGGGGATGCACAAAAGGAAACGGCGAACCAAAGCAAGATGGAGGCGGTGGTGGAAGCACGGGAGACAGAAACATGAGGGGTGCAGAGAAGCAGAGGGTGAGACAGCAACACTGAGATCCGGGCGGGGGAGGGAGCACAGAAGCACACAGCGTGACAAGCAATATGAAGTCTGAGGGCTGGAACAGAGAAACCCAGGGCGAGACAGAGAAACACAGAAATGGTGTTAAAAGTCCCAGAAGAACAAGTAGAGACCGAGCAAGACGGAGGCGAGTTCGGGGGGGGGAGGGGGTGTAAGGGAAGCACACGGTGAGACACAGCAACACAAAGACTGGGTTGGCAGAGAAGCACACAAGGAAGACAGCTAAAAAACACACACACTCCCATAAAGTACTTAACTAAAGAGAAAATAAGCTAGCGCCAACAGTTCGGCACTGCGGAATAATGCCAGGACTGTGTGCGTGCGCACACGACTGCAGCCAGACATGCTGAAATGGTTTGGAAGCGCGTTCCCAGGGAAGCCTCTGGAGTGAAGAAGCGGGTGGGGGTCGGGGACGAGGAGCGGCGTTCAAAGGATGAAACCTGACCCAAAACAGATGGCAGCCTGCGCGCCGCTGCTGGCTCCCGAGAGCAAAACGCTCGGAGTAAACATTTCCCAAAAAGCTGGGACATCCACACGCCTTTGGCCAATTGCGTGCTTTCAATTTTGAAAGCCAGACGCAAAGGCCAATAGCGTGTGAGCACCACACGCACGAGCTTGAAGAAAAGCTGAAGTGTTTCCAAAAGGCCTTTTCCTAGAGCAGCGCATGCGCGCTGCGCTAGCCTCGACCTAAAAATGAGGACAGATGGTGCCCCAGGACCCAACGGGGTCCCCGCATCAGTGTTTAAAGCCTCACAAGCATACTGGGCAGGACAGCTTACACCACTCTTCAAGTACGCTTACGCCACCTCAACTGTCCCATCGTCGTGGAAAGGTTCCATTCTTTCCCCCATTTATAAAAAGAGGGACAGCACGAAACCAGAAAATTACCACCTTATTGCTCTATTAGATATAGAAGCGAAAGCGTATGCAAGAATACTACTGAAAGAACTAGAAGCCTGGGCAAAAGACAACAACATCCTTCCCCTCTTTCAATCTGGTTTTAGGCCCGAAAGTTCCACCACGGATAACATCTTAGTACTGGGTCACCTGTCACATCGAGCGACCAAGCCAGCACAATTACCCCTCTTTTGCTGCTTCGTAGACTACAGTGCAGCATTTGACCGGGTTGATCGAGGGAAGCTGTGGGAAAAACTAGACTCCTGGGGAATCCCCCAACAGTTGCTAAAGGCAATAATTGCACTATATCAGGGGACCTGGGTCTGTATCAAGACCAGCCAAACCACTGTAACAGCCAAGGTGCCAACCAATAACGGCCTGAAACAAGGGTGTGTCCTCGCCCCTCTTTTCTTTAATCTTTATACAGCAGACCTGGGAAAAGCCCTGGAAGGTGCAAGTTTACTAACACCAAGGCTGGGGAAAGTGCGGCTCCAAATCCTTCAGTACGCCGACGATATTGCAATAATGGATCACACGCGGTCTGGCCCACAGAAAGCTCTAAATGCCCTACACAGGTATAATCAAAAGAACAACCTCCTGGCGAACCAGGAGAAGACCAGGATACTTATCTTTGGGAAGTACCACCGAAAGAAAACAGCACAATGGCGCCTAGGCGATCTGCAAATTAAAACATGCACGAGTTATAACTACCTGGGTGTCAGGCTATCTGAAGGGGCAAAACCAGCAGCCCACTTAAAACACCTAAGAAGCAAGGGGGTCGGCATTATTCACAGTTTGAGGAGCCTAAACCAGCGACTTCCCAGGCACACAAGCAAACAAAAAAGATCAAGACCAGAGGACTAAACAAGCTAATCCAGGTACCTGGCACCGAAACAAGGAAAATTAAGTTGTTTTAAATGGCTAGTCACCAAAATAAACACTAATTTTACCGGGCCAGGGCTCACCTAAAAAGACGCGCAAACTGGGCCACCAGATGCAGGAGCAACCCCTACGCACCAGCACTTTAGTTCCAGCTCGGACAATTGCTTTTAAGATTTTTTTTTTTTTTTTATCTTTAAGCAAACCCAGTGAGTCTTTTAACTTTTCCTTCTTCCTCCTTCTCTATAGCATATTGTAATGATAGTATATTGTAATGATTTTAATTAATTGAACAATAAAGTACAATACACAATACCTCACTACTGGTCAGGTCCTGCGAACCCCGCTGTCCCGTACCTCACTACTGGTCAGGTTCTGCGAACCCCACTGTTCCGTACCTCACTACTGGTCAGGTTCTGCAAACCCCGCTGTCCCGTACCTAACTACTGGTCAGTTTCTGCGAACCCCACTGTTCCATACATCACTACTAGTCAAGTTCTGCGAACCCTGCTGTCCTGTACCTCACTACTGGTCAGTTTCTGCGAACCCCACTGTTCCATACCTCACTGCCGGTCAGTTTCTGCGATCCCTGCTGTTCCATACCTCACTACTGGTGAGGTTCTGCGAACCCCGCTGTCCCGTAGCTCTCTACTGGTCAGGTTCTGCAAACCCCGCTGTCCCGTACCTCACTACTGGTCAGGTTCTGCGAACCCCGCTGTTCCGTACCTCACTACTGGTCAGTTTTTGCAAACCCTTGTTCTGTACCTCACTACTGGTCAGTTTCTGCGAACCCTTGTTCCGTACCTCACTGCTGGTCAGTTTGTGGGAACCCCGCTGTTCCATACCTCACTACTGGTTAGTTTCTGCGAACCCTTGTTCCATACCTCACTACTGGTCAGTTTCTGCGAACCTTTGTTCCGTACCTCACCACTGGTCAGTTTCTGCGAACCCTTGTTCCGTAACACAGCTCAACCACTGCTGCACTGGCCACAGAGTACAGTAGGGTGGCCGTCACAGGACGGACAAGCGCAGCTTGGGCAGGTGATGACTGGCGCTCTCCCTGGGGGTGCTACAAGAATCATATTAGGCCTGGGTAAGCCTTGCCTCCTTTCGAAATTAAAATATTTAAATCTCACTCCACGACGTCCAAATCACTTTCTGTGGCTGCACCATCTCTGTGGAACTCACTCCTTGAAAACCTGAGAAGCAAAAAACAACATTATTTCATTTAGAAAAATTATGAAAATTGTACTTTTCAGTCTCCACCTAAACGTTGACATCACTTTCCCCCCACTTGAAGAGATGGTCACCCTGTGCATCCTTTTCCTGCCCCCCCTCGCCTTCTCCCGACAGGCCTTTCATCTAAGCTGTCTCCTCACCACTTCATTCCCCTGTCCTATAGTATCTTGTCTCCACTCTCTCCTTTAATGCTTCGTTCCCCACCACGCTTGGTTCCTGAGGTTCAGGCTCACCTGTCTCCCTGCCTCTCTGTTACCCGCCCTCCCCTTCTTTCGCCTTGTTTTTGTAACCTTTCTGACGGTTAAATTCTTAAAACTGCTTTTTGTAACTTTAATGGAATTGTGAGAATAAAGTTATTGTTCATTGCAAAGTGCACTGCTCCCCTTTGGTCAGTAAATAAATACATAAATAATGAATGGACGGGACATTAATTCCTTGGGATGTCATTGGTGGCTTCTGTTGTTCTTGTTTGCTGTCAGTGGGTCTGTTCTTGTTTGGTAAGGATGTTACTGGTTGTGCCATGTTACCTTTGACTTACGCAAAAGAAACAATTGATGGACGGAATGCTGGATAATGCAAACATTCACCCCCAGTCACAAGGATCTGGGTTAAATCCATCATTCTTTTGCTCACCACACCACCCCAGTTTGGACCCAGCCATATGCAAATCAGTCTTGACCCTGTTCCTTGTGGGAACAGTCCAGCCTGAACTGCCAAGCCAGGTCCTCCCTGGACCGGAAACAAGCATCCTGGGACCGGTTTCAGGGCATCACCATTCATCAGCCAGGCTAGCTTGAATCCAGTGGTGTAGTGAGCACGGGACCCATGTCTGGGCATACCCCTCCCACTTAGGGCGACAAATGCAAAAGAAACAATTGATGGACGGAATGCTGGATAATGCAAACATTCACCCCCAGTCACAAGGATCTGGGTTTAATCCATCCATCCCTGTACTGGGGTGAATGTATGACATTGTTCTGCATTCTGTCCATCAATTGTTCTTTTTGCATTTGTCACCCCGAGTGGGACAGGTTTGCCCAGACGTGGGTCCCTTGCTCTCCATGCCACTGGAGTCAAGCTATCCTGGCTGATGAGGGGTGAAACCCCGAAACCGGTCCTAGGATGCTTGTTTCCAGTCCAGGGAGGACCTGGCCTGGCAGTTCGGGCTGGACTGTTCCCATTGGGCGCAGGGTCAAGACTGATTTGCATATGGCTGGGTCCAAACTGGAATGGCACGAGGAGCAAAAAAACGATGGATTTAGGCCCAGATCTCTGTACTGGGGTGAATGTATGACATTGTTCTGCATTCTGTCCATCAATTGTTCTTTTTGCAATGTTACCTTTGACTGTCATTGCTTGTGGTATTTACTGCTGCCCTCTTCTTCCCATGGCCCTGTCATGTGTTGAACACTGGCTTCTCTGGGCTGTCCCTAGCTCGGAGTCAGGTTATTTCTTCTGGTTGTTGTGGTTGTTTCTTTCAAGAATGACGTTTTCCTGCCTTGTCTTGTCTTCTTTTCTCCCAGGGAGAGTTGGACTATACACTGCAGAACCAGGACAATGTTGTCTTCATTTCCACTTTACATGGAGGTTAGTCGCCAAGACACACTTATGACTCAAAGCAAAAAAATATAGAGGTGAAGATGGGCGATGGTGTGCCAAGGCCTGCCTTCCACGAGTTGCCTTTACTCCAGAAACACTTTCTTCCTCCAGGTGCCTCTCTTCATTTTGAAGACCACCCTTCATCTCAAGACTCGTCCTTTCAAGGTCACTTTTTGCGTCAAGACCCTTTTGCCTCCGAGGCTAACTTTGACTCTGTATCTCTTTCCTGAGGTCCTTCCACGCCCCAAGCAAGGCTCACCCTAGGGTGCAACTCCTGCATCACAAGGCGTATCCTAACCTGATATTTGTCCATAAACATGCCCCTTGCCCACCCAGGGTTCATTTTGTTGGTCTGAGATGAGTCTTTCTCCCAAGTTAGTTGTGCCCGGAGTGCTTCCTGTTTCTGGTCTATCCTGGCCACAAGATTGATCTTGCCTTGATGCCTGTTTTCCAGAGCCTCTTCTCCTTATTTTTAAGGCGCTGTGGCCCCCAAAGCTCCCAAAGTAAGGGCGGGGGTCATGTGGGACTTCTAAAACCTCTCATTGCGAGAGTGCAGTTGTGTGATTGAATCGCTGGAACCCTTGTGACCGTGGAATGAAGCATGCGTGTTTTTCATTGTTTCCGGTTCATGTTTTTACCTGGAGAAGGAAGTGGGGGACTGCATGCAACTTCCATAACCTGTACCAGAGAACGCCCTCCAGTACTGAGCGATGGGACAAGGGTGTTCTGGATTGCCAATAAAGGTTGACCTCATATGCTGTGCTGCAAGGAAGCCCTTTTCATGTCTTGGAGTGTGCTTGCACGTTTATCCCTTAATCTGAGTTGAAGACGTTGACTTTCCCTTGGGGTGCCCTTGGGCCAGTTTGGTTTGATGAGAGTTCGGCACCGATGATTCTCGCGAGAAAGAGAAGTCTGCCTCAATGTTTGCTTCTTTGAGGACATTCGTAAAGTCAAGACCTGTAGAAGCGCCTGTGGAGAGAAAGGAACCAGTAAGGAACCTCGCCTTCTCAGTTAGTCTGCGGTCACCAAACGTTTGTTTTCAACTATTCTTTGGTTTTCCGAGTCATACAGTTTTAAAGATTATTCTTACACTTCTTTTATTCAGACATAAAAAGAAACCTCATCAATGGTCAGTGTATTAATATTAAAAATTGATTTCTTTAGAAGTGAAGCAGTTAAATCCAGTATTTGTAAAGCGTGAACAGCTACCCGAAGGCATCCCGGCGCTGGAGGCCGTCGGGAAGATTAAGCGAGCTATTGCCCAGAGTCACATGGTGCTGGGCTGACCTGCCGCCGGTGATCGAACCGTGAGCCCCAGATTCCAGCGTCAGTCGCCCTGGCCGCGGCGCCACACCTATACTATAACAGTGAGTAAGCTTTATTTGATCTCCAGGATCTTAAAAGCAACATACAATACATAAAGCAACAATAAATAGTTCTACTATAATGAGTCCTCACCTAATATAACTATTCCAAGGTCTTACTAGTAACTTCTTATACTGTTGACTACATTAATTATACATGTATTGCAATTACTGTGAGAAATTGGGTTATTGGTTGAGGGGGTTGAGACCCCCCCACTCAGGCGACAACCAGAATCCTTCTCAGGGTGAACCACAAAAGTCACTAAATTAACCTGTGCTCATCCTTCTTGTGGCTTGACGCAAAAGCAGGCAGGCTTAACTTAGAGGCACTGTGTTAAGTATTTATGCAGCATACAAACTGTAATAAAGTGGAAAAACAACATAAGAAAAACCCCACACCAAATTAGAATTATAGAGTAAACTTTAATAAATAAAATGAGACCAAAACGACAAAAATCCAATCAGTAAAAATGGAGATATGCATTTTCAAAGGTTTAAGCAAAAACTAGGACCAATGAGCAGAAAGTACTAATTATGGTTGTGCTAGACCAGGACAAAGCCACAGGTTCTGGCCGCCGCTGTGGAGTGCGCGCCTGCTAGACCAGGACAAAGCCACAGGTTCTGGCCGCCGCTGTGGAGTGCGCACCTGCTAGACCAGGACAAAGCCACAGGTTCTGGCCGCCGCTATGGAGTGCGCGCCTGCTAGACCAGGACAAAGCCACAGGTTCTGGCCGCCGCTGTGGAGTGCGCGCCTGCTAGACCAGGACAAAGCCACAGGTTCTGGCCGCCGCTGTGGAGTGCGCGCCTGGTAGACCAGGACAAAGCCACAGGTTCTGGCCGCCGCTATGGAGTGCGCGCCTGCTAGACCAGGACAAAGCCACAGGTTCTGGCCGCCGCTATGGAGTGCGCGCCTGCTAGACCAGGACAAAGCCACAGGTTCTGGCCGCCGCTATGGAGTGTGCGCCTGCTAGACCAGGACAAAGCCACAGGTTCTGGCCGCCGCACGCCTGCTAGACCAGGACAAAGCCACAGGTTCTGGCCGCCGCTATGGAGTGCGCGCCTGCTAGACCAGGACAAAGCCACAGGTTCTGGCCGCCGCTATGGAGTGCTCGCCTGCTAGACCAGGACAAAGCCACAGGTTCTGGCCGCCGCTATGGAGTGCGGGCCGTAGAAAGGGACCAGGTTAGTCCAGCTGAAAAAGGAACCATCTCAAAGTCCAGCACTTAGAGTTCACAACTTCAGGATTTTACAGGAGGAGTTTAACTGATGGGTCCGGGATCTGGAGAGGCACCTCCTAAGGATCAGGAGCTCCCTCTCGCAGAGGTCATCAGGGTTCAGGCAGGTCCAGGAAGGGCCAGTTGCAGCGGATCAGCTGGGCAGTTGCAGGGAGGTCTCCGGAACTTGTAAGAACAGGAGGCCGGCCATCTGCCCCTTGTAGACACTCTGGTAGTCCAGGGTTCAAGGAGATGGTCCTCTCTCTTTCAAACAACAGGACAATCTGGTAGCAGCAGGGCAGTCCTCTGAGAAACAAGGCAGGCGTCAAGCAGCATTGCAGTCCTCTGGAGTACAAGGCAGGCCTTCTGTAGCCTTCCGCAGGCACAGGAGTTTTACTGAAGAGTTGGTCTGAGGGTCCAGCTTTGAAGTGGGAGCCCCCTCCAAGATGTCTGGGGTGACAAAAGCTTGGTGTCATGATTTTTGTGAGAGTGCTGAGGCAGCACCTTTAAATGTACGTGAGGCTCAAAACAGCTCCACCCGTCCCATGCTGGCCGGATTGCCCTCTCCCAGCTACACCCAGGTCCCATTGTTCACTGTCTAGCCCCAATGCACATTCCTCATGGGGGAAGAATTAACAGGCAGATGCAGCTTGAATCTCCTGGAAGGCCTCAAAGTTTAGGGCAGGAAAGTGCCAATTTTCTAAAAGTGGCATTTTCAAAATTGTAATCTTAAATCGGCCTTTACTATTAAAAAGGATTTTAAATTGCAATTAATTTGAGTCCAAACAGGACATTTCTACCTACTTCCATTCAAACAGTAGAACTTATTAAATGTAATAAGGTAACCCAGTATTATCCTATGAGAGATGTAGGACTTACAGTACTAAGAAACGAATGTAGGAGTTTTCCACTACCAGGACATGTAAGATTCCAAAGTACATGTCCAACTTCTTGAATACAGTACCCCCCGTCCTGAGGGCTGTTTGGAACCTATCTTGGGGGGGGTGTTATATGTACTGAAAAGGGAGGTTTATGCCTTGCAAAGGTTTATTTTGCCAGGTCGAATTGGCAGTTTAAATCTGCACCCAGGGTGCTATGGCAGGCCCAAACATGTTTCAAAAGGCACACGAGTGGGTGGCAAAATAAGTGCTGCAGGCCAACTAGTAGCATTTAATTTACAGCCCGAGTGACGGTGGTCCCATATACGAGGGACGTGCAAATACATTGAAGGTGTATGCCAATTGTATTATGTTCTAAGGAGTGAGCACAAGCCCTTTAGCACTGGTTAGCAGTGGTAAAGTGCCCAGAGCCCTACAAACCAACAAAAACAGGTTCAGAAAACGAGGGGTGAAGGCAAAACGTTTTGGGGTTACCCTCCAGAGTGGGCCATGTCCAACAATTACAAACCAAAAAAAGTTCTTAGTTTCTTGACCCCTGTATGAATCGATTATTACTTAAGCAAAAACTGAAGAAATGTGCCTCTCGGTATCTGAAATATATTTTCTTTATTACATAATGTTCACAAACCACTTTGGATAATCCTTCATAAGGCAAACAGTGACCACTCCTCCGAGGATTACCACTAGAACCCTAGCAACAATGCAATTCATTTTATAAAGTATTTTTCTTTTTATGAGTAAACAATGTTGGCAACACTCTCTCAAGCAAATAGTTTTTAAAATTAAAGAGGACTTAAACCATTGAAATACAGCTGCTCTGTAGTGCCTAACACTCAAATTGGCATTTCCAATTTATACATTTTTAACTTCTATTTGATTCAATTCAGCTTTTAGTTGCTATATCCTATTCTGCCCAATCTGTAAGAGTTGATTGTACTTTCATCATATACATACTGCCGTAAAGACGATTACAAGCAGGTAACATACATGATAAGGCCGTTCATATTACGCATTCTACATATGTTTCCCTCCAGTAGATACATATTCTAAGGTGCACGGCCCACTTTCAGATTCTTCAAAAATGACAAGTTAGATAATATAGAGGGATATATTTAATCTCATTTTAGATAAGAGCAAAATCAGGCATTGCAGGGTCCTGCTGCAAACCCTTTAATTTGGAGACTCAAGATCTCAGTGCTGGCTGGAGGTATGTCTGACAAAGTGGGCTGTATCGAGTTTAAGGAACTCTGGGCGCCGTGGAGGGTGAACGTCACGGCGCTGGACGCCGACGGAAGTGGAACAGTGGCCTTTGCGGAGCTTCAAGGGCCTTTGAGAGCACGAGCTTCAGATGGAGTCCAGATCCTGTGAGAACGGGTGGATCACAGATCAGATGGAGTCCAGATCCCGTGAGAACGGGTAGATCACAGATCAGATGGAATCCATATCCAGTAAGAACGGGTGGATCACAGATCAGATGGAGTCCAGATCTAGTGAGAACAGGTGGGTCACAGATCAGATGTAGCCCAAATCCTGTGAGAATGGGTGGATCACAGATCAGATGGAGTACAGATCCAGTAAGAATGGGTGGATCACAGATCAGATAGAGTCCAGATCTAGTGAGAACAGGTGGGTCACAGATCAGATGGAGTCCAGATCCAGTAAGAACGGGTAGATCACAGATCAGATGGAGTCCAGATCTAGTGAGAACAGGTGGGTCACAGATCAGATGGAGTCCAAATCCCGTGAGAATGGGTGGATCACAGATCAGATAGAGTACAGATCTAGTGAGAATGGGTGGCTCACAGATCAGATGGAGTCCAGATCCAGTGAGAACGGGTGGATCACAGATCAGATGGAGTCCCGATACAGTAAGAATGGGTAGATCACAGATCAGATGAAGTCCAGATCTAGTGAGAACGGGTGGATCACAGATCATATGGAGTCCAAACCCAGTGAGAATGGGTAGATCACGGATCAGATGAAGTCCAGATCCAGTAGGAATGGGTGGATCACAGATCAGATGGAGTCAAGATCCAGTAAGAACAGGTGGATCACAGATCAGATGGAGTCCAGATCCAGTAAGAACGGGTGGATCACAGATCAGATGGAGTCCAGATCCAGTGAGAACGGGTGGATCACAGATCATATGGAGTCCAGATCCAGTAAGAATGGGTAGATCACAGATCAGATGAAGTCCAGATCTAGTGAGACTGGGTAGATCCCATGCGAACGGGTGGATCACAGATCAGATGGAGTCCAGATCAGTAAGAATGGGTAGATCACAGATCAGATGAAGTCCAGATCCAGTCAGAATAGGTGGATCTGATGGAGTCCAGATCCAGTAAGAACGGGTGGATCACAGATCAGATGGAGTCCAGATCCAGTAAGGACGGGTGGATCACAGATCAGATGAAGTCCAGATCCAATGAGAACGGATGGATCACAGATCAGATGGAGTCCAGGTCCAGTAAGAACGGGTGGATCACAGATCAGATGGAGTCGAGATCCAATGAGAACGGGTGGATCACAGATCAGAAGGAGTCCAGATCCAGTAAGAACGGGTGGATCACAGATCAGATGGAGTCCAGATCCCGTGAGAACGGGCGGATCACATTGTGGGATTGCGGCTGTCCGCGGTCCCCGCAGGGGGCCACCTCAGCAGGGCGGCCCTTTAGTGCCATCTTGGCACCACCCACCCGCTCTAGTCTTTGGAGGGGTCTGCGAGCCCTCTAGCTAGGTCGCCTCCGTGACGTCCTTCCTGTGCGCCGGGGGGAGGGCATATATGCCTCCCCTGCCCCTCCTGGCGGTCTCTGTTTGCCAGCCACGCCGTCGTGAGGGTCGTTTTTCGTCACACGCCGTCGTGAGTCGTGCGGGATACGCCGTCGTTCGCGATAGAACGCGAGGTGAGTCGCCCCTCACAGACTGGCCCCTGTGATGCTGGTCTTGGGCCCGCATGGGTTTCAGTGGTGGTGACAGGGTGCGCGGCGTTGTTTACGGCCGGAGCGCGGGGCCCGGGAGTGGGCGTCAATTGTCGGGCCCGCCCCACTAGAAAGGGGATACGAGGGCGATCTGTGCCGTTTTGTCTGGGCCGGCCAGCCCCCACCCCCCCTCCTCTTCCTCCCCCCCTCATTTTTGTTGTGGCGGGCGCTGAGGCCGAATCGGGAGGCATTTGTGTTGGAAAGATCCTCCCCCCACCCTCTGGAGCGAGTGAGCAGCTGTGCACAAATGGGGAGCAAGGAATCGCATCAGGTGGCCAGTGAACAGCGGCTTGGATTGTTTGGTAGGATGCCTTCTCCTGGGTGCACCCCGGCCGCGGTTGCACTGGGTCCCGGCGTGATCCCGCGAGTGTGGTTCCGGGAAGGCCGGTGCTGCAGGGCACTCGTTCTCCGCTCTGGCCTGGGGCCAAGGGTGAGGTCGGCCCAAAGGGGAGGTGTGGAATCCCGCGGTTGCTATGTTTGTGGCCGGCCGGGTAAGTAAGCCTTACTGACATCCATCGTCTGGGTCGTTTGGTCACTCCTCGTGCAGGGTTTTTTCGAGTGGTTGCTGTCCGGGGGGCACCCCCGGCCGCGGTGCGCTGGGTCCCGGCGTGATCCCGCGAGTGTTTCGGTGAGGGGCAGTGCTTCATGGCACTCGTTCTCGCTATGGCCTGGAGCTAGGGGTTCGGTCGCTCCCCCGGGGAAGAGCGACGATCGGGCAGTGTCTTCGTACATTGTAAGGTGACAGTGGTTTGGCGACAGAGAGGTGGCTTTGACTCTACCTGCACATATAATGTAAGGCACATGCACTTGTGAGCTGTAATTTGTTTCTGCTTGCCACCGTGGTAGGGCTGCGGGCCCAGTTAAGAGTCCCGTCGATGGCGCAGTGAGAGGAGTGTCTGCCTGTGCGGTCATGGCTTGTTGATTTATTCTTTGGGCCAGCTGTGTGTTTGTGAGGGACGTCGGCATCCTCCGAGGTGTTGTGCACTCGCCGCTCTGCTTCTGGGGTGAGCGGGAGACCACAGCAGAGGGAGCGGAGGAGCGTCAGGCTCTATCTTTAGGATTTGCGGTGAGCCTAGCTGGGTACCCTCTCCTCTCCCACACCCCAACTCGTTCAAACCGCGCCTGGTCTTTTGGTGGGATTTCAATAGTTGAACCCTGATTGTAGTAAAGAGTGTTGTCGTAAGTGTGATTGGTGATAAGGACCAAGTGCAATTCCCGAAATGTAAACCTTGGCGTTCGCCTGCACAGCGGCAGTGATACCACGCGGCTTGGGTCACAGAGCTGAGAAATATTGTCTCGAGTCAATTTTCCCGGGAGTTAATCTTGGCCAAACCCGCCGGGGACAGATTGATCAAGGAGGTCGGATTGAGGCCGGTAGACAGGGGGCTGTGGAGCGTTTCGCTCAGGGCGTAGGGAAAGGAATTTATGCAGGCAGTTGTAAACTTTTATCGTGGCTACAGCCAGGAAGGCATGTGGCGACCGAGCATTTCAGACAATGTGTCACACGGCCGAGTGCAGTTTCTTTTACTGGGAGCAACCATTTGTGCTCCTGCCTTGCGGGGGGAAATGCTTTTAAGTGTCTGGCGCAGTGTAATAGTTTTAAGGCCGTATCTTCTCCACATATTGGGGCCTCGTGGGCTGTTAAGCTACCCATATTGGTAAAGTTTGATAACAATATTGAGGTAACTTCGCGGGGTAGGTTTGGAAGTGGTTGTTTTCCTCGAGGGAACACATGTGGAAGGACGTGATCGAAGCGAGAATGTTACCCATTGATAAATGCACAGGGGCATATGTTCTCAACTTTGGAGGAATCAAGTGTTCTTTATAAGGCACTGAAGTTCCCACCACATAGTGTCCTGCCATGCTGCAAATCTTGGTACACTCACTGGTACATTCTTTGTGATGGCGCCTGGTGTGTCACGGTGTCTTTCACTGGAGTGGGGTAGGTGTCCACCGCCATAGCAGACGACCTCTTGGGCCAGAGTCGGACAATCCCACAGGGTGAGGGGCCCGTCTTGGTTGTGTCCATCAATGTCTCTTTGGCCGGGGAATGTATTGTAGCGTGTTTATAGTGCGTACTATGGGAGGCTCTGTAGTGCTTCCCCACATGGATAGTATGCTGCATTGGTTTGTAAGGTGTGTGCTTGGAAGGGAAATGTTTTTATTTCAGCCTAGTTGGGATTTGCTTCCATGCCATATATGACGCCCACCGAAGTGCAGTTCTCGTTTTATGGGCTGCAGCTGCTGCTCTCATGGACTCCCACGCTGGCACCTCATTTCCGGCCGGGTGTCTAGGTGTGCGGTGGGAGGCTGGCAGTTAGTGATTCTATCCTTCTTGGGGCCTGGGTTTGGCCGTCCGCCCGGGCCCCGGGTTGGGCATGGTGGCAACAAAGGATTGCGCGGTCAGGTGCCGCCACGGGTCACGGTTCTGTTGTGACCGGCGGCGGGCAGGCGGCACAATTGCTGGGCTCGGCTGCATCTTTATCTATTCAGCCAGCAGCACCCAGTGTTACGCACAAGAAGTTGCACAGTTTTCTCAAAGGTGGCATTGGTCGCCCATGCTTGGCTGGGAGACTTAGGGAGTACCTGCCGACTGGGGTCTGTGGTCCGAGCGTGGGGCCAGTCTAAGTGCCCATGGGGAGCCTATTATGCAGTTTTTGCAGCCGGCTCGTGCCACCCCAGGTGGGGCTGTCCCTTGCTGCTAGTTTTCCTCCTGCCCGGCTTTCTGCTTTTGCACTGTGGGTCGCGTCGCCGCTGTGGTCTGTCCCCACGGGCTCCTTCAAACCTTGGCCTTTGTGCAGTGAGTTGTCCTCATCCTTTTGAATCCAAAAGCAATCGGCATGGCTCGGGCAAGTTGCGCCGCCATGGGGGAGGGAGCGCTCACTCGGGCGTGCTTCTCAAAAACGTCGCCCCTCCTCGCCCTTTGTTTCCTCCTGGTCACGCCGTCTGGTCATGTCGCGGGTGCCCTTGCGGTCCCTGGTCCCGCTGGATATGTTGTCCCCCTGCTTTGTGTTGCGGGGTGCCGTGAGCCCGGTGGCAGCATAGGTCGTCGGTGATGTATGATGGTGAGTCTGAGGCCCCGTTGACATTATACTCGAATAAAGTCTTCAATAGTGTGGATGAACTCCACAACACATTTCATCACAAAATACCCCTTCATAGTGTTCTGTCGACTACCTTGTCCTGAAATGTGCAGGGGGTAGCCGGCATGGGTAGGTTGGATATGCACCGTATCATTGTTTGATTATGCTCCAAGAAAGTGTCAGTTATAGTCTTTTGAATGTCACTCACAGTTGTACTGAAATGATGGAAATGTCACACATAGCAATCTGAAACCTGGGCAGCTATGGATGGGGCGGCTAGCTCTCGGTTGGCTATGCAACTGAGCTATAATTGTGACTTATTTCACCTTATGCAAATAGAAGCACTGATCAGCCAATAGATGGGCTTGTCGTAGGTAGTGCTCCTTTTGGAGTAAATATAAGGATGCAATGACATGTGCAGAATATGTAATGTAACTGGCGCTCATGTATAGCGTTTCAACTCATTTGCAGTCACATACACGTTACATTTGTATAATTAATATGTAATTCTCAATGCGCGTTAGATGAACGCTATGAATGGCGGATCGGTCAGGCTTTTCAGAGAGCGGAATACCTAGTACATGGGCGGTGTGCCGGCGGCCGGTCTGAATGCCATAGTCATTGCCTGAGCAGGCTAGGTAGCCCTGCAGATTAGTTTTAACTCTTAAACAAGCCTGGAAGCTTGTTCAGGGCTCCCCCAGCTCTGTTGGTGTCTTTTATATTGGCCAGGTCCTTCTGGAACTCTTCACCGCTGTGTCCGGGACCAGGTGGAAGGTGTACACATCGCTTTCATCACCTATGCTAAGCAAAGATTTAAGCTTAAGTGTTGGGGGTGATATAATGTTCCCTGGTCTTTCTGAAGGGCTCCATAGGGTAGGATGACCCAGCGGCAAGGAGCAGCTAGGGTAGTTTACGTGTGCATTATCGACCATGAAGCCAAGTATGCATCGCGGGGCTCTGCTCACACTAAAGTGGGCCTAGATCGCACAAAGCATAGGATGAGTGCGGTGTCAGTCATATATGGCGATTTATGAGAATATGCCGGAGGTAGCGTCTATGACATCACATACTTGATTTCATTTTGCGTGGCGGGGCGTCTGCCCGGGCAGCAACCGGACAGGGGCCCTGGGCGGGGCAAAACAGTATATCAGTGGTGTTGATTATTGGTACGTTAAACCAATTTGCACGGCCAGGGTGCCATAAAGGGGAAGGCCACTTGGGGGCAGTGTTTCTCACTGTTGGCCGCACGTGAATGAACAATGTCTTCATTCACAAATACCAATAATGGGCATCGCTCCTTCCTTCTCAGCAAGGTAGACCAAAGCGGTTTTATGTGCCAATTTTAATTCAGTAGTTTGGATGGCGCCGATGTCTCGAATCCATCAATATTTCTTTGACGATCGGCGACTCGCATTTGAGGTCCATGGTTCTTTGCGTGGTTAGTTAATGTTTCCAGTACACATAGACACCCGTTGCTTACGGCCTCATGCTCCCATTGCTTCACCCTTGGTTTGGTCGTCCATAAAGGGGCAGTCACTTGCATATAAACCGTTGGTTGGCTACGTTGGTAGGACTTTCTCACTACTGAGCTGTAGGACGGTGGCCCGATTGACCTAGTGAGTTATGTAATCCCTGGGATGTCATGATGAGGTTGGGTAGCACAGGGTAATTGGGGCAGATGGTACTAAGTCTCTCTTGTATGGACGATACGAAGGGTAATTAAAAATTGTGTGGGAGCCTGGTGAAGAGCTACGGTCAGGCTAGGATGTCTCGTGCTTTCACCGCACTGTTGAGTCCCAGTCACGAGCGGATTCTATCAGGGTCAGCTGGCTGTGGGTCAGGAAGCGCCAAGGCATCAGTAGCACTAAGCGGCTTACAGCCAGAGGCGGTATCCGATGCAAGGGGCATCTGTTAGATTAGAGCCCTACTCAGAGGTACCACCTTACGTGCTTGGAGGTCTGTTGGCACCGCCTTTCAATGGAAGCCATTGTCTAGCGGGCTGCCCTGAGCAGAGCAGTTGCAGGTGTAAGTAACAGTATCAGCTGCCAGTTCAAACATGCATCTTTCACTAATTTACTCAGATAACTGGGACAGGAAGTAAGGCGGGATGGATAACTCTTGCTTCCACCTGCATTGGCCATCTTGTCAGGAGTGATTGGCAAAGGGATTGCACTTAAGCCAGGTAATGTGAGCACCCATCCACACCAAGCCGATTGTTTAGGCCACCCTGGGACACATTTACCCAGCACAGTAGCAGGCCCTTGTGGTTGTCAGTGCTATGAATTACTAATTGAACTGAACAGGAGGCGTGTCTGGGGTTACACCAGCAGAAGTTTAGGGAGAGCTAGACTCCACACATGGTCATGGTATAGGTTTAAGTAGTTGGAGTGGCACTCTTAGTTGACCAGGGGTTCGATGCTACACGAGGGCATCGCCGTATTGTGACCAGAGCACGGGCATTGGGTGTTTCCCAGGGGGCAGCAAGTGGAGGCAAGGCTCTTTCAAATCTGGCACAAGAACACAAGGTAGTCAGGGCCGACGTATCTGTTGGGTGACTTGGGTAGGCACCTGTCTAGTTGTCACTCCACGAAGGGTGAGTTGTCTCCAATAGTGGGAATAACACATATATGTGTGTCTCTGGCCTTACAGCTGTGTGGAGCCTGTCTCATTTAGAGGTATGCCCTGGTGAAAATTGCGTATTTAAGGTTTGCATGAACAAGGCGGTTGGTGGTATCTCCTAGCGGACCCACTGAAGGTGTACTGCAGCTAAACAGGGAACTGGGAATCTTGGTTTCCGTCACTTGGCAGGTTTAAAGCATCCAGGGTCGGAGATGGACAGTAGGTACTGTGCATCTGTGATCCGACGGCAGTGAGGCAAGCGGGGTGCGCTGCGTAAGTTGTAATTGCACGAGAGGGTGAGGTGTCTCCAATAGTGGGTACAAGACATATATTGTTTCAAACCAGCTTTGATACCATTAAGGTGTTCACCAGGGTTTAGCAATCTAAGGGGCCGTCATGATTAGAAAGCAAAGGGACGGCAAAGGTTAAGCATAATCCTCCTCCCCGAATAGCCAAAGTAGGCAGGCGGGGGTGGGAGCGGTTACCTACCTAGGGGGCTGCTGTCCCATAGATGGGGGACACAGGATTTCAGGCACACACGGTGCTAGATGGACGGCAGCTAGGTGGGATCAGCAAATAGATGGGGCAATGTGAGCCTTGGTGTCTGAATTCGTCCCGCCCAGAGTGGCACGGGGCTAGGTCATGTGAGGAAGTGGAACTTTCCCGCAGGAGGGTGAATAGTTCTTGGCACAGGTTCACAGGCCAGAAGGGTCTTTTGTTTCTTAAGACACTAGCTGATCCAGGCTAACGTCAAGGGCTATTGTGATATAGATGGGGTTCATCTATCACCAGTAGGGAGGGATCCCTTCCTTAGATTTGCAGGAGGCCTGGAAATGAGCGGTCGTAGGTGTGAAATGCGCTGTTTTGGTGAGTTCAGCAACTACATGGGTCAATGTGAGCTCTGGTGGTCTGAGATGATCCCCTGCAGAGGTGGCACGGAGCCAAGTCTGACGAGGCCGTTGAACATCCCTGTAAGAGGGAAATATTCATGGCGTAAGTTTGCAGACCAGAGGGGTCTGGGTTTCATCAGACACAAGCTGATTCAGGCTAATGTTAAAGGCTACTTTGCTAAAGATGGGGTCCACTGTCACCATGGCCACCCAGGCGTACGCCTAGGTTAGGTTGACAAACATGGGGTGCATTTGTCACAGGTGGACATGGACACTTTCCACTGGACATGCACGAGGCCCTAGAAAGCAGGTTGCAGGTCGGAAATGAGCTGTTTTGGTGGGGGCTCTCGCGGCGACGGGAGCCGCCTCCAGAGCTGTGGCGGAGTTACAGGGCGATCTGGAAGCAGACTGGTACAGTAAGGGTACCTCTGCGGCAGACCGGTACAGTAAGGGTACCTCTGCGCGGCACAGTAGGGGTGCCAGAGCCAAAGACCGGGAGCCTCAGGGCAGGTTCCTGGAAAACCGCGACGGCGCCCGTTAGTCCTTCGGGCGGTTGGGGGCCTGACCAACCAGGGGTTTGCCCTTCTACGCTCCGCCCTGAAAAGGGCGTGAGTAGAACAGACCAACGTGTCACGTGATCCGGAAGAGGATCGTCAAAGGTAGCACTGACGGGGTGCCCCACAGTGCTGGCTCACCAGGTGGGCGGGGGCAGCATAGGTTGGCACAGCTGCCCCGCCCTTGGATCGCCCGTAAGATAACCCACATATTGCATACTCCTGTATGGAATAAACCTGCAGCAATATTTTCCCACTACAAAGTTGTCTTGTGTATTTATTCATTGCATGGTCAGACAGGGGTGGGAGAGGTTGCCAATAATGGCACTATGCGGCTGTCCGCGGCCCCGCAGGTGGCCACCTCAGCAGGGCGGCCCTTTAGTGCCATCTTGGCACCACCCACCCGCTCTAGTCTTTGGAGGGGTCTGCGAGCCCTCTAGCTAGGTCGCCTCCGTGACGTCCTTCCTGTGCGCCGCGAGGGGAGGGCATATATGCCTCCCCTGCCCCTCCTGGCGGTCTCTGTTTGCCAGCCACGCCGTCTCCCGCCCCACCTCTTACCCGGCGTCCTGGCTGGGGGACAGGGTATCCTGAATGTTTTAATGTTTTCCTTTTGTGTTGCAGGCGGAGTTACAGGGCGATCTGGAAGCAGACTGGTACAGTAAGGGTACCTCTGCGGCAGACCGGTACAGTAAGGGTATCTCTGCGCGGCACAGTAGGGGTGCCAGAGCCAAAGACCGGGAGCCTCAGGGCAGGTTCCTGGAAAACCGCGACGGCGCCCCGTTAGTCCTTCGGGCGGTTGGGGGCCAGACCAACCGGGGGTTTGCCCTGCTACGCTCCGCCCTGAAAAGGACGTGAGTAGAACAGACCAACGTGTCACGTGATCCGGAAGAGGATCGTCAAAGGTAGCACTGACGGGGTGCCCCACAGTGCTGGCTCACCAGGCGGGCGGGGGCAGCATAGGTTGGCACAGCTGCCCCGCCCTTGGATCGCCCGTAAGATAACCCACATATTGCATACTCCTGTATGGAATAAACCTGCAGCAATATTTTCCCACTACAAAGTTGTCTTGTGTATTTATTCATTGCATGCTCAGACAGGGGGTGGGAGAGGTTGCCAATAATGGCACTATGCGCTGCCTGCTGTCAGACTCCGACCTCTCTCTAAAACCTTCCAAGACGTGAACGTTTCATGTGATGATTTCATACTGCGAGTTATGAGTATCTGACGTCGGACGATGGTGGGGTGAGCACGCATTACTTTCCAGATTACCTCTAGATTCTAAGCAGTTATTTGACAATTGTGAGAATTAGGCATTCTGTCAGGATTTCAGTGCTACGTGTACAATGCATCCCTTCGATTTATAAAACAAATACCAAATAGGGTTTTCATATGTGAATTCCGTGTGTCCCTCTGACTGTGACCTCCATTCCGTGTGTCCCTCTGACTGTGACCTCCGTTCCGTGTGTCCCTCTGACTGTGACCTCCGTTCCGTGTGTCCCTGTGACCTCCGTTCCGTGTGTCCCTCTGACTGTGACCTCCGTTCCGTATGTCCCTCTGCCTGTGACCTCCGTTCCGTGTGTCCCTGACTGTGACCTCCGTTCCGTGTGTCCCTCTGCCTGTGACCTCCGTTCCGTGTGTTCCTCTGCCTGTGACCTCCGTTCCGTGTGTCCCTCTGCCTGTGACCTCCGTTCCGTGTGTCCCTCTGCCTGTGACCTCCGTTCCGTGTGTCCCTCTGACTGTGACCTCCGTTCCGTGTGTCCCCCTGCCTGTGACCTCCGTTCCGTGTGTCCCTCTGCCTGTGACCTCCGTTCCGTGTGTCCCTCTGCCTGTGACCTCCGTTCCGTGTGTCCCTCTGCCTGTGACCTCCGTTCCGTGTGTCCCTCTGCCTGTGACCTCCGTTCCGTGTGTCCCTCTGACTGTGACCTCCGTTCCGTGTGTCCCTCTGCCTGTGACCTCCGTTCCGTGTGTCCCTCTGCCTGTGACCTCCATTCCTTGGGCCGATTTTCTTTCATAATTGCCTCAAGTTTGTTTTTCATATTTTGTAGTTATTACTCCTTGTGTAACGTTTTCAGTATTTTTGTAAACAATTGAGCCATTGTTTTCTCACATTATTAAATCAACTCAAAGTAAAAAAAAGACTTAAATAGATATTAAAGAGCCATAAATATTCTAATGCAGGGTAAGAGGAGGAGCAGGCGCGGCATGTAGGCAGCAGGTCGGTTTACCGTCTCTGCTCCAAAGACTTCGGTAGGGTAAGAGGAGGAGCAGGCAGGTTTACATCCCTGCTTGAAAGACTCCGGTAGGGTAAGAGGAGGAGCAGGCAGCAGGTCGGTTTACATCCCTGCTTGAAAGACTCCGGTAGGGTAAGAGGAGGAGCAGGCAGCAGGTCGGTTTACATCCCTGCTTGAAAGACTCCGGTAGGGTAAGAGGAGGAGCAGGCAGCAGGTCGGTTTACCAGCTCTACTCCAAAGACTCCGGTAGGGTAAGAGGTGGAGCAGGCGCGGCAGGCAGGCAGCAGGTCGGTTTACCGGCTCTGCTTCAAAGACTCCAGCAGGGTAAGAGGTGGAGCAGGCGCGGACTCCGATAGGGTAAGAGGAGGAGCAGGCAGCAGGTCGGTTTACCAGCTCTGCTTCAAAGACTCCGGTAGGGTAAGAGGTGGAGCAGGCGCGGACTCCGATAGGGTAAGAGGAGGAGCAGGCGCGGCAGGTAGGCAGCAGGTGGGTTTACCGTCCCTGCTTCAAAGACTCCGGCAGGGTAAGAGGTGGCGCAGGCATGGCATGTAGGCAGCAGGTTGGTTTACCGTCTCTGCTTCAAAGACTCTGGTAGGAGGAGGAGCAGGCGCGGCAGGTAGGCAGCAGGTTTGTTTACCGTCTCTGCTCCAAAGACTCAAGTAGGGTAGAAGGTGGAGCAGGCGCGGCAGGTAGGCCGTCTCTGCTCCAAAGACTCCGGTAGGGTAAGAGGTGGAGCAGGCGTGGCATGTAGGCAGCAGGTCGGTTTACCGTCTCTGCTTCAAAGACTCCAGTAGGGTAAGAGGAGGAGCAGGCAGCAGGTCGGTTTACCGTCTCTGCTTCAAAGACTCCGGTAGGGTAGGAGGTGGAGCAGGCGCGGCAGGTAGGCAGCAGGTCGGTTTACCGTCTTTGCTTCAAAGACTCCGGTAGGGTAGGAGGTGGAGCAGGCGCGGCAGGTAGGCAGCAGGTCGGTTTACCGTCTCTGCTTCAAAGACTCCGGTAGGGTAGGAGGTGGAGCAGGCGCGGCAGGTAGGCAGCAGGTCGGTTTACCGTCTCTGCTTCAAAGACTCCGGTAGGGTAGGAGGAGCAGGCGCGGCAGGTAGGCACAGGTCGGTTTACCGTCTCTGCTTCAAAGACTCTGGTAGGGTAAGAGGTGAGGCATGTAGGCAGCAGGTTGGTTTACCGTCTCTGCTCCAAAGACTCCGGTAGGGTAGGAGGTGGAGCAGGCGCGCACTCCGGTAGGGTAAGAGGTGGAACAGGCGCTGCAGGAAGCAGCATGTCGGTTTACCATCTCTACTTCAAAGACTCCGGCAGGGTAAGAGGTGGCGCAGGCGCGGCATGTAGGCAGCAGGTTGGTTTACCGTCTCTGCTTCAAAGACTCTGGTAGGGTAAGAGGTGGGGCATGTAGGCAGCAGGTTGGTTTACTGTCTCTTCTCCAGACTCCGGTAGGGTAGGAGGTGGAGCAGGCGCGGCAGGTAGGCAGCAGGTTGGTTTACCATCTCTGCTCCAAAGATTCCGGTAGGGTAGGAGGTGGAGCAGGCGCGGCAGGTAGGCAGCAGGTCGGTTTACCGTCTCTGCTTCAAAGACTCAGGTAGGGTAGGAGGTGGAACATGAGCAGCAGGTAGGCAGCAGGTTTGTTTACCGTCTCTGCTCCGAAGACTCCAGTAGGGTAGGAGGAGGAGCAAGCGCGGCAGGTAGGCAGCAGGTTGGTTTACCATCTCTGCTCCAAAGATTCCGGTAGGGTAGGAGGTGGAGCAGGCGCGGCAGGTAGGCAGCAGGTTGGTTTACCATCTCTGCTCCAAAGATTCCGGTAGGGTAGGAGGTGGAGCAGGCGCGGCATGTAGGCAGCAGGTTGGTTTACCATCTCTGCTCCAAAGATTCCGGTAGGGTAGGAGGTGGAGCAGGCGCGGCAGGTAGGCAGCAGGTTGGTTTACTGTCTCTTCTCCAGACTCCGGTAGGGTAGGAGGTGGAGCAGGCGCGGCATGTAGGCAGCAGGTCGGTTTACCGTCTCTGCTCCAAAGACTCAGGTAGGGTAGGAGGTGGAGCAGGCGCGGCAGGTAGGCAGCAGGTCGGTTTACCGTCTCTGCCTCAAAGACTCCGGTTGGGTAAGAGGGGTAGCAGGCTCGGCATGTAGGCAGCAGGTTGGTTTACCGTCTCTGCCTCAAAGACTCCGGTAGGGTAAGAGGTGGAGCAGGCGCGGCAGGTAGGCAGCAGGTCGGTTTACCGTCTCTGCTTCAAAGTCTTCGGTAGGGTAAGAGGTGGAGCAGGCGTGGCATGTAGGTAGCAGGTCGGTTTACCGTCTCAGCTCCAAAGACTCCGGTAGGGTAAGAGGTGGAGCAGGCGCGGCATGTAGGCAGCAGGTCGGTTTACCGTCTCTGCTCTAAAGACTCCGGTAGGGTAAGAGGAGGAGCAGGCGCGGCATGTAGGTCGGTTTACAGTCCCTGCTTCAAAGACTCCGGTAGGGTAGGAGGTGGAGCAGGTGCGGCAGGTAGGCAGCAGGTCGGTTTACCGTCTCTGCTTCAAAGACTTCGGTAGGGTAAGAGGTGGAGCAGGCGCGGCATGTAGGCAGCAGGTCGGTTTACCGCCTCTGCTTCAAAGACTCTGGTAGGGTAGGAGTTGGAGGAGGCGCGGCAGGTAGGCAGCAGGTTGGTTTACCGTCTCTGCCTCAAAGACTCCGGTAGGGTAAGAGGTAGAGCACGCGTGGCATGTAGGCAGCAGGTTGGTTTACCGTCTCTGCTTCCAAGACTCCGGCAGGGTAAGAGGTGGAGCACGCGTGGCATGTAGGCAGCAGGTTGGTTTACCGTCTCTGCTTCCAAGACTCCGGCAGGGTAAGAGGTGGAGCACGCGTGGCATGTAGGCAGCAGGTTGGTTTACCGTCTCTGCTTCCAAGACTCCGGCAGGGTAAGAGGTGGAGCACGCGTGGCATGTAGGCAGCAGGTTGGTTTACCGTCTCTGCTTCCAAGACTCCGGCAGGGTAAGAGGTGGAGCAGGCGTGGCATGTAGGCAGCAGGTCGGTTTACCGTCTCTGCTCCAAAGACTCCGGTAGGGTAGGAGGTGGAGCAGGCGCGTCAGGTAGGCAGCAGGTCGGTTTACCGTCTCTGCTTCCAAGACTCCGGCAGGGTAAGAGGTGGAGCAGGCGTGGCATGTAGGCAGCAGGTCGGTTTACCGTCTCTGCTTCTAAGACTCCTGCAGGGTAGGAAGAGGAGCAGGCGCGGCAGGTAGGCAGCAGGTTTTTTTACCGGCTCAGCTTCAAAGACTCCGGCAGGGTAAGGGGTGGCGCAGGCGCGGCATGTAGGCAGCAGGTTGGTTTACCGTGTCTGCCTCAAAGACTCCGCTAGGGTGGGAGGTTAAGCAGGCGCAGCAGGTCGGTTTACCGTGTCTGCTTCAAAGACTCCGGTAGGGTAAGAGGTGGAGCAGGCGCGGCATGTAGACAGCAGGTTGGTTTACCGTCTCTGCTCCAAAGACTCCGGTAGGGTAAGAGGAGGAGCAGGCAGCAGGTTGGTTTACATCCCTGCTTCAAAGACTCCGGTAGGGTAGGAGGAGGAGCAGGCGCGGCAGGTAGGCAGCAGGTCGGTTTACCGGCTCTGCTTCAAAGACTACGGTAGGGTAGGAGGAGGAGCAAGTGCGGCAGGTAGGCAGCAGGTCGATTTACCGTCTCTGCTTCAAAGACTCCGGTAGGGTAAGCGGTGGAGCAGGCGCTGTATGTAGGCCGTCTCTGCTCCAAAGACTCCGGTAGGGTAAGAGGAGGAGCAGGTGCGGCAGGTAGGCAGCAGGTCGGTTTACCGGCTCTGCTTCAAAGACTACGGTAGGGTAGGAGGAGGAGCAAGTGCGGCAGGTAGGCAGCAGGTCGATTTACCGTCTCTGCTCTAAAGACTCCGTAGGGTAAGAGGAGGAGCAGGCGCTGCATGTAGGCAGCTGGTTGGTTTACAGTCCCTGCTTCAAAGTCTCCGGTAGGCTAAGAGGAGGAGCAGGCGCGGCAGGTAGGCAGCAGGTCCGTTTACTGTCTCTGCCTCAAAAACTCCGGTAGGGTAGGAGGAGGAGCAGGCGCGGCAGGTAGGCAGTAGGTTGGTTTACCGTCTCTGCCTCAAAGACTCCGGTTGGGTAAGAGGTGGAGCAGGCGTGGCATGTAGGCAGCAGGTCGGTTTACCGTCTCTGCTCTAAAGACTCCGGTAGGGTAAGAGGAGGAGCAGGCGCGGCATGTAGGTCGGTTTACAGTCCCTGCTTCAAAGACTCCGGTTGGGTAAGAGGTGGAGCAGGCGTGGCATGTAGGCAGCAGGTCGGTTTACCGTCTCTGCTCTAAAGACTCCGGTAGGGTAAGAGGAGGAGCAGGCGCGGCATGTAGGTCGGTTTACAGTCCCTGCTTCAAAGACTCCGGTTGGGTAAGAGGTGGAGCAGGCGTGGCATGTAGGCAGCAGGTCGGTTTACCGTCTCTGCCTCAAAGACTCCAGTATGGAAAGAGGTGGAGCAGGCGCGGACTCCGGTAGGGTAAGAGGTGGAGCAGGCGCGGCAGGTAGGCAGCAGGTCGGTTTACCGTCTCTGCTTCAAAGACGTCGGTAGGGTAAGAGGTGGAGCAGGCGTGGCATGTAGGCAGCAGGTCGGTTTACCTTCTCAGCTCCAAAGACTCCGGTAGGGTAAGAGGTGGAGCAGGTGCAGCATGTAGGCAGCAGGTAGGTTTACCGTCTCTGCTCTAAAGACTCCGGTAGGGTAAGAGGAGGAGCAGGCGCGGCATGTAGGTCGGTTTACAGTCCCTGCTTCAAAGACTCTGGTAGGGTAGGAGTTGGAGCAGGCGCGGCAGGTAGGCAGCAGGTTGGTTTACCGTCTCTGCCTCAAAGACTCCGGTAGGGTAAGAGGTAGAGCTGGCGCGGACTCCGGTAGGGTAGGAGGTGGAGCAGGCGCGGCAGGTAGGCAGCAGGTCGGTTTACCGTCTCTGCTTCTAAGACTCCGGCAGGGTAAGAGGTGGAGCAGGCGCGGCATGTAGGTAGCAGGTCGGTTTACCGTCTCTGCTTCAAAGACTCCGGTAGGGTAGGAAGAGGAGCAGGCAGCAGGTTGGTTTACATCCCTGCTTCAAAGACTCCGGTAGGGTAGGAGGAGGAGCAGGCGCGGCAGGTAGGCAGCAGGTTTGTTTACCGGCTCAGCTTCAAAGACTCCGGCAGGGTAAGGGGTGGCGCAGGCGCGGCATGTAGACAGCAGGTTGGTTTACCATCTCTGCTCCAAAGACACCGGTAGGGTAGGAGGAGGAGCAGGCGCGGCAGGTAGGCACCAGGTCGGTTTACCGGCTCTGCTTCAAAGACTCCGGTAGGGTAGGAGGAGGAGCAAGCGCGGCAGGTAGGCAGCAGGTCGGTTTTCCGTCTCTGCTTCAAAGACTCCATTAGGGTAAGAGGTGGAGCAGGCGCGCCATGTTGGCAGCAGGTTGGTTTACCGTCTCTGCCTCAAAGACTCCGGTAGGGTAAGAGGTGGAGCAGGCGCGGACTCCGGTAGGTTAGAGGTGGAGCAGGCGCGGCAGGTAGGCAGCAGGTCGGTTTACCGTCTCTGCTTCAAAGACTTCGGTAGGATAAGAGGTGGAGCAGGCGCGGCATGTAGGCTGCAGATCGGTTTTCCGTCTCTGCTCCAAAGACTCAGGTAGGGTAGGAGGTGGAGCAGGCGCGGCAGGTAGGCAGCAGTTCGGTTTACCGTCTCTGCCTCAAAGACTCCGGTTGGGTAAGAGGGGTAGCAGGCTCGGCATGTAGGCAGCAGGTTGGTTTACCGTCTCAGCTCCAAAGACTCCGGTAGGGTAAGAGGTGGAGCAGGCGCGGCATGTAGGCAGCAGGTCGGTTTACCGTCTCTGCTCTAAAGACTCCAGTATGGTAAGAGGTGGAGCAGGCGCGGACTCCGGTAGGGTAAGAGGTGGAGCAGGCGTGGCATGTAGGCAGCAGGTTGGTTTACCGTCTCTGCTCCAAACACTCCGGTAGGGTAAGAGGTGGAGCAGGTGTGGCATGTAGGCAGCAGGTTGGTTTACCGTCTCTGCTCCAAACACTTCGGTAGGGTAAGAGGTGGAGCAGGCGCGGCATGTAGGCAGCAGGTCGGTTTACCGTCTCAGCTCCAAAGACTCCGGTAGGGTAAGAGGTGGAGCAGGCGCGGCATGTAGGCAGCAGGTCGGTTTACCGTCTCTGCTCTAAAGACTCCGGTAGGGTAAGAGGTGGAGCAGGCGCGGCATGTAGGCAGCAGGTCGGTTTACCGTCTCTGCTCTAAAGACTCCGGTAGGGTAAGAGGAGGAGCAGGATGGCATGTAGGTCGGTTTACAGTCCCTGCTTCAAAGACTCCGGTAGGGTAGGAGGTGGAGCAGGTGCGGCAGGTAGGCAGCAGGTCGGTTTACCGTCTCTGCTTCAAAGACTTCGGTAGGGTAAGAGGTGGAGCAGGCGCGGCATGTAGGCAGCAGGTCGGTTTACCGTCTCTGCTTCAAAGACTCTGGTAGGGTAGGAGTTGGAGCAGGCGCGGCAGGTAGGCAGCAGGTTGGTTTACCGTCTCTACCTCAAAGACTCCGGTAGGGTAAGAGGTGGAGCAGGCGCGGCAGGTAGGCAGCAGGTTGGTTTACCGTCTCTGCCTCAAAGACTCCGGTAGGGTAAGAGGTAGAGCTGGCGCGGACTCCGGTAGGGTAATAGGTGGAGCACGCGTGGCATGTAGGCAGCAGGTTGGTTTACCGTCTCTGCCTCAAAGACTCCGGTAGGGTAAGCGGTAGAGCTGGCGCGGACTCCGGTAGGGTAATGGAGTGGAGCTGGCGCGGCAGGTAGGCAGCAGGTTGGTTTACCGTCTCTGCCTCTAAGACTCCGGTAGGGTAAGAGGTGGAGCAGGCACGGCATGTAGGCAGCAGGTTGGTTTACCGTCTCTGCCTCAAAGACTCCGCTAGGGTGGGAGGTTAAGCAGGCGCAGCAGGTCGGTTTACTGTGTCTGCTTCAAAGACTCCGGTAGGGTAAGAGGAGGAGCAGGCAGCAGGTTGGTTTACATCCCTGCTTCAAAGACTCCGGTAGGGTAGGAGGAGGAGCAGGCGCGGCAGGTAGGCAGCAGGTCGGTTTTCCGGCTCTGCTTCAAAGACTCCGGTAGGGTAGGAGGAGGAGCAAGCGCGGCAGGTAGGCTGCAGGTCGGTTTACCGTCTCTGCTTCAAAGACTCCGGTAGGGTAAGAGGTGGAGCAGGCGCTGCATGTAGGCAGCAGGTTGGTTTACCGTCTCTGCTCCAAAGACTCCGGTAGGGTAAGAGGAGGAGCAGGCAGCAGGTTGGTTTACATCCCTGCGTTAAAGACTCCGGTAGGGTAGGAGGAAGAGCAGGTGCGGCAGGTAGGCAGCAGGTCGGTTTACCGGCTCTGCTTCAAAGACTCCGGTAGGGTAGGAGGAGGAGCAGGCGCAGCAGGTAGGCAGCAGGTCGGTTTACCGTCTCTGCTTCAAAGACTCCGGTAGGGTAAGAGGTGGAGCAGGCGCGCCATGTTGGCAGCAGGTTGGTTTACCGTCTCTGCCTCAAAGAATCCGGTAGGGTAGTAGGAGGAGCAGGTGCGGCAGGTAGGCAGCAGGTCGGTTTACGGGCTCTGCTTCAAAGACTCCGGTAGGGTAGGAGGAGGAGCAGGCGCAGCAGGTAGGCAGCAGGTCGGTTTACCGTCTCTGCTTCAAAGACTCCGGTAGGGTAAGAGGTGGAGCAGGGGCGGCATGTAGGCAGCAGGTCGGTTTACCGGCTCTGCTTCAAAGACTCCGGTAGGGTAGGAGGTGAAGCAGGCGCGGCATGTAGGCAGCAGGTCGGTTTACTGTCTCTGCTCCAAAGACTCCGGTAGGGTAGGAGGTGGAGCAGGCGCGGCATGTAGGCAGCAGGTTGGTTTACCGTGTCTGCCTCAAAGACTCCGGTAGGGTGAGAGGTGGAGCAGGCGCGGACTCCGGTAGGTTAGAGGTGGAGCAGGCGCGGCATGTAGGCAGCAGGTTGGTTTACCGTGTCTGCCTCAAAGACTCCGGTAGGGTGGGAGGTGGAGCAGGCGCGGACTCCGGTAGGTTAGAGGTGGAGCAGGCGCGGCAGGTAGGCAGCAGGTCGGTTTACCGTCTCTGCTTCAAAGTCTCTGTTAGGGTAAGAGGTGGAGCAGGCGCGGCATGTAGGCAGCAGGTTGGTTTACCGTGTCTGCCTCAAAGACTCCGGTAGGGTGGGAGGTGGAGCAGGCGCGGACTCCGGTAGGTTAGAGGTGGAGCAGGCGCGGCAGGTAGGCAGCAGGTCGGTTTACCGTCTCTGCTTCAAAGACTTCGGTAGGGTAAGAGGTGGAGCAGGCGCGGCATGTAGGCAGCAGGTCGGTTTACCGTCTCTGCTTCAAAGACTCCGGTAGGGTAGGAGGAGGAGCAGGCACGGCAGGTAGGCAGCAGGTCGGTTTACCGTCTCTGCTTCAAAGACTCCGGTGACTGCCACCTTCTGGACCCTACAAGATTTCTCCATGAGTAGCCCCGGGGAACAGCTCAGCCTTCTAAACTTCCAGCTTACATCAGATGTCACCCAGGGTCAGACTGGCCTACAGGGCGGTTAGGAAGTGCCCGATGGGTTGGTCTGACAGGTCAGTGTGTGGACCTGTTTTGGGCTGTTTGTGCCTGTTTTATGGTCTGTCAGGCCGGTTTTTACCGTTGATTTCCGTGATATTAAAACAAACATTGCCTGCAGAAAGCACAGATGCATGCAGTATTGAAAACCTTCTGGAACACTTACACAGCGTGATCTTTAGAATTTGCCAACAAGGAGCACTTTGTTTTTAGCTTTCTAATTAATTAATGGGGGCCACTTTTATTTTGGGGCCCGTCCGAGCCGGTCACGACACTCTTCAAAATCAACAACGCAGCACTGAAGACGTGATCACTCCTTAGAAACCCCCCCTGAGCACTGAGCGCCAGGTACCCTTGGAGAACAAACGGCCCCCTCTGCAGGCAAGAAAAGAAATGGAAACAGACCAGAGCCCTTGGCGATCTCACCACAAACAACACAACTTTCGACAATGGCTCTGCTCCCGTCACCTCTTATGCGTCAGGGGGTGTCTCACGGCGCTTCTTCACCGGCGGAGATGGGAGCAGCAGGGTTAGGCTAGTGACAAAAATAGTGCCCTACATTTGAGCAGTTTAACAATGAGATTGGGTTATAGCTCGAGGGGTTGGGGCCTCCCCTTCCTTTAGAAGAAGGACTTCAGGTGCATCACTACACCCTCCGGAGGTAGTCGGACAGGGTTTGCTTTATCTTTTTGCAAACGAGAGTGGGGAACCATCCGCTCTCGGAGACTCACCTATGGTGATAGTCAATTGGTTCAATAATTTCGGTAGGTTGATACCCACTGTTTGACGAAGCATTAGAGTTGCCAAATTCAGTTTATGGAATAACCACTTATTGTCAAAGTCCTTTCATTTTATATGAAGGATTGCATAGATTGTCAAAGACATCCTCTGTGGTGTTGCAGAGGCACTGGGTAGGGCTGGCAAGTTAAGGACCAGTTATCTAAAGTTTACTAGAGTGAACCAGCAATGCAGAACCTGCGAAGTGGAGGCATGAAGTGGCCCCTGAACTGCGTGTCACTGTGCGCGCGGAGTACAGCCCAGCTAGAGATGCATTATTGACGACACTGATATGACTATGCAATGTTTACCTGTTACTTTGAAAGCTGTTGAATAAAGTCTGTGCTCACTGATTTCACTGGTGGGTCAGTGTTGAATGATGACATGAGGTTGCTTTTTAGGTCTCGCGCCTAGCGTTGCAGTGCGCAGCACGAGACCTCTTGTATGGGGTTCTGAAAGCTGACCACACGCTCGTGCGTGTGATCAGGCTTTCGCCCGGCAGGCATTGGCTTTCGCGTGGTTTTTGTAAAAAAAAAGGCCCGCGATTGGGCAAAGCGGGCGCATGTCCCGCCTTTGCAGCGCCCATTCCCGTCCGTGTCTAGCACGCGCAGCAGCACGCTTTCGCCTCGCTGCCGCGCTCCCTCGCCCCCGCTCCTCTGTGGTGCGCGTGCACCACTGGTTTTTTATGTCTCGGCCTGCACCAGCGCTTGCCGAGAGTTTTAGTAAGCGGGTTTTGGAAGTGCAAACCCACTGGCTTTCGGCTGGCGACCAGCTTGCGTTCACGATGGCGTGCATGCGCACAGCTGCCATCCATTCCTCGCATCGCTGGCGGCGCCGTCTGCCTTTCCTCCCCTCCCTCACCCCTCCTCCCTCACCAGAGAGCGCGTTTCCATTCCTCGCATCGCTGGCGGGCGCCATCTGCCTTTCCTCCCCCTCCCTCACCCCTCCTCCCCCTCCCTCACCAGAGAGCGCGTTTCTTGGCCGCGCGTCTTGTTATGTTAATGTTCCGATGTTGCTTGTTCTTTTGCACTTAGTGCTGACTAATCCCTTTAAAGAATTAAATCCCTTGACTGCTGTCACATTGTTATTATTTTTATGTGTGTTGCGACCCTCGCTCGGTGTCATATGAGGATTTTTATGTAATGTCCTAGTGTTGCTTGTTCTTTGTGCACTTACTGCTGGTCAATCCCTTTGAAAAATAAAATTCTTTGACGGCGGTCACGTTATTATTGTTTTTATTCGCTTTGTGTAGCTCGCTTGGTGTCTTTTGAAAACCATTGTTCTTGGAGATCCAGTCTAATAGTCACCGCATGATCTGCTATCCACGCAGAGATTCGTATTTAGATTCCGCCATCCCACTTTGTGATATGTGAAGATCTGTTTACTACAGTGTGACACTTCAGAAACGGATGCTTTTGGATGAGATTCACTCGTTTGTGGAAACACATGCAGATTATTATATTATAGTGCCGCTTAATAAGAAGGGATTGGCTAATTCAAACTACATACGCACAAAGTGAATTTTCTTCTCTTGTTGAGCCTACCTGCATGCACTTTTTATGTTAATGTACTGGTGTTGCTTGTTCTTTGTGCGCTTACTGCAGGCTAATCCCTTTAAAGAATTAAATTCCTTCATGGTTACTATATTATTATTGTTTTTATTCGCATTGCATACTACGCTCAGTGTCTCTGACACTTTGGAGCGACTGTGAAAACTATACTGAAAAGAATACTTAGCACATCTGCTCTGTGGGGAACTATAGATCTATCTATAAGGCGTGCTGCGAGTAGAAAATCGGAGGTTACAACATGCGCAGTGAGACGAATATAAACCTACCCCTGTGGTGCTGACTCCGAAACCATTTAGTGTTGTATCTTGTATTGTAGGCATGCGCAGTAGAACGGGTTGTATTGTTTTTCTCTATCGTTTACCTGGAATAAGGTAACAGACATACTCTAAGTGTGGGGTCCTCTCTGTGATATTCACATTTCTATTTGCTCAGCACGGTACCTGGTACAAGTCTCTGAAGAAGTCATTTAAGTTATTGGACAGAGATGTCCAGGCAGGAAATAAAATAAGTGAGTTGTATTCTACATTTGGGCTTAATAATGACCTCTATATTCTGTAATAGATGTGCACACTTTTGTCAGCTGCCTGCCACATCGAAGCACGCCTCGCTAAATGCTATAGACTACTATGGGAAATGATCTAAAGACATTCACATTGACATTTCTGTTAGCTCGGGCATTGCCGAGACCTATTGGCTTTGCCAATGCTTGTTCCAGATAGTATCTGAAATAAGTTTCGCAGCTGCTTTTAAAAGTGTTGAAGTATTGAAGTATTATGCATTGCACTATGTTCACTATGTTCACACAGTATAAAAATGTCTGCCCCATCTTTAGGCCGCTCCTCGGACTTCTGTGAGAGCAGAACTCCCGTGTTTTCTGCTGACTGTCTTTGGCGTGGATGTGCGGAGGAATGTTTGATTACAGTGTAACAGGTTTGGTGGCGAACTCCAGATAAATGTACACCACGCACGCAAAATGTTCCTTTGGGCATTCAGTTCAGCTACTTGCAGCGGTGGAGGGCTCTGCTCTTCAATGTACTTCCTGACGGACTGCTAAGTTTGAAGTGCCTGTCGGGCACAGGTTGCTCTTTTGAAACTTTCTTAGATTTTTCACTGAGGAACAGTGCCGATGCCAACAATGAGAATAGCACTGATGATCCCAATGGGACTAGTGCAGATGCCAGCAATGAGAATAGCACTGATAACCATGGGACTAGTGCTGATGCCAACAATGAGAATAGCGCTGATGATACCAATGGGACTAGTGCCAATGCCAACAATGAGAATAGCGCTGATGATACCAATGGGACTAGTGCCGATGCCAACAATGAGAATAGCGCTGATGATACCAATGGGACTAGTGCCGATGCCAACAATGAGAATAGCACTGATGATACCAATAGGACTAGTGCCGATGCCAACAATGAGAATAGCACTGATAACCATGGGACTAGTGCCCATGACAACAATGAGAATAGCACTGATGATACCAATGGGACTAGTGCCGATGCCAACAATGAGAATAGCACTGATGATACCAATGGGACTAGTGCCGATGCCAACAATGAGAATAGCACTGATGATACCAATGGGACTAGTGCCCATGACAACAATGAGAATAGCGCTGATGATACCAATGGGACTAGTGCCGATGCCAACAATGAGAATAGCACTGATGATAACAATGGGACTAGTGCCGATGCCAACAATGAGAATAGCACTGATAACAATGGGACTAGTGCCGACGCAAACAATGAGAATAGCACTGATGATAACAATGGAACTAGTGCCCATGACAACAATGAGAATAGCACTGATGATACCAATGGGACTAGTGCCGATGCCAACAATGAGAATAGCACTGATGATCCCAATGGGACTAGTGCCGATGCCAACAATGAGAATAGCACTGATGACCAAGGGACTAGTGCCCATGACAACAATGAGAATAGCGCTGATGATACCAATGGGACTAGTGCCGATGCCAACAATGAGAATAGCGCTGATGATACCAATGGGACTAGTGCCGATGCCAACAATGAGAATAGCGCTGATGATACCAATGGGACTAGTGCTGATGCCAACAATGAGAATAGCGCTGATACCAATAGGACTAGTGCCAATGCCAACAATGAGAATAGCACTGATAACCATGGGACTAATGCCCATGACAACAATGAGAATAGCGCTGATGATACCAATGGGACTAGTGCCGATGCCAACAATGAGAATAGCACTGATGATACCAATGGGACTAGTGCCGATGCCAACAATGAGAATAGCACTGATGATACCAATGGGACTAGTGCCCATGACAACAATGAGAATAGCGCTGATGATACCAATGGGACTAGTGCCGATGCCAACAATGAGAATAGCACTGATGATAACAATGGGACTAGTGCCGATGCCAACAATGAGAATAGCACTGATGATAACAATGGGACTAGTGCCGGCGCAAACAATGAGAATAGCACTGATGATAACAATGGAACTAGTGCCCATGACAACAATGAGAATAGCACTGATGATACCAATGGGACTAGTGCCGATGCCAACAATGAGAATAGCACTGATGATACCAATGGGACTAGTGCCCATGACAACAATGAGAATAGCGCTGATGATACCAATGGGACTAGTGCCGATGCCAACAATGAGAATAGCACTGATGATAACAATGGGACTAGTGCCGATGCCAACAATGAGAATAGCACTGATGATAACAATGGGACTAGTGCCCATGACAACAATGAGAATAGCACTGATAACCATGGGACTAGTGCCCATGACAACAATGAGAATAGCGCTGATGATACCAATGGGACTAGTGCTCCTGACAACAATGAGAATAGCACTGATGATAACAATGGGACTAGTGCCGATGCCAACAATGAGAATAGCACTGATGATAACAATGGGACTAGTGCTGATGCCAACAATGAGAATAGCACTGATGATAACAATGGGACTAGTGCTCATGACAGCAATGAGAATAGCACTGATAACCATAGGACTAGTGCTCATGACAACAATGAGAATAGCACTGATGATAACAATGGGACTAGTGCCGATGCCTACAATGAGAATAGCACTGATGATAACAATGGGACTAGTGCCGATGCCAACAATGAGAATAGCACTGATAACCATGGGACTAGTGCCCATGACAACAATGAGAAGAGCGCTGATGATACCAATGGGACTAGTGCCGATGCCAACAATGAGAATAGCACTGATGATACCAATGGGACTAGTGCCCATGTCAACAATGAGAATAGCGCTGATGATACCAATGGGACTAGTGCCGATGCCAACAATGAGAATAGCACTGATAACCATGGGACTAGTGCCCATGACAACAATGAGAATAGCGCTGATGATACCAATGGGACTAGTGCCAATGCCAACAATGAGAATAGCACTGATGATAACCATGGGACTAGTGCCGATGCCAACAATGAGAATAGCACTGATAACAATGGGACTAGTGCCGATGCCAACATTGAGAATAGCACTGATGATAACAATGGGACTAGTGCCCATGACAACAATGAGAATAGCACTGATAACCATGGGACTAGTGCCCATGACAACAATGAGAATAGTGCTGATGATACCAATGGGACTCGTGCTCCTGACAACAATGAGAATAGCACTGATAATAACAATGGGACTAGTGCCGATGCCAACAATGAGAATAGCACTGATGATAACAATGGGACTAGTGCCGATGCGAACAATGAGAATAGCACTGATGATAACAATGGGACTAGTGCCGATGCCAACAATGAGAATAGCACTGATGATAACAATGGGACTAGTGCCGATGCCAAAAATGAGAATAGCACTGATGATAACAATGGGACTAGTGCCGATGCCAACAATGAGAATAGCACTGATGATAACAATGGGACTATTGCTCATGACAGCAATGAGAATAGCACTGATAACCATGGTACTAGTGCCCATGACAACAATGAGAATAGCCCTGATGATAACAACAGGACTAGTGGTGATGATAACAATGAAAATAGCTCTGATAACAATGGGACTAGTGCTCATGACAACAATGAGAATAGCACTGATGATAACAATGGGACTATTGCTCATGACAGCAATGAGAATAGCACTGATAACCATGGGACTAGTGCCCATGACAACAATGAGAATAGCCCTGATGATAACAACAGGACTAGTGGTGATGATAACAATGAAAATAGCTCTGATAACAATGGGACTAGTGCTCATGACAACAATGAGAATAGCACTGATGATAACAATGACTATAGCTCTGATGATAACAGTGGGACTAGTGCTAACGAGAACAGTGAGAATAGCGCTGATGACAACAATGAGACTAGTGCTGATGACAACACTAATGACAACGAAAATAGCGCTGATGATAATGAGACTAGTGCCGATGACAACGAGACTAGTGCCGATGACAACAATAAGAATAGCGCTGATGATAACAGGACTAGTGCAGATGGCAAAACTGCATGATTAAGAGACTGTTACTCAGGGTCCGCACTGCTCATTCATAGGAGACACTGTCCTGGACTCACATGCCTCTTATCAGTGTGCACACTGGTCTTTAACCATATTCCTCCAACAGATTCTAGCACATTATTACAGGTTAATATGTTCCTTGTGAGGCCTCCTGACTCCTGCCATTGGGATTTAAGTTCTGCCACTATGTTGATTATAATTCCAGTGCTGGAGCATTGTGCTTTGGTTACACGAAGCCATCTCGTGCTTTACCTGTACTTATTTGTTTTTGTGAGTAACGTTAAAGGAGCCAGTATGCGCTGTGGAAAGGGCTTTTCGGTAACAACAAGCATTTGCAATGCAATAGGTCTCGCATTTACGCGAGTTTGACCTATTGGCATTGTAAATGACAATGGCTTTTATTTATGTTTCAAAAACCAAAACATAAATAAAAGGCAATGTCATTTACAATAAAAATAGCTCAAACTCTCTCGCAAATGCGAGACCTATTGCATTGCAAATGCTTGTTACTAATGTGGTGACACCACGACAAAGTCAGAAGCCCTGCCTTATTGATAATGGCACCCACTGTATTGTGATGGTGTACCTGGCATAGGTGGGAGTTTGTGGTTATAGGTTTCAAGCCACACTGCAAGTGTAATGTGCTCTTAGGGTGTCCCCAAAGGTAGTACATCTACCTGAGGTACATTGTTGTAAATTAATATATAGTAGTTAGTAGTGTGTGTGTAATAAAATAACTTTTCCTTTTTTAAAGAAAAAGCACTGACTGGACAATGATTTATTGAGTGTTGTTGTGTACCAAAGAATTGGGATTACAAGCCCACACCTCCCTCCCTGAGACGGCCTTGAACTGCTTTGCTTCGCTACCCTGAGAGACTCGAGCACTACAATGGGGTGCTTTGTTCCTAGTAGAAAGACAATTGCTCACTTATTACTTGGGAAGGACTTGCTTTCTTCACAATTAATAACCCCATTTGTTACACTTTCCCACAATCCCCCAATCACCCACCTGTCATGGCATGTCATGGCAAGGATGAAGTTATTCCTTCCACAATAGAAGGAAATAGCCTTAGACGAGTGGGTCCCATCATTAGTCCATCAGGTATACTCCATGGAGTTTCACATCACACCATCAAACATCCCACCTCGCAGTCTTTCAAGAACATCAAAGACTGCTGGAGGAGGAGGGGCAAGCACTCAACAAGGGAGCAATAGAACTTGTTCATCCGCATCAGAGAAGGCAAGGTGTGAACTCCCTACACTTCCTCATCCCCAAGAGGAATGGGACACTGAGGACCAGTCCACACGTCCGGCATCTCAGCTCTTGCATAGTGTCCGAGCGCTTCAAGGTGACCCCATTTCTGTGCTCTTCATAAGAGATCATATGGCGACCCTCTATCTCAAGGACCTCGGCTTCCCCACACTAGGGCCATCTCAGGTTTGTCTTAAGTGGACACTACCAGTACAAGTGCTACCCTTTGGAAACGGAAAACACCTAGCAGAGGTCGCAGCTCATCTGCGCCATTCATGCATTTCTATACTGCACGAGTAGTTGATAAAGAGTACCAGCCATCAGCAGTGTCTAGCAGTCACTCAACCAGTGGCATCACTCCTACGCTGTCTGTGCCAAAAGATGCACCCTTTATGGGAGCCTTATTGAAAGCAGTGACGGGCAAGAAAGAATGATGCCGGTTCAAAGGCGGCTTTCCCCTTACCAGGTGTCACTTCCTTGACAGTGAAAACCATCATGAAATTGTTGGGGCTGATGACGTCTAGCATTGCAATAGGTCCGAATGATCGCCTTCACATGCACCCGCTTCAGGTGTGTCTGTTCAGGCAGTAGTCACAAGCGACTGGTGTGTGGGATGATCTCATGTTTGCAGAACCCAGAGTTCAGCACAATCTCAAATAGTGAAACACAAAAGTTGTTACTGGGCAGTTCATTTGTTGACCCTCAGCCCCAGGTGACCATTCCCATGGATGCCTCCTTCACAGAGATAATTTACTTTCAAACTACTGGCCCATCAGTCACCTGCCTTTCATCGGCAAGGCCATTTAAAAACAGCCCACATACAACTCCACGGTCACATCAACGCCAACCAAATCCTGCACAACTACTCGTTTGGCTACTGATCATGCGGCAGCAGGGAAACCGCTACATTACAAATCATTAATGGTCCTCTCATGGCCACAGATAATGGTGACCCCTGTCTCCTGAAGTTGCTGGACCTCTTAGTCACCTCAACACCATTGATATCCTCCCGTCCTCCACATCCTGAAGTCTTGAAATTATTCACTAGCAACATCCTTCACTGGTTCTCCTGCCTACCTTTCTTACTGATAGCAGCTGGTTCACACAGGCACCTCCATGTCCATGAAACTCCCCATCACCTGTGCAGTGCCAAAGAGCTCCTTCTTCTTCAGCCTGTATATGGAGCTGTGGGTGTGCAGGGGCCTAGATTTTATTCTGCATCTCAATGGCCCGCCCAGTAGTTGGGTGGATTGGGGACAGTGTCGAATCACGCGGCAATGTGTCCCAGAGACGAGGTTCAAAACAGCATTTCAGAATTGCAGTCGAGTGTCTGACTCAAAAAGTGAGTTCTAGAGCGGAACTTAGAAAAACCATCAAGGTTTATTACAACATTCAAAAGTGGCACAATACACAAATAGAAAAATGCAGATGCAGCAAATCCCCATTTAATGCATAGAATCCTAGTCCTGAAGGCTCTCAGTAACGGGAACAATCCAGAATAATAAGCGGAGCTGTTTTTTTTTCCTTTTTGTTTTCAAAAAGAAATTCCCATATTGGGATTTTCTTTTTGAAAGAAAAACAAATTGGAAGTTTGGCACGGCTCCATCATGTTGACAGAGCCGCCTGTCAAACGTCCTGTGTATTTACAGGAACCGGCATGATGGCGGTTCCAGTAAATGCAAGAGATGTCTGGTGGTCCGGCAGACATCTCAAAATGTGGGAGGCGGAGACTCATGCCGGGCGACAAAGTAAACACCCATCTGCCAAACTCTGAATTCAGCTCCAGGTCTTAAATGTGAAACAAAATCAGTGAGAAATCGGACCGCATTCCTAGTAGCAAAGGAGAGGTGGACGGCCTTCGAGGCCGCTGGTCGGGCATTCAGGGTCTTGGTTTTGGCACAGACAGGACCCCGTCTTAGGCAATTCTTTATAGAGATTGCCATGCCAGGCCACCAAAAATGGCTCTTTAATAAATCCTGCATCTTCCTTTGTCCATGATGTCCTGCACCCAGAAGGTCATTGCATCAATTCATAACCTGAAGTTGTAGATACTTGTGTGGCACACAAGGCTCCCTTTCTGTATAATAATGTACCTAACTGCTTTAACTCATGTTTTGGAATTCTTTTCTATTCGTTAATGTTTTTCTGTGTAAGTAACGTCATCAATAATGTTGTCCATTGAATGCTATGAACTGCTGGTAAAAGACAGAACTGTGGGAGCAGCAGAGGATCCTTCGATCACATTCATAAATACTTTATTTCGGCATAAATGCCATAAAAGTTTTCACTTCTTCAATTTTCATACAATGGTAAAACACATAAAATTTAAAATACAGGCACATGTTTCATATTTAAGATTTAGGAAAAACACAAATTTAAAAGCATGTCCTAAGATTAAAAAGGGCAGGGGGCGTGGCCGACCGGCGAAAAAGATGGCCGCTTCCTAGTGCGGCTCCATACCCAGCCGCCTCATCCCCTAGTATTTGTTCCAGAATCCGTCCTCTAGCCACGACCCAAACGATCACAGGATTGACTGGCGCTTGGGTTGCCATAGACCGGTGTGATACTGCAGCCCGACATCGACATAAGCAACGATTGAAGGGAGGCCTGTGCAGTGGGGTGGAACCCCGGCCTCTGCTACAGAGTACAGAGCGATGGAGGTGGCGTGCAGACGATTTGTTCCCAGGGCTGGGCGGTGCTGAGAGCTGCTGCCCATGGTGACGATCGCCATTCTCGCGACACCTGAAGTGTGCCCTCTCCTCAGGGAGGGGCGAAGAAGCACCGGCCCTCCTCATTGCCCTACCGGCTAGCACCTCAAAAGAGCGTGCGGCGCCTCTGAAGCAGCATCCGCGCACATCAAACCAGCTACAGGGGAAGTAGGCCTGAGCAAAGTGAGGCATGTGTAAAGACCATTTGTGTGTGTCTCCCCCCGCGTAGATGAACTGCCTGACCTGGGCGGCGGCGGTGAACCGAGGGGAGCAGACCGATGCAGTGTGGAGAAAGGTAGAGGCAGTATCGTGAACAAGAACTACCATCACCGGACGCCATCTTGATGAACGGCCACGCCCACTGGGCCGCACCATGCCAGGAGTGAGGCAGTGAGCAGGGCCCAGCCACGAGCAACCAGAGTGCACATCAGCTCCAGGCCAGCAGAGGTACGTGGGAGAGTCAGTGCAAATCTCCCGAACTGTGCTCAGGTTTCTTGGGATTCCCACTGCACCCCACTGACTACAGGGGTATTGGGGGAGCCTACTTTGAGGGACTGGATTCCTTCGCCCCTCCCATCCCTTCTTCGGCACGGGTGTGAGACAGGCCCGATGCCTGTCCAGCCTTATCGCCGCCTGATAGCTGTGGACTTATGTACCCTGGTGGGGAGTTAGGCACGTGGGGAGAAACCTGATAGGCCGCGGGAGTGCCTAGCGCGCCCACTGGCAGGCGGCAACGAGTATCCAAGCGTCCCATTCAACCTGCTTCTGCAGAATGACAGAAAGCAAGAACATGAAGGGAACCCACCAGACCAAATTGGACAAATTTGCGCTCCCTAAGGGACCGGAGACCCTGGAGGGCTCCCGGGAGCACTCGTCCTCCATGACCCCCTCAGGCGTCCGGAGGAAACATCCTGTCCCTCCATGATATTATGGCAGCCATACAAGGGGTTTACACTGCACTGGAAACGCACATAGACTGTCCCGACAGAGGTCTTACTGATGCGGGCAGACAGTCGGAATATGGGGGCAAGAGTCAAAGAGGTGGAGTACTCGGCAGCGACTTTGCTGCAGGACACTAAGGCCCTTAAGGTCCAGGTCACGAGCTACAGGCAGCTTATAGAAGTGAAGCTTGAGGACTATGAGGGCAGATCCAGTTGCAATAACGTCCATATTTGGCGGCTCTGAATGGGCGGACCTTATCCTCAAACACCTCCAACCCCGGGGTCTCTCTAAGTTCTTCTCAGTAGAAAGAGTCGATCGAGTGCCATGTGGACGACCCCGACAGGGCGCCCCACCAAGACCCATCCTCGCCCGTCTCTTTAACTTCCGGGATCGAGATGTGATACTCCAGACAGCCGAACTGCTCCACCAGTGATCTATGATAACACAAACGTTACCTTTTTGCCAGATTTCACTCTGAAGGTACAAAGACCGAGATGTAGCTTTCTGGATGTTAAGAAGGCGCTGAGAGAAAAAGGAGTGAAGTACTCAATGGTTTTCCCGGCTAAGTTGCGAATTGAGTCTGAGGGTCAGGATGGTTTTTCTCAACACCGGAGGAGGCCTGGGAGTGGCTTGAGGGATGGCGTACAGTCGGTGGCCCTGGCCTCGGGGCACGCCGCAGGAGATGAAGGAGGAGATCAACGGCGTCTGGTGGACACTCCGCTGGAAGTACTTCACAAGTGAAGGATGTGTTTGTGCGTCCACAGGAGACTTAACGGCTGAGGCCGAGTCTAGACACATGGGGGAGATGTCCTTTTTTCGAGGAAGCTGAGAAATAGCAGTGACACTGTACTGTGGCCTCTGAGCGAGAGGTCTTGTGGGCCCGGGCAGTGGGGTGGCGGGGTCCGTACTGTACTCAGATTATCATTGACTCCTCATGGTCTTGTGGGCCCGGGCGGTGGGGTGGGGGGTCCGTACTGTACTCGGATTGTCATTGACTCCTCATGGTCTTGTGGGCCCGGGCGGTGGGGGGTCCGTACTGTACTCGGATTGTCATTGACTCCTTTTGATTAGTAATGGTTACTGCCTTGGGGATGTGAGGCTTGTTCATTTATTGAAACCGCATTATTATCCTATCTTGTCTAATGGTATAAATGTTCTATCAATATGGGGAGGAGGGGGGGCGGGTTAGTAGGGAGGTCCACGGTCTCCTGACGGGGCCGGACTGGCTGTAGCGGGCACCGGGTATTTCCCCGGTGGGCCGCCAGGGTGGGGGCCGGTTTTGGGCCCCTCGGGTGCCGTTTTTGTTAAAGGGCTGTTTTTGCAGCATAGCTGCAATATCGGCCCCTGTAACAAAATCGGCCGAACCCGGCTGGCAAACAGCTCGGCCACACCCCCAACCCCCCGGGGGGCCGGCCGAGCACTTTGCCAGGGCCAGTTTTGGTTCCCAGTCCGGCCCCGTCTCCTGAGTTCAATATGTTGGGACGATAAGGGGGGGTGGCAGTTTTGGGTCCGTCAGGCAGGGATGCGTGGGGGGGGGGGTGTTTCAAGGAGGGTAGGCTAAAGGTAGTTTACGGTGTTTAATATGTTCTCTTTTATTATATACCATGACAGGAGGCAGACAGTTGTCATACACCACTTTAATCCACTTAACATGGCCAATGATGCTCGGGCGAATTCGGCCTGCTACTCTGGGGAAGTCAGCCGGCGTGAAGCTGGGCGAACAATGTGTAGTTGCATATGATCACAATGGCAGGAAAGTCCATCCCTGAAATCTGATTATTAACATGGAATGTAAACGTTCTGGGGGATAGGATCAAACGTGGAATAGTGCTCCAGTATATCAAAAGGCACTCCCTCAACATTATCCTATTGCAGGAAACCCACCTCATGGGCAACTCTTGTAGAGCCCTAGACTGTTGGGGATACCAAATGGTGGTACGTGCAGGCTTCACCTCTGGTTCCAGGGGCACTGGGATACTGCTTAAGAAACAGTTTCCCCTCACTGTCGACAGGGTATGGTCGGACAAACTAGGCAGGTACCAGCCGCGGTCCGTGCAGGTAACAGTGGTGGGGCTGTGGGGCCGGGTGGGGGGATTCCGACGGATGATAACGAGGAAAAATTAAATAAATAATTAATTTTCCTCGTTATCATCCGTCGAGATCCCAACCACCCACCGCTGGTACCTGCACGGACCTGACTGGGAGGTACGCAGCTCTCTCGGGGACATGGGAGGGAGAAACAATTAATATTTTATCAATATATGTCCCACGACTCTAAATACTCGTAACCAAATTGCCTAGAAGGAACTCATCCCGTTACTCAAGATTTCACAGACAAACTGGCAAATCATTACACAGACAAAGCAGACACATTGGACTCATACTTAAAACAGAGACAAAGCACCAGCGCTAACCCTTTTACAAAACAACAATCCGAGAATACTCTAACCCAGCCTCTCCGTTCCTTCCAACACATCTCACACAATGAATTTATGGACCTGGTCAAATCAAGCAGGCCTGCCGGCAGCCCTTCTGACCCGTGTCCACCACAAACTTCCAAGACAATTCTCTTAACAACCTCTGCTGCCACTCCAGTAAGAAGAATCATCAACGATTCCTTAACCACCGGAATATTTCCAGAAAAACTAAAAAAATCACACATACGCCCTTTACTGAAGAAAACAAACTTGGACCCGCTGAACCCTGACAACTACAGACCCATTACAAATGGACCTTTCCTGGGCAAACTGATAGAAAGGGCAGCGTTCGCCCAGATGTCACAATTCATTGAAGAGAATGCCATACTTCCAGACTTCCAAACAGGATTCCGTCCGGGAAGAGGCACAGAATCTGCCCTCCTTGCCATCTGGGATGACCTGAAGAACACAGTTGACCGCAAGGGGGTTGCTGCGCTACTCCTCTTGGACCTCTCGGCTGCCTTTGACACGGTTGACCATGACACTCTGATACAATGACTCTATGAAGCCAGCATAGAGGGGACTGCTCTAGACTGGATGGCGTCCTACCTTCGAAACAGAACTAATGGCATCCATACCCCACCTTTCTCTTCCAAACCATACTCCACAAAAGCAGGGGTCCCTCAAGGTTCTATCAGCTCGCCCATGCTTTTCAACATCTACATGAAGTAATTACCGGTACTGATCAATCAATTTCACCTCACGTGCTATAACTATGCAGATGACACGCAAATACTCCTTCAACTGGAATGCCCCAAAGACATTGGAAACTCGCCAATTTTCAGTTGTCTCAGAGCCGTGGATCAGTGGATGACTTGGAGCCATCTCAATTTGAATGCTTCCAAAACGGAAATACTCACATGTGGTGATTGGAAACATTATGACCCGCATGCCGCCTGGCCTGATGAACTGGGATAACCACCTGAAGTATCGAAGGAAGTAAGACTCCTCGGAATGACCATGGACTCCAAGCTATCGATGAATGCCCAAGTAGAAAAACTAGCAAGATCAAGCTTTGTCGCTATAAAAACTCTGCGACGATTCTTCCCCCATTTGGGATTTCCACACAAGGTCCAAGCTACCATCTCCCTTGTTCTGTCCAAACTCGATTACGCCAATAGCCTCTACCACGGATCACCTTTAACGACCATGAAAAGACTACAACGGATTCAGAACTCGGCTGCCAGACTACTCTTGCATATCAAACCGCGAGACCACATCTCACCTGCCTTGAAAGGCCTGCCTTAGTTACTGGCTGCCAGAAGATCCATGTTCAAGCTGCTTTGTATCACCCACAAAGCCATACATGGAACGGGACCGCTCTTCATCAGGAATAAAATCACCAAACACATTCAATAAAGGAACCTCCGCTCTAAAATGGCACCTCGCTTCAAAATCCCAAGCTACAAGAAAAAAAACATGGGTGGCGCATCCTTCTCTGTTCAAACAGCCAATTCTTTTCTATGAATCTTTTACATTGGACTCCCGCTCGTTTGCACAAGCTGAAATTAAGAGAGAATGATCTTTGTTGGAATTGTAACTCAGTTTCAGGCACCCATCAACATATGTTCTTTGAATGTAAACTATTAGACTCCTTTTGGGGCCCGATTCAAAAACATCTATCATTAATCTTTAATACACCTATAGTTCTCTCTTTACCTATGATTTTACTGGGTCCATGGGCCATAGATACTCTTTTACCTCTTGACAGTATAGATTTGGAGCTCTTAGATTTGCGCTTATCCATTGCAGTCAAAATTATACTTACAGAATGGAAATCATTTCACCTCCTTTCTTACCATACTTGGTGGACGTGGGTTTCATATTTTCGTGGCGCTCATGCTTTGGTTGAAGTGAAACATTATTCGCCCTCACTTATGTATCAAGTATGGCGTCCTTTGGATAACTCCATGGATCCTTCTTCTCAGGGGTTGGTAGCTCAATTTCCTTTTGAATCTCTTTCTTAATTTACTTCTTAAGGGTGTAGCAGATGTCCCCTCCCACCATCTCATCCTTTTTCCTTCCCTCTAGTATCCTTCCCTCTTTCTCTCTTTCTTTCTCTCTTCCCTTCTTTCACCTCTTTTCCCCTCGCTGATTTATCTTATTTACCAAGCAATACAAAATCACATATGACTTTGCTGGGATATAGGTTAATCTTCCATCTGTCCCATATCCCTGGACTTTATACCTAATATTTGATGGATTTCTAATACTTGTTATTTGTCATGTATTTATCTGATCATTTTTATATAATAACTTTGACATCTTTTCATTCCTGTCCAGCAGTTCTTTGTTAGATAGTCCTTTCTTTTTTTTTTATTCTTTCTTATTATATTTTTGCTTCCGATTCTTCTGTATTGCTACTGTACTGCAAATGTATTTCTTTTTAACTAAAACAATAAAAATATTTGAACGGAAACAGCCAAACTATGGAACTCTTTACCCCCAACATAAGATCCACCGACAACCAACTTATCTTCAGAAAACTACTCAAGAATTTGCTCTTCCCCACGTAAGCACCATACGCAAACAGAAATATACAGCATATCCCTCTGTATAAAAGCATTTTTTTGTACTATAGATATGTACCTATCTTTGTGTATTGGTTTGTATAAACATGTAGAATAATTATGTTAAAAATAAATAAAATACATTTTTAAGTACAACACTTGAAAACCAGAGTTTATCTAATGCATCTTTAATCTACATATACTTCCTTCCTTTATGCATCTATAAACTTTCCATGTACTTATGGATCTATATATTTATTACTTTCTTCTAATTCAGCCTATCCAATGCACCACCCTATTTCTCACCCTATTCCTTTCTCAATATATCTTCTACCTCAACTCTCTGACTCATCTCAAACCTCTTTCTATTACTCTTTCCAATGCACTACCCTATTTCTCACTCTATACCTCTATCAATATATCCTCTACATCCACTCTCTCATTCATCCCATACCACTACTATGATCCCCAAAATAACCCCTTCTAGACTCTCCCCTACTCTACCCCTCCTTGCATCATCTGACACCTCTTTTACTATACTGATCCCCCAAAACAAGCCTTTCTAAACTCTTCCCTCTAACTCTTTCCCTCCACATCCCTTTTTACTCATCCCAAGCCTCCTCCTACTGCTATGACCTCCAAAACAAACCAACAATCCCTCCACTATCCTTTTCAATCAAAATAACAGACTAACATGTCCACTTCTCTAATTTCATATTTCACTATACTAATTAACCACTAATCCTTTATGGGTTCCGGAGTAGCGTGCTACTCGCCAAAAAAGCGCTGTAACACCCCATCCAGGGTAACAAGCGCTATATAAATGCAAACCTTTTTCCCTCTTCTATCCCTCCCCTACCCTTCTCAATCCAAATAACTGACTAACATATCCACCACTCTAATTTCTTTCATATTTCACTATACTAATTCAACACAGTAATACTTTATGGCTTCCAGAGTAGCGTTCTACTCGCCAAAAAGCACTTCAACACCCCATCAGGGGTAGCAAGCGCTAAATAAATGCAAACCTCTTTCCCTCTTCTATCCCGCCGCTACCCTTTTCTATCCAAATAACTGAATAACATATCCACCACTCAAATTACTTTTATATTTAACTATACTAATTTCAATACTAATCCTTTATGGGTTCCGGAGTAGCGTGCTACTCGCCAAAAAAGCGCTCCAACACCCCATCAGGGGTAACAAGCTCTATAAAAATGCAAACCTTTTTTCCCTCTTCCATCCCGCCGCTACCCTTTTCTATCCAAATAACTGACTAACATATCCACCACTAAAATTACTTTCATATTTCACTATACTAATTCAACACTAATCCTTTATGGGTTCAGGAGTAGCATGCTACTCACCAAAAACGCGTTTCAACGCCCCATCAGGGTTAACAAGCGCTATATAAATGCAAACGTTTTTCCCTCTTCTATCGCTCCGCTATCCTTCTCACTCCAAATAACTGACTAATATCCACCACTCAAATTACTTTCATATTTCACTATACTAATTCACCACTAATCCTTCATAGGTTTCCGGAGTAGCGTGTTACTCGCCTAAAAGCGCTTCAACACCCTATCAGGGGTAACAAGCTCTATATAAGTACAAATCTTTTTTCCCTCTTCTATCCTTCCGCTATCCTTCTGAATCCAAATAACTGACTAACCTATCCACCACTCAAATTACTTTCATAATTCACTATATTAATTCAAAACTAATCCTTTATGGGTTCCGGAGTAGCGTGCTACTCGCCGAATAAGCGCTTAGACACCTCGTCAGGGGTAGTAAGCGCTATATAAATGCAATTACAATACAATACAATACATGGTGTAACCTTCCCTGACTTGGGTGCTCCTATGCTTGAATTTCCAGTGGGAAGGCTCTTGTTGGGGGGAGATTTTAATATGACATTATGTGATAATAGAGACCGTCTGCCCCCCAAGGCGGCTACTCCCCTCACAGACTCGATTGACAGAATTTCTTTTGGCGTTGGGCCTGGTGGACATTTGGAGAGCCCTTTACCCTAACACACAGCAATATAGATTTCACTCCGGGGCACAGAGGAGTCTCTCTCGAATTGCATGCCTTGTAACGCTGGCTTCACACCTTTCACATTTTAGAGATGTGCTACACTTGGCGAGGGGAATCTCTGATCATTCCCCCAAATGGGCATGATATAGCGTGGGCATTCTGCGCACCACTAGGACAGTCACCATAAACCCCTGGTATATTAAAGTCCTGGCGCTTGTTAAAGCCTCAGACCAGTACTTTAAAGAAAATGAGCACTCTGTTTCTTCGGCTGTGACACTTTGGGAGGCCTATAAGACGGTGGTCAGGGGGCAGCTCCTCTTTTTGATAGTGGGACACAGGCGAGACAAGAGGGCAGTGCTGGAGCATGGTATTTTAGACTTGGAGACTCAACTGGTGGGAAATGGAAATGATGACACACGACACACTCTGAACCTCAAACAACAGGAATACAAAGATCAGGTGACGGAGGCAGCAAGGGCTGCAAACAGGGTGGATGTATGAGATGGGGACAAAGCAGGAAAACTGTTTGTGTGTCTAGATAAGCGCAAGAGAGCAAGTCGGTGGGTTGCAACCATATGCTCAGATAACGGGGAGTATCTCTGTGACCCACAGGCAATTGCTGACACATTTGCAACCTATTACTCACGTATTTATTCCTCTGAGGGAACATCCACTGAACAAGACTCCCTTGATCTTCTGGCGGATCGACCGCTCCCATCTCTTGTACCTGAAGACGTGAAGCTCCTAGAAAGCGACCTTACAGAGGATGAAGTGAAACAAGCGATCAAAGCCATAAACTCAGGCAAGGCATTGGGACCTAATGGTCTGCCGATTGAATTATATAAACTCATGGCACCCTCCACCGCATCACACTTATTGAAGATGTTCAAAGAGAGCAGGCGAACTGGCATACTTCCCAGACATCAGAGACTCGCCTCTATAGATGTTATACACAAAGAAGGAAGATCAGTGGAGCAATGTGCCTCCTACCGGCCTATCTCGTTACTGAATGCCGAGGCTAAGATTCTAGGCAAACTCTTGGTGCTTCAACTCATTCCACTGATTTCTAAGCTGGTTCACCCAGACCAATCAGGGTTCATGCCGGGTCGCAACACTACTCTTAATTTGCAACGTCTCAGCTGAATTTTGTGACGCATACTAAGAATCTAGGAGATACTGTGGTTTTGTCCCTCGATGCATGCATGGCCTTTGACACCATTGAGTGGTCTTTTCTCTTTGCTGTGCTCAAGAATATGGGCTTTGGGACGCAATTTTTGTCGTGGCTTCAACTTCTCTACACTGAATCTTTGGCGTAGATGGTGGTAAATGGAAGGGTGTCCTGAGTCTCGGGGAGGGACCAGGCAGGGCTGCCCCTATCTCCGCTTATATTTGCGTTAATACCTGAGCCCTTGGCAGCCTGGGTTCGAGGAGACCTGCTGATCCGTGGCCTCCGTCGGACAGAGGACTGGGAAGACACAATATCGTTATATGCGGACGACATCCTCCTTTATGTGGCGGCTCCACAGTCCTCCATTCCCAGTATATTGAACATCTTCACCAATTTCGGCAGATACTCCAGATATGCAATTAACTGGTCCAAATCGGTGGTGTTTGTCCTTCATGGGCCGGCGCCACGTCTACCGAAGGATTGTGAGGCACGGGTAGTGGCAGAGGGGTTCCGATACCTCGGAATCTTCATCACCACCAGTCCAGACCTCTTCAATGCCAGAAACTTACAGGGCCCACTGACCTGACTTAAAAGCATTGTCCAACATTGGCATTCACTCCCGCTCTCCTTGCTGGGGAGAGCGGCACTATTCAAAATGATGGCGCTCCCGCGCTTCCTGTACGTATTGCAGAACACGCCATTCCCTATGCCTGATGCTTACTTCAAAACCATAGAGGCTGGTATGAGGGAGGGATAGCCTTGCCTGATATCCAAACATACTACAGAGCAGCGCAGTTGGCGACTATCAACCTGTGGGTACATCAACCCCTAACCGAACCAGCCTACCGGATGGACCGTCTAGTCCTCCAAACAGGGAGGGGGTGTCTGCGAGTGCTCTACACCAATCCACTATTTAGTTATTAGGTGCTCTGACCCTTTGGAACATTAGAGCCCCTCTCCTTATTTACAAGGTCATAAGTAATTGAGACAATTCGAAAGAAATCAGACACCAGTTTATAAAAATAGTGTATTTTTATATGAATATAGACACCAAAACAAACTTTGTATCATACATACAACCGCAGTTGTGGATTTTTAAAGCGTTCAAAAAAGATGCACTTTAGGTCAAACTGGCCCCATTGAAATGAATGGGGAAAAACACAGGCGACACTCAGTCACCCGCAGGGTGAGTTCAAATGAACCCTCTTGTGGATAAGGTCATGCGGGTCCCTAGATCAAGTTCCAACAGTCATTACTTCGTTACCTAGCCCAGGGAGTCCGGGTGCAGAGGTGACTTGGGTGTCCTTGGTACTGAACGGGATCCACGCGAGCTGTCAAACTTGCAGCACTTGACAAAACCACACTTGCAAATGGAGTTCCACTCTACTCACAGAGATTAGAGGCCTTTGGGGTCATAAGACACGGGTTCAACAGCTGGATTTCTTCAACTTTGCTTGGCGGCTCTGGGTGCAGCGGTAGCTGGCAGCTGGCAATCCCCGGGGCAGGTCGCGCCAACGATACTTTACCACACACTCGATGACTCTAACTTCAGGATGCAGGAGAACAGCAGCAGGGTCGTTGACATTGGTCGCTGTCGCCGTGAGGTGCTCTTGGGCTGGAGATGTTGTTTAAGAGGTCGATCACCCCACCGGCGATCACCAAGCCTTGCCTGTGGCAAATGTAATCCACGGTTACTTCGGCGGTTGGAGGGCGATAGGAGTGGAGTAGCAGCTTGAAACTTAATGAAAGATTGGCTACCGCTCAGGACTTGCAAGACACCACTTCTCTTCAGGCTCACTCTCTACAGGCCCAGCGGGTTGCAATTCTTGTCACACAGCACTTTGATTTTCCTACAGCTGGCAGGGGACTGGACCCACCAATCCATGGCAATCTGCTTCGGTTTCTGGCGTCCACTGGAGTCTCCCTTGCTGGGAGCAACAAGCTTTTGCCACAGACACACGTCGAACACACAGTTCCAGTATATGGTCTCTTCAGGGCACTTAAGTGTCCTGTCATTGCACTGCGGCAGAGTCAAGGGTCCTGTTTTCGGTGAAGGCATCTTTTTTGTACCTTTTCTCAGATTCAAATTCAGAACTGAGGTTCTGGTGTCAGTGGTGCCCCATAAATTTTAGTTTAGGGGGCGTTGAGAGCGTGAGGGACAGTGGCCAATGGGCTACTGGTCCCTTTGGCTAACCCGCCCCTAGGGTGACAACACCCTGTGGTTGGAGTCACCTTTCTGCCCAGAGTCTTCTAATCCAGGGTCTTCCAACATGGCAGGACCTTTCCTTGACTGTACAGACCTCCTAGTTCACCCCTAAAGGTGTGGCTAGTCTTTTGGAGGTGTACACCTCCTGCATACCTAATTTTCCCACCTGTTGGGCTGGACAGGGCGGGGAGGGCTTTGTCCTCAAGTGGGGGACAAGTCTCTTGCATATCAAGGGCGGTGAGGCCTTTGAGGTTCACCACCTTGATGACTGTAGTCACTAGCTATCCTGGGAGGGAGGTGGTGTGACCTCCTTTCCGCCCAGGCCTTTGTCTCCGTCCTGGGGAGGTGCTAGCTCATCCCACCAGGAGGGCATACTCATGTCTTGGCAGCAAACGGCTCGGGAAGCCTGCCAAGGCACTGGGTCACGGTATCCTAGGGGCACCCACTCAGGGTGGCACCACTGTGCATGCCAGTTCACCCTTGACACAAGAATTGTGTTGGGGGTGAAAAAGCACAGTGTTTGATACCAAACATGACACAATTCGGTTGTTCCATAACGGAGCAGGCTATCTCGGCCCGGTAGCCAGCCCATGTTACTCAATGGACCGCCGGTCACTTACAGTAAAGCCGTGCTTTACAAGGTTACTGTAGGGATATATATGTATAAACATATTTATACACATCGAGGGGCTTAGGAGGATAACCTTAAGAGTGACTTACTTACATTAAGGCAGTGGTGTGGCTCTGCAGCACATGGTGTGTGCAGAGCTCTTATGGAGCAGACGGGCTGCTCGTGCAGGGCTGCAACGGCAGACCTGCAAACATCCTTCTACTCGGGTCACACAGGGTGGCACAATACAGTGATACAGCCCTGGTTACCCCTCTACCACCCTTGCCCTGGGTACCACTGGTACCTTCTACTACGGACTTATAAGGGGGCAAAGTACCTTGCCAATTGGGTGTAACAATTCACATCACTTTTAGGGGAAAGAGCACAGGCACTGGGACCTGGTTAGCAGGTCCCAGTGCAGTGTCAGAGTCAACAACCGGCATCTAGCAGTTCTAATGGGGACTAAAAATGGGGGGGTGCATCTGCAAAGAAGTCCAGTATCTAAGTGATTTATTGAAACAATAATCCCTTGAAGTGCCCCATCCAGATAATTTCTCCCTTAAGTTAACGCCTCCTTTGTAGCCTGTTATCTTAAATTGTATAATTGTGTTTGGATGAGAAAATTTTCGAGAATAGTATGCAATAGGTTCTGCCTGTGAATGTGGATCTCGTTGTGACAAGACTGCTCATGTAGCGCAGGCATAGTCCCATTATTGGCAACACACCCCACCCACACCACAACAGAGTATGCATGCATAAATAAATACACAACACAACTTTTTGTTTGGGAAAAATATTGCTGCAGGTTTATTCCATACAAAAGTATGCAATATGGTGGGTTATCTTACGGGCGATCCAAGGGCAGGCAGCTATACCAACCTATGCTGCCCTGCCCGCCTGATGAGCCAAGCACTGTGGAGAAACCAATCAGCGCTACCCTTATGGGGGTGATCCCCTTACTGGATCACGTGACACATTGGTCCCTTATTACTCACGCCCCTTTCAGGGCGGAGCGTAGCAAGGCAAGCCCCCGGTTGTTCAGGCCCACAACCGCCCGAAGGACTAACTGGGCGCCGACGTAACTACTCCAGGACTCTCCCCTGAGGCTCCTGGGATTTGGCTCTGGCACCCCTATCTTGCAGAGGTACCCTTCTGTACCCATATGCTTCCAGATCGCCCTGTAACTCCGCCTGCAACGAGAAAGAAAACAATACAACGTTCTATGTACTTCGCCTGCCAACCCCACGCCGGGTAAGCGGTAGGGTGGGAGACGGCGTGTCCGGCGTAAAGAGGACGCCAAGATGGCCGGGGGAGGCATAAATACCTCCCCACCTCCTCTGCGTGCCGGAAGTGACGCGCCTGGTAAGGGGACTCCTCCTCGAGTCCCGCATTATCATTGGGGGTGGGGAAGTGCCCAAATGGCACTAAAGGGGCCGCGGGCAGCCGCAGAGCGTTGTTCCTATGATCAAGAGAAGTTGCCTTTTTGGATACCTTAGGATTGGGGCGATAGTGAAAGTTTTCTTGCGGATCTGAAAGACCTTCTTCCGATCCTCTCCACAAATGATTGGTTGACCTTTCTGCTTTAGCTGTGTGACTGGCTGAACAATGCAGGAAAATGCACATAGAAGGTGGAAAACCCCACAAACCTCTGAATTACCTTCACCGTTGTGGGGGTTGGCTGTTCTAACACAGTTTTGGTCTTGTCCATATCATTGTGATATATTTCCTTGATATCTGAGATCCTAAAAGGGTAATTCATTAAATCACACGTTTCTGATGGATACTTTTAACACCAGATTCCTTTTCTTTGAACGTCTCTTATGCGTCAGACTGGATCCAGAGAATTCAGTAGCAGTGCCCCCGCTCACTGCTAGGGGGCGGCATGCAGCTCCACGTGGGCTACAGCCTGCCCTGTAAGTGATGGAGCGGAGCTGCATGTAAGTGCCACCCCTGAGCACTGATTTTTTTTCTTTCTTTTTATCCCTTCTAATGCAGATCTGGCCCTCTGCTCCCAACTTTATCCGTTTTTGAACATGAATGTGTCCTCATGTAAGGCAACTGGTGCTATATAAAGCGCTCTGATACCCGATTCGGGTCTAGTTCGCGCTATATAAAACTCTGTAAAAAAAATAAAATAAAAAATAAAAACTCTGTAAAGTTTTTCCACAGTGTGGTAGGGTAATACTGTCCCCGCTAAAAATACCAGAATTCAGATTGTGACACAACTGCAGGAAGGTGGTGTTGGTTACAGACCCATACAAGATGTGCCTGGGCTCCGAACATGACTCGAAGTCATGTGACAAGTGCACCTTAATGCACCCGAAGGCGGTTTGAGACCAGAGGCGAAGTTGTATGTCACCGAACACAAGAAGAAGTATTGGCCTTCATGCAAGTTCTTCTAGTTCTAAGTTGTGGGCCCGTCTCTGGCTGTTCCGACGACCGCTTCACCTCCCGCTTGAAGGTCATCAGTAAGTCCAAGCACAAGCATAAAAAACAGAAGGAGGGCTTCACCCCATCCTGTCATAGTGACTCCAAAGAGAAGGTGTAAGGGCATCAAGATGTCAGACGCACTCCATAGAGGTCATGGGCAACGGAGCGAATTCCTCAGTTGGTTACAGCATGTCCAAAGTTTTCTGGGCTGTCGTTGACCCCCAGCAGATCAAGGTCTTCAAATAGCCCATGCTGCGAATTTTCAGTGCACTTCCTGCTCTCTCTGGTTTGACTTTGGGCCCCATGATTGCAGGGGCCTACAGTTGGGTTTCTGCCTATGGGTCCCTCCCCATTGCTGGCTGTCCTTTCTGGACCCATTACTGGGCCAGTACGTACACTGGTACAGACGTCTACTCTGGTCCCGAGATCCATGCCGGTTCCTGCCACTCCATCGCTGGTGCCAGGAGATGACCCGTTGTCAACAACAATGTCCGATCCTAAACCAGTGTCTACTCGAGCTCGACCGATGTCACGCTAGATTACAAAAGCGCGGCTCGTTGTCAGGCTCCGTGATTCTTACCCTGTGCCTCTGCAGCTATCCAGCAGTGGCTCCATCGTCGTTTTGGCTCGGATTCTGATCCTGTACCCGGGCGAGGTTCAACCCAGGGAACTGATGGTGAGGAGGATGGCTTGCCCCCCCTTCAGATACCTGTACCTATGTGATTTACAACATGCCATTGGGCTTAATACCTCCTCTGACACACAGCTTGACTCGCCACATGGGCCACCAACAGAAGAAAGTGCATCACTTCAGTCATGGTTTGGAGGGAAGCAGAGTTACTAGAATTATAGCTGCCCCACTTTGAGCCTAAAACAAATGTTTTGACAGAAATTCTGCAGCTCAGTCCAGCAACATCTGTACCCTGGTCCCATTTAATGATACCCTCACAGATATTCTGTTGGCTACTTGGTCAAAACCATGTTTTGTCTGCCTATCAGCCTACCAGTGGCCAGATGTCACAGACCTGTGCCTGCTGATCAGGACTTTCTCATCAAGCCTCCTGCTCCAGAGTGTTTTATTCTATAGGCCTTGACCAGGAAGATGAACCCAAACTCATTTCCAACCAATCCTCCAGATAGAAAATCTAAACGACTGATGCCTTTGGCAAAGATATTTTTCTCTGCCAGCTTGGCACTGCGAGCCGTAGTCTGTTGGGCTGATACATGCATGTCCTTTGGGGCATGGCCAGCGAGATCTTGCTCACAGTCCCGGAGGATCTTAGAGCTTCTTTGGTTCAGAGGATACTTGACGGGCAGGACACTTCCAAGTATGTTATCCGTGCCGGTTTGGATACCACAGGCGGCATTGGCTGGGCAGCTGATACCAGTGTCGTCCTTCATAGACATGCCTGGGTGAGGTCCGCGGGATTCTCAGCAATGTGCAATGCTCTTTGCTTGGACTCCTTTTCAGAGAGAAGGCAGACTCCTCTTTGGAACCCTTCAAAGGCAGCAGAGCTACAGCACGCTCTTTGGGCAGTTGAACCATGGCAAAGTATTTCCACACCAGCTCCAGAAATGTAGGTGCTATTCCAGAGGGCTGGTGTATAGGCTGAGACAGCCTTTTCACATGGTGATGCAAAAGACAGCTCAGTCCTGCAGATGCCGAGCCAGCAGAAAACGAATGGACCAACAGGGGCACCGCCTTCCAGCTCCTCTTTTCCTGCTATAACAGCTATCAAACTGCTTTAGTTTGTCCTCAGCAGGGCATGCCCAACCAATGGGGGCAAGATCAAGCTCTTCCTCCTGGGTTGGCGATGCATCACGCCTGATAGATGGCTCTTGCAAATTGTTCAAACAGGCTAGGTCTACCTTTTTTCTCCTCCTCACACAAGATTTCTCCCACACCAGAACAGATTTCGACAGAGCATTTGTTCATTCTGCTACAGAAGGTATGCCTGTTGCTCTCCAAGTGTGCCATGGAGAAGGGTACAGTACTCTGAGAAATACAGGAAAAGTTATTCCTTCTATTTCCTTGCCCAAAATGTGGATCTTTTGGCATTTTTGGGTTTCACCATAAATGAGCCAAAGTCCTACCTCATTCCCTCACAGAAGCTTTCATTCATTCGGGCGATCCTGGACACGGGGAGTTCAGGGCTTTTCCTCTGCAATGAGCACAGGAGATTCAGGCTCTGACCCTGATGTTTATGGTTCGATCCTGGAAGCAGGTGACTGCGGCTCAGGGTCTTCTTGGCCTCTTAGGTTCATGCATCCTCCTTGTCGACTACAGAGGTGGCTCATACACGCCCTGCAGTGGAGCCCGAAGGCCCAGCGTTAAGGCTGCCTTTCTGACACCATCCAGCTCTCTGAGGAGACGGCTCAAGATCTGCAGTAGTGACTGACCAACTGCAATTTGGCCCGGCAGAACACGTTCCCTCCCGCACCCAAAGTGGACAGTGGTGATGGGTGTATCATTGCTGCGTTGGGAGGGTCACCTGGGGAGGTGGAGATCAAAGGATTTTGGTCTCCAAAGGAGGACTGGCTCTACATCAGTCTGCTGGAGCTGTGGGCTATTCGTCTGGCCTTCAAGACCTTCTTATCATTGTAGGAGAGTAGGATCTGCCTCTTATGTTGCCCCCACTTTTTTTCTGATGTTACACTGGTTTCTGGCTATAGTCAGGCTGGGTCCCTGCCAATCAGGGCCCCAGCCTCTCTGTTCTCTCTAAACGATTTGGAGTGCACTCTAGGTGCACTAGTGATTGGATGCTGTGGTGCCTTATGAGTCCCTAGTATATGGTACCTTAGGTGCCAAGGGCATAGGTACTTCACAGGCCTACCAGGGGCTGAAGCATGTATTATGCCACCCCTGGGAAGCAGGCTAAATCTGACACCACAGGCCTGCTACTGTAGCCTGGGTGAGGTGGTGCTAGCACTCCTCACCGAGATATAGGTTCCCTATATCTATCACACACACACATATAACCCTATCAGTCACCCCTAAGGCAGGCCCTATCAATCCTGAGGGCAGGGTGCTTGGCTTCTATGTGAGGGGGTGCCTCTGCCTGAGCAGGACCCCTCTGCAGCTCTCAGAGTCCAGTCTCTGGTGCTGTTTGTGGATGCGGTTAAACCATATACTTTTAAGTGCATTATATCCTCGCGGTAAAATGCTAACTTTGGAATGGCTGCATCGAAACATGTCGTGTTTGGTGTCAAACACCTTGGAATACTACCCCCCGCCAGTCCTGGCGGCGGGGGTAGCATTCCACCCTTCTAGAGGGATAGACATGTACCCACTGTGGAAACACGGTAGAATCCTGAAGAGCCCTGGCATCACAAAATGGATGCCACCAGTCACAGACACGGGGCTGCCCTCCTGCTGATGACCGAAACTCACAGTGGAGGGAGCCCAACAAAAGGTATCCTGTCACAGGGAGGTGTAACCACCTCCCAGACAGGGTTTAGTGTATTGGGGCTGGGTGGGTGCACTCTTAGAGTGCTTTGAAGTCCTGCACTGGGGGAGCAGAAGGCTCCTCTGTGCATATGCCAGTTCAAACCGGCTCAGGGGCTACCTGCCCCTGCTCTGGCGCGAAACTGGACAAAGGGAAGTGGGTGTAGCCACCCACTCCCCTGATCCTCCTATTGGTGGTGTCATAGAGCTAGTCCCTCCCTTCTTTACAGTATAAGATAGGGAGCCCTTGAACTTGTAAGTTAGATATCCCTGGACGACGCTCTGAAGAAGAATCCTGGCCCTTCGACGTTCCACTACCTTTGGAAGACGGAAGAATCTCCCTTGGAGTCAAGGAGTGACTCCCCTGCTTGGCAGGCACCAAAAACTACAAACGACGGTCGCAAACTACGCCGCTCCCGCCGGAGTCCGAAGTCCCTGCAGCCCAAGAAGTGGATTTCCTGACTTCTCCAAGGCCATCAAGAGTCCCCAGTGAAGCTGAGGCAAGTGGACCCCAAGAGTGACAAGGAACCGCGACCCCTGGGTACCGTGCACTATTGTCGAGTGCAACCCCTTCACAACGTTCTAAGAACCTGTGCTTTGGACCACGTGTGGTCCCAGCCTCCAGCAGGAATCCCTCCTAAGATCAGAGGCCTACCGCGTCCCGAGTGACCGTGGGCCCCTGTGAGTGAATCCACCCGAGGCGTCTTCGCGATCCCTTGCCAGCCGGCTCGTGGGTCCCCAGAAGACTTTCTAAAGAAACCAAAGGGCTCCCCTGGTTGCTCCAGGCCTGCCCTGACTTACCCTTGCTGGGTGAGTCCCTCAGACCTTGCTGGTCTGCGCCATTGCCTTTTCACACTTTGCACGAGACTTGCTGTTACCAAGGCCTGTTGGCTCCAATCGAGTTGCCGACACCACAGTAAGCTGCAGACATCGTGGGACACGCCGAATCCAGCTCCTGGTCGTCGTCGACGCCTCCTGGACCTCGTGGCTGAAGAGTCAAGGCAACCGTGAACGACCTGAATCCTGCGACGACGGTGGGCATTCATCTTCCTTGCCCCGAGTCACTGCCAAGTGACTTTGAACACTGTCCCCTCTGCTTTCAGGTCATCCTTCCACCGAATCCAGGCTTGGATTCCACCGGACACTTCTTCAAACCATCACAAGCAGCAAGTCTTCTTTGTTCGCCATTGAAAACGACGCCGCGACCCGACACCAAAGGACACCTGTGCACCCGGCTTCCCTGGGTGAGGTAACTCCAGCACTACGGTGCTCCTGTGGGTGTGGGCCCTAGAACTACTTACCCTGTAAGTGACTTGCTTGTAGGTTCACCAGAAGTATCCTAAAACTCTTATTCTCCCCGTGCGATTCTCGCACTGACTCGTACAGGGTTCGCGGCTGTGTTAGACACACCGCGTCCAACTCCCTAGTAAATCTACCAGTAACCGCGTCCTTCGACTCGTACTGACCGATCGGTGTGTTCGCCTCGAACACGCCAGGGGCCTGTAACATTGATAACTCAATCGCGTCCGCTTACATAGACTCGTACAGGACTCGCACTAGTGTCTGAACACCGCGTCCGTCCCCTGTGGGTCTCCTACAACTACCTGGGTGGTTCTCTGGGGGTCCCTCGATTCTATGTACCCTAGACCCCGGTCTAGCCAAGATAAGATTGTGATATTTACTGTGCTAACTTATTTTGATAACAATTGACTTGTACATATGTTCCTGACTTCTAATCTCATAAAGAGATTAGTAGAGAGTGTTTATTAATAAATACATATATATTTGATATATATACCTGTGTGGTGTCTTTTCACTTGGTGATTCAAGAGATTGTGTGGTAAAACAAGCTGCTTTACATTCCTTCAAGACTTAGCCTGAAGGCTGCTCTCCACAGCTACCACTAGGATAGCTTTCCATAAAGGTTGTCTTAAACCTATCTACCATAAGAGTCGATTTGTACTGGTGCAAGGTGTTCACTTTAATTAGTGAACAGCATATACCAGGCCAACTTCTCACATTGGTGGGCAGCGTGTGGGATTCCAGCTTGCTATTGTTTTACCAGAAAATCTCTATTTGAATTACTAACTGAAAACCACTATAGGTACTTAAGGTACATATAAAGTCAAGCTTAGTATCAATAAGTTCTACTGAACTTAGAGCTGTGTGCCAAGGGATAGCACACCCTTTCTACAGCTCAAGCTAGGATCAGTAGGCCACAAACTAGTGTAGGTAGTACAACACTGCACAACACTAGAATGTCCTTAAAAGGTGGAGCCAGTGGGTCCACCCAGCCTCAGTATAAGGACATGGCTTTCTCTGACTTGAGAGCCATGTGTGTTGAAAGACACCTGAGGCTAGGACAGAGTCCCTCAACCCTACACCTGATAGATCTGCTGACAGCAGATGATCTTAGATTGGCTCTAGGAGCTAATGGATCTGAATCAGTGGGTGGGTCAATTACAGTGTCTGGGTCAGATGATGAAAATCAGAATGACCAGGACTCTGTGATTGAAGGGCCAGGCTCCAAAGGGCCTGAAAAGGACAGAGGAATTCTCCCTAAGAGAACTGACAGAGTGGATGAGAGGCACAGGTCCCCTTCCAGGGAATCTGACCACTCCTATCACTCTGGCAGAGAATTTGTCCATCAGAGGAACTCATACTTTCCCATAAGAGAGACCTCCTCTGAAAGAATGTGCAAACTACTCCAGTATGAGGAAGCACGAGTTGCCCTCAGAACCAAGCAGTTGGCACTGGATAGGGAAGCCCTGGAGATCCAGAGAGCTTCTAGAAGAGAGGGGTTAGAACCCCTTGGTGGCAGCAACAGTGTCCCTAGAGGCAGAGAATTTATTCCAGACCATAGGAACCTGAGCAAGGTTGTTCCTCCCTACCAGAGTGGGGATGATATCCACAAGTGGATAACTGCTATGGAGAGGGCCTGTAGAGTACAGCAGGTCCCCCAAAAACAGTGGGCAGCAATCTTGTGGCTCTCCTTTTCAGATAAAGGTAGAGACAAGCTCCTCACTGTTAGAGAAGAGGATGCTGATGATTATGAAGTCCTGAAGAGTGCACTAATAGATGGGTTTGGCGTAACCACTGAGCAGTACAGGTTGAAGTTCAGAGACACCCAGAAGGCACAGACTCAGGACTGGACTGACTTTGTTGATTGTGCAACCAAGGCTCTAGAGGGTTGGCTAGTTGGCAGTAGGGTTACTGATTTCAAGGGATTGTATAATCTGATCATGAGAGAACAGATCCTTAATAATTGCCAGAACCAGTTGTTGCATCAGTACCTGGTGGACTCTGATCTGACCTCTCCCCAAGAATTGGGAAAGAAGGCAGACAAATGGGTCAGAACCAGGGTGAGGCAGAAACCCCAGAACCAAGGGGGTGACACCAAGAAGCAAGATCCTAAGGGCTCTGAGAAAGGTGGGGATAAGTCAAAAGACCAGAAGTCTTCACAAGGGCCCCAAAAATCTGCATCTGGTGGGGAGTCACAATCTAACAAGAGAAAAGGCCAAAAGAAGCCCTGGTGCAAATTCTGTAAACAGAAAGGGCACTGGACTTCTGATTGTAACAAGTCCAAAGACCAAACCACCACCACTCCTGCCCCTAAGGCAACTGTTCCCCCTAGTTCAGCTACTGGTGGAGGTGGTACACAGACTAAGGGTTTAGTAGGGTTGACCCTGGGTTCTGAAGTGGACTCTGACCTAGTCAGAGTGCCCACTCAGGCAATGCTGATTTGTGAGGGAGACCTTAATATGTCCTTCCTAGTGAGTCCCAGTAATCTGGGCAAATACAAACAGCAGCCTGTAATAAATGGCAAACAGGATTTGGCATTTAGGGACACAGGTGCTAGTGTCACCATGGTGGCAGAGGATCTTGTGGACCCTGGACAGATCATCCTGGGCGAAATGTACCAGGTGACCAATGCAAGCAACGTCCAGACCAACCATAGTCTGGCAGTTGTGAATTTCTCCTGGGGAGGGGTAACTGGCCTCAAGAAGGTTGTAGTCAGTGCAGACCTCCCTGTCGAATGTCTATTGGGCAATGATCTAGAGACTTCAGCCTGGTCTGAAGTGGAGTTATGGACTCATGCTGAGATGTTGGGCATCCCTGCAGAGGTATTTGCTGTGACCAGGTCACAAGCAAGAATGCATGACACTGAACCAGCTCTGGATCCTGGAACAATGGACCAGATGCTTCCCAAGAGGAGGAGCAGTAGGGTAAAGGCAGTGCCTTCCCCTCTGTCTCAGATCACAGATTCACCCCCAGAGGGAGGTGAAGCAGATCCTGAAGAAGGAACTGCCCCAGAGGGACTTGAGCCTGATCAGGTTGAGTTCTTGGGGGCAGGGGGCCCTTCTAGGGAAGATCTGAGTAAGGAGCAACAGTGCTGCCCCTCTCTTGAACCCCTCAGACAGCAGGCTGCTGCTGAGGCTGCTGGCAGTGCTAGTGGGTCCCATAAAATGTATTGGGATGAGGGACTCCTATATTCTGAGGGTAGAGACCCAGCCCCTGGAGCCACCAGGAGGTTGGTAATACCTCAGAAGTTTAGGGGTTCCTCTTGACCTTAGCACATGATATCCCTTTAGCAGGTCACTTGGGCCAAAACAAGACCTGGGACAGGCTTGTTCCACATTTTCATTGGCCACATATGTCAGAGGACACAAAGGAGTTTTGTCGCTCCTGTGTCACTTGCCAAGCCAGTGGTAAGGCAGGTGGCACCACAAAGGCCCCCCTGATACCACTACCTGTGGTGGGGGTACCCTTTGAAAGGGTAGGGATTGACATTGTTGGTCCCCTTGACCCTCAAACTGCATCTGGGCACAGATTTATCCTGGTGGTAGTGGATCATGCCACCAGGTACCCAGAAGCAATTCCCCTGAGGACCACCACAGCCCCTGTGGTGGCAAGAGCCCTCATTGGAGTCTTCTCCAGAGTGGGTTTCCCAAAGGAGGTCATTTCTGACAGAGGTAGCAACTTCATGTCAGGATATCTAAAAGCAATGTGGAAGGAGTGTGGTGTAACTTACAAGTTCACCACCCCTATCACCCACAATGCAATGGTTTAGTTGAACGCTTCAACAAAACCTTGAAAGGAATGATTAAAGGACTCCCAGAGAAGCTTAGGCGGAAATGGGACCTTCTTCTTCCTTGCCTGTTGTTTGCATACAGAGAGGTTCCACAGAAGGGGGTTGGTTACAGCCCATTTGAGCTTCTGTTTGGGCATCCTGTGAGAGGTCCACTGTGTTTGGTAAAAGAGGGCTGGGAGTTACCTCTCAAGCCCCCCAAACAAGATGTGATGGACTATGTACTTGGTCTCCGCTCCCGGATGGCAGAGTACATGAAAAAGGCAACCAAAAACCTGGAGGCCAGCCAAGAATTGCAAAAAGCTTGGCATGACCAAAAGGCTGTGCTGACTGTATACCAGCCAGGACAGAAAGTGTGGGTGTTGGAGCCTGTGGCCCCAGCAGCCCTCCAGGACAAGTGGAGTGGCCCCCATACAATAGTTGAACAGAAGGGAGAAGTCACCTATCTGGTGAATCTTGGAACTCCCAGGAGCCCCCTGAGGGTGCTCCATGTCAACAGATTAAAGCCATATGTTGACAGGGCTGACATGGGCTTGCTCATGGCAACTGATGAGGACCAGGAGGAGGAGAGTGACCCTCTCCCTGACCTGCTCTCTCAGAACCCTGATGATGGGTCAGTAGATGGTGTTGCTTTGGCAAGCAGCCTCACTGACCATCAGCAAACTGAGTGCAGACAAGTTCTGCAACAGTTTAGACATATGTTTAGCCTGACCCCTAGTCAGACTTCCTGGTGCACCCATGAGGTGGACACTGGAGACAGTCTGCCTGTCAAGAATAAAATCTACAGGCAACCTGACCATGTCAGGGACTGTATCAGGACTGAAGTCCAGAAAATGTTGGAGCTAGGTGTAATTGAGCCTTCAGATAGCCCTTGGGCTAGCCCAGTAGTCCTGGTACCCAAGCCTCATACCCAGGGTGGTAAGAAAGAAATGAGGTTTTGTGTAGAACTACAGAGGCCTCAATGCAGTCACTAGGACTGATGCCTATCCCATACCAAGGGCAGATGAGCTGATTGATACTTTGGCCTCAGCCAAGTATCTAAGCACGTTTGACCTAACAGCTGGCTACTGGCAGATCAGATTAGCTGATGATGCAAAAGCCAAAACAGTATTTTCGACCCCTGGTGGGCACTACCACTCTGTGGTGATGCCCTTTGGATTGAAAAATGCACCTGCCACTTTTCAGAGGTTGGGGAATAAAGTTCTGGCAGGGATGGAAACTTATTGCTCAGCTTATCTAGATGATATTGCTGTCTTTAGTTCCTCCTGGCAGGATCACCTGGTCCACCTCAGGAATGTTTTGGAGGCTCTGCAGAAAGCAGGCCTCACTATCAAGGCCACCAAGTGCCAGATAGGGCAGAGTCAGGTTGTGTACCTGGGCCACCTTGTGGGTGGAGGCCAGGTTCAACCTTTACAGAGCAAAATCCAAACCATAATGGAATGGGTTGCTCCAACCACCCAGACACAGGTGAGAGCCTTCTTGGGCCTGACTGGGTACTATACGAGGTTTGTCAAGGGATATGGATCTATAGTGACCCCCTTGAATGATCTGACCTCAAAGAAAATGCCAAAAAAGGTTCAGTGGACAGCTAGCTGTCAAAAGGCATTTGAAGACCTAAAGCAGGCCATGTGCACTGCCCCCATCTTACAGAGTCCAGACTACACCAAAAAGTTCATTGTCCAAACAGATGCTTCTGAGCTGGGTGTGGGAGCTGTACTGTCTCAACTGAATGATGAAGGTCAAGACCAGCCAGTAGCTTTCATTAGCAGAAGGCTGACCCCTAGAGAGAAACGTTGGTCAGCTATAGAGAGGGAGGCCTTTGCTGTGGTGTGGGCCCTGAAGAAGCTGAGGCCATACTTGTTTGGCACTCACTTCATAGTTCAGACTGACCACAAGCCCCTCCTATGGCTTAAGCAGATGAAAGGTGAAAACCCAAATCTTTTGAGGTGGTCCATTTCCCTACAGGGGATGGACTATACAGTGGAACATAGGCCTGGGACCCAACATGCCAATGAAGATGGACTCTCAAGGTATTTCCACTTTGAACACGAAGGCTCAACTGGTCAAGGTTAGTTTAGTGTCCCTGCGTTTGGGGGGGGGGGGTTGTGTAGGAGAGTAGGATCTGCCTCTTATGTTGCCCCCACTTTTTTTCTGATGTTACACTGGTTTCTGGCTATAGTCAGGCTGGGTCCCTGCCAATCAGGGCCCCAGCCTCTCTGTTCTCTCTAAACGATTTGGAGTGCACTCTAGGTGCACTAGTGATTGGATGCTGTGGTGCCTTATGAGTCCCTAGTATATGGTACCTTAGGTGCCAAGGGCATAGGTACTTCACAGGCCTACCAGGGGCTGAAGCATGTATTATGCCACCCCTGGGAAGCAGGCTAAATCTGACACCACAGGCCTGCTACTGCAGCCTGGGTGAGGTGGTGCTAGCACTCCTCACCGAGATATAGGTTCCCTATATCTATCACACACACACATATAACCCTATCAGTCACCCCTAAGGCAGACCCTATCAATCCTGAGGGCAGGGTGCTTGGCTTCTATGTGAGGGGGTGCCTCTGCCTGAGCAGGGCCCCTCTGCAGCTCTCTGAGTCCAGTCTCTGGTGCTGTTTGTGGATGCGGTTAAACCATATACTTTTAAGTGCATTATATCCTTGCTGTAAAACGCTAACTTTGGAATGGCTGCATCGAAACATGTCGTGTTTGGTGTCAAACACCTTGGAATACTACCCCCCGCCAGTCCTGGCGGCGGGGGTAGCATTCCACCCTTCTAGAGGGATAGACATGTACCCACTGTGGAAACACAGTAGAATGCTGAAGAGCCCTGGCATCACAAAATGGATGCCACCAGTCACAGACACGGGGCTGCCCTCCTGCTGATGACCGAAACTCACAGTGGAGGGAGCCCAACAAAGGTATCCTGTCACAGGGAGGTGTAACCACCTCCCAGACAGGGTTTAGTGTATTGGGGCTGGGTGGGTGCACTCTTAGAGTGCTTTGAAGTCCTGCACTGGGGGAGCAGAAGGCTCCTCTGTGCATATGCCAGTTCAAACCGGCTCAGGGGCTACCTGCCCCTGCTCTGGCGTGAAACTGGACAAAGGGAAGTGGGTGTAGCCACCCACTCCCCTGACCCTCCCATAGGTGGGGTCATAGAGCTAGTCCCTCCCTTCTTTACAGTATAAGATAGGGAGCCCTTGAACTTGTAAGTTAGATATCCCTGGACGACGCTCTGAAGAAGAATCCTGGCCCTTCGACGTTCCACTACCTTTGGAAGACGGAAGAATCTCTCTTGGAGTCAAGGAGTGACTCCCCTGCTTGGCAGGCACCAAAAACTACAAACGACGGTCGCAAACTACGCCGCTCCCGCCGGAGTCCGAAGTCCCTGCAGCCCAAGAAGTGGATTTCCTGACTTCTCCAAGGCCATCGTGAGTCCCCAGCGAAGCTGAGGCAAGTGGACCCCACGAGTGACGAGGAACCGCGACCCCTGGGTACCGTGCACTATTGTCGAGTGCAACCCCTTCACAACGTTCTAAGAACCTGTGCTTTGGACCACGTGTGGTCCCAGCCTCCAGCAGGAATCCCTCCTAAGATCAGAGGCCTACCGCGTCCCAAGTGACCGTGGGCCCCTGTGAGTGAATCCACCCGAGGCGTCTTCGCGATCCCTTGCCAGCCGGCTCGTGGGTCCCCAGAAGACTTTCTAAAGAAACCAAAGGGCTCCCCTGGTTGCTCCAGGCCTGCCCTGACTTACCCTTGCTGGGTGAGTCCCTCAGACCTTGCTGGTCTGCGCCATTGCCTTTTCACACTTTGCACGAGACTTGCTGTTACCAAGGCCTGTTGGCTCCAATCGAGTTGCCGACACCACAGTAAGCTGCAGACATCGTGGGACACGCCGAATCCAGCTCCTGGTCGTCGTCGACGCCTCCTGGACCTCGTGGCTGAAGAGTCAAGGCAACCGTGAACGACCTGAATCCTGCGACGACGGTGGGCATTCATCTTCCTTGCCCCGAGTCACTGCCAAGTGACTTTGAACACTGTCCCCTCTGCTTTCAGGTCATCCTTCCACCGAATCCAGGCTTGGATTCCACCGGACACTTCTTCAAACCATCACAAGCAGCAAGTCTTCTTTGTTCGTCATTGAAAACGACGCCGCGACCCGACACCAAAGGACACCTGTGCACCCGGCTTCCCTGGGTGAGGTAACTCCAGCACTATGGTGCTCCTGTGGGTGTGGGCCCTAGAACTACTTACCCTGTAAGTGACTTGCTTGTAGGTTCACCAGAAGTATCCTAAAACTCTTATTCTCCCCGTGCGATTCTCGCACTGACTCGTACAGGGTTCGCGGCTGTGTTAGACACACCGCGTCCAACTCCCTAGTAAATCTACCAGTAACCGCGTCCTTCGACTCTTACTGACCGATCGGTGTGTTCGCCTCGAACACGCCAGGGGCCTGTAACATTGATAACTCAATCGCATCCGCTTACATAGACTCGTACAGGACTCGCACTAGTGTCTGAACACCGCGTCCGTCCCCTGTGGGTCTCCTACAACTACCTGGGTGGTTCTCTGGGGGTCCCTCGATTCTATGTACCCTAGACCCCGGTCTAGCCAAGATAAGATTGTGATATTTACTGTGCTAACTTATTTTGATAACAATTGACTTGTACATATGTTCCTGACTTCTAATCTCATATAGAGATTAGTAGAGAGTGTTTATTAATAAATACATATATATTTGATATATATACCTGTGTGGTGTCTTTTCATTTGGTGATTCAAGAGATTGTGTGGTAAAACAAGCTGCTTTACATTCCTTCAAGACTTAGCCTGAAGGCTGCTCTCCACAGCTACCACTAGGATAGCTTTCCATAAAGGTTGTCTTAAACCTATCTACCATAAGAGTCGATTTGTACTGGTGCAAGGTGTTCACTTTAATTAGTGAACAGCATATACCAGGCCAACTTCTCACAATCATCCATCAAGGGGGGCTGTGCAGGTTCTCACAAGCAAACATCAATACCATGTGATACTGCAACAAGCAAGGAGTAGTGGGGTGCTGTGCCAGGAGGTTTTGCATCTCTGGAGGTGGCTAGAGCACTAGTGCATCTTTCTTCTCGACATCCACCTGACGGAGACCCTAAATGCCAGAGTGGACAAAGTCAGTAGAGGTGGTCTGGTAGATCAAGAGTGACATGTACATCTTGAGGTGACGCGGGGCATCTTCCACCAGTGGAGGGAACTATGGCCCTTTTTGCCACCTTTGAAACTTGCAGTGCCAACAATTTTGCATATTGAAGTGTCTGGAAGAACATTAGTTTTGGCTGGAATAGAACAAGGTCTCCTGTATGCTTCCCGTAACTACCTCTCCTCTTCAGAGGTATGAATAAGGTCAAGAAAGGCTGCGCACTCGTCACCCCAGTGCGACTGAATTGGGCCAGGAAAGTGTCACACCCAGAACTCCTGTGCATAAGCATTGATCCTCCGCTCTGGCTATCATTTAACAAAGACCTTGTGAAAGCGCCACAGGGCAGAGTCATCTTCCCGAATCTATGCAGTCTACAACTTACGGCATGGAGATTGAGCTGCGGCAATTGACTGAGCACGATTTGACACCTGAAGTGGTGGATGTCATCCTCGCTGCCAGTTGCCCCTCCACCAAATCCATTTATGCCGGCCACTAGAACAGGCCCAGCTGTCAACGCCCTGTTATTTGTTTTGATCTCAGACCAGCAAAGCCTTTCAGTGGGCACTGTAAGAGGCTATCAGTGGGCACTGTAAGAGGCTATCAGTGGGCACTGTAAGAGGCTATCAGTGGGCACTGTAAGAGGCTATCAGTGGGCACTGTAAGAGGCTATCAGTGGGCACAGTAAGAGGCTATCAGTGGGCACTGTAAGAGGCTATTTGTGAGTCTCTTTGCCCGACCAATCATCCTTGTTCAAATCACCTGTTGTGATGAAATGTATTAAGGGTTTGACACACATGTTCCATCCCAAGCCGTTTGTGATGCCCACGTGTGAGCTGAACTTTGCCTCGACCGTCTTCATGTGTACGCCCTTTGAGCCTAAGCATAAGTGATCACTGCGTCTCTTGACTCTAAACGCTGTCTTTCTCACTGCGATTATATCAGCTCATGGTGTGAGTGAGCAGTAGGCGCCCTCAGTGCAAGTACTTCATGCCAGCTTCTTTCCCAAAAAATTGGTGCTGCTTCTGCTTATCCACCAGCTTCAACTCCTGCCACCCTCCAGCCCTAACCCCTGCCACCCTCCGGCACCCTCCAGCACTAACCCCTGCCACCCTCCAGCACTAACCCCTGCCACCCTCCAGCACTAACCCCTGCCACCCTCCAGCACTAACCCCTGCCACCCTCCAGCACTGACCCCTGCCACCCTCCAGCACTGACCCCTGCCACCCTCCAGCACTAACCCCTGCCACCCTCCAGCACTGACCCCTGCCACCCTCCGGCACCCTCCAGCACTGACCACTGCCACCCTCCAGCACTGACCTGTGCCACCCTCCAGCACTAACCCCTGCCACCCTCCGGCACCCTCCAGCACTGACCACTGCCACCCTCCAGCACTGACCTGTGCCACCCTCCAGCACTACCCCTGCCACCCTCCGGCACCCTCCAGCACTGACCACTGCCACCCTCCAGATCTGACCTGTGCCACCCTCCAGCACTAACCCCTGCCACCCTCCAGCACTGACCTGTGCCACCCTCCAGCACTAACCCCTGCCACCCTCCAGCACTGACCTGTGCCACCCTCCAGCACTAACCCCTGCCACCCTCCAGCACTGACCCCTGCCACCCTCCAGCACTGACCCCTGCCACACTCCAGCACTGACCCCTGCCACCCTCCAGCCCTGACCCCTGCCACCCTCCGGCACTGACCCCTGCCACCCTCCAGCCCTGACCCCTGCCACCCTCCGGCACCCTCCAGCCCTGACCACTGCCACCCTCCAGCCCTAACCCCTGCCACCCTCCAGCCCTAACCCCTGCCACCCTCCGGCACCCTCCAGCACTGACGACTGCCACCCTCCAGCACTGATCTGTGCCACCCTCCGGCACTAACACCAGCCACCCTCCAGCACCCTCCAGCACTGACCACTGCCACCCTCCAGCACTAACCCCTGCCACCCTCCGGCACCCTCCAGCACTGACCACTGCCACCCTCCAGCACTGACCCGTGCCACCCTCCAGCCCTAACCCCTGCCACCCTCCAGCACTAACCCCTGCCGACCCTTCGGCTCAAATTTCTACTCCAGCTCTAATTCCTACTTCCCGTCCAGCTCTAACTTCTGCCTGCCCTCCAGTGCCTAACTTCTGCCTGCCCTCCAGTGCCTTACTTTTGCCTGCCCTCCAGTGCCTTACTTCTACCTGCCCTCCAGTGCCTAACTTCTGCCTGTCCTCCAGTGCCTTACTTCTACCTGCCCTGCAGTGCCTAACTTCTGCCTGCCCTCCAGTGCCTAACTCCTGCCCGCCCTCCAGTGCCTTACTTCTACCTGCCCTGCAGTGCCTAACTTCTGCCTGCCCTCCAGTGCCTAACTCCTACCCGCCCTCCAGTGCCTTACTTCTACCTGCCCTGCAGTGCCTAACTTCTGCCTGCCCTCCAGTGCCTAACTTCTGCCTGTCCTCCAGTGCCTAACTTCTGCCTGTCCTCCAGTGCCTTACTTCTGCCTGCCATTTAGTGACTAACTTCTGCCTGCCCTCCACTGCCTAACTTCTGCCTGCTCTCCAGTGCCTAACTTCTGCCTGCCCTCCACTGCCTAAATTCTGCCTGCCCTCCACTGCCTAACTTCTGCCTGCCCTCCAGTGCCTAACTACTGCCTGCTCTCCAGTGCCTTACTTCTGCCTGCCCTTTAGTGCCTATCTTCTGCCTGCCCTCCAGTGTCTAACTTCTGCCTGACCTCCAGTGCCTAACGTCTTCCTGCCCTTTAGTGCCTAACTTCTGCCTCCCCTCCAGTGCCTAACTTCTGCCTGCCCTTCAGTGCCTAACTTCTGCCTGCTCTCCAGTGCCTAACTTCTGCCTGCTCTCCAGTGCCTACCTACTGCCTGCCCTCCAGTGCCTAACTTCTGCCTATCTTCTGCTTGCCCTTTAGTGCCTAACTTCTGCCTATCCTCCAGTGCCTTACTTCTGTCTGCCCTTTAGTGCCTATCTTCTGCCCGCTCTCCAGTGCCTATCTTCTGCCTGCCCTCCAGTGCCTATCTTCTGTTTGCCCTCCAGTGCCTAACTTCTGCCTATCCTCCAGTGCCTTACTGCTGCCTATCCTCCAGTGCCTTACTTCTGCCTGCCCTTTAGTGCCTATCTTCTGCCTGCTCTCCATTGCCTAACTTCTGCCTGCCCTCCAGTGCCTAACTTCTGCCTGTCCTCCAGTGCCTAACTTCTAACTTCTGCCTGCCCTCCAGTGTTTAACTTCTGCCTGCCCTCCAGTGCCTAACTTCTGCCTATCTTCCAGTGCCTATCTTCTGCCTGCCCTCCAGTGCCGAACTTCTGCCTATCTTCCAGTGCCTATCTTCTGCCTGCCCTCCAGTGCCTAACTTCTGCCTATCCTCCAGTGCCTAACTCCTGCCTGCTCTCCAGTGCCTAACTCTTGCCTGTCCTCCAGTGCCTTACTTCTGCCTGCCCTCCAGTGTCTAACTTCTGCCTGCCCTCCACTGCCTAACATCTGCCTGACCTTTAGTGCCTAACTTCTGCCTGCCCTCCAGTGCCTAACTTCTGCCTGTCCTCCAGTGCCTAACTCCTGCCTGCTCTCCAGTGCCTAACTCCTGCCTGCCCTCCAGTGCCTAACTTCGGCCTGTCCACCAGTGCCTAACTCCTGCCTGCCCTCCAGTGCCTAACTTCTGCCTGCCCTCCAGTGCCTTACTTCTGCCTGCCCTCCAGTGCCTTACCTCTGCCTGCCATCCAGTGTCTAACTTCTGCCTGACCTCCAGTGCCTAACCTCTGCCTGCCCTCCAGTGTCTAACTTCTGCCTGCCCTCCAGTGTCTAACTTCTGCCTGCCCTCCAGTGTCTAACTTCTGCCTGACCTCCAGTGCCTAACGTCTGCCTGCCCTTTAGTGCCTAACTTCTGCCTGCCCTTTAGTGCCTAACTTCTGCCTGCCCTCCAGTGTCTAACTTCTGCCTGCCCTCCAGTGTCTAACTTCTGCCTGACCTCCAGTGCCTAACGTCTGCCTGCCCTTTAGTGCCTAACTTCTGCCTATCCTCCAGTGACTAACTTCTGCCTGCCCTCCAGTGCCTAACTTCTACCTGCTCTCCAGTGCCTATCTTCTGCCTGTCCTCCAGTGTCTAACTTCTGCCTGCCCTCCAGTGCCTAACTTCTGCCTATCTTCCAGTGCCTATCTTCTGCCTGCCCTCCAGTGCCTAACTTCTGCCTATCCTCCAGTGCCTATCTTCTGCCTGCCCTTTAGTGCCTATCTTCTGCCTGCCCTCCAGTGTCTAACTTCTGCCTGCCCTCCAGTGCCTAACTTCTGCCTATCTTCCAGAGCCTAATTTCAGCCCGTCCTCCAGTGCCTAACTCCTGCCTGCCCTCCAGTGCCTAACTTCTGACTGTCCTCCAGTGCCTTACTTCTGCCTGCCCTGCAGTGTCTAACTTCTGCCTGCCCTCCACTGCCTAACATCTGCCTGCCCTTTAGTGCCTAACTTCTGCCTGTCCTCCAGTGCCTAATTTCTGCCTGTCCTCCAGTGCCTAATTTCTGCCTGTCCTCCAGTGCCTAACTTCTGCCTGCTCTCCAGTGCCTAACTCCTGCCTGCCCTCCAGTGCCCAAAGTTCGGGCTGTTCTCCAGTGCCTAACTTCTGCCTGACCTCCAGTGCCTAACTTCTGCCTGCTCTCCAGTGCCTATCTTCTGCCTGTTCTCCAGTGTCTAACTTCTGCCTGCCCTCCAGTGCCTAACTCCTGTCTGCCCTCCAGTGCCTAACTTCTGCCTATCTTCCAGTGCCTATCTTCTGCATGCCCTCCAGTGCCTAACTTCTGCCTATCCTCCAGTGCCTATCTTCTGCCTGCCCACCAGTGCCTAACTCCTGCCTGCCCTCCAGTGCCTAACTCCTGCCTGCCCTCCAGTGCCTAACTTCTGCCTGCTCTTTAGTGCCTATCTTCTGCCTGCTCTCCAGTGCCTATCTTCTGCCTGCCCTCCAGTGTCTAACTTCTGCCTGCCCTCCAGTGCCTAACTCCTGCCTGCCCTCCAGTGCCTAACTCCTGTCTGCCCTCCAGTGCCTAACTTCTGCCTATCTTCCAGTGCCTAACTTCTGCCTGCCCTACAGTGCCTAACTTCTGCCTATCCTTCAGTGCCTTACTGCTGCCTGCCCTTTAGGGCCTATCTTCTGCCTGCTCTCCAGTGCCTATCTTCTGCCTGCCCTCCAGTGCCTAACTTCTGCCTGCCCTCCAGTGCCTAACTTCTGCCTGCCCTCCAGTGTCTAACTTCTGCCTGTCCTCCAGTGCCTATCTTCTGCCTGCCCTCCAGTGTCTAACTTCTGCCTGCCCTCCAGTGTCTAACTTCTCCCTGCCCTCCAGCGCCTTACTTCTGCCTGCACTCCAGTGTCTAAATTCTGCCTGCCCTCCAGTGCCTTACTTCTGCCTGCCCTTTAGTGCCTAACTTCTGCCTGCCCTCCAGTGCCTAACTTCTGTCTGCTCTCCAGTGCCTAACTTCTGCCTGCTCTCCAGTGCCTAACTTCTGCCTGCTCTCCAGTGCCTAACTTCTGCCTGCCCTCCAGTGCCTTACTTCTGCCTGCCCTTTAGTGCCTATCTTTTGCCTACTCTCCATTGCCTATCTTCTGCCTGCCCTCCAGTGCCTAACTTCTGCCTCCCCTCCAGTGCCTAACTTCTGCCTATCCTCCAGTGCCTATCTTCTGCCTGTCTGCCAGTGCCTAACTCCTGCCTTCCCTCCAGTGCCTAACTTCTGCCTTCCCTCCAGTGCCTTACTTCTGCCTGCCCTCCAGTGCCTAACTTCTGTATGCCCTCCAGTGCCTTACTTCTGCCTGCCCTCCAGTGCCTATCTTTGGCCTGTCCTCCAGTGCCTTACTTCTGCCTGCCCTCCAGTGCCTAACTTCTGCCTGCCCTCCAGTGCCTTTCTTCTGCCTGCCCTCCTTTGCCTATCTTCGGCTTGTCCTCCAGTGCCTAACTCCTGCCTGCCCTCCAGTACCTAACTTCTGCCTGCCCTCCAGTGCCTTACTTCTGCCTGCCCTCCAGTGCCTAACTTCTGCCTGACCTCCAGTGCCTAACATCTGCCTGCCCTTTAGTGCCTAACTTCTGCCTGCTCTCCAGTGCCTAACTCCTGCCTGCCCTTTAGTGCCTAACTTCTGCCTGCTCTCCAGTGACTAACTTCTGCCTGCTCTCCAGTGCCTAACTTCTGCCTGCCCTCCAGTGCCTTACTTCTGCCTGCCCTTTAGTGCCTAACTTCTGCCTGCCCTCCAGTGCCTAACTTCTGCCTGCTCTCCAGTGCCTATCTTCTGCCTGCCCTCCAGTGCCTAACTTCTGCCTGCCCTCCAGTGCCTAACTTCTGCCTATCCTCCAGTGCCTATCTTCTGCCTGCCAGTGCCTAACTCTTGCCTGCCCTCCAGTGCCTAACTTCTGCCTGCCCTCCAGTGCCTAACTTCTGCCTGCCCTCCAGTGCCTAACTTCTGCCTGCCCTCCAGTGCCTAACTTCTGTATGCCCTCCAGTGCCTAACTTCTGTATGCCCTCCAGTGCCTTACTTCTGCCTGCCCTCCAGTGCCTATCTTTGGCCTGTCCTCCAGTGCCTAACTCCTGCCTGCCCTCCAGTGCCTAACTTCTGCCTGCCCTCCAGTGCCTAACGTCTCCCTGCCCTTTAGTGGCTAACTTCTGCCTGCTCTCCAGTGCCTACCTCCTGCCTGCCCTCCAGTGCCTTACTTCTGCCTGCCCTTTAGTGGCTAACTTCTGCCTGCCCTCCAGTGCCTAACGTCTGCCTGCCCTTTAGTGCCTAAATTCTGCCTGCTCTCCAGTGACGAACTTCTGCCTGCTCTCCAGTGCCTAACTTCTGCCTGCCCTCCAGTGCCTTACTTCTGCCTACCCTTTAGTGCCTAACTTCTGCCTGCCCTCCAGTGCCTAACTTCTGCCTGCTCTCCAGTGCCTAACTTCTGCCTGCTCTCCAGTGCCTAACTTCTGCCTGCCTTCCAGTGCCTTACTTCTGCCTCCCCTTTAGTGCCAATCTTCTGCCTGCTCTCCATTGCCTATCTTCTGCCTGCCCTCCAGTGCCTAACTTCTGCCTGCCCTCCAGTGCCTAACTTCTGCCTGCCCTCCAGTGCCTATCTTCTGCCTGCCCACCAGTGCCTAACTCCTGCCTGCCCTCCTGTGTCTAACTTCTGCCTGACCTCCAGTGCCTAACTTCTGCCTGCTCTCCAGTGCCTATCTTCTGCCTGCCCTCCAGTGTCTAACTCCTGCCTGCCCTCCAGTGCCTAACTCCTGCCTGCCCTCCAGTGCCTAACTTCTGCCTATCTTCCAGTGCCTATCTTCTGCCTGCCCTCCAGTGCCTAACTTCTGCCTATCCTCCAGTGCATATCTTCTGCCTGCCCACCAGTGCCTGACTCCTGCCTGCCCTCCAGTGCCTAACGTCTGCCTGCCCTTTAGTGCCTATCTTCTACCTGCTCTCCAGTGCCTATCTTCTGCCTGCTCTCCAGTGCCTATCTTCTGCCTGCCCTCCAGTGTCTAACTTCTGCCTGCCCTCCAGTGCCTAACTTCTGCCTGCCCTCCAGTGCCTAACTTCTGCCTATCTTCCAGTGCCTAACATCTGCCTGCCCTCCAGTGCCTAACTTCTGCCTATCCTCCAGTGCCTTACTGCTGCCTGCCCTTTAGTGCCTATCTTCGGCCTGTCCTCCAGTGCCTATCTTCTGCCTGTCCTCCAGTGCCTTACTTCTGCCTGCCCTCCAGTGCCTAAGTTCTACCTCCCCTCCAGTGCCTTACTTCTGCCTGCCCTCCAGTGCCTAACTTCTGCCTGCCCTCCAGTGCCTTACTTCTGCCTGCCCTCCAGTGCCTTACTTCTGCCTGCCCTCCAGTGCCTATCTTCGGCCTGCCCTCCAGTGCCTAACTCCTGCCTGCCCTCCAGTGCCTAACTTCTGCCTGCCCTTCAGTGCCTTACTTCTGCCTGCCCTCCAGTGTCTAACTTCTGCCTGCCCTCCAGTGCCTTACTTCTGCCTTCCCTCCAGTGTCTAAATTCTGCCTGCCCTCCAGTGTCTAGATTCTGCCTGCCCTCCAGTGTCTAACTTCTGCCTGACCTCCAGTGCCTAACGTCTTCCTGCCCTTTAGTGCCTAACTTCTGCCTGTTCTCCAGTGCCCAACTCCTGCCTGCCCTTTAGTGCCTAACTTCTGCCTGCTCTCCAGTGCCTAACTTCTGCCTGCCCTCCAGTGCCTTAATTCTGCCTGCACTTTAGTGCCTAACGTCTGCCTGCCCTCCAGTGCCTAACTTCTGCCTGCCCTCCAGTGCCTAACTTCTGCCTGCTCTCCAGTGCCTAACTTCTGCCTGCTCTCCAGTGCCTAACTTCTGCCTGCTCTCCAGTGCCTAACTTCTGCCTGCCCTCCAGTGCCTTACTTCTGCCTGCCCTTTAGTGCCTATATTTTGCCTGCTCTCCATTGCCTAACTTCTGCCTGCCCTCCAGTGCCTAACTTCTGCCTGCCCTCCAGTGCCTAACTTCTGCCTCCCCTCTAGTGCCTAACTTCTGCCTATCCTCCAGTGCCTATCTTCTGCCTGCCTGCCAGTGCCTAACTGCTGCCTGCCCTCCAGTGCCTAACTTCTGCCTGCCCTCCAGTGCCTTACTTCTGCCTGCCCTCCAGTGCCTAACTTCTGTATGCCCTCCAGTGCCTTACTTCTGCCTGCCCTCCAGTGCCTATCTTTGGCCTGTCCTCCAGTGCCTAACTCCTGCCTGCCGTCCAGTGCCTAACTTCTGCCTGCCCTCCAGTGCCTAACTTCTGCCTGCCCTCCAGTGCCTTACTTCTGCCTGCCCTCCAGTGTCTAACTTCTGCCTGCCCTCCAGTATCTAACTTCTGCCTCCCCTCCAGTGCCTAACTTCTGCCTATCCTCCAGTGCCTATCTTCTGCCTGCCTGCCAGTGCCTAACTGCTGCCTGCCCTCCAGTGCCTAACTTCTGCCTGCCCTCCAGTGCCTTACTTCTGCCTGCCCTCCAGTGCCTAACTTCTGTATGCCCTCCAGTGCCTTACTTCTGCCTGCCCTCCAGTGCCTATCTTTGGCCTGCCCTCCAGTGCCTAACTTCTGCCTGCCCTCCAGTGCCTTACTTCTGCCTGCCCTCCAGTGCCTAACTTCTGTATGCCCTCCAGTGCCTTACTTCTGCCTGCCCTCCAGTGCCTATCTTTGGCCTGTCCTCCAGTGCCTAACTCCTGCCTGCCGTCCAGTGCCTAACTTCTGCCTGCCCTCCAGTGCCTAACGTCTGCCTGCCGTTTAGTGCCTAACTTCTGCCTGCCGTTTAGTGCCTAACTTCTGCCTGCCGTTTAGTGCCTAACTTCTGCCTGCTCTCCAGTGCCTATCTTCTGCCTGCCCATTCAGAAGCAACAAACCCCCATTCAGAAGCAAAAAATATCCATTCAGAAGCAACAAAACCCTATTCAGAACTAGTGAACATCCATTCAGAAGCTGCGAACTCCCATTCAGAAGCAACGGCCATCCATTCATAAGCAATAACATCCATTCAGAAGCAATGAACACCCATCCAGAAGCAATGAACAGCCATTCGAAAGCAGTGAACGCCCATTCAGAAGGTGGGGGCATCCACTCAGAAGCAATGAACACCCATCCAGAAGCAATGAACACCCATCCAGAAGCAATGAACACCCATCCAGAAGCAATGAACACCCATTCAAAAGCAGTGAACGCCCATTCAGAAGCAATGAACCCCCATTCAGAAGCAATGAACCCCCATTCAGAAGCAATGAACCCCCATTCAGAAGCAATGAACATCCATTAAGAAGCAATGAACATCCATTCAGAAGCAGCGCACATCCATTCTGAAGCAGTGAACACCCATTCAGACACAGCGAACACCCATTCAGACACAGCGAACACCCATTCAGACACAGCGAACACCCATTCAGACACAGCGAACACCCATTCCAGACACAGCGAACACCCATTCAGACACAGCGAACACCCATTCAGACTCAGCGAACACCCATTCAGACTCAGCGAACACCCATTCAGAAGTAATGAACGCCTATTCAGAAGCAGTGAACACCAATTCCAAAGCAGTGAACATCCATTTAGAAGCAACGGCCATCCATTCCTAAGCAATAACATCCATTCAGAAGCAGTGAGCATCCATTCAGAAGCAATGAACGCCCATTCAAAAGCAGTGAACACCCATTCAGAAACAGTGAACACCCATTCAAAAGCAGTGAACACCCATTCAGAAGCGATGAACATCTATTCAGAAGCAGTGAACGCCCATTCAGAAGCAATGAACCCCCATTCAGAAGCAATGAACCCCCATTCAGAAGCAATGAACATCCATTCAGAAGCAGCAAACACCTATTCAGAAGCAGCGAACCCCCATTCAAAAGCTGCGAACTCCCATTCAGAAGCAACGGCCATCCATTCCTAAGCAATAACATCCATTCAGAAGCAGTGAGCATCCATTCAGAAGCAATGAACATCCATTCAGAAGCGATGAACACCCATCCAGAAGCAATGAACACCCATTCAGAAGCAGTGAACCCACATTCAAAAGCTATGAACATCCATTCAGAAGCAATGTATGCCCATTCAGAAGCAGTGAATACCCATTCAAAAGCAGTGAATACCCATTCAAAAGCAGTGAACATCCATTCAGAAGCAATGAACACCCACTCAGAAGCAATGAACACCCATTCAGAAGCAATGAACCCCCATTCAGAAGCAATGAACATTCAGAAGCAATGAACATCCATTAAGAAGCAATGAACATCCATTAAGAAGCAATGAACATCCATTAAGAAGCAATGAACATCCATTCAGAAGCAGTGAACCCCCATTCAGAAGCAGCAAACACCTATTCAGAAGCAGTGAACACCCATTCAGACACAGAGAACACCCATTCAGACACAGCGAACACCCATTCAGAAGCAATGAACACCCATTCAGAAGCAATGAACGCCCATTGAGAAGCAGTGAATACCCATTCCAAAGCAGTGAACATCCATTCAGAAGCACTGAATACCCATTCCACATCAGTGAACATCCATTCAGAAGCAGTGAACCCCCATTCAGAAGCAGCAAACACCTATTGAGAAGCAGCGAACACCCATTCAGACACAGCGAACACCCATTGAGACACAGCGAACACCAATTCAGAAGCAATGAACATCCATTAAGAAGCAATGAACATCCATTCAGAAGCAGTGAACCCCCATTCAGAAGCAGCAAACACCTATTCAGAAGCAGTGAACACCCATTCAGACACAGAGAACACCCATTCAGACACAGCGAACACCCATTCAGAAGCAATGAACACCCATTCAGAAGCAATGAACACCCATTCAGAAGCAATGAACACCCATTCAGAAGCAATGAACGCCCATTGAGAAGCAGTGAATACCCATTCCAAAGCAGTGAACATCCATTCAGAAGCACTGAATACCCATTCCACATCAGTGAACATCCATTCAGAAGCAGTGAACCCCCATTCAGAAGCAGCAAACACCTATTGAGAAGCAGCGAACACCCATTCAGACACAGCGAACACCCATTCAGACACAGCGAACACCCATTCAGACACAGCGAACACCCATTCAGAAGTAATAAATATCCATTCAGAAGCAATGAACACCCATTCAGAAGCAATGAACACCCATTCAGAAGCAGTGAATACCCATTCAGAAGCAATGAACACCCACTCAGAAGTAATGAATATCCATTCAGAAGCAATGAACACCCATTTAGAAGCAGTGAACATCCATTCAGAAGCAATGAACGCCCATTCAGTAGGGGTGAACACCCATCCAGAAGCAATGAACACCCATTCAGAAACAGTGAACATCCATTCAAAAGCAGTGAACACCCATTCAGAAGCAATGAACATCCATTCAGAAGCAGTGAACCCCCATTCAGAAGCAGCAAACACCTATTCAGAAGCAGCGAACACCCATTCAGACACAGAGAACACCCATTCAGACACAGCAAACACCTATTCGGAAGTAATAAATATCCATTCAGAAGCAATGAACACCCATTCAGAAGCAATGAACACCCATTCAGAAGCAGTGAATACCCATTCCGAAGCAGCGAACACCCATTCAGAAGCAGTGAACCCCCATTCAAAAGCTGCAAACTCCCATTCAGAAGCAACGGCCATCCATTCCTAAGCAATAACATCCATTCAGAAGCAGTGAGCATCCATTCAGAAGCAATGAACGCCCATTCAGAAACAGTGAACTCCCATTCAAAAGCAGTGAACACCCATTCAGAAGCAGTGAACCCCCATTCAAAAGCAGTGAACACCCATTCAGAAGCTGTGAACATCCATTCAGAAGCTGTGAACATCCATTTAGAAGCAGTGAACATCCACTCAGAAGCAGTGAACACCCACTCAGAAGCAATGAACACCCACTCAGAAGCAATGAACACCCATTCAGAAGCAATGAACATTCAGAAGCAATGAACATCCATTAAGAAGCAATGAATATCCATTCAGAAGCAGTGAACCCCCATTCAGAAGCAGCAAACACCTATTCAGAAGCAGTGAACACCCATTCAGACACAGAGAACACCCATTCAGACACAGAGAACACCCATTCAGAAGTAATAAATATCCATTCAGAAGCAATGAACACCCATTCAGAAGCAATGAACACCCATTCAGAAGCAATGAACGCCCATTGAGAAGCAGTGAATACCCATTCCAAAGCAGTGAACATCCATCCAGAAGCAGTGAATACCCATTCCAAAGCAGTGAACATCCATTCAGAAGCAGTGAACCCCTATTCAGAAGCAGCAAACACCTATTGAGAAGCAGCAAACACCTATTGAGAAGCAGCGAACACCCATTAAGACACAGCAAACACCCATTCAGAAGTAATAAATATCCATTCAGAAGCAATGAACACCCATTCTGAAGCAATGAACACCCATTCAGAAGCAGTGAATACCCATTCCAAAGCAGTGAACATCCATTCAGAAGCAGTGAACCCCCATTCAGAAGCAGTGAACCCCCATTCAGAAGCTGCGAACTCCCATTCAGAAGCAACTGCCATCCATTCATAAGCAATAGCATCCATTCAGAAGCAGTGAGCATCCATTCAGAAGCAATGAACGCCCATTCAAAAGCGATGAACACCCATCCAGAAGCAATGAACACCCATTCAGAAACAATGAACACCCATTCAGAAACAGTGAACACCCATTCAAAAGCAGTGAACACCCATTCAGAAGCAATGAACACCCATTCAGAAGCAGTGAACCCCCATTCAAAAGCAGTGAACACCCATTCAGAAGCTGTGAACATCCACTCAGAAGTAATGAACATCCACTCAGAAGCAGTGAACACCCACTCAGAAGCAGTGAACACCCACTCAGAAGCAGTGAACACCCACTCATAAGCAATGAACACCCACTCAGAAGCAATGAACACCCATTCAGAAGCAATGAACCCCCATTCAGAAGCAATGAACATCCATTAAGAAGCAGCGCACATCCATTCAGAAGCAGTGAACCCCCATTCACAAGCAGTGAACGCCCATTCAGAAGCGATGAACGCCCATTCAGAAGCGATGAACGCCCATTCAGAAGCGATGAACACCCATCCAGAAGCAATGAACACCCATTCAGAAACAGTGAACACCCATTCAAAAGCAGTGAACACCCATTCATTAGCAATGAACACCCATTCAGAAGCAGTGAACCCCCATTCAAAAGCAGTGAACACCCATTCAGAAGCTGTGAGCATCCATTTGAAGTAATGAACAGCCACTCAGAAGCAGTGAACACCCACTCAGAAGCAATGAACCCCCATTCAGAAGCAATGAACATCCATTAAGAAGCAATGAACATCCATTCAGAAGCAGCGCACATCCATTCTGAAGCAGTGAACACCCATTCAGACACAGCGAACACCCATTCAGACACAGCGAACACCCATTCAGACACAGCGAACACCCATTCAGACACAGCGAACACCCATTCAGACACAGCGAACACCCATTCAGACTCAGCGAACACCCATTCAGACTCAGCGAACACCCATTCAGAAGTAATGAACGCCTATTCAGAAGCAGTGAACACCAATTCCAAAGCAGTGAACATCCATTTAGAAGCAACGGCCATCCATTCCTAAGCAATAACATCCATTCAGAAGCAGTGAGCATCCATTCAGAAGCAATGAACGCCCATTCAAAAGCAGTGAACACCCATTCAGAAACAGTGAACACCCATTCAAAAGCAGTGAACACCCATTCAGAAGCGATGAACATCTATTCAGAAGCAGTGAACGCCCATTCAGAAGCAATGAACCCCCATTCAGAAGCAATGAACCCCCATTCAGAAGCAATGAACATCCATTCAGAAGCAGCAAACACCTATTCAGAAGCAGCGAACCCCATTCAAAAGCTGCGAACTCCCATTCAGAAGCAACGGCCATCCATTCCTAAGCAATAACATCCATTCAGAAGCAGTGAGCATCCATTCAGAAGCAATGAACATCCATTCAGAAGCGATGAACACCCATCCAGAAGCAATGAACACCCATTCAGAAGCAGTGAACCCACATTCAAAAGCTATGAACATCCATTCAGAAGCAATGTATGCCCATTCAGAAGCAGTGAATACCCATTCAAAAGCAGTGAATACCCATTCAAAAGCAGTGAACATCCATTCAGAAGCAATGAACACCCACTCAGAAGCAATGAACACCCATTCAGAAGCAATGAACCCCCATTCAGAAGCAATGAACATTCAGAAGCAATGAACATCCATTAAGAAGCAATGAACATCCATTAAGAAGCAATGAACATCCATTAAGAAGCAATGAACATCCATTCAGAAGCAGTGAACCCCCATTCAGAAGCAGCAAACACCTATTCAGAAGCAGTGAACACCCATTCAGACACAGAGAACACCCATTCAGACACAGCGAACACCCATTCAGAAGCAATGAACACCCATTCAGAAGCAATGAACGCCCATTGAGAAGCAGTGAATACCCATTCCAAAGCAGTGAACATCCATTCAGAAGCACTGAATACCCATTCCACATCAGTGAACATCCATTCAGAAGCAGTGAACCCCCATTCAGAAGCAGCAAACACCTATTGAGAAGCAGCGAACACCCATTCAGACACAGCGAACACCCATTGAGACACAGCGAACACCAATTCAGAAGCAATGAACATCCATTAAGAAGCAATGAACATCCATTCAGAAGCAGTGAACCCCCATTCAGAAGCAGCAAACACCTATTCAGAAGCAGTGAACACCCATTCAGACACAGAGAACACCCATTCAGACACAGCGAACACCCATTCAGAAGCAATGAACACCCATTCAGAAGCAATGAACACCCATTCAGAAGCAATGAACACCCATTCAGAAGCAATGAACGCCCATTGAGAAGCAGTGAATACCCATTCCAAAGCAGTGAACATCCATTCAGAAGCACTGAATACCCATTCCACATCAGTGAACATCCATTCAGAAGCAGTGAACCCCCATTCAGAAGCAGCAAACACCTATTGAGAAGCAGCGAACACCCATTCAGACACAGCGAACACCCATTCAGACACAGCGAACACCCATTCAGACACAGCGAACACCCATTCAGAAGTAATAAATATCCATTCAGAAGCAATGAACACCCATTCAGAAGCAATGAACACCCATTCAGAAGCAGTGAATACCCATTCAGAAGCAATGAACACCCACTCAGAAGTAATGAATATCCATTCAGAAGCAATGAACACCCATTTAGAAGCAGTGAACATCCATTCAGAAGCAATGAACGCCCATTCAGTAGGGGTGAACACCCATCCAGAAGCAATGAACACCCATTCAGAAACAGTGAACATCCATTCAAAAGCAGTGAACACCCATTCAGAAGCAATGAACATCCATTCAGAAGCAGTGAACCCCCATTCAGAAGCAGCAAACACCTATTCAGAAGCAGCGAACACCCATTCAGACACAGAGAACACCCATTCAGACACAGCAAACACCTATTCGGAAGTAATAAATATCCATTCAGAAGCAATGAACACCCATTCAGAAGCAATGAACACCCATTCAGAAGCAGTGAATACCCATTCCGAAGCAGCGAACACCCATTCAGAAGCAGTGAACCCCCATTCAAAAGCTGCAAACTCCCATTCAGAAGCAACGGCCATCCATTCCTAAGCAATAACATCCATTCAGAAGCAGTGAGCATCCATTCAGAAGCAATGAACGCCCATTCAGAAACAGTGAACTCCCATTCAAAAGCAGTGAACACCCATTCAGAAGCAGTGAACCCCATTCAAAAGCAGTGAACACCCATTCAGAAGCTGTGAACATCCATTCAGAAGCTGTGAACATCCATTTAGAAGCAGTGAACATCCACTCAGAAGCAGTGAACACCCACTCAGAAGCAATGAACACCCACTCAGAAGCAATGAACACCCATTCAGAAGCAATGAACATTCAGAAGCAATGAACATCCATTAAGAAGCAATGAATATCCATTCAGAAGCAGTGAACCCCCATTCAGAAGCAGCAAACACCTATTCAGAAGCAGTGAACACCCATTCAGACACAGAGAACACCCATTCAGACACAGAGAACACCCATTCAGAAGTAATAAATATCCATTCAGAAGCAATGAACACCCATTCAGAAGCAATGAACACCCATTCAGAAGCAATGAACGCCCATTGAGAAGCAGTGAATACCCATTCCAAAGCAGTGAACATCCATCCAGAAGCAGTGAATACCCATTCCAAAGCAGTGAACATCCATTCAGAAGCAGTGAACCCCTATTCAGAAGCAGCAAACACCTATTGAGAAGCAGCAAACACCTATTGAGAAGCAGCGAACACCCATTAAGACACAGCAAACACCCATTCAGAAGTAATAAATATCCATTCAGAAGCAATGAACACCCATTCTGAAGCAATGAACACCCATTCAGAAGCAGTGAATACCCATTCCAAAGCAGTGAACATCCATTCAGAAGCAGTGAACCCCCATTCAGAAGCAGTGAACCCCCATTCAGAAGCTGCGAACTCCCATTCAGAAGCAACTGCCATCCATTCATAAGCAATAGCATCCATTCAGAAGCAGTGAGCATCCATTCAGAAGCAATGAACGCCCATTCAAAAGCGATGAACACCCATCCAGAAGCAATGAACACCCATTCAGAAACAATGAACACCCATTCAGAAACAGTGAACACCCATTCAAAAGCAGTGAACACCCATTCAGAAGCAATGAACACCCATTCAGAAGCAGTGAACCCCCATTCAAAAGCAGTGAACACCCATTCAGAAGCTGTGAACATCCACTCAGAAGTAATGAACATCCACTCAGAAGCAGTGAACACCCACTCAGAAGCAGTGAACACCCACTCAGAAGCAGTGAACACCCACTCATAAGCAATGAACACCCACTCAGAAGCAATGAACACCCATTCAGAAGCAATGAACCCCATTCAGAAGCAATGAACATCCATTAAGAAGCAGCGCACATCCATTCAGAAGCAGTGAACCCCATTCACAAGCAGTGAACGCCCATTCAGAAGCGATGAACGCCCATTCAGAAGCGATGAACGCCCATTCAGAAGCGATGAACACCCATCCAGAAGCAATGAACACCCATTCAGAAACAGTGAACACCCATTCAAAAGCAGTGAACACCCATTCATTAGCAATGAACACCCATTCAGAAGCAGTGAACCCCCATTCAAAAGCAGTGAACACCCATTCAGAAGCTGTGAGCATCCATTTGAAGTAATGAACAGCCACTCAGAAGCAGTGAACACCCACTCAGAAGCAATGAACACCCATTCAAAAGCAATGAACCCCCATTCAGAAGCAATGAACATTCAGGAGCAATGAACATCCATTAAGAAGCAATGAACATCCATTCAGAAGCAGCGCACATCCATTCAGAAGCAGTGAACCCCCAGTCACAAGCAGTAAACCCCCATTCAGAAGCAGCAAACACCTATTCAGAAGCAGTGAACACCCACTCAGAAGTAATGAATATCCATTCAGAAGCAATGAACATCCACTTAGAAGCAATGAACACCCATTCATAAGCAGCAAACACCCATTTAGAAGCAGTGAACATCCATTCAGAAGCAATGAACGCCCATTCAGTAGGGGTGAACACCCATCCAGAAGCAATGAACACCCATTCAGAAACAGTGAACATCCTTTCAAAAGCAGTGAACACCCATTCAGAAGCAATGAACACCCATTCATGGAGTGTGGCTCAATGGTTAGAGCGGCAGACCCTGATGCAGAGATCTGGCCCGGGACCAGGGTTCAATTCCCGCCTCGGCGGGTCTTGGGCTCAATTTCCTCGGACCTGATAATTCTCGCCTCGGTGCCTATTCTAATCATGGGTCCCACTCTGCAACTCTGGGCAATAGCTTGCTTAATCTCCACAACGGCCCCAACAGCGCTGGGATGCCTGGCTTCACCCTGGGGGTGCCCAGGAGTGGACATTTCACAGGGAAAAGCCAGGAAGGGTTCCACAGCGGTATGCGTACAGCGCCAGAACACCCCTTTGGGGGTATAAGTGCGCTTTACAAGTACAAATTTCAATTTCAATTTCATTCAGAAGCAGTGAACCCCCATTCAAAACTAGTGAACACCCATTCAAAAGCTGTGAGCATCCATTTAGAAGTAATGAACACCCACTCAGAAGCAATGAACACCCACTCAGAAGCAATGAACACCCATTCAGAAGCAATGAACACCCACTCAGAAGCAATGAACACCCACTCAGAAGCAGTGAACACCCACTCAGAAGCAGTGAACACCCACTCAGAAGCAATGAACACCCACTCAGAAGCAATGAACACCCATTCAGAAGCAATGAACACCCATTCAGAAGTAATGAACATTCAGAAGCAATAAACATCCATTAGGAAGCAATGAACATCCATTCAGAAGCAGCACACATCCATTCAGAAGCAGTGAACCCCCATTCATAAGCAGTGAACCCCCATTCAGAAGCAGCAAACACCTATTCAGAAGCAGTGAACACCCATTCAGACACAGCGAACACCCATTCAGACACAACAAACACCCATTCAGAAGTAATAAATATACATTCAGAAGCAATGAACACCTATTCAGGAGCAATGAACACCCATTCAGAAGCAGTGAATACCCATTCAGACTCAGCGAACACCCATTCAGACACAGCGAACACCCATTCAGACACAGCGAACACCCATTGAGACACAGCAAACACCCATTCAGAAGTAATAAATATCCATTCAGAAGCAATGAACACCCATTCAGAAGCAATGAACACCCATTCAGAAGCAGTGAATACCCATTCCAAAGCAGTGAACATCCATTCAGAAGCAGTGAACCCCCATTCAGAAGCAGTGAACCCCCATTCAGAAGCTACGAACTCCCATTTAGAAGCAACTGCCATCCATTCATAAGCAATAGCATCCATTCAGAAGCAGTGAGCATCCATTCAGAAGCAATGAACGCCCATTCAAAAGCGATGAACACCCATCCAGAAGCAATGAACACCCATTCAGAAACAATGAACACCCATTCAGAAACAGTGAACACCCGTTCAAAAGCAGTGAACACCCATTCAGAAGCAATGAACACCCATTCAGAAGCAGTGAACCCCCATTCAAAAGCAGTGAACACCCATTCAGAAGCTGTGAACATCCACTCAGAAGTAATGAACATCCACTCAGAAGCAGTGAACACCCACTCAGAAGCAGTGAACACCCACTCATAAGCAATGAACGCCCACTCAGAAGCAATGAACACCCATTCAGAAGCAATGAACCCCCATTCAGAAGCAATGAACATTCAGAAGCAATGAACATCCATTAAGAAGCAGCGCACATCCATTCAGAAGCAGTGAACCCCCATTCACAAGCAGTGAGCATCCATTCAGAAGCAATGAACGCCCATTCAGAAGCGATGAACACCCATCCAGAAGCAATGAACACCCATTCAGAAACAGTGAACACCCATTCAAAAGCAGTGAACACCCATTCATTAGCAATGAACACCCATTCAGAAGCAGTGAACCCCCATTCAAAAGCAGTGAACACCCATTCAAAAGCAATGAACCCCCATTCAGAAGCAATGAACATTCAGGAGTAATGAACATCCATTAAGAAGCAATGAACATCCATTCAGAAGCAGCGCACATCCATTCAGAAGCAGTGAACCCCCATTCACAAGCAGTGAACCCCCATTCAGAAGCAGCAAACACCTATTCAGAAGCAGTGAACACCCACTCAGAAGCAATGAACACCCACTCAGAAGTAATGAATATCCATTCAGAAGCAATGAACATCCACTTAGAAGCAATGAACACCCACTCGGAACCAATGAACACACATTCATAAGCAGCAAACACCCATTTAGAAGCAGTGAACATCCATTCCAGAAGCAATGAACGCCCATTCAGTAGGGGTGAACACCCATCCAGAAGCAATGAACACCCATTCAGAAACAGTGAACATCCATTCAAAAGCAGTGAACACCCATTCAGAAGCAATGAACACCCATTCAGAAGCAGTGAACCCCCATTCAAAACTAGTGAACACCCATTCAGAAGCTGTGAGCATCCATTTAGAAGTAATGAACATCCACTCAGAAGCAGTGAACACCCACTCAGAAGCAATGAACACCCACTCAGAAGCAATGAACACCCATTCAGAAGCAATGAACACCCATTCAGAAGCAATGAACCCCCATTCAGAAGTAATGAACATTCAGAAGCAATAAACATCCATTAGGAAGCAATGAACATCCATTCAGAAGCAGCACACATCCATTCAGAAGCAGTGAACCCCCATTCATAAGCAGTGAACCCCCATTCAGAAGCAGCAAACACCTATTCAGAAGCAGTGAACACCCATTCAGACACAGCGAACACCCATTCAGAAGTAATGAATATCCATTCAGAACCAATGAACACCCATTCAGAAGCAGTGAATACCCATTCCAAAGCAGTGAACATCCATTCAGAAGCAGTGAACCCCCATTCAGAAGCAGTGAACACCCATTCAGACACAACAAACACCCATTCAGACACAACAAACACCCATTCAGAAGTAATAAATATACATTCAGAAGCAATGAACACCTATTCAGGAGCAGTGAACACCCATTCAGACACAGCGAACACCCATTCAGACACAACAAACACCCATTCAGACACAACAAACACCCATTCAGAAGTAATAAATATACATTCAGAAGCAATGAACACCTATTCAGGAGCAATGAACACCCATTCAGAAGCAGTGAATACCCATTCAGACTCAGCGAACACCCATTCAGACACAGCGAACACCCATTCAGAAGTAATAAATATACATTCAGAAGCAATGAACACCTATTCAGGAGCAATGAACACCCATTCAGAAGCAGTGAATACCCATTCCAAAGCAGTGAACATCCATTCAGAAGCAGTGAACCCCCATTCAGAAGCGGTGAACCCCCATTCAGAAGCAGCAAACACCTATTCAGAAGCAGCGAACACCCATTCAGACACAACGAGCACATATTCAGACACAGCGAACACCCATTCAGACACAGTGAACACCCATTCCAGAAGTAATGAATATCCATTCAGAAGCAATGAACACCCATTCAGAAGCAATGACCACCCATTCAGAAGCAGTGAATACCCATTCCAATGTAGTGAACATCTATTCAGAAGCAATGAACACCCACTTGGAAGCAGTGAACACCCACTAAGAAGCAGTGAACACCCACTCATAAGCAGTGAACACCCACTAAGAAGCAGTGAACACCCATTCAGAAGCAATGAACATCCACTTAGAAGCAATGAACACCCACTCGGAACCAATGAACACACATTCAAAAGCAGCAAACACCCATTCAGAAGCAGTGAACATCCATTCAGAAGCAATGAACGCCCATTCAGAAGGGATGAACACCCATCCAGAAGCAATGAACACCCATTCAGAAGCAGTGAACCCCCATTCAAAAGCAGTGAACACCCATTCAGAAGCTGTGAACACCCATTCAGAAGCTGTGAACATCCACTCAGAAGTAATGAACATCCACTCAGAAGCAGTGAACACCCACTCAGAAGCAGTGAACACCCACTCATAAGCAATGAACACCCACTCAGAAGCAATGAACACCCATTCAGAAGCAATGAACCCCCATTCAGAAGCAATGAACATTCAGAAGCAATGAACATCCATTAAGAAGCAGCGCACATCCATTCAGAAGCAGTGAACCCCCATTCACAAGCAGTGAGCATCCATTCAGAAGCAATGAACGCCCATTCAGAAGCAATGAACGCCCATTCAAAAGCGATGAACACCCATCCAGAAGCAATGAACACCCATTCAGAAACAATGAACACCCATTCAGAAACAGTGAACACCCGTTCAAAAGCAGTGAACACCCATTCAGAAGCAATGAACACCCATTCAGAAGCAGTGAACCCCCATTCAAAAGCAGTGAACACCCATTCAGAAGCTGTGAACATCCACTCAGAAGTAATGAACATCCACTCAGAAGCAGTGAACACCCACTCAGAAGCAGTGAACACCCACTCATAAGCAATGAACACCCACTCAGAAGCAATGAACACCCATTCAGAAGCAATGAACCCCCATTCAGAAGCAATGAACATTCAGAAGCAATGAACATCCATTAAGAAGCAGCGCACATCCATTCAGAAGCAGTGAACCCCCATTCACAAGCAGTGAGCATCCATTCAGAAGCAATGAACGCCCATTCAGAAGCGATGAACACCCATCCAGAAGCAATGAACACCCATTCAGAAACAGTGAACACCCATTCAAAAGCAGTGAATACCCATTCATTAGCAATGAACACCCATTCAGAAGCAATGAACCCCCATTCAGAAGCAATGAACATTCAGGAGTAATGAACATCCATTAAGAAGCAATGAACATCCATTCAGAAGCAGCGCACATCCATTCAGAAGCAGTGAACCCCCATTCACAAGCAGTGAACCCCCATTCAGAAGCAGCAAACACCTATTCAGAAGCAGTGAACACCCACTCAGAAGCAATGAACACCCACTCAGAAGTAATGAATATCCATTCAGAAGCAATGAACATCCACTTAGAAGCAATGAACACCCACTCGGAACCAATGAACACACATTCATAAGCAGCAAACACCCATTTAGAAGCAGTGAACATCCATTCAGAAGCAATGAACGCCCATTCAGTAGGGGTGAACACCCATCCAGAAGCAATGAACACCCATTCAGAAACAGTGAACATCCATTCAAAAGCAGTGAACACCCATTCAGAAGCAATGAACACCCATTCAGAAGCAGTGAACCCCCATTCAAAACTAGTGAACACCCATTCAGAAGCTGTGAGCATCCATTTAGAAATAATGAACATCCACTCAGAAGCAGTGAACACCCACTCAGAAGCAATGAACACCCACTCAGAAGCAATGAACACCCATTCAGAAGCAATGAACACCCATTCAGAAGCAATGAACCCCCATTCAGAAGTAATGAACATTCAGAAGCAATAAACATCCATTAGGAAGCAATGAACATCCATTCAGAAGCAGCACACATCCATTCAGAAGCAGTGAACCCCCATTCATAAGCAGTGAACCCCCATTCAGAAGCAGCAAACACCTATTCAGAAGCAGTGAACACCCATTCAGACACAGCGAACACCCATTCAGAAGTAATGAATATCCATTCAGAACCAATGAACACCCATTCAGAAGCAGTGAATACCCATTCCAAAGCAGTGAACATCCATTCAGAAGCAGTGAACCCCCATTCAGAAGCAGTGAACACCCATTCAGACACAACAAACACCCATTCAGACACAACAAACACCCATTCAGAAGTAATAAATATACATTCAGAAGCAATGAACACCTATTCAGGAGCAGTGAACACCCATTCAGACACAGCGAACACCCATTCAGACACAACAAACACCCATTCAGACACAACAAACACCCATTCAGAAGTAATAAATATACATTCAGAAGCAATGAACACCTATTCAGGAGCAATGAACACCCATTCAGAAGCAGTGAATACCCATTCAGACTCAGCGAACACCCATTCAGACACAGCGAACACCCATTCAGAAGTAATAAATATACATTCAGAAGCAATGAACACCTATTCAGGAGCAATGAACACCCATTCAGAAGCAGTGAATACCCATTCCAAAGCAGTGAACATCCATTCAGAAGCAGTGAACCCCCATTCAGAAGCGGTGAACCCCCATTCAGAAGCAGCAAACACCTATTCAGAAGCAGCGAACACCCATTCAGACACAACGAGCACATATTCAGACACAGTGAACACCCATTCAGACACAGTGAACACCCATTCAGAAGTAATGAATATCCATTCAGAAGCAATGAACACCCATTCAGAAGCAATGACCACCCATTCAGAAGCAGTGAATACCCATTCCAATGTAGTGAACATCTATTCAGAAGCAATGAACACCCACTTGGAAGCAGTGAACACCCACTAAGAAGCAGTGAACACCCACTCATAAGCAGTGAACACCCACTAAGAAGCAGTGAACACCCATTCAGAAGCAATGAACATCCACTTAGAAGCAATGAACACCCACTCGGAACCAATGAACACACATTCAAAAGCAGCAAACACCCATTCAGAAGCAGTGAACATCCATTCAGAAGCAATGAACGCCCATTCAGAAGGGATGAACACCCATCCAGAAGCAATGAACACCCATTCAGAAGCAGTGAACCCCCATTCAGAAGCAGAAAACACCTATTCAGAAGCATAGTCCTGGGCACACGCAGTGAGGGTATTGGTAATGTGATACGCAGTATAGGAGCGTTATTCAAAAGCAACGGTCAACATCAGTATTTATCCAAATAGAAGTTATTTATTTCAACAACTGTGTTGAATATAGTACATCAGCTTAGTAAACCAGCCGACACGTGTTTCGTCATCGGGAACAGTCCCGTGACTCATCAGGGCTGGGAAGGATACAAAGAATAAAAGTAAATAATAAATACAGAAAAACTGATAAACAAAATGGGGCCTAGTCTGTGCCAGACGAGTAATTCGAATGGAGCGGGATCACCCGAAGTGACTTACGGGAACATGAACAGCTAAATGTGACCCATGTAGTCATAAGTGACATTCGTGTAGGTGCCGCTGCCCATGGGACACGGGCGAAAGCGCGGGAAAACATCTCAGCATATTGTGACCGGTGTGATGGTGCCGCTCTCATGTGGAACATCAAACATGAGGAAAGCGCGGAAAAACTGTAACATTATATAAGTGTTCAGTGCTAGACAAAGCATTAAGTAGTAGTTGGAGCTAAAGGTGAAGAAAGGAAAATGTAAGCAATAAGAAGGCCTGATATGAAGAGGAAGAAAACGGGTAAAGGATCTGCACTAAGAAACTGCTAGACAAGTACTGAAGAGAGGAGGAGGAGGAAAGGAGGGGACTCAAGAATCAGTGGGAAGAGGATCAGAAGACGTGACATGGAAATGAGGGAAGGAGAAATAAGGTGAGCGGGTGGGTGAAGAGTCCGAAGAAGGGGGAAGCTACTGGAAGGGTTCTGATGATAGACGGAGAGAAAACTCAAGACGAGATTGGAAGGTGTGGGTGGTGGTGAAGGTAACAGGGGAAAAGAAACAAGATGAAGGCTTACCAAAGAACAAGAAAGGTAACGACGACCCGTGGGGGTAGAGTCGAAACCGAGAGTAATGATGACGTAGCCCGGTAGAGGGGGAGGCGAGGTGTTGGAAACAAGGGTGCAGCGAGGAAGGAAACTGCTGGGAGAAGGAAGGAATAAACATGACACAACTGGCACAATGGTAATAACTGGTGGGCTAAAGCAAGGGTAGAGTATGAGAGTCTTACCGAGTGGGGTCTCCCTGGGCTGTCGCACGTACGACGAAGAAGCGGGTACGCCTCGGCCGTAGTAAGAGGCAGAATCTAGAATAACATGAAAGGCTGTCCAGTGGCCGGCTCGTTGGGAGGTGCACTATGCCGGGTAGGCGGGGTGCGAGGGTTAGGCTGGGGAAAAGAACGGGGAGGGGACGTATGAGGAACACGATACAAAGGCGAGGAGAAAGGTGAATGAAGGAGAAGAAAAAGAAAAACTTACCCCGGGTTCGGGAATAGGAGAGGACTCAATAGGTGTGCATGGCAGGGTATTGGAACGCCTATTGGGAAACAAAGGATGGGGACACTGCTGTGGTAAGCAAATCGGAGAGTACAGGGGTTGAGGAGCTGGGAGGAACCGCCACGACTCTTACCTGGGGTCCGGATCGGAGAACAGCGAGGGCGTACTGGAGCCGTGAAATGAGTGAGACAGGAAGGTGGGAGGGGAGCTATAACGAGAATAGAGGTGAAAGGCTAGAGCGGGAACAATGGGAGATCCGACCTGGCGGTGGCCATGTTGGAAAACTCGGGGAAAGGGCGGAAGTAATGCGCATGAGCGGGGGACGAGACACTATCTGTAAGGCACCCGCTGCCTCGAAAAACTAGCATGGGAATTAGGGCGAAAGACGAAGAGTACAGTCAGAGGTACGTGACAGAGTACAGACAAATCTCAAAGGCAGTCAGTTATGAACAGATAAGACACTGAAAGGATAATGTATGTTACAAAGACAGTGGGGACATGTGAAAGGATATAAAGAGGGAGATCCTGACCCCGAGTATTACGTATGTAATGTCAAGAAAAGACATATCTCGAAGGCAGTCAATTACGAACAGTTATGACAATGAAAGATTAATGTGTATATCATACTTACATTAGGTACATGTGAAACGATATAATGAGGAGAGAACCTTAGACTGAGTATCAAGATCGTTAGGTTAAAAAGGACAGACATGAGAAGTGCGGTAATGCAGATCAACTATATCAAAACCTGAATCGTAGGAAGCTTAGTCAGTGGGGAGATGTAGAAATAACACGGAAGTATGGTTAAGGGAGAAAAACTCAGGGGGTTAAACATGCAGGCAATGATAGGCACACATTATGAGATACTGAGCCGACGATGCCACATGAGTAGTATGGAGAGTAGACATACCAACATCTACTGATTATATGGGAAGAAAACAGATGTCATGACAAAATAATGGCACAATTTAAAGATTCAAGAGAGCAAATTTTGTCATAATAATCATTCACCCAGGAAGTAATGTAACTCGTGATCAGTGTTCAGTCCATGTTGTACTGTTCGCAGACGCATGATCCAAGTTGCTTCCAGGCGTCTGAGTCTGAGTTCTCTGTTGCCACCTCTTACATTGGTGGCTGCCATGTCAAATCCAAAAAAGGAAATCCGTTTTTTAGGGCCCTGGTTGGGACAAGTGGCAGCATGGATCGCCATGGGATATCTGGTGTCTAGATTGTTGAGAGCTCTGACATGTTCTCCAATACGGTCTTTGAGTGGTCTGATGGTGCTTCCAATGTACCAAAGTTTGCAGGTGCATTCAAGTATATAGACCACAAATTTTGTATTGCAGTTGATGTTATGTTGAATTTGATACTGATTTTTGTTCACGGCCGTGAAATTTCTGATTCCATGCTGGGCTAGTTTGCAGACACCGCAGTGACCACACTTGAAGAAACCGAGATTATGAGTCGTTAGCCAAATGGGCCTGGTGTTAGGGCCAGGGATGCTGGGGCTGAGTCTGGTTTTCAGGGTCCTACCTCTTCTGTATGTGATTTGTGGTTTAGGTGGTACAATCCCTATAAGTGTGTTATCTGCAAGTAGTACATTCCAATGTTTGTTTAGGCTCTTCTTCATAGCTAACCCCATGTCGCTGTAGTCAGTGATAAGGCGAACAGGTTGGTCTTGATCAGTGATTGTCCGTCTAGTGTGTAAGGTGTCTTCTCTTTTAATGTTCCTGATTCTTTTCTCTGCAGAGCTGATGGTACGGGCACTATAACCTCTGTTTCTGAATCTTTGTTTCATATTAGTAAGGCACTTTTGAAATTCTGGTTCCTCACTGCAGTTTCTCCTGGCTCTCATGAATTCTCCGTACGGAATTGCCTTTATTTGGTGTGGGGGATGTGAGCTGTCTGCATGCAAGATGGCATTGCATGATGTTTCTTTTCTATATAGGCGACTTTCTATGGTGTTGGACTTGATGTAGATTTCCACATCAAGAAATGTGATGTTTGTGGCACTGGAATTACCTGTGAATTTCATGTTCATGTCGTTACGGTTAAGGTGAGCACAGAATTTGTCGAGTTCAAGTTGTGACCCTGACCAAAGGAGTAAGCAGTCATCTATGTAGCGGCCCCAGTATATTATGGAGTCAATCCATTGTGCCCCTTCTGTGCCCCAAATCCATTTAGATTCCAGGACACCCATGTACAGATTCGCAAACGAGGGTGAAAATTTAGAGCCCATAGCCACTCCTTTGTTCTGTTTATACCATATACCGTCATAGATGAAGAAGTTGTTGTTTAATATGATGTCCATCATAGCAACTAGCATCTGGGTATGTTGCCATAAGTTGGCTGGTCTATTGTTAAGTATGCTGGTGACAGCCTTGAGCCCTAGAGTAGGTTCGATGGTGGTATACAGAGAGACTACATCCAGGGTGGCCAGGATCATTTCCGGATGCCATTGGACATCTGCTAAGATACTGAGAATGTGTTTGGTGTCCTGGATGTATGATGGCTGATTCATAACCAGAGTACCAAGAAAGAGGTCAACATATTGTGCTATTCTCTCAGTGGGTCCACCAATGCCTGACACAATAGGTCTTCCCGGGGGAAGGGAGTCGTCTTGTGTATCTTGGGCACGGTGTATAGACAGGGGAACGTCGGTCTGTGGACTCTTAGATATAATAGTTCTTGGTCATCAATGAGACCTTGCGCGTGCCATTGAGATAGGTGTTTGTTGATAGTGGTGACAAGGGGGCTATTGGGTTGTAGGGAAGCTGCTCATAGCAGGAAATGTCACCTAGTTGGGATATGATTTCGGCATGATAGTCTGATCTATTCATAATGACTACATTGCCCCCTTTGTCCGCTTCTTTAATTATGATATTTCTGTCGGACGTGAGTTGTTTGAGAGCTACTCTTTCTTCTCTGCAGAGATTGTCTTTAATCCTATGTCTGGTCTTTGCTGTTCTGGTTTCGTGTCTGTCCATATCATTTAACACTAAGTTATAGAATGTGTCAACTGCATTGCCCCCTGGGAGCATGGGTGTCCACTTGGATTTGGGTTTAAAACCACTGTGCAGGCTGAGATCGTCTTCTATATCTAATTCTTGTAGGAGATTCTCCATGTTGGTGGGTATATCGTCCAGGTCAGTGAGTGAGAGCAAAAGGTGAGTGGCCTCGATGTCGCTTATGCTCTGTGCTCCTGACGTATTGTCTGAGCAAATCTTACTGCCTCTTCTTAAGGTGGGCGGAATACCATAAAAGTGTTTTTTGATTTTAATGCCCCTGATAAACTTGAACAGGTCAACTTTGTGTCTGCAGGTGTCTCCCTGTTCGTGCGGGTTAAAGCTCAGGCCTTTGCTAAGCAAAGATATCATGCTATTATTGAGGTTCTGGGAGGAGAGATTGACGACTTGTATACCTAAATTATCTGGATCTACTTGTCCTTCTCGTTCCCGGATCTTAGTTTCTTTTTGTAATTTTCTGTGTCCTGCCCTTTTGCCCCTGCGGGTCTTCTGTCTTGTGTTGTATTTCTTTGTAGCGTTCTGTTCTCTCTCCTTATGGCCTGTACCTCCTTTAAAAAAGAAGATGTAGTTGGAGGTATTTTGTTAGAATTGCTACCCTGGTTTTCTCCCTCACTATCGCTAGTGGCGATAGTGTTTAGTGATGTGGAGCTGGATGAGAGTGAGATAGTTTCTGTTCTGATGTGTCTCTCGCCCTGTCCTGTGGTGTTGACAAGTTTATCGTATTTCCTGGCAAAGGTATAAACTCGTCCTTCTCTGTAATCAGCTTCGTCCCTTTTCAGTTGACGTGTTTTTCTATCTTTTATTTCGTTTTGGTGTTTTATAAGAATGTCATTTAAGATGACGTAGTTTTTACTTGTGGCTTCTTCTAAGTTTAAATCTGCTATTTCTTTCTCGAGATTGGTGATCTCGATTTGTAATTTGGCTACTTTTCTTTCCGCGTTCTCAATCAGAATGTTAATAAGGGTGTTTGAGTTAGAGTTCAAAGTTTCTTCCCATTTACCTAAAAGGTCATCGTCTAAGTCGTCAAATGTAGGGAAAATCTGTGAACGGAGTCCCCTAGGAACTCTGTTCAGTCTCAGGTATTGTTTGAGTGTGGCACTATCCCACCACCTAGAGTTTTCTGTTTTTTTGAGTCTTTCTAGTTTCAGAAATTTCTCTCTTAGACCTTCTCTGCTTGTGGGGTGATTGCTTGTTGATGCAGAGGTATTGGTGATCCCTTTAGATAGATTATCAAATAGCTCTGACGCGACCTTGTCTCTATCCATACTCTAAACTAAGAGACTGAGTGTACTAAAGTTAGACGCTGCGGCTGCCTTTCCTGAGACGTGAAATGGAGGTAAGGATGGGGGTTTTTATGTTTAGTCAGGAAATGGCGCTCAGGCAATTGCGTGTGCTATTAATGAACCTTTGGTAATGCGGTGCTGCCAGATCAGGGGAATAACCCGATAACCCCTGGGGAATCTGTGGGTCATGAGATCCACAAATTATAACATGAGCATAGTCCTGGGCACACGCAGTGAGGGTATTGGTAATGTGATACGCAGTATAGGAGCGTTATTCAAAAGCAACGGTCAACATCAGTATTTATCCAAATAGAAGTTATTTATTTCAACAACTGTGTTGAATATAGTACATCAGCTTAGTAAACCAGCCGACACGTGTTTCGTCATCGGGAACAGTCCCGTGACTCATCAGGGCTGGGAAGGATACAAAGAATAAAAGTAAATAATAAATACAGAAAAACTGATAAACAAAATGGGGCCTAGTCTGTGCCAGACGAGTAATTCGAATGGAGCGGGATCACCCGAAGTGACTTACGGGAACATGAACAGCTAAATGTGACCCATGTAGTCATAAGTGACATTCGTGTAGGTGCCGCTGCCCATGGGACACGGGCGAAAGCGCGGGAAAACATCTCAGCATATTGTGACCGGTGTGATGGTGCCGCTCTCATGTGGAACATCAAACATGAGGAAAGCGCGGAAAAACTGTAACATTATATAAGTGTTCAGTGCTAGACAAAGCATTAAGTAGTAGTTGGAGCTAAAGGTGAAGAAAGGAAAATGTAAGCAATAAGAAGGCCTGATATGAAGAGGAAGAAAACGGGTAAAGGATCTGCACTAAGAAACTGCTAGACAAGTACTGAAGAGAGGAGGAGGAGGAAAGGAGGGGACTCAAGAATCAGTGGGAAGAGGATCAGAAGACGTGACATGGAAATGAGGGAAGGAGAAATAAGGTGAGCGGGTGGGTGAAGAGTCCGAAGAAGGGGAAGCTACTGGAAGGGTTCTGATGATAGACGGAGAGAAAACTCAAGACGAGATTGGAAGGTGTGGGTGGTGGTGAAGGTAACAGGGGAAAAGAAACAAGATGAAGGCTTACCAAAGAACAAGAAAGGTAACGACGACCCGTGGGGGTAGAGTCGAAACCGAGAGTAATGATGACGTAGCCCGGTAGAGGGGAGGCGAGGTGTTGGAAACAAGGGTGCAGCGAGGAAGGAAACTGCTGGGAGAAGGAAGGAATAAACATGACACAACTGGCACAATGGTAATAACTGGTGGGCTAAAGCAAGGGTAGAGTATGAGAGTCTTACCGAGTGGGGTCTCCCTGGGCTGTCGCACGTACGACGAAGAAGCGGGTACGCCTCGGCCGTAGTAAGAGGCAGAATCTAGAATAACATGAAAGGCTGTCCAGTGGCCGGCTCGTTGGGAGGTGCACTATGCCGGGTAGGCGGGGTGCGAGGGTTAGGCTGGGGAAAAGAACGGGGAGGGGACGTATGAGGAACACGATACAAAGGCGAGGAGAAAGGTGAATGAAGGAGAAGAAAAAGAAAAACTTACCCCGGGTTCGGGAATAGGAGAGGACTCAATAGGTGTGCATGGCAGGGTATTGGAACGCCTATTGGGAAACAAAGGATGGGGACACTGCTGTGGTAAGCAAATCGGAGAGTACAGGGGTTGAGGAGCTGGGAGGAACCGCCACGACTCTTACCTGGGGTCCGGATCGGAGAACAGCGAGGGCGTACTGGAGCCGTGAAATGAGTGAGACAGGAAGGTGGGAGGGGAGCTATAACGAGAATAGAGGTGAAAGGCTAGAGCGGGAACAATGGGAGATCCGACCTGGCGGTGGCCATGTTGGAAAACTCGGGGAAAGGGCGGAAGTAATGCGCATGAGCGGGGGACGAGACACTATCTGTAAGGCACCCGCTGCCTCGAAAAACTAGCATGGGAATTAGGGCGAAAGACGAAGAGTACAGTCAGAGGTACGTGACAGAGTACAGACAAATCTCAAAGGCAGTCAGTTATGAACAGATAAGACACTGAAAGGATAATGTATGTTACAAAGACAGTGGGGACATGTGAAAGGATATAAAGAGGGGAGATCCTGACCCCGAGTATTACGTATGTAATGTCAAGAAAAGACATATCTCGAAGGCAGTCAATTACGAACAGTTATGACAATGAAAGATTAATGTGTATATCATACTTACATTAGGTACATGTGAAACGATATAATGAGGAGAGAACCTTAGACTGAGTATCAAGATCGTTAGGTTAAAAAGGACAGACATGAGAAGTGCGGTAATGCAGATCAACTATATCAAAACCTGAATCGTAGGAAGCTTAGTCAGTGGGGAGATGTAGAAATAACACGGAAGTATGGTTAAGGGAGAAAAACTCAGGGGGTTAAACATGCAGGCAATGATAGGCACACATTATGAGATACTGAGCCGACGATGCCACATGAGTAGTATGGAGAGTAGACATACCAACATCTACTGATTATATGGGAAGAAAACAGATGTCATGACAAAATAATGGCACAATTTAAAGATTCAAGAGAGCAAATTTTGTCATAATAATCATTCACCCAGGAAGTAATGTAACTCGTGATCAGTGTTCAGTCCATGTTGTACTGTTCGCAGACGCATGATCCAAGTTGCTTCCAGGCGTCTGAGTCTGAGTTCTCTGTTGCCACCTCTTACATTGGTGGCTGCCATGTCAAATCCAAAAAGGAAATCCGCTTTTTAGGGCCCTGGTTGGGACAAGTGGCAGCATGGATCGCCATGGGATATCTGGTGTCTAGATTGTTGAGAGCTCTGACATGTTCTCCAATACGGTCTTTGAGTGGTCTGATGGTGCTTCCAATGTACCAAAGTTTGCAGGTGCATTCAAGTATATAGACCACAAATTTTGTATTGCAGTTGATGTTATGTTGAATTTGATACTGATTTTTGTTCACGGCCGTGAAATTTCTGATTCCATGCTGGGCTAGTTTGCAGACACCGCAGTGACCACACTTGAAGAAACCGAGATTATGAGTCGTTAGCCAAATCACATACAGAAGAGGTAGGACCCTGAAAACCAGACTCAGCCCCAGCATCCCTGGCCCTAACACCAGGCCCATTTGGCTAACGACTCATAATCTCGGTTTCTTCAAGTGTGGTCACTGCGGTGTCTGCAAACTAGCCCAGCATGGAATCAGAAATTTCACGGCCGTGAACAAAAATCAGTATCAAATTCAACATAACATCAACTGCAATACAAAATTTGTGGTCTATATACTTGAATGCACCTGCAAACTTTGGTACATTGGAAGCACCATCAGACCACTCAAAGACCGTATTGGAGAACATGTCAGAGCTCTCAACAATCTAGACACCAGATATCCCATGGCGATCCATGCTGCCACTTGTCCCAACCAGGGCCCTAAAAACGGATTTCCTTTTTGGATTTGACATGGCAGCCACCAATGTAAGAGGTGGCAACAGAGAACTCAGACTCAGACGCCTGGAAGCAACTTGGATCATGCGTCTGCGAACAGTACAACATGGACTGAACACTGATCACGAGTTACATTACTTCCTGGGTGAATGATTATTATGACAAAATTTGCTCTCTTGAATCTTTAAATTGTGCCATTATTTTGTCATGACATCTGTTTTCTTCCCATATAATCAGTAGATGTTGGTATGTCTACTCTCCATACTACTCATGTGGCATCGTCGGCTCAGTATCTCATAATGTGTGCCTATCATTGCCTGCATGTTTAACCCCCTGAGTTTTTCTCCCTTAACCATACTTCCGTGTTATTTCTACATCTCCCCACTGACTAAGCTTCCTACGATTCAGGTTTTGATATAGTTGATCTGCATTACCGCACTTCTCATGTCTGTCCTTTTTAACCTAACGATCTTGATACTCAGTCTAAGGTTCTCTCCTCATTATATCGTTTCACATGTACCTAATGTAAGTATGATATACACATTAATCTTTCATTGTCATAACTGTTCGTAATTGACTGCCTTCGAGATATGTCTTTTCTTGACATTACATACGTAATACTCGGGGTCAGGATCTCCCCTCTTTATATCCTTTCACATGTCCCCACTGTCTTTGTAACATACATTATCCTTTCAGTGTCTTATCTGTTCATAACTGACTGCCTTTGAGATTTGTCTGTACTCTGTCACGTACCTCTGACTGTACTCTTCGTCTTTCGCCCTAATTCCCATGCTAGTTTTTCGAGGCAGCGGGTGCCTTACAGATAGTGTCTCGTCCCCCGCTCATGCGCATTACTTCCGCCCTTTCCCCGAGTTTTCCAACATGGCCACCGCCAGGTCGGATCTCCCATTGTTCCCGCTCTAGCCTTTCACCTCTATTCTCGTTATAGCTCCCCTCCCACCTTCCTGTCTCACTCATTTCACGGCTCCAGTACGCCCTCGCTGTTCTCCGATCCGGACCCCAGGTAAGAGTCGTGGCGGTTCCTCCCAGCTCCTCAACCCCTGTACTCTCCGATTTGCTTACCACAGCAGTGTCCCCATCCTTTGTTTCCCAATAGGCGTTCCAATACCCTGCCATGCACACCTATTGAGTCCTCTCCTATTCCCGAACCCGGGGTAAGTTTTTCTTTTCTTCTCCTTCATTCACCTTTCTCCTCGCCTTTGTATCGTGTTCCTCATACGTCCCCTCCCCGTTCTTTTCCCCAGCCTAACCCTCGCACCCCGCCTACCCGGCATAGTGCACCTCCCAACGAGCCGGCCACTGGACAGCCTTTCATGTTATTCTAGATTCTGCCTCTTACTACGGCCGAGGCGTACCCGCTTCTTCGTCGTACGTGCGACAGCCCAGGGAGACCCCACTCGGTAAGACTCTCATACTCTACCCTTGCTTTAGCCCACCAGTTATTACCATTGTGCCAGTTGTGTCATGTTTATTCCTTCCTTCTCCCAGCAGTTTCCTTCCTCGCTGCACCCTTGTTTCCAACACCTCGCCTCCCCTCTACCGGGCTACGTCATCATTACTCTCGGTTTCGACTCTACCCCCACGGGTCGTCGTTACCTTTCTTGTTCTTTGGTAAGCCTTCATCTTGTTTCTTTTCCCCTGTTACCTTCACCACCACCCACACCTTCCAATCTCGTCTTGAGTTTTCTCTCCGTCTATCATCAGAACCCTTCCAGTAGCTTCCCCTTCTTCGGACTCTTCACCCACCCGCTCACCTTATTTCTCCTTCCCTCATTTCCATGTCACGTCTTCTGATCCTCTTCCCACTGATTCTTGAGTCCCCTCCTTTCCTCCTCCTCCTCTCTTCAGTACTTGTCTAGCAGTTTCTTAGTGCAGATCCTTTACCCGTTTTCTTCCTCTTCATATCAGGCCTTCTTATTGCTTACATTTTCCTTTCTTCACCTTTAGCTCCAACTACTACTTAATGCTTTGCCTAGCACTGAACACTTATATAATGTTACAGTTTTTCCGCGCTTTCCTCATGTTTGATGTTCCACATGAGAGCGGCACCATCACACCGGTCACAATATGCTGAGATGTTTTCCCGCGCTTTCGCCCGTGTCCCATGGGCAGCGGCACCTACACGAATGTCACTTATGACTACATGGGTCACATTTAGCTGTTCATGTTCCCGTAAGTCACTTCGGGTGATCCCGCTCCATTCGAATTACTCGTCTGGCACAGACTAGGCCCCATTTTGTTTATCAGTTTTTCTGTATTTATTATTTACTTTTATTCTTTGTATCCTTCCCAGCCCTGATGAGTCACGGGACTGTTCCCGATGACGAAACACGTGTCGGCTGGTTTACTAAGCTGATGTACTATATTCAACACAGTTGTTGAAATAAATAACTTCTATTTGGATAAATACTGATGTTGACCGTTGCTTTTGAATAACGCTCCTATACTGCGTATCACATTACCAATACCCTCACTGCGTGTGCCCAGGACTATGCTCATGTTATAATTTGTGGATCTCATGACCCACAGATTCCCCAGGGGTTATCGGGTTATTCCCCTGATCTGGCAGCACCGCATTACCAAAGGTTCATTAATAGCACACGCAATTGCCTGAGCGCCATTTCCTGACTAAACATAAAAACCCCCATCCTTACCTCCATTTCACGTCTCAGGAAAGGCAGCCGCAGCGTCTAACTTTAGTACACTCAGTCTCTTAGTTTAGAGTATGGATAGAGACAAGGTCGCGTCAGAGCTATTTGATAATCTATCTAAAGGGATCACCAATACCTCTGCATCAACAAGCAATCACCCCACAAGCAGAGAAGGTCTAAGAGAGAAATTTCTGAAACTAGAAAGACTCAAAAAAACAGAAAACTCTAGGTGGTGGGATAGTGCCACACTCAAACAATACCTGAGACTGAACAGAGTTCCTAGGGGACTCCGTTCACAGATTTTCCCTACATTTGACGACTTAGACGATGACCTTTTAGGTAAATGGGAAGAAACTTTGAACTCTAACTCAAACACCCTTATTAACATTCTGATTGAGAACGCGGAAAGAAAAGTAGCCAAATTACAAATCGAGATCACCAATCTCGAGAAAGAAATAGCAGATTTAAACTTAGAAGAAGCCACAAGTAAAAACTACGTCATCTTAAATGACATTCTTATAAAACACCAAAACGAAATAAAAGATAGAAAAACACGTCAACTGAAAAGGGACGAAGCTGATTACAGAGAAGGACGAGTTTATACCTTTGCCAGGAAATACGATAAACTTGTCAACACCACAGGACAGGGCGAGAGACACATCAGAACAGAAACTATCTCACTCTCATCCAGCTCCACATCACTAAACACTATCGCCACTAGCGATAGTGAGGGAGAAAACCAGGGTAGCAATTCTAACAAAATACCTCCAACTACATCTTCTTTTTTAAAGGAGGTACAGGCCATAAGGAGAGAGAACAGAACGCTACAAAGAAATACAACACAAGACAGAAGACCCGCAGGGGCAAAAGGGCAGGACACAGAAAATTACAAAAAGAAACTAAGATCCGGGAACGAGAAGGACAAGTAGATCCAGATAATTTAGGTATACAAGTCGTCAATCTCTCCTCCCAGAACCTCAATAATAGCATGATATCTTTGCTTAGCAAAGGCCTGAGCTTTAACCCGCACGAACAGGGAGACACCTGCAGACACAAAGTTGACCTGTTCAAGTTTATCAGGGGCATTAAAATCAAAAAACACTTTTATGGTATTCCGCCCACCTTAAGAAGAGGCAGTAAGATTTGCTCAGACAATACGTCAGGAGCACAGAGCATAAGCGACATCGAGGCCACTCACCTTTTGCTCTCACTCACTGACCTGGACGATATACCCACCAACATGGAGAATCTCCTACAAGAATTAGATATAGAAGACGATCTCAGCCTGCACAGTGGTTTTAAACCCAAATCCAAGTGGACACCCATGCTCCCAGGGGGCAATGCAGTTGACACATTCTATAACTTAGTGTTAAATGATATGGACAGACACGAAACCAGAACAGCAAAGACCAGACATAGGATTAAAGACAATCTCTGCAGAGAAGAAAGAGTAGCTCTCAAACAACTCACGTCCGACAGAAATATCATAATTAAAGAAGCGGACAAAGGGGGCAATGTAGTCATTATGAATAGATCAGACTATCATGCCGAAATCATATCCCAACTAGGTGACATTTCCTGCTATGAGCAGCTTCCCTACAACCCAATAGCCCCCCTTGTCACCACTATCAACAAACACCTATCTCAATGGCACGCGCAAGGTCTCATTGATGACCAAGAACTATTATATCTAAGAGTCCACAGACCGACGTTCCCCTGTCTATACACCGTGCCCAAGATACACAAGACGACTCCCTTCCCCCGGGAAGACCTATTGTGTCAGGCATTGGTGGACCCACTGAGAGAATAGCACAATATGTTGACCTCTTTCTTGGTACTCTGGTTATGAATCAGCCATCATACATCCAGGACACCAAACACATTCTCAGTATCTTAGCAGATGTCCAATGGCATCCGGAAATGATCCTGGCCACCCTGGATGTAGTCTCTCTGTATACCACCATCGAACCTACTCTAGGGCTCAAGGCTGTCACCAGCATACTTAACAATAGACCAGCCAACTTATGGCAACATACCCAGATGCTAGTTGCTATGATGGACATCATATTAAACAACAACTTCTTCATCTATGACGGTATATGGTATAAACAGAACAAAGGAGTGGCTATGGGCTCTAAATTTTCACCCTCGTTTGCGAATCTGTACATGGGTGTCCTGGAATCTAAATGGATTTGGGGCACAGAAGGGGCACAATGGATTGACTCCATAATATACTGGGGCCGCTACATAGATGACTGCTTACTCCTTTGGTCAGGGTCACAACTTGAACTCGACAAATTCTGTGCTCACCTTAACCGTAACGACATGAACATGAAATTCACAGGTAATTCCAGTGCCACAAACATCACATTTCTTGATGTGGAAATCTACATCAAGTCCAACACCATAGAAAGTCGCCTATATAGAAAAGAAACATCATGCAATGCCATCTTGCATGCAGACAGCTCACATCCCCCACACCAAATAAAGGCAATTCCGTACGGAGAATTCATGAGAGCCAGGAGAAACTGCAGTGAGGAACCAGAATTTCAAAAGTGCCTTACTAATATGAAACAAAGATTCAGAAACAGAGGTTATAGTGCCCGTACCATCAGCTCTGCAGAGAAAAGAATCAGGAACATTAAAAGAGAAGACACCTTACACACTAGACGGACAATCACTGATCAAGACCAACCTGTTCGCCTTATCACTGACTACAGCGACATGGGGTTAGCTATGAAGAAGAGCCTAAACAAACATTGGAATGTACTACTTGCAGATAACACACTTATAGGGATTGTACCACCTAAACCACAAATCACATACAGAAGAGGTAGGACCCTGAAAACCAGACTCAGCCCCAGCATCCCTGGCCCTAACACCAGGCCCATTTGGCTAACGACTCATAATCTCGGTTTCTTCAAGTGTGGTCACTGCGGTGTCTGCAAACTAGCCCAGCATGGAATCAGAAATTTCACGGCCGTGAACAAAAATCAGTATCAAATTCAACATAACATCAACTGCAATACAAAATTTGTGGTCTATATACTTGAATGCACCTGCAAACTTTGGTACATTGGAAGCACCATCAGACCACTCAAAGACCGTATTGGAGAACATGTCAGAGCTCTCAACAATCTAGACACCAGATATCCCATGGCGATCCATGCTGCCACTTGTCCCAACCAGGGCCCTAAAAACGGATTTCCTTTTTGGATTTGACATGGCAGCCACCAATGTAAGAGGTGGCAACAGAGAACTCAGACTCAGACGCCTGGAAGCAACTTGGATCATGCGTCTGCGAACAGTACAACATGGACTGAACACTGATCACGAGTTACATTACTTCCTGGGTGAATGATTATTATGACAAAATTTGCTCTCTTGAATCTTTAAATTGTGCCATTATTTTGTCATGACATCTGTTTTCTTCCCATATAATCAGTAGATGTTGGTATGTCTACTCTCCATACTACTCATGTGGCATCGTCGGCTCAGTATCTCATAATGTGTGCCTATCATTGCCTGCATGTTTAACCCCTGAGTTTTTCTCCCTTAACCATACTTCCGTGTTATTTCTACATCTCCCCACTGACTAAGCTTCCTACGATTCAGGTTTTGATATAGTTGATCTGCATTACCGCACTTCTCATGTCTGTCCTTTTTAACCTAACGATCTTGATACTCAGTCTAAGGTTCTCTCCTCATTATATCGTTTCACATGTACCTAATGTAAGTATGATATACACATTAATCTTTCATTGTCATAACTGTTCGTAATTGACTGCCTTCGAGATATGTCTTTTCTTGACATTACATACGTAATACTCGGGGTCAGGATCTCCCCTCTTTATATCCTTTCACATGTCCCCACTGTCTTTGTAACATACATTATCCTTTCAGTGTCTTATCTGTTCATAACTGACTGCCTTTGAGATTTGTCTGTACTCTGTCACGTACCTCTGACTGTACTCTTCGTCTTTCGCCCTAATTCCCATGCTAGTTTTTCGAGGCAGCGGGTGCCTTACAGATAGTGTCTCGTCCCCCGCTCATGCGCATTACTTCCGCCCTTTCCCCGAGTTTTCCAACATGGCCACCGCCAGGTCGGATCTCCCATTGTTCCCGCTCTAGCCTTTCACCTCTATTCTCGTTATAGCTCCCCTCCCACCTTCCTGTCTCACTCATTTCACGGCTCCAGTACGCCCTCGCTGTTCTCCGATCCGGACCCCAGGTAAGAGTCGTGGCGGTTCCTCCCAGCTCCTCAACCCCTGTACTCTCCGATTTGCTTACCACAGCAGTGTCCCCATCCTTTGTTTCCCAATAGGCGTTCCAATACCCTGCCATGCACACCTATTGAGTCCTCTCCTATTCCCGAACCCGGGGTAAGTTTTTCTTTTCTTCTCCTTCATTCACCTTTCTCCTCGCCTTTGTATCGTGTTCCTCATACGTCCCCTCCCCGTTCTTTTCCCCAGCCTAACCCTCGCACCCCGCCTACCCGGCATAGTGCACCTCCCAACGAGCCGGCCACTGGACAGCCTTTCATGTTATTCTAGATTCTGCCTCTTACTACGGCCGAGGCGTACCCGCTTCTTCGTCGTACGTGCGACAGCCCAGGGAGACCCCACTCGGTAAGACTCTCATACTCTACCCTTGCTTTAGCCCACCAGTTATTACCATTGTGCCAGTTGTGTCATGTTTATTCCTTCCTTCTCCCAGCAGTTTCCTTCCTCGCTGCACCCTTGTTTCCAACACCTCGCCTCCCCTCTACCGGGCTACGTCATCATTACTCTCGGTTTCGACTCTACCCCCACGGGTCGTCGTTACCTTTCTTGTTCTTTGGTAAGCCTTCATCTTGTTTCTTTTCCCCTGTTACCTTCACCACCACCCACACCTTCCAATCTCGTCTTGAGTTTTCTCTCCGTCTATCATCAGAACCCTTCCAGTAGCTTCCCCCTTCTTCGGACTCTTCACCCACCCGCTCACCTTATTTCTCCTTCCCTCATTTCCATGTCACGTCTTCTGATCCTCTTCCCACTGATTCTTGAGTCCCCTCCTTTCCTCCTCCTCCTCTCTTCAGTACTTGTCTAGCAGTTTCTTAGTGCAGATCCTTTACCCGTTTTCTTCCTCTTCATATCAGGCCTTCTTATTGCTTACATTTTCCTTTCTTCACCTTTAGCTCCAACTACTACTTAATGCTTTGTCTAGCACTGAACACTTATATAATGTTACAGTTTTTCCGCGCTTTCCTCATGTTTGATGTTCCACATGAGAGCGGCACCATCACACCGGTCACAATATGCTGAGATGTTTTCCCGCGCTTTCGCCCGTGTCCCATGGGCAGCGGCACCTACACGAATGTCACTTATGACTACATGGGTCACATTTAGCTGTTCATGTTCCCGTAAGTCACTTCGGGTGATCCCGCTCCATTCGAATTACTCGTCTGGCACAGACTAGGCCCCATTTTGTTTATCAGTTTTTCTGTATTTATTATTTACTTTTATTCTTTGTATCCTTCCCAGCCCTGATGAGTCACGGGACTGTTCCCGATGACGAAACACGTGTCGGCTGGTTTACTAAGCTGATGTACTATATTCAACACAGTTGTTGAAATAAATAACTTCTATTTGGATAAATACTGATGTTGACCGTTGCTTTTGAATAACGCTCCTATACTGCGTATCACATTACCAATACCCTCACTGCGTGTGCCCAGGACTATGCTCATGTTATAATTTGTGGATCTCATGACCCACAGATTCCCCAGGGGTTATCGGGTTATTCCCCTGATCTGGCAGCACCGCATTACCAAAGGTTCATTAATAGCACACGCAATTGCCTGAGCGCTATTTCCTGACTAAACATAAAAACCCCCATCCTTACCACCTATTCAGAAGCAGCGAACACCCATTCAGAAGTAATGAATATCCATTTAGAAGGAATGAACACCCATTCAGAAGCAATGAAAGCCCATTCAGAAGCAGTGAATACCCATTCCAAAGCAGTGAACATCCATTCAGAAGCAGTGAACCCCCATTCAGAAGCCGCAAACACCTATTCTGAAGCAGCGAACACCCATTCAGACACAGCGAACACCCATTCAGACACAGCGAACAACCATTCAGAAGCAATGGACACCCATTCAGAAGCAATGAACACCCATTCAGAAGCAGTGAACCCCCATTCAGAAGCAGTGAACCCCCATTCAGAAGCAGCAAACACCTATTCAGAAGCAGCGAACACCCATTCAGACACAGCGAACACCCATTCAGACACAGCGAACACCCATTCAGACACAGCGAACACCCATTCAGAAGTAATAAACATCCATTCAGAAGCAATAAACATCCATTCAGAAGCAATAAACATCCATTCAGAAGCAGTGAACCCCCATTCAGAAGCAGCAAACACCTATGCAGAAGCAGCGAACACCCATTCAGACACAGCAAACAGCCATTCAGACACAGCAAACACCCATTCAGAAGCAATGAACACCCATTCAGAAGCGGTGAACCCCCATTCAGACACAGCGAACACCCATTCAAAAACAATAAACATCCATTCAGAAGCAGTGAACATCCATTCAGAAGCAGTGAACATCCATTCAGAAGCCGTGAACACCTATTCAGAGGTAGTGAACATCCATTAAAAAGCAATTAACATCCATTCATCAGCAGCGAACACCCACTCAGAAGCAGTGAACACCCACTCAAAAGCAGCGAGCACCCATTCAAAAGCAGCGAGCACCCATTCAGAAGCAATGAACATCCATTCAGAAGCCGTGAACACCCATTCAAAAGCAGCGAGCACCCATTCAGAAGCAATGAACATCCACTCAGAAACAACAAACCCCCATTCAGAAGCAATGAAAATCCACTCAGAAGCAACAAACCCCCATTCAGAAGCAATGAACATCCATTCAGAAGCAATGAACATCCATTCAGAAGCAATGAACATCCATTCAGAAGCAATGAACCCCCATTCAGAAGCAATGAACATTCAGAAGCAATGAACATCCATTCAGAAACAGCGCACATCCATTCAGAAGCAATGAACCCCCATTCAGAAGCAATGAACATTCAGAAGCAATGAACATCCATTCAGAAGCAGCGCACATCCATTCAGAAGCAGTGAACCCCCATTCAGAAGCAGTGAACCCCCAGTCAGAAGCAGCAAATACCCATTCAGACACAGCGAACACCCATTCAGACACAGCGAACACCCATTCAGACACAGCGAACACCCATTCAGACTCAGCGAACACCCATTCAGAAGTAATGAATATTCATTCAGAAGCAATGAACACCCATTCAGAAGCAATGAATGCCCATTCAGAAGCAGTGAATACCCATTCAGAAGCAGCGCACATCCATTCAGAAGCAGTGAACCCCCATTCAGAAGCAGCAAATACCCATTCAGACACAGCGAACACCCATTCAGAAGTAATGAATATCCATTCAGAAGCAATGAACACCCATTCAGAAGCAATGAATGCCCATTCAGAAGCAGTGAATACCCATTCCAAAGCAGTGAACATCCATTCAGAAGCAGTGAACCCCCATTCAGAAGCAGCAAACACCCATTGCAGAAGCAGCGAACACCCATTCAGACACAGCAAACAGCCATTCAGACACAGCAAACACCCATTCAGAAGCAATGAACACCCATTCAGAAGCAGTGAACCCCCATTCAGAAGCAGTGAACCTCCATTCAGAAGCAGCAAACACCTATTCAGAAGCAGCGAACACCCATTCAGACACAGCGAACACCCATTCAGACTCAGCGAACACCCATTCAAAAGCAATAAACATCCATTCAGAAGCAATGAACACCAATTCAGAAGCAGTGAACATCCATTCAGAAGCAGTGAACATCCATTCAGAAGCGGTGAACATACTGTCAGAAGCAGTGAACCCCCATTCAGAAGCCGTGAACACCTATTCAGAGTTAGTGAACATCCATTAAGAAGCAATTAACATCCATTCATCAGCAGCGAACACCTACTCAGAAGCAGTGAACACCCATTCAAAAGCAGCGAGCACCCATTCAGAAGCAATGAACATCCACTCAGAAGCAACAAACCCCCATTCAGAAGCAATGAACATCCACTCAGAAGCAACAAACCCCCATTCAGAAGCAATGAAAATCCATTCAGTAGCAATGAACATCCATTCAGAAGCAATGAACATCCATTCAGAAGCAATGAACATCTATTCAGAAGCAATGAACATCCATTCAGAAGCAATGAACATTCAGAAGCAATGAACATCCATTCAGAAGCAGCGCACATCCATTCAGAAGCAATGAACATCCATTCAGAAGCAATGAACATCTATTCAGAAGCAATGAACATCCATTCAGAAGCAATGAACATCCATTCAGAAGCAATGAACATCCATTCAGAAGCAACAAACCCCCATTCAGAAGCAATGAACATGCACTCAGAAGCAACAAACCCCCATTCAGAAGCAATGAACATCCACTCAGAAGCAACAAACCCCCATTCAGAAGCAATGAAAATCCAAGTCAGTAGCAATGAACATCCATTCAGAAGCAATGAACATCCATTCAGAAGCAATGAACATCCATTCAGAAGCAATGAACATCTATTCAGACACAGCGAACACCCATTCAGACACAGCGAACACCCATTCAGACACAGCGAACACCCATTCAAAAGCAATAAACATCCATTCAGAAGCAATGAACACCAATTCAGAAGCAGTGAACATCCATTCAGAAGCGGTGAACATCCATTCAGAAGCGGTGAACATACTGTCAGAAGCAGTGAACCCCCATTCAGAAGCCGTGAACACCTATTCAGAGGTAGTGAACATCCATTAAGAAGCAATTAACATCCATTCAGCAGCAGCGAACACCCACTCAGAAGCAGTGAACACCCATTCAAAAGCAACGAGCACCCATTCAGAAGCAATGAACATCCACTCAGAAGCAAGAAAACCCCCATTCAGAAGCAATGAACATCCACTCAGAAGCAACAAACCCCCATTCAGAAGCAATGAACATCCACTCAGAAGCAACAAACCCCCATTCAGAAGCAATGAACATCCATTCAATAGCAATGAACATCCATTCAGAAGCAATGAACATCTATTCAGAAGCAATGAACATCCATTCAGAAGCAGTGAACATCTATTCAGAAGCAATGAACATCCATACAGAAGCAACAAACCCCCATTCAGAAGCAATGAACATCCATTCAGAAGCAATGAACATCTATTCAGAAGCAATGAACATCCATACAGAAGCAACAAACCCCCATTCAGAAGCAATGAACATCCACTCAGAAGCAACAAACCCCCATTCAAAAGCAATGAACATCCACTCAGAAGCAACAAACCCCCATTCAGAAGCAATGAAAATCCATTCAGAAGCAATGAACATCCACTCAGAAGCAGCAAACCCCCATTCAGAAGCAATGAACATCCACTCAGAAGCAACAAACCCCCATTCAGAAGCAATGAAAATCCATTCAGTAGCAATGAACATCCATTCAGAAGCAATGAACATCCATTCAGAAGCAATGAACATCCATTCAGAAGCAATGAACATTCAGAAGCAATGAACATCTATTCAGACACAGCGAACACCCATTCAGACACAGCGAACACCCATTCAGATACAGCGAACACCCATTCAAAAGCAATAAACATCCATTCAGAAGCAATGAACACCAATTCAGAAGCAGTGAACATCCATTCAGAAGCAGTGAACATCCATTCAGAAGCGGTGAACATACTGTCAGAAGCAGTGAACCCCCATTCAGAAGCCATGAACACCTATTCAGAGGTAGTGAACATCCATTAAGAAGCAATTAACATCCATTCAGAAGCAATGAACATCCATTCAGAAGCAATGAACATCCATTCAGAAGCAGTGAACATCCATTCAGAAGCAATGAACATCCATTCAGAAGCAATGAACATCCATTCAGAAGCAATGAACATCTGTTCAGAAGCAATGAACATCCACTCAGAAGCAGTGAACATCCATTCAGAAGCAATGAACATCCATTCAGAAGCAATGAACATCCATTCAGAAGCAGTGAACATCCATTCAGAAGTGGTGAACACCCACTCAGAAGCAGTGAACCCCCATTCAGAAGCAATGAAAATCCATTCAGTAGCAATGAACATCCATTCAGAAGCAATGAACATCCATTCAGAAGCAATGAACATCCATTCAGAAGCAATGAACATCCATTCAGAAGCAATGAACATCCATTCAGAAGCAGTGAACATCCATTCAGAAGTGGTGAACACCCACTCAGAAGCAGTGAACCCCCATTCAGAAGCCGTGAACACCCACTCAAAAGCAATGAACATCCACTCAGAAGCAACAAACCCCCATTCAGAAGCAATGAACATCCACTCAGAAGCAACAAACCCCCATTCAGAAGCAATGAACATCCACTCAGAAGCAACAAACCCCCATTCAGAAGCAATGAACATCCACTCAGAAGCAACAAACCCCCATTCAGAAGCAATTAACATCCATTAGGAAGCAATGAACATACATTCAGAAGCAGCACACATCCATTCAGAAGCAGTGAACCCCCATTCAGAAGCAGTGAACCCCCATTCAGAAGCAGTAAACCCCCATTCAGAAGCAGCAAACACCCATTCAGACACAGCGAACACCCCTTCAGAAGCAATAAACATCCATTCAGAAGCAATGAACATCCACTCAGAAGCAACAAACCCCCATTGAGAAGCAATGAACATCCACTCAGAAGCAACAAACCCCCATTCAGAAGCAATGAATATCCATTCAGTAGCAATGAACCCCCATTCAGAAGCAATGAACATCCATTCAGAAGCAATGAACATCTATTCAGAAGCAATGAACATCCATTCAGAAGCAATGAACATCCATTCAGAAGCAATGAACATCCATTCAGAAGCAATGAACAACTATTCAGAAGTAATGAACATCCATTCAGAAGCAATGAACATCCACTCAGAAGCAACAAACCCCCATTCAGAAGCAATGAACATCCACTCAGAAGCAACAAACCCCCATTCAGAAGCAATGAATATCCATTCAGTAGCAATGAACCCCCATTCAGAAGCAATGAACATCCATTCAGAAGCAATGAACATCTATTCAGAAGCAATGAACATCCATTCAGAAGCAATGAACATCCATTCAGAAGCAACAAACCCCCATTCAGAAGCAATGAACATCCACTCAGAAGCAACAAACCCCCATTCAGAAGCAATTAACATCCATTAGGAAGCAATGAACATCCATTCAGAAGCAGCACACATCCATTCAGAAGCAGTGAACCCCCATTCAGAAGCAGTGAACCCCCATTCAGAAGCAGTGAACCCCCATTCAGAAGCAGCAAACACCCATTCAGACACAGCGAACACCCATTCAGAAGCAATAAACATCCATTCAGAAGCAATGAACATCCACTCAGAAGCAACAAACCCCATTCAGAAGCAATGAACATCCACTCAGAAGCAACAAACCCCCATTCAGAAGCAATGAACATCCATTCAGTAGCAATGAACATCCATTCAGAAGCAATGAACATCTATTCAGAAGCAATGAACATCCATTCAGAAGTAGTGAACATCTATTCAGAAGCAATGAACATCCATACAGAAGCAACAAACCCCATTCAGAAGCAATGAACATCCATTCAGAAGCAATGAACATCTATTCAGAAGCAATGAACATCCATACAGAAGCAACAAACCCCCATTCAGAAGCAATGAACATCCACTCAGAAGCAACAAACCCCCATTCCAGAAGCAATGAACATCCACTCAGAAGCAACAAACCCCCATTCAGAAGCAATGAAAATCCATTCAGAAGCAATGAACATCCACTCAGAAGCAGCAAACCCCCATTCAGAAGCAATGAACATCCACTCAGAAGCAACAAACCCCCATTCAGAAGCAATGAAAATCCATTCAGTAGCAATGAACATCCATTCAGAAGCAATGAACATCCATTCAGAAGCAATGAACATCCATTCAGAAGCAATGAACATTCAGAAGCAATGAACATCTATTCAGACACAGCGAACACCCATTCAGACACACGAACACCCATTCAGATACAGCGAACACCCATTCAAAAGCAATAAACATCCATTCAGAAGCAATGAACACCAATTCAGAAGCAGTGAACATCCATTCAGAAGCAGTGAACATCCATTCAGAAGCGGTGAACATACTGTCAGAAGCAGTGAACCCCCATTCAGAAGCCATGAACACCTATTCAGAGGTAGTGAACATCCATTAAGAAGCAATTAACATCCATTCAGAAGCAATGAACATCCATTCAGAAGCAATGAACATCCATTCAGAAGCAGTGAACATCCATTCAGAAGCAATGAACATCCATTCAGAAGCAATGAACATCTGTTCAGAAGCAATGAACATCCATTCAGAAGCAATGAACATCTGTTCAGAAGCAATGAACATCCACTCAGAAGCAGTGAACATCCATTCAGAAGTGGTGAACACCCACTCAGAAGCAGTGAACCCCCATTCAGAAGCAATGAAAATCCATTCAGTAGCAATGAACATCCATTCAGAAGCAATGAACATCCATTCAGAAGCAATGAACATCCATTCAGAAGCAATGAACATCCATTCAGAAGCAGTGAACATCCATTCAGAAGTGGTGAACACCCACTCAGAAGCAGTGAACCCCATTCAGAAGCCGTGAACACCCACTCAAAAGCAATGAACATCCACTCAGAAGCAACAAACCCCCATTCAGAAGCAATGAACATCCACTCAGAAGCAACAAAACCCCCATTCAGAAGCAATGAACATCCACTCAGAAGCAACAAACCCCCATTCAGAAGCAATGAACATCCACTCAGAAGCAACAAACCCCCATTCAGAAGCAATTAACATCCATTAGGAAGCAATGAACATCTATTCAGAAGCAGCACACATCCATTCAGAAGCAGTGAACCCCCATTCAGAAGCAGTGAACCCCCATTCAGAAGCAGTGAACCCCCATTCAGAAGCAGCAAACACCCATTCAGACACAGCGAACACCCATTCAGAAGCAATAAACATCCATTCAGAAGCAATGAACATCCACTCAGAAGCAACAAACCCCCATTCAGAAGCAATGAACATCCACTCAGAAGCAAACAAACCCTCATTCAGAAGCAATGAATATCCATTCAGTAGCAATGAACCCCCATTCAGAAGCAATGAACATCCATTCAGAAGCAATGAACATCTATTCAGAAGCAATGAACATCCATTCAGAAGCAATGAACATCCATTCAGAAGCAATGAACATCCATTCAGAAGCAATGAACAACTATTCAGAAGTAATGAACATCCATTCAGAAGCAATGAACATCCATTCAGAAGCAATGAACATCTATTCAGAAGCAATGAACATCCATTCAGAAGCAATGAACAACTATTCAGAAGTAATGAACATCCATTCAGAAGTAATGAACATCCATTCAGAAGCAATGAACATCTATTCAGAAGTAATGAACATCCATCCAGAAGCAATGAACATCCATTCAGAAGTAATGAACATCCATTCAGAAGCAATGAACATCCATTCAGAAGCAATGAACATCCGTTCAGAAGCAATGACCGTTCAGAAGCAATGAACATCCATTCAGAAGCAATGAACATCCATTCAGAAGCAATGAACATCTGTTCAGAAGCAATGAACATCCATTCAGAAGCAATGACCATCCATTCAGAAGCAATGAACATCCGTTCAGAAGTAATGAACATCCATCCAGAAGTAATGAACATCCGTTCAGAAGTAATGAACATCCATTCAGAAGCAATGAACATCCATTCAGAAGCAATGAACATCTATTCAGAAGCAATGAACATCCATTCAGAAGCAATGAACAACTATTCAGAAGTAATGAACATCCATTCAGAAGTAATGAACATCCATTCAGAAGCAATGAACATCTATTCAGAAGCAATGAACATCCATCCAGAAGCAATGAACATCCATTCAGAAGCAATGAACATCTATTCAGAAGCAATGAACATCCATTCAGAAGCAATGAACATCCATTCAGAAGCAATGAACATCTATTCAGAAGCAATGAACATCCATTCAGAAGCAGAACATCCATTCTGAAGTAATGAAAATCCATTCAGAAGCAATGAACATCCATTCAGAAGCAATGACCGTTCAGAAGCAATGACCGTTCAGAAGCAATGAACATCCATTCAGAAGCAATGAACATCCATTCAGAAGCAATGAACATCTGTTCAGAAGCAATGAACATCCATTCAGAAGCAATGACCATCCATTCAGAAGCAATGAACATCCGTTCAGAAGCAATGAACATCCATTCAGAAGCAGTGAATATCCATTCAGAAGCAATGAACATCTGTTCAGAAGCAATGAACATCCGTTCAGAAGCAATGAACATCTATTCAGAAGCAATGAACATCCATTCAGAAGCAATGAACATCCATTCAGAAGCAATGAACATCCATTGAGAAGCAATGAACATCCATTCAGAAGCAATGAACATCCATTCAGAAGCAATGAACATCCGTTCAGAAGCAATGACCATCCATTCAGAAGCAATGAACATCCGTTCAGAAGCAATGAACATCCATTCAGAAGCAGTGAACATCCATTCAGAAGCAATGAACATCTGTTCAGAAGCAATGAACATCCATTCAGAAGCAATGAACATCCATTCAGAAGCAATGAACATCCGTTCAGAAGCAATGAACATCCGTTCAGAAGCAATGAACATCCATTCAGAAGCAATGAACATCCATTCAGTAGCAATGAACATCCATGCAGGAGCAATGAACATCCATTCAGAAGCAATGAACATCCATTCAGAAGCAATGAACATCCATTCAGAAGCAGAACATCCATTCAGAAGCAATGAACATCCGTTCAGAAGCAATGAACATCCGTTCAGAAGCAATGAACATCTGTTCAGAAGCAATGAACATCCATTCAGAAGCAATGAACATCTGTTCAGAAGCAATGAACATCCGTTCAGAAGCAATGAACATCCATTCAGAAGCAATGAACATCTGTTCAGAAGCAATGAACATCCATTCAGAAGCAATGACCATCCATTCAGAAGCAATGAACATCCGTTCAGAAGCAATGAACATCCATTCAGAAGCAGTGAACATCCATTCAGAAGCAATGAACATCTGTTCAGAAGCAATGAACATCCATTCAGAAGCAATGAACATCTATTCAGAAGCAATGAACATCCATTCAGAAGCAATGAACATCTGTTCAGAAGCAATGAACATCCGTTCAGAAGCAATGAACATCCATTCAGAAGCAATGAACATCCATTCAGTAGCAATGAACATCCATGCAGGAGCAATGAACATCCATTCAGAAGCAATGAACATCCATTCAGAAGCAATGAACATCCATTCAGAAGCAGAACATCCATTCAGAAGCAATGAACATCCGTTCAGAAGCAATGAACATCCGTTCAGAAGCAATGAACATCCGTTCAGAAGCAATGAACATCTATTCAGAAGCAATGAACATCCATACAGAAGCAACAAACCCCCATTCAGAAGCAATGAACATCCACTCAGAAGCAACAAACCCCCATTCAGAAGCAATGAACATCCACTCAGAAGCAACAAACCCCCATTCAGAAGCAATGAAAATCCATTCAGAAGCAATGAACATCCACTCAGAAGCAGCAAACCCCCATTCAGAAGCAATGAACATCCACTCAGAAGCAACAAACCCCCATTCAGAAGCAATGAAAATCCATTCAGTAGCAATGAACATCCATTCAGAAGCAATGAACATCCATTCAGAAGCAATGAACATCCATTCAGAAGCAATGAACATTCAGAAGCAATGAACATCTATTCAGACACAGCGAACACCCATTCAGACACAGCGAACACCCATTCAGATACAGCGAACACCCATTCAAAAGCAATAAACATCCATTCAGAAGCAATGAACACCAATTCAGAAGCAGTGAACATCCATTCAGAAGCAGTGAACATCCATTCAGAAGCGGTGAACATACTGTCAGAAGCAGTGAACCCCCATTCAGAAGCCATGAACACCTATTCAGAGGTAGTGAACATCCATTAAGAAGCAATTAACATCCATTCAGAAGCAATGAACATCCATTCAGAAGCAATGAACATCCATTCAGAAGCAGTGAACATCCATTCAGAAGCAATGAACATCCATTCAGAAGCAATGAACATCTGTTCAGAAGCAATGAACATCCATTCAGAAGCAATGAACATCTGTTCAGAAGCAATGAACATCCACTCAGAAGCAGTGAACATCCATTCAGAAGTGGTGAACACCCACTCAGAAGCAGTGAACCCCCATTCAGAAGCAATGAAAATCCATTCAGTAGCAATGAACATCCATTCAGAAGCAATGAACATCCATTCAGAAGCAATGAACATCCATTCAGAAGCAATGAACATCCATTCAGAAGCAGTGAACATCCATTCAGAAGTGGTGAACACCCACTCAGAAGCAGTGAACCCCCATTCAGAAGCCGTGAACACCCACTCAAAAGCAATGAACATCCACTCAGAAGCAACAAACCCCCATTCAGAAGCAATGAACATCCACTCAGAAGCAACAAACCCCCATTCAGAAGCAATGAACATCCACTCAGAAGCAACAAACCCCCATTCAGAAGCAATGAACATCCACTCAGAAGCAACAAACCCCCATTCAGAAGCAATTAACATCCATTAGGAAGCAATGAACATCTATTCAGAAGCAGCACACATCCATTCAGAAGCAGTGAACCCCCATTCAGAAGCAGTGAACCCCCATTCAGAAGCAGTGAACCCCCATTCAGAAGCAGCAAACACCCATTCAGACACAGCGAACACCCATTCAGAAGCAATAAACATCCATTCAGAAGCAATGAACATCCACTCAGAAGCAACAAACCCCCATTCAGAAGCAATGAACATCCACTCAGAAGCAACAAACCCCCATTCAGAAGCAATGAATATCCATTCAGTAGCAATGAACCCCCATTCAGAAGCAATGAACATCCATTCAGAAGCAATGAACATCTATTCAGAAGCAATGAACATCCATTCAGAAGCAATGAACATCCATTCAGAAGCAATGAACATCCATTCAGAAGCAATGAACAACTATTCAGAAGTAATGAACATCCATTCAGAAGCAATGAACATCCATTCAGAAGCAATGAACATCTATTCAGAAGCAATGAACATCCATTCAGAAGCAATGAACAACTATTCAGAAGTAATGAACATCCATTCAGAAGTAATGAACATCCATTCAGAAGCAATGAACATCTATTCAGAAGTAATGAACATCCATCCAGAAGCAATGAACATCCATTCAGAAGTAATGAACATCCATTCAGAAGCAATGAACATCCATTCAGAAGCAATGAACATCCGTTCAGAAGCAATGACCGTTCAGAAGCAATGAACATCCATTCAGAAGCAATGAACATCCATTCAGAAGCAATGAACATCTGTTCAGAAGCAATGAACATCCATTCAGAAGCAATGACCATCCATTCAGAAGCAATGAACATCCGTTCAGAAGTAATGAACATCCATCCAGAAGTAATGAACATCCGTTCAGAAGTAATGAACATCCATTCAGAAGCAATGAACATCCATTCAGAAGCAATGAACATCTATTCAGAAGCAATGAACATCCATTCAGAAGCAATGAACAACTATTCAGAAGTAATGAACATCCATTCAGAAGTAATGAACATCCATTCAGAAGCAATGAACATCTATTCAGAAGCAATGAACATCCATCCAGAAGCAATGAACATCCATTCAGAAGCAATGAACATCTATTCAGAAGCAATGAACATCCATTCAGAAGCAATGAACATCCATTCAGAAGCAATGAACATCTATTCAGAAGCAATGAACATCCATTCAGAAGCAATGAACATCCATTCAGAAGTAATGAACATCCATTCAGAAGCAATGAACATCCATTCAGAAGCAATGACCGTTCAGAAGCAATGACCGTTCAGAAGCAATGAACATCCATTCAGAAGCAATGAACATCCATTCAGAAGCAATGAACATCTGTTCAGAAGCAATGAACATCCATTCAGAAGCAATGACCATCCATTCAGAAGCAATGGACATCCGTTCAGAAGCAATGAACATCCATTCAGAAGCAGTGAATATCCATTCAGAAGCAATGAACATCTGTTCAGAAGCAATGAACATCCGTTCAGAAGCAATGAACATCTATTCAGAAGCAATGAACATCCATTCAGAAGCAATGAACATCCATTCAGAAGCAATGAACATCCATTCAGAAGCAATGAACATCCATTCAGAAGCAATGAACATCCATTCAGAAGCAATGAACATCCGTTCAGAAGCAATGACCATCCATTCAGAAGCAATGAACATCCGTTCAGAAGCAATGAACATCCATTCAGAAGCAGTGAACATCCATTCAGAAGCAATGAACATCTGTTCAGAAGCAATGAACATCCATTCAGAAGCAATGAACATCCATTCAGAAGCAATGAACATCCGTTCAGAAGCAATGAACATCCGTTCAGAAGCAATGAACATCCATTCAGAAGCAATGAACATCCATTCAGTAGCAATGAACATCCATGCAGGAGCAATGAACATCCATTCAGAAGCAATGAACATCCATTCAGAAGCAATGAACATCCATTCAGAAGCAGAACATCCATTCAGAAGCAATGAACATCCGTTCAGAAGCAATGAACATCCGTTCAGAAGCAATGAACATCTGTTCAGAAGCAATGAACATCCATTCAGAAGCAATGAACATCTGTTCAGAAGCAATGAACATCCGTTCAGAAGCAATGAACATCCATTCAGAAGCAATGAACATCTGTTCAGAAGCAATGAACATCCATTCAGAAGCAATGACCATCCATTCAGAAGCAATGAACATCCGTTCAGAAGCAATGAACATCCATTCAGAAGCAGTGAACATCCATTCAGAAGCAATGAACATCTGTTCAGAAGCAATGAACATCCATTCAGAAGCAATGAACATCTATTCAGAAGCAATGAACATCCATTCAGAAGCAATGAACATCTGTTCAGAAGCAATGAACATCCGTTCAGAAGCAATGAACATCCATTCAGAAGCAATGAACATCCATTCAGTAGCAATGAACATCCATGCAGGAGCAATGAACATCCATTCAGAAGCAATGAACATCCATTCAGAAGCAATGAACATCCATTCAGAAGCAGAACATCCATTCAGAAGCAATGAACATCCGTTCAGAAGCAATGAACATCCGTTCAGAAGCAATGAACATCCGTTCAGAAGCAATGAACATCTGTTCAGAAGCAATGAACATCCATTCAGAAGCAATGAACATCTGTTCAGAAGCAATGAACATCCGTTCAGAAGCAATGAACATCCATTCAGAAGCAATGAACATCCATTCAGTAGCAATGAACATCCATGCAGGAGCAATGAACATCCATTCAGAAGCAATGAACATCCATTCAGAAGCAATGAACATCCATTCAGAAGCAGAACATCTATTCAGAAGCAATGAACATCCATTCAGAAGCAATGAACATCCATTCAGAAGCAATGAACATCCATTCAGAAGCAATGAACAACTATTCAGAAGTAATGAACATCCATTCAGAAGCAATGAACATCCATTCAGAAGCAATGAACATCTATTCAGAAGCAATGAACATCCATTCAGAAGCAATGAACAACTATTCAGAAGTAATGAACATCCATTCAGAAGTAATGAACATCCATTCAGAAGCAATGAACATCTATTCAGAAGTAATGAACATCCATCCAGAAGCAATGAACATCCATTCAGAAGTAATGAACATCCATTCAGAAGCAATGAACATCCATTCAGAAGCAATGAACATCCGTTCAGAAGCAATGACCGCTCAGAAGCAATGAACATCCATTCAGAAGCAATGAACATCCATTCAGAAGCAATGAACATCTGTTCAGAAGCAATGAACATCCATTCAGAAGCAATGACCATCCATTCAGAAGCAATGAACATCCGTTCAGAAGTAATGAACATCCATCCAGAAGTAATGAACATCCATTCAGAAGTAATGAACATCCATTCAGAAGCAATGAACATCCATTCAGAAGCAATGAACATCTATTCAGAAGCAATGAACATCCATTCAGAAGCAATGAACATCCACTCAGAAGCAACAAACCCCCATTCAGAAGCAATGAACATCCACTCAGAAGCAACAAACCCCCATTCAGAAGCAATGAATATCCATTCAGTAGCAATGAACCCCCATTCAGAAGCAATGAACATCCATTCAGAAGCAATGAACATCTATTCAGAAGCAATGAACATCCATTCAGAAGCAATGAACATCCATTCAGAAGCAATGAACATCCATTCAGAAGCAATGAACAACTATTCAGAAGTAATGAACATCCATTCAGAAGCAATGAACATCCATTCAGAAGCAATGAACATCTATTCAGAAGCAATGAACATCCATTCAGAAGCAATGAACAACTATTCAGAAGTAATGAACATCCATTCAGAAGTAATGAACATCCATTCAGAAGCAATGAACATCTATTCAGAAGTAATGAACATCCATCCAGAAGCAATGAACATCCATTCAGAAGTAATGAACATCCATTCAGAAGCAATGAACATCCATTCAGAAGCAATGAACATCCGTTCAGAAGCAATGACCGTTCAGAAGCAATGAACATCCATTCAGAAGCAATGAACATCCATTCAGAAGCAATGAACATCTGTTCAGAAGCAATGAACATCCATTCAGAAGCAATGACCATCCATTCAGAAGCAATGAACATCCGTTCAGAAGTAATGAACATCCATCCAGAAGTAATGAACATCCGTTCAGAAGTAATGAACATCCATTCAGAAGCAATGAACATCCATTCAGAAGCAATGAACATCTATTCAGAAGCAATGAACATCCATTCAGAAGCAATGAACAACTATTCAGAAGTAATGAACATCCATTCAGAAGTAATGAACATCCATTCAGAAGCAATGAACATCTATTCAGAAGCAATGAACATCCATCCAGAAGCAATGAACATCCATTCAGAAGCAATGAACATCTATTCAGAAGCAATGAACATCCATTCAGAAGCAATGAACATCTATTCAGAAGCAATGAACATCCATTCAGAAGCAATGAACATCCATTCAGAAGTAATGAACATCCATTCAGAAGCAATGAACATCCATTCAGAAGCAATGACCTTTCAGAAGCAATGACCGTTCAGAAGCAATGAACATCCATTCAGAAGCAATGAACATCCATTCAGAAGCAATGAACATCTGTTCAGAAGCAATGAACATCCATTCAGAAGCAATGACCATCCATTCAGAAGCAATGAACATCCGTTCAGAAGCAATGAACATCCATTCAGAAGCAGTGAATATCCATTCAGAAGCAATGAACATCTGTTCAGAAGCAATGAACATCCGTTCAGAAGCAATGAACATCTATTCAGAAGCAATGAACATCCATTCAGAAGCAATGAACATCCATTCAGAAGCAATGAACATCCATTCAGAAGCAATGAACATCCATTCAGAAGCAATGAACATCCATTCAGAAGCAATGAACATCCGTTCAGAAGCAATGACCATCCATTCAGAAGCAATGAACATCCGTTCAGAAGCAATGAACATCCATTCAGAAGCAGTGAACATCCATTCAGAAGCAATGAACATCTATTCAGAAGCAATGAACATCCATTCAGAAGCAATGAACAACTATTCAGAAGTAATGAACATCCATTCAGAAGTAATGAACATCCATTCAGAAGCAATGAACATCTATTCAGAAGCAATGAACATCCATCCAGAAGCAATGAACATCCATTCAGAAGCAATGAACATCTATTCAGAAGCAATGAACATCCATTCAGAAGCAATGAACATCTATTCAGAAGCAATGAACATCCATTCAGAAGCAATGAACATCCATTCAGAAGTAATGAACATCCATTCAGAAGCAATGAACATCCATTCAGAAGCAATGAACATCCATTCAGAAGCAATGAACATCTGTTCAGAAGCAATGAACATCCATTCAGAAGCAATGACCATCCATTCAGAAGCAATGAACATCCGTTCAGAAGCAATGAACATCCATTCAGAAGCAGTGAACATCCATTCAGAAGCAATGAACATCTGTTCAGAAGCAATGAACATCCATTCAGAAGCAATGAACATCTATTCAGAAGCAATGAACATCCATTCAGAAGCAATGAACATCCATTCAGAAGCAATGAACATCCATTCAGAAGCAATGAACATCTGTTCAGAAGCAATGAACATCCATTCAGAAGCAATGACCATCCATTCAGAAGCAGTGAACCCCCATTCAGAAGCAGTGAACCCCCATTCAGAAGCAGTGAACCCCCATTCAGAAGCAGCAAACACCCATTCAGACACAGCGAACACCCATTCAGAAGCAATAAACATCCATTCAGAAGCAATGAACATCCACTCAGAAGCAACAAACCCCCATTCAGAAGCAATGAATATCCATTCAGTAGCAATGAACCCCCATTCAGAAGCAATGAACATCCATTCAGAAGCAATGAACATCTATTCAGAAGCAATGAACATCCATTCAGAAGCAATGAACATCCATTCAGAAGCAATGAACATCCATTCAGAAGCAATGAACAACTATTCAGAAGTAATGAACATCCATTCAGAAGCAATGACCATCCGTTCAGAAGCAATGAACATCCGTTCAGAAGTAATGAACATCCATCCAGAAGTAATGAACATCCATTCAGAAGTAATGAACATCCATTCAGAAGCAATGAACATCCATTCAGAAGCAATGAACATCTATTCAGAAGCAATGAACATCTATTCAGAAGCAATGAACATCCATTCAGAAGCAATGAACATCCATTCAGAAGCAATGAACATCCATTCAGAAGCAATGAACATCCATTCAGAAGCAATGAACATCCGTTCAGAAGCAATGAACATCCATTCAGAAGCAATGAACATCCGTTCAGAAGCAATGAACATCCATTCAGAAGCAATGACCATCCATTCAGAAGCAATGAACATCCGTTCAGAAGCAATGAACATCCATTCAGAAGCAGTGAACATCCATTCAGAAGCAATGAACATCTGTTCAGAAGCAATGAACATCCGTTCAGAAGCAATGAACATCCATTCAGAAGCAGTGAACATCCATTCAGAAGCAATGCACATCTGTTCAGAAGCAATGAACATCCATTCAGAAGCAATGAACATCTATTCAGAAGCAATGAACATCCATTCAGAAGCAATGAACATCTGTTCAGAAGCAATGAACATCCGTTCAGAAGCAATGAACATCCATTCAGAAGCAATGAACATCCATTCAGTAGCAATGAACATCCATGCAGGAGCAATGAACATCCATTCAGAAGCAATGAACATCCATTCAGAAGCAATGAACATCCATTCAGAAGCAAGAACATCCATTCAGAAGCAATGAACATCCGTTCAGAAGCAATGAACATCCGTTCAGAAGCAATGAACATCCGTTCAGAAGCAATGAACATCTGTTCAGAAGCAATGAACATCCATTCAGAAGCAATGAACATCTGTTCAGAAGCAATGAACATCCGTTCAGAAGCAATGAACATCCATTCAGAAGCAATGAACATCCATTCAGTAGCAATGAACATCCATGCAGGAGCAATGAACATCCATTCAGAAGCAATGAACATCCATTCAGAAGCAATGAACATCCATTCAGAAGCAATGAACATCCATTCTAGAAGTAATGAAAATCCATTCAGAAGCAATGAACATCCATTCAGAAGCAATGACATCTGTTCAGAAGCAATGAACATCCGTTCAGAAGCAATGAACATCCATTCAGAAGCAATGAACATCCATTCAGAAGCAATGAACATCTGTTCAGAAGCAATGAACATCCATTCAGAAGCAATGACCATCCATTCAGAAGCAATGAACATCCGTTCAGAAGCAATGAACATCCATTCAGAAGCAGTGAATATCCATTCAGAAGCAATGAACATCTGTTCAGAAGCAATGAACATCCGTTCAGAAGCAATGAACATCTATTCAGAAGCAATGAACATCCATTCAGAAGCAATGAACATCCATTCAGAAGCAATGAACATCCATTCAGAAGCAATGAACATCCATTCAGAAGCAATGAACATCCATTCAGAAGCAATGAACATCCGTTCAGAAGCAATGACCATCCATTCAGAAGCAATGAACATCCGTTCAGAAGCAATGAACATCCATTCAGAAGCAGTGAATATCCATTCAGAAGCAATGAACATCCGTTCAGAAGCAATGAACATCTATTCAGAAGCAATGAACATCCATTCAGAAGCAATGAACATCCATTCAGAAGCAATGAACATCCATTCAGAAGCAATGAACATCCATTCAGAAGCAATGAACATCCATTCAGAAGCAATGAACATCCGTTCAGAAGCAATGACCATCCATTCAGAAGCAATGAACATCCGTTCAGAAGCAATGAACATCCATTCAGAAGCAGTGAACATCCATTCAGAAGCAATGAACATCTGTTCAGAAGCAATGAACATCCATTCAGAAGCAATGAACATCCATTCAGAAGCAATGAACATCCGTTCAGAAGCAATGAACATCCGTTCAGAAGCAATGAACATCCATTCAGAAGCAATGAACATCCATTCAGTAGCAATGAACATCCATGCAGGAGCAATGAACATCCATTCAGAAGCAATGAACATCCATTCAGAAGCAATGAACATCCATTCAGAAGCAGAACATCCATTCAGAAGCAATGAACATCCGTTCAGAAGCAATGAACATCCGTTCAGAAGCAATGAACATCTGTTCAGAAGCAATGAACATCCATTCAGAAGCAATGAACATCTGTTCAGAAGCAATGAACATCCGTTCAGAAGCAATGAACATCCATTCAGAAGCAATGAACATCTGTTCAGAAGCAATGAACATCCATTCAGAAGCAATGACCATCCATTCAGAAGCAATGAACATCCGTTCAGAAGCAATGAACATCCATTCAGAAGCAGTGAACATCCATTCAGAAGCAATGCACATCTGTTCAGAAGCAATGAACATCCATTCAGAAGCAATGAACATCTATTCAGAAGCAATGAACATCCATTCAGAAGCAATGAACATCTGTTCAGAAGCAATGAACATCCGTTCAGAAGCAATGAACATCCATTCAGAAGCAATGAACATCCATTCAGTAGCAATGAACATCCATGCAGGAGCAATGAACATCCATTCAGAAGCAATGAACATCCATTCAGAAGCAATGAACATCCATTCAGAAGCAGAACATCCATTCAGAAGCAATGAACATCCGTTCAGAAGCAATGAACATCCGTTCAGAAGCAATGAACATCCGTTCAGAAGCAATGAACATCTGTTCAGAAGCAATGAACATCCATTCAGAAGCAATGAACATCTGTTCAGAAGCAATGAACATCCGTTCAGAAGCAATGAACATCCATTCAGAAGCAATGAACATCCATTCAGTAGCAATGAACATCCATGCAGGAGCAATGAACATCCATTCAGAAGCAATGAACATCCATTCAGAAGCAATGAACATCCATTCAGAAGCAGAACATCCATTCAGAAGTAATGAAAATCCATTCAGAAGCAATGAACATCCATTCAGAAGCAATGAACATCCATTCAGAAGTAATGAACATCCATTCAGAAGTAATGAACATCCATTCAGAAGCAATGAACATCCATTCAGAAGCAATGAACATCTATTCAGAAGCAATGAACATCCATTCAGAAGCAATGAACAACTATTCAGAAGTAATGAACATCCATTCAGAAGTAATGAACATCCATTCAGAAGCAATGAACATCTATTCAGAAGCAATGAACATCCATCCAGAAGCAATGAACATCCATTCAGAAGCAATGAACATCTATTCAGAAGCAATGAACATCCATTCAGAAGCAATGACCGTCCAGAAGCAATGACCGTTCAGAAGCAATGAACATCCATTCAGAAGCAATGAACATCCATTCAGAAGCAATGAACATTTGTTCAGAAGCAATGAACATCCATTCAGAAGCAATGACCATCCATTCAGAAGCAATGAACATCCGTTCAGAAGCAATGAACATCCATTCAGAAGCAGTGAACATCCATTCAGAAGCAATGAACATCTGTTCAGAAGCAATGAACATCCATTCAGAAGCAATGAACATCTATTCAGAAGCAATGAACATCCATTCAGAAGCAATGAACATCCATTCAGAAGCAATGAACATCCATTCAGAAGCAATGAACATCCATTCAGAAGCAATGAACATCCATTCAGAAGCAATGAACATCCATTCAGAAGCAATGAACATCCATTCAGAAGCAATGAACATCTGTTCAGAAGCAATGAACATCCATTCAGAAGCAATGACCATCCATTCAGAAGCAATGAACATCCGTTCAGAAGCAATGAACATCCATTCAGAAGCAGTGAACATCCATTCAGAAGTAATGAACATCCATTCAGAAGCAATGAACATCCATTCAGAAGCAATGAACATCCGTTCAGAAGCAATGACCGTTCAGAAGCAATGAACATCCATTCAGAAGCAATGAACATCCATTCAGAAGCAATGAACATCTGTTCAGAAGCAATGAACATCCATTCAGAAGCAATGACCATCCATTCAGAAGCAATGAACATCCGTTCAGAAGTAATGAACATCCATCCAGAAGTAATGAACATCCATTCAGAAGTAATGAACATCCATTCAGAAGCAATGAACATCCATTCAGAAGCAATGAACATCTATTCAGAAGCAATGAACATCCATTCAGAAGCAATGAACAACTATTCAGAAGTAATGAACATCCATTCAGAAGTAATGAACATCCATTCAGAAGCAATGAACATCTATTCAGAAGCAATGAACATCCATCCAGAAGCAATGAACATCCATTCAGAAGCAATGAACATCTATTCAGAAGCAATGAACATCCATTCAGAAGCAATGAACATCTATTCAGAAGCAATGAACATCCATTCAGAAGCAATGAACATCCATTCAGAAGTAATGAACATCCATTCAGAAGCAATGAACATCCATTCAGAAGCAATGAACATCCATTCAGAAGCAATGAACATCTGTTCAGAAGCAATGAACATCCATTCAGAAGCAATGACCATCCATTCAGAAGCAATGAACATCCGTTCAGAAGCAATGAACATCCATTCAGAAGCAGTGAACATCCATTCAGAAGCAATGAACATCTGTTCAGAAGCAATGAACATCCATTCAGAAGCAATGAACATCTATTCAGAAGCAATGAACATCCATTCAGAAGCAATGAACATCCATTCAGAAGCAATGAACATCCATTCAGAAGCAATGAACATCCATTCAGAAGCAATGAACATCTGTTCAGAAGCAATGAACATCCATTCAGAAGCAATGACCATCCATTCAGAAGCAATGAACATCCGTTCAGAAGCAATGAACATCCGTTCAGAAGCAGTGAACATCCATTCAGAAGCAATGAACATCTGTTCAGAAGCAATGAACATCCATTCAGAAGCAATGAACATCCGTTCAGAAGCAATGAACATCCATTCAGAAGCAATGAACATCCGTTCAGAAGCAATGAACATCCATTCAGAAGCAATGACCATCCATTCAGAAGCAATGAACATCCGTTCAGAAGCAATGAACATCCATTCAGAAGCAGTGAACATCCATTCAGAAGCAATGAACATCTGTTCAGAAGCAATGAACATCCATTCAGAAGCAATGAACATCCATTCAGAAGCAATGAACATCCGTTCAGAAGCAATGAACATCCGTTCAGAAGCAATGAACATCCATTCAGAAGCAATGAACATCCATTCAGAAGCAATGAACATCCGTTCAGAAGCAATGAACATCCATTCAGAAGCAATGACCATCCATTCAGAAGCAATGAACATCCGTTCAGAAGCAATGAACATCCATTCAGAAGCAGTGAACATCCATTCAGAAGCAATGAACATCTGTTCAGAAGCAATGAACATCCATTCAGAAGCAATGAACATCCATTCAGAAGCAATGAACATCCATTCAGAAGCAATGAACATCTGTTCAGAAGCAATGAACATCCATTCAGAAGCAATGACCATCCATTCAGAAGCAATGAACATCCGTTCAGAAGCAATGAACATCCATTCAGAAGCAGTGAATATCCATTCAGAAGCAATGAACATCTGTTCAGAAGCAATGAACATCCGTTCAGAAGCAATGAACATCTATTCAGAAGCAATGAACATCCATTCAGAAGCAATGAACATCCATTCAGAAGCAATGAACATCCATTCAGAAGCAATGAACATCCATTCAGAAGCAATGAACATCCATTCAGAAGCAATGAACATCCGTTCAGAAGCAATGACCATCCATTCAGAAGCAATGAACATCCGTTCAGAAGCAATGAACATCCATTCAGAAGCAGTGAACATCCATTCAGAAGCAATGAACATCTGTTCAGAAGCAATGAACATCCATTCAGAAGCAATGAACATCCATTCAGAAGCAATGAACATCCGTTCAGAAGCAATGAACATCCGTTCAGAAGCAATGAACATCCATTCAGAAGCAATGAACATCCATTCAGTAGCAATGAACATCCATGCAGGAGCAATGAACATCCATTCAGAAGCAATGAACATCCATTCAGAAGCAATGAACATCCATTCAGAAGCAGAACATCCATTCAGAAGCAATGAACATCCGTTCAGAAGCAATGAACATCCGTTCAGAAGCAATGAACATCCGTTCAGAAGCAATGAACATCCATTCAGAAGCAATGAACATCTGTTCAGAAGCAATGAACATCCGTTCAGAAGCAATGAACATCCATTCAGAAGCAATGAACATCCGTTCAGAAGCAATGAACATCCATTCAGAAGCAATGACCATCCATTCAGAAGCAATGAACATCCGTTCAGAAGCAATGAACATCCATTCAGAAGCAGTGAACATCCATTCAGAAGCAATGAACATCCGTTCAGAAGCAATGAACATCCATTCAGAAGCAATGAACATCCATTCAGAAGCAATGAACATCTGTTCAGAAGCAATGAACATCCGTTCAGAAGCAATGAACATCCATTCAGAAGCAATGAACATCCATTCAGTAGCAATGAACATCCATGCAGGAGCAATGAACATCCATTCAGAAGCAATGAACATCCATTCAGAAGCAATGAACATCCATTCAGAAGCAGAACATCCATTCAGAAGCAATGAACATCCGTTCAGAAGCAATGAACATCCGTTCAGAAGCAATGAACATCCGTTCAGAAGCAATGAACATCTGTTCAGAAGCAATGAACATCCGTTCAGAAGCAATGAACATCTGTTCAGAAGCAATGAACATCCGTTCAGAAGCAATGAACATCCATTCAGAAGCAATGAACATCCATGCAGGAGCAATGAACATCCATTCAGAAGCAATGAACATCCATTCAGAAGCAATGAACATCTGTTCAGAAGCAATGAACATCCGTTCAGAAGCAATGAACATCCGTTCAGTAGCAATGAACATCCATGCAGGAGCAATGAACATCCATTCAGAAGCAATGAACATCCATTCAGAAGCAATGAACATCCATTCAGAAGCAGAACATCTATTCAGAAGCAATGAACATCCATTCAGAAGCAATGAACATCCATTCAGAAGCAATGAACATCCATTCAGAAGCAATGAACAACTATTCAGAAGTAATGAACATCCATTCAGAAGCAATGAACATCCATTCAGAAGCAATGAACATCTATTCAGAAGCAATGAACATCCATTCAGAAGCAATGAACAACTATTCAGAAGTAATGAACATCCATTCAGAAGTAATGAACATCCATTCAGAAGCAATGAACATCTATTCAGAAGTAATGAACATCCATCCAGAAGCAATGAACATCCATTCAGAAGTAATGAACATCCATTCAGAAGCAATGAACATCCATTCAGAAGCAATGAACATCCGTTCAGAAGCAATGACCGTTCAGAAGCAATGAACATCCATTCAGAAGCAATGAACATCCATTCAGAAGCAATGAACATCTGTTCAGAAGCAATGAACATCCATTCAGAAGCAATGACCATCCATTCAGAAGCAATGAACATCCGTTCAGAAGTAATGAACATCCATCCAGAAGTAATGAACATCCATTCAGAAGTAATGAACATCCATTCAGAAGCAATGAACATCCATTCAGAAGCAATGAACATCTATTCAGAAGCAATGAACATCCATTCAGAAGCAATGAACAACTATTCAGAAGTAATGAACATCCATTCAGAAGTAATGAACATCCATTCAGAAGCAATGAACATCTATTCAGAAGCAATGAACATCCATCCAGAAGCAATGAACATCCATTCAGAAGCAATGAACATCTATTCAGAAGCAATGAACATCCATTCAGAAGCAATGACCGTCCAGAAGCAATGACCGCTCAGAAGCAATGAACATCCATTCAGAAGCAATGAACATCCATTCAGAAGCAATGAACATTTGTTCAGAAGCAATGAACATCCATTCAGAAGCAATGACCATCCATTCAGAAGCAATGAACATCCGTTCAGAAGCAATGAACATCCATTCAGAAGCAGTGAACATCCATTCAGAAGCAATGAACATCTGTTCAGAAGCAATGAACATCCATTCAGAAGCAATGAACATCTATTCAGAAGCAATGAACATCCATTCAGAAGCAATGAACATCCATTCAGAAGCAATGAACATCCATTCAGAAGCAATGAACATCCATTCAGAAGCAATGAACATCCATTCAGAAGCAATGAACATCCATTCAGAAGCAATGAACATCCATTCAGAAGCAATGAACATCTGTTCAGAAGCAATGAACATCCATTCAGAAGCAATGACCATCCATTCAGAAGCAATGAACATCCGTTCAGAAGCAATGAACATCCATTCAGAAGCAGTGAACATCCATTCAGAAGTAATGAACATCCATTCAGAAGCAATGAACATCCATTCAGAAGCAATGAACATCCGTTCAGAAGCAATGACCGTTCAGAAGCAATGAACATCCATTCAGAAGCAATGAACATCCATTCAGAAGCAATGAACATCTGTTCAGAAGCAATGAACATCCATTCAGAAGCAATGACCATCCATTCAGAAGCAATGAACATCCGTTCAGAAGTAATGAACATCCATCCAGAAGTAATGAACATCCATTCAGAAGTAATGAACATCCATTCAGAAGCAATGAACATCCATTCAGAAGCAATGAACATCTATTCAGAAGCAATGAACATCCATTCAGAAGCAATGAACAACTATTCAGAAGTAATGAACATCCATTCAGAAGTAATGAACATCCATTCAGAAGCAATGAACATCTATTCAGAAGCAATGAACATCCATCCAGAAGCAATGAACATCCATTCAGAAGCAATGAACATCTATTCAGAAGCAATGAACATCCATTCAGAAGCAATGAACATCTATTCAGAAGCAATGAACATCCATTCAGAAGCAATGAACATCCATTCAGAAGTAATGAACATCCATTCAGAAGCAATGAACATCCATTCAGAAGCAATGAACATCCATTCAGAAGCAATGAACATCTGTTCAGAAGCAATGAACATCCATTCAGAAGCAATGACCATCCATTCAGAAGCAATGAACATCCGTTCAGAAGCAATGAACATCCATTCAGAAGCAGTGAACATCCATTCAGAAGCAATGAACATCTGTTCAGAAGCAATGAACATCCATTCAGAAGCAATGAACATCTATTCAGAAGCAATGAACATCCATTCAGAAGCAATGAACATCCATTCAGAAGCAATGAACATCCATTCAGAAGCAATGAACATCCATTCAGAAGCAATGAACATCCGTTCAGAAGCAATGAACATCCATTCAGAAGCAATGACCATCCATTCAGAAGCAATGAACATCCGTTCAGAAGCAATGAACATCCGTTCAGAAGCAGTGAACATCCATTCAGAAGCAATGAACATCTGTTCAGAAGCAATGAACATCCATTCAGAAGCAATGAACATCCGTTCAGAAGCAATGAACATCCATTCAGAAGCAATGAACATCCGTTCAGAAGCAATGAACATCCATTCAGAAGCAATGACCATCCATTCAGAAGCAATGAACATCCGTTCAGAAGCAATGAACATCCATTCAGAAGCAGTGAACATCCATTCAGAAGCAATGAACATCTGTTCAGAAGCAATGAACATCCATTCAGAAGCAATGAACATCCATTCAGAAGCAATGAACATCTGTTCAGAAGCAATGAACATCCGTTCAGAAGCAATGAACATCCATTCAGAAGCAATGAACATCCATTCAGTAGCAATGAACATCCATGCAGGAGCAATGAACATCCATTCAGAAGCAATGAACATCCATTCAGAAGCAATGAACATCCATTCAGAAGCAGAACATCCATTCAGAAGCAATGAACATCCGTTCAGAAGCAATGAACATCCGTTCAGAAGCAATGAACATCTGTTCGGAAGCAATGAACATCCACTCAGAAGCAACAAACCCCCATTCAGAAGCAATGAAAATCCATTCAGAAGCAATGAACATCCACTCAGAAGCAGCAAACCCCCATTCAGAAGCAATGAACATCCACTCAGAAGCAACAAACCCCCATTCAGAAGCAATGAAAATCCATTCAGTAGCAATGAACATCCATTCAGAAGCAATGAACATCCATTCAGAAGCAATGAACATCCATTCAGAAGCAATGAACATTCAGAAGCAATGAACATCTATTCAGACACAGCGAACACCCATTCAGACACAGCGAACACCCATTCAGATACAGCGAACACCCATTCAAAAGCAATAAACATCCATTCAGAAGCAATGAACACCAATTCAGAAGCAGTGAACATCCATTCAGAAGCAGTGAACATCCATTCAGAAGCGGTGAACATACTGTCAGAAGCAGTGAACCCCCATTCAGAAGCCATGAACACCTATTCAGAGGTAGTGAACATCCATTAAGAAGCAATTAACATCCATTCAGAAGCAATGAACATCCATTCAGAAGCAATGAACATCCATTCAGAAGCAGTGAACATCCATTCAGAAGCAATGAACATCCATTCAGAAGCAATGAACATCTGTTCAGAAGCAATGAACATCCATTCAGAAGCAATGAACATCTGTTCAGAAGCAATGAACATCCACTCAGAAGTAGTGAACATCCATTCAGAAGTGGTGAACACCCACTCAGAAGCAGTGAACCCCCATTCAGAAGCAATGAAAATCCATTCAGTAGCAATGAACATCCATTCAGAAGCAATGAACATCCATTCAGAAGCAATGAACATCCATTCAGAAGCAATGAACATCCATTCAGAAGCAGTGAACATCCATTCAGAAGTGGTGAACACCCACTCAGAAGCAGTGAACCCCCATTCAGAAGCCGTGAACACCCACTCAAAAGCAATGAACATCCACTCAGAAGCAACAAACCCCCATTCAGAAGCAATGAACATCCACTCAGAAGCAACAAACCCCCATTCAGAAGCAATGAACATCCACTCAGAAGCAACAAACCCCCATTCAGAAGCAATGAACATCCACTCAGAAGCAACAAACCCCCATTCAGAAGCAATTAACATCCATTAGGAAGCAATGAACATCTATTCAGAAGCAGCACACATCCATTCAGAAGCAGTGAACCCCCATTCAGAAGCAGTGAACCCCATTCAGAAGCAGTGAACCCCCATTCAGAAGCAGCAAACACCCATTCAGACACAGCGAACACCCATTCAGAAGCAATAAACATCCATTCAGAAGCAATGAACATCCACTCAGAAGCAACAAACCCCCATTCAGAAGCAATGAACATCCACTCAGAAGCAACAAACCCCCATTCAGAAGCAATGAATATCCATTCAGTAGCAATGAACCCCCATTCAGAAGCAATGAACATCCATTCAGAAGCAATGAACATCTATTCAGAAGCAATGAACATCTATTCAGAAGCAATGAACATCCATTCAGAAGCAATGAACATCCATTCAGAAGCAATGAACAACTATTCAGAAGTAATGAACATCCATTCAGAAGCAATGACCATCCATTCAGAAGCAATGAACATCCGTTCAGAAGTAATGAACATCCATCCAGAAGTAATGAACATCCATTCAGAAGTAATGAACATCCATTCAGAAGCAATGAACATCCATTCAGAAGCAATGAACATCTATTCAGAAGCAATGAACATCCATTCAGAAGCAATGAACAACTATTCAGAAGTAATGAACATCCATTCAGAAGTAATGAACATCCATTCAGAAGCAATGAACATCTATTCAGAAGCAATGAACATCCATCCAGAAGCAATGAACATCCATTCAGAAGCAATGAACATCTATTCAGAAGCAATGAACATCCATTCAGAAGCAATGAACATCTATTCAGAAGCAATGAACATCCATTCAGAAGCAATGAACATCCATTCAGAAGTAATGAACATCCATTCAGAAGCAATGAACATCCATTCAGAAGCAATGAACATCCATTCAGAAGCAATGAACATCTGTTCAGAAGCAATGAACATCCATTCAGAAGCAATGACCATCCATTCAGAAGCAATGAACATCCGTTCAGAAGCAATGAACATCCATTCAGAAGCAGTGAACATCCATTCAGAAGCAATGAACATCTGTTCAGAAGCAATGAACATCCATTCAGAAGCAATGAACATCTATTCAGAAGCAATGAACATCCATTCAGAAGCAATGAACATCCTGTCAGGACTCACGGGAGGTTTCCTCCTTCTAACTGTATGCTGGCTACCATTTTCCCCCTACAAACTTACCAAAAGTCAGATAATCCCTCAAGCTGGAGTGCTTGTTGGCACCGATGGAACTCCAAGATGGCTGCCAACATGCACATACTGCGACAGCACACCACTGTTAGCAGTCTAGTCTTTTAGGCTTCATGACATCAGGTGAAGTGTGCTTCAACATTCCACTGTGCACTTCACTGAAGAAATAATTTGAAGAGCACCTGTTTTCCCAGCGTCGTGGAAGTCAGTTAGGGTAGTTGCGATAAAATCGGGGTTAGCTTCGTCGGAACTACATTCCCTCACTAATCAGGTTAGTGTTAAACTTGTAGCTAATATAAAACATTCTGTGAGAAAAGGTTATTGTGTCAGAGGTAAATTTCTATTTAAAGAGAAAAAAGGAAACAAGTCAGAATATATTTTCCTTCATTTGAAAACTGGAAATACTTTTTTCAGTAATTGCTTTCCTTAGCTGAGAAGATTAAATAAAAAGCTTTTTGAATCAGCTGTCTTTTTCAGCTGTTCCAGAATCTGTCAGACGCAGGCGTGACCTTTCAACACGCAGTGTCTTCTTAGACTGAAACTTGTTCACTCTTCTGAGAATTAATTAAAAGGTGAAGTCAGGGTCAAAGGCCCGGCATGTTTCTTTCTCATGCCATGTGTTAAAGAACTCCAGTAATGTTCTCCTCACGTATGGCAGTGCTTCCAGCAAACATTAAAACCAAAGGCCTGAATAAAAGGAACGCTTCCTTTTAACATTTAACCTAAGTTCTGAAGCATTGTTTAAAAACTAATTAAAGACAGAAAACCAGTCATCCTACTACAGAAACCCCAGTTCAAGGCCCACTCCAGTCTCTTAACAGTGAGTTAATAGAAAGAAAGAGAAACCCAAATAATACATAAATTAGGAATACAGAAATAAATACTTACCTTATCTTTCTTACATTAAGGAATAGCAGGATCAAGTGCAGATTGTACCTGAGAACGAAAAGGAAAGAGATCTGAGTGAAGACTTCTCATACAACCTAGCAAACAATACATGAGAAGTAGAAGAGTAGTAAGCTTCAGTAAACATTCTGGTAAGATAAGTTATTTATACACCATAGAAAAACAGTAAGTTAAAAGGCACAATAAATAAAGGTTTTTACATGTTAATGTTGCAGTCCAGTAAGAAGAAGAAGACGTAGCTGAACAGGCAGAATATTGGAGCAGTCTCTTCTCTGTCCCCAACCCCTTTTCCCCCTTAGAACTTACCTGCAATGGAATACTAAAAGACCTAGCAGGGTTGGTTCTGAGAAGGGTATTGGGACCTAGCGTCATTCTGCTCCTGTGTGGTTCAGACAGCAAAAGGGATTTAGACCCTGACACATCCATTCAGAAGCAATGAACATCCATTCAGAAGCAATGAACATCCATTCAGAAGCAATGAACATCTGTTCAGAAGCAATGAACATCCATTCAGAAGCAATGACCATCCATTCAGAAGCAGTGAACCCCCATTCAGAAGCAGTGAACCCCCATTCAGAAGCAGTGAACCCCCATTCAGAAGCAGCAAACACCCATTCAGACACAGCGAACACCCATTCAGAAGCAATAAACATCCATTCAGAAGCAATGAACATCCACTCAGAAGCAACAAACCCCCATTCAGAAGCAATGAATATCCATTCAGTAGCAATGAACCCCCATTCAGAAGCAATGAACATCCATTCAGAAGCAATGAACATCTATTCAGAAGCAATGAACATCCATTCAGAAGCAATGAACATCCATTCAGAAGCAATGAACATCCATTCAGAAGCAATGAACAACTATTCAGAAGTAATGAACATCCATTCAGAAGCAATGACCATCCATTCAGAAGCAATGAACATCCGTTCAGAAGTAATGAACATCCATCCAGAAGTAATGAACATCCATTCAGAAGTAATGAACATCCATTCAGAAGCAATGAACATCCATTCAGAAGCAATGAACATCTATTCAGAAGCAATGAACATCCATTCAGAAGCAATGAACAACTATTCAGAAGTAATGAACATCCATTCAGAAGTAATGAACATCCATTCAGAAGCAATGAACATCTATTCAGAAGCAATGAACATCCATCCAGAAGCAATGAACATCCATTCAGAAGCAATGAACATCTATTCAGAAGCAATGAACATCCATTCAGAAGCAATGAACATCTATTCAGAAGCAATGAACATCCATTCAGAAGCAATGAACATCCATTCAGAAGTAATGAACATCCATTCAGAAGCAATGAACATCCATTCAGAAGCAATGAACATCCATTCAGAAGCAATGAACATCTGTTCAGAAGCAATGAACATCCATTCAGAAGCAATGACCATCCATTCAGAAGCAATGAACATCCGTTCAGAAGCAATGAACATCCATTCAGAAGCAGTGAACATCCATTCAGAAGCAATGAACATCTGTTCAGAAGCAATGAACATCCATTCAGAAGCAATGAACATCTATTCAGAAGCAATGAACATCCATTCAGAAGCAATGAACATCCATTCAGAAGCAATGAACATCCATTCAGAAGCAATGAACATCCATTCAGAAGCAATGAACATCCATTCAGAAGCAATGAACATCTGTTCAGAAGCAATGAACATCCATTCAGAAGCAATGACCATCCATTCAGAAGCAATGAACATCCGTTCAGAAGCAATGAGCATCCGTTCAGAAGCAGTGAACATCCATTCAGAAGCAATGAACATCTGTTCAGAAGCAATGAACATCCATTCAGAAGCAATGAACATCTATTCAGAAGCAATGAACATCCATTCAGAAGCAATGAACATCCATTCAGAAGCAATGAACATCCATTCAGAAGCAATGAACATCCATTCAGAAGCAATGAACATCCGTTCAGAAGCAATGAACATCCATTCAGAAGCAATGAACATCCGTTCAGAAGCAATGAACATCCATTCAGAAGCAATGACCATCCATTCAGAAGCAATGAACATCCGTTCAGAAGCAATGAACATCCATTCAGAAGCAGTGAACATCCATTCAGAAGCAATGAACATCTGTTCAGAAGCAATGAACATCCATTCAGAAGCAATGAACATCCATTCAGAAGCAATGAACATCTGTTCAGAAGCAATGAACATCCGTTCAGAAGCAATGAACATCCATTCAGAAGCAATGAACATCCATTCAGTAGCAATGAACATCCATGCAGGAGCAATGAACATCCATTCAGAAGCAATGAACATCCATTCAGAAGCAATGAACATCCATTCAGAAGCAGAACATCCATTCAGAAGCAATGAACATCCATTCAGAAGCAATGAACATCCATTCAGAAGCAATGAACATCCATTCAGAAGCAATGAACATCCATTCAGAAGCAATGAACATCTGTTCAGAAGCAATTAACATCCATTAGGAAGCAATGAACATCTATTCAGAAGCAGCACACATCCATTCAGAAGCAGTGAACCCCCATTCAGAAGCAGTGAACCCCCATTCAGAAGCAGTGAACCCCCATTCAGAAGCAGCAAACACCCATTCAGACACAGCGAACACCCATTCAGAAGCAATAAACATCCATTCAGAAGCAATGAACCCCCATTCAGAAGCAATGAACATCCATTCAGAAGCAATGAACATCTATTCAGAAGCAATGAACATCCATTCAGAAGCAATGAACATCCATTCAGAAGCAATGAACATCCATTCAGAAGCAATGAACAACTATTCAGAAGTAATGAACATCCATTCAGAAGCAATGACCATCCATTCAGAAGCAATGAACATCCGTTCAGAAGTAATGAACATCCATCCAGAAGTAATGAACATCCATTCAGAAGTAATGAACATCCATTCAGAAGCAATGAACATCCATTCAGAAGCAATGAACATCTATTCAGAAGCAATGAACATCCATTCAGAAGCAATGAACAACTATTCAGAAGTAATGAACATCCATTCAGAAGTAATGAACATCCATTCAGAAGCAATGAACATCTATTCAGAAGCAATGAACATCCATCCAGAAGCAATGAACATCCATTCAGAAGCAATGAACATCTTTTCAGAAGCAATGAACATCCATTCAGAAGCAATGAACATCTATTCAGAAGCAATGAACATCCATTCAGAAGCAATGAACATCCATTCAGAAGTAATGAACATCCATTCAGAAGCAATGAACATCCATTCAGAAGCAATGAACATCCATTCAGAAGCAATGAACATCTGTTCAGAAGCAATGAACATCCATTCAGAAGCAATGACCATCCATTCAGAAGCAATGAACATCCGTTCAGAAGCAATGAACATCCATTCAGAAGCAGTGAACATCCATTCAGAAGCAATGAACATCTGTTCAGAAGCAATGAACATCCATTCAGAAGCAATGAACATCTATTCAGAAGCAATGAACATCCATTCAGAAGCAATGAACATCCATTCAGAAGCAATGAACATCCATTCAGAAGCAATGAACATCCATTCAGAAGCAATGAACATCCATTCAGAAGCAATGAACATCTGTTCAGAAGCAATGAACATCCATTCAGAAGCAATGACCATCCATTCAGAAGCAATGAACATCCGTTCAGAAGCAATGAACATCCGTTCAGAAGCAGTGAACATCCATTCAGAAGCAATGAACATCTGTTCAGAAGCAATGAACATCCATTCAGAAGCAATGAACATCTATTCAGAAGCAATGAACATCCATTCAGAAGCAATGAACATCCATTCAGAAGCAATGAACATCCATTCAGAAGCAATGAACATCCATTCAGAAGCAATGAACATCCATTCAGAAGCAATGAACATCCGTTCAGAAGCAATGAACATCCATTCAGAAGCAATGAACATCCGTTCAGAAGCAATGAACATCCATTCAGAAGCAATGACCATCCATTCAGAAGCAATGAACATCCGTTCAGAAGCAATGAACATCCATTCAGAAGCAGTGAACATCCATTCAGAAGCAATGAACATCTGTTCAGAAGCAATGAACATCCATTCAGAAGCAATGAACATCCATTCAGAAGCAATGAACATCTGTTCAGAAGCAATGAACATCCGTTCAGAAGCAATGAACATCCATTCAGAAGCAATGAACATCCATTCAGTAGCAATGAACATCCATGCAGGAGCAATGAACATCCATTCAGAAGCAATGAACATCCATTCAGAAGCAATGAACATCCATTCAGAAGCAGAACATCCATTCAGAAGCAATGAACATCCATTCAGAAGCAATGAACATCCATTCAGAAGCAATGAACATCCATTCAGAAGCAATGAACATCCATTCAGAAGCAATGAACATCTGTTCAGAAGCAATTAACATCCATTAGGAAGCAATGAACATCTATTCAGAAGCAGCACACATCCATTCAGAAGCAGTGAACCCCCATTCAGAAGCAGTGAACCCCATTCAGAAGCAGTGAACCCCCATTCAGAAGCAGCAAACACCCATTCAGACACAGCGAACACCCATTCAGAAGCAATAAACATCCATTCAGAAGCAATGAACATCCACTCAGAAGCAACAAACCCCCATTCAGAAGCAATGAACATCCACTCAGAAGCAACAAACCCTCATTCAGAAGCAATGAATATCCATTCAGTAGCAATGAACCCCCATTCAGAAGCAATGAACATCCATTCAGAAGCAATGAACATCTATTCAGAAGCAATGAACATCCATTCAGAAGCAATGAACATCCATTCAGAAGCAATGAACATCCATTCAGAAGCAATGAACAACTATTCAGAAGTAATGAACATCCATTCAGAAGCAATGAACATCCATTCAGAAGCAATGAACATCTATTCAGAAGCAATGAACATCCATTCAGAAGCAATGAACAACTATTCAGAAGTAATGAACATCCATTCAGAAGTAATGAACATCCATTCAGAAGCAATGAACATCTATTCAGAAGTAATGAACATCCATCCAGAAGCAATGAACATCCATTCAGAAGTAATGAACATCCATTCAGAAGCAATGAACATCCATTCAGAAGCAATGAACAACTATTCAGAAGTAATGAACATCCATTCAGAAGTAATGAACATCCATTCAGAAGCAATGAACATCTATTCAGAAGTAATGAACATCCATCCAGAAGCAATGAACATCCATTCAGAAGTAATGAACATCCATTCAGAAGCAATGAACATCCATTCAGAAGCAATGAACATCCGTTCAGAAGCAATGACCGTTCAGAAGCAATGAACATCCATTCAGAAGCAATGAACAACTATTCAGAAGTAATGAACATCCATTCAGAAGTAATGAACATCCATTCAGAAGCAATGAACATCTATTCAGAAGCAATGAACATCCATCCAGAAGCAATGAACATCCATTCAGAAGCAATGAACATCTATTCAGAAGCAATGAACATCCATTCAGAAGCAATGAACATCTATTCAGAAGCAATGAACATCCATTCAGAAGCAATGAACATCCATTCAGAAGTAATGAACATCCATTCAGAAGCAATGAACATCCATTCAGAAGCAATGAACATCCATTCAGAAGCAATGAACATCTGTTCAGAAGCAATGAACATCCATTCAGAAGCAATGACCATCCATTCAGAAGCAATGAACATCCGTTCAGAAGCAATGAACATCCATTCAGAAGCAGTGAACATCCATTCAGAAGCAATGAACATCTGTTCAGAAGCAATGAACATCCATTCAGAAGCAATGAACATCTATTCAGAAGCAATGAACATCCATTCAGAAGCAATGAACATCCATTCAGAAGCAATGAACATCCATTCAGAAGCAATGAACATCCATTCAGAAGCAATGAACATCCATTCAGAAGCAATGAACATCTGTTCAGAAGCAATGAACATCCATTCAGAAGCAATGACCATCCATTCAGAAGCAATGAACATCCGTTCAGAAGCAATGAACATCCGTTCAGAAGCAGTGAACATCCATTCAGAAGCAATGAACATCTGTTCAGAAGCAATGAACATCCATTCAGAAGCAATGAACATCTATTCAGAAGCAATGAACATCCATTCAGAAGCAATGAACATCCATTCAGAAGCAATGAACATCCATTCAGAAGCAATGAACATCCATTCAGAAGCAATGAACATCCGTTCAGAAGCAATGAACATCCATTCAGAAGCAATGAACATCCGTTCAGAAGCAATGAACATCCATTCAGAAGCAATGACCATCCATTCAGAAGCAATGAACATCCGTTCAGAAGCAATGAACATCCATTCAGAAGCAGTGAACATCCATTCAGAAGCAATGAACATCTGTTCAGAAGCAATGAACATCCATTCAGAAGCAATGAACATCCATTCAGAAGCAATGAACATCTGTTCAGAAGCAATGAACATCCGTTCAGAAGCAATGAACATCCATTCAGAAGCAATGAACATCCATTCAGTAGCAATGAACATCCATGCAGGAGCAATGAACATCCATTCAGAAGCAATGAACATCCATTCAGAAGCAATGAACATCCATTCAGAAGCAGAACATCCATTCAGAAACAATGAACATCCATTCAGAAGCAATGAACATCCATTCAGAAGCAATGAACATCCATTCAGAAGCAATGAACATCCATTCAGAAGCAATGAACATCTGTTCAGAAGCAATTAACATCCATTAGGAAGCAATGAACATCTATTCAGAAGCAGCACACATCCATTCAGAAGCAGTGAACCCCCATTCAGAAGCAGTGAACCCCCATTCAGAAGCAGTGAACCCCCATTCAGAAGCAGCAAACACCCATTCAGACACAGCGAACACCCATTCAGAAGCAATAAACATCCATTCAGAAGCAATGAACATCCACTCAGAAGCAACAAACCCCCATTCAGAAGCAATGAACATCCACGCAGAAGCAACAAACCCCCATTCAGAAGCAATGAATATCCATTCAGTAGCAATGAACCCCCATTCAGAAGCAATGAACATCCATTCAGAAGCAATGAACATCTATTCAGAAGCAATGAACATCCATTCAGAAGCAATGAACATCCATTCAGAAGCAATGAACATCCATTCAGAAGCAATGAACAACTATTCAGAAGTAATGAACATCCATTCAGAAGCAATGACCATCCACTCAGAAGCAGCAAACCCCCATTCAGAAGCAATGAACATCCACTCAGAAGCAGCAAACCCCCATTCAGAAGCAATGAACATCCACTCAGAAGCAACAAACCCCCATTCAGAAGCAATGAAAATCCATTCAGTAGCAATGAACATCCATTCAGAAGCAATGAACATCCATTCAGAAGCAATGAACATCCATTCAGAAGCAATGAACATTCAGAAGCAATGAACATCTATTCAGACACAGCGAACACCCATTCAGACACAGCGAACACCCATTCAGATACAGCGAACACCCATTCAAAAGCAATAAACATCCATTCAGAAGCAATGAACACCAATTCAGAAGCAGTGAACATCCATTCAGAAGCAGTGAACATCCATTCAGAAGCGGTGAACATACTGTCAGAAGCAGTGAACCCCCATTCAGAAGCCATGAACACCTATTCAGAGGTAGTGAACATCCATTAAGAAGCAATTAACATCCATTCAGAAGCAATGAACATCCATTCAGAAGCAATGAACATCCATTCAGAAGCAGTGAACATCCATTCAGAAGCAATGAACATCCATTCAGAAGCAATGAACATCTGTTCAGAAGCAATGAACATCCATTCAGAAGCAATGAACATCTGTTCAGAAGCAATGAACATCCACTCAGAAGCAGTGAACATCCATTCAGAAGTGGTGAACACCCACTCAGAAGCAGTGAACCCCCATTCAGAAGCAATGAAAATCCATTCAGTAGCAATGAACATCCATTCAGAAGCAATGAACATCCATTCAGAAGCAATGAACATCCATTCAGAAGCAATGAACATCCATTCAGAAGCAGTGAACATCCATTCAGAAGTGGTGAACACCCACTCAGAAGCAGTGAACCCCCATTCAGAAGCCGTGAACACCCACTCAAAAGCAATGAACATCCACTCAGAAGCAACAAACCCCCATTCAGAAGCAATGAACATCCACTCAGAAGCAACAAACCCCCATTCAGAAGCAATGAACATCCACTCAGAAGCAACAAACCCCCATTCAGAAGCAATGAACATCCACTCAGAAGCAACAAACCCCCATTCAGAAGCAATTAACATCCATTAGGAAGCAATGAACATCTATTCAGAAGCAGCACACATCCATTCAGAAGCAGTGAACCCCCATTCAGAAGCAGTGAACCCCCATTCAGAAGCAGTGAACCCCCATTCAGAAGCAGCAAACACCCATTCAGACACAGCGAACACCCATTCAGAAGCAATAAACATCCATTCAGAAGCAATGAACATCCACTCAGAAGCAACAAACCCCCATTCAGAAGCAATGAACATCCACTCAGAAGCAACAAACCCCCATTCAGAAGCAATGAATATCCATTCAGTAGCAATGAACCCCCATTCAGAAGCAATGAACATCCATTCAGAAGCAATGAACATCTATTCAGAAGCAATGAACATCTATTCAGAAGCAATGAACATCCATTCAGAAGCAATGAACATCCATTCAGAAGCAATGAACAACTATTCAGAAGTAATGAACATCCATTCAGAAGCAATGACCATCCATTCAGAAGCAATGAACATCCGTTCAGAAGTAATGAACATCCATCCAGAAGTAATGAACATCCATTCAGAAGTAATGAACATCCATTCAGAAGCAATGAACATCCATTCAGAAGCAATGAACATCTATTCAGAAGCAATGAACATCCATTCAGAAGCAATGAACAACTATTCAGAAGTAATGAACATCCATTCAGAAGTAATGAACATCCATTCAGAAGCAATGAACATCTATTCAGAAGCAATGAACATCCATCCAGAAGCAATGAACATCCATTCAGAAGCAATGAACATCTATTCAGAAGCAATGAACATCCATTCAGAAGCAATGAACATCTATTCAGAAGCAATGAACATCCATTCAGAAGCAATGAACATCCATTCAGAAGTAATGAACATCCATTCAGAAGCAATGAACATCCATTCAGAAGCAATGAACATCCATTCAGAAGCAATGAACATCTGTTCAGAAGCAATGAACATCCATTCAGAAGCAATGACCATCCATTCAGAAGCAATGAACATCCGTTCAGAAGCAATGAACATCCATTCAGAAGCAGTGAACATCCATTCAGAAGCAATGAACATCTGTTCAGAAGCAATGAACATCCATTCAGAAGCAATGAACATCTATTCAGAAGCAATGAACATCCATTCAGAAGCAATGAACATCCTGTCAGGACTCACGGAGGTTTCCTCCTTCTAACTGTATGCTGGCTACCATTTTCCCCTACAAACTTACCAAAAGTCAGATAATCCCTCAAGCTGGAGTGCTTGTTGGCACCGATGGAACTCCAAGATGGCTGCCAACATGCACATACTGCGACAGCACACCACTGTTAGCAGTCTAGTCTTTTAGGCTTCATGACATCAGGTGAAGTGTGCTTCAACATTCCACTGTGCACTTCACTGAAGAAATAATTTGAAGAGCACCTGTTTTCCCAGCGTCGTGGAAGTCAGTTAGGGTAGTTGCGATAAAATCGGGGTTAGCTTCGTCGGAACTACATTCCCTCACTAATCAGGTTAGTGTTAAACTTGTAGCTAATATAAAACATTCTGTGAGAAAAGGTTATTGTGTCAGAGGTAAATTTCTATTTAAAGAGAAAAAAGGAAACAAGTCAGAATATATTTTCCTTCATTTGAAAACTGGAAATACTTTTTTCAGTAATTGCTTTCCTTAGCTGAGAAGATTAAATAAAAAGCTTTTTGAATCAGCTGTCTTTTTCAGCTGTTCCAGAATCTGTCAGACGCAGGCGTGACCTTTCAACACGCAGTGTCTTCTTAGACTGAAACTTGTTCACTCTTCTGAGAATTAATTAAAAGGTGAAGTCAGGGTCAAAGGCCCGGCATGTTTCTTTCTCATGCCATGTGTTAAAGAACTCCAGTAATGTTCTCCTCACGTATGGCAGTGCTTCCAGCAAACATTAAAACCAAAGGCCTGAATAAAAGGAACGCTTCCTTTTAACATTTAACCTAAGTTCTGAAGCATTGTTTAAAAAACTAATTAAAGACAGAAAACCAGTCATCCTACTACAGAAACCCCAGTTCAAGGCCCACTCCAGTCTCTTAACAGTGAGTTAATAGAAAGAAAGAGAAACCCAAATAATACATAAATTAGGAATACAGAAATAAATACTTACCTTATCTTTCTTACATTAAGGAATAGCAGGATCAAGTGCAGATTGTACCTGAGAACGAAAAGGAAAGAGATCTGAGTGAAGACTTCTCATACAACCTAGCAAACAATACATGAGAAGTAGAAGAGTAGTAAGCTTCAGTAAACATTCTGGTAAGATAAGTTATTTATACACCATAGAAAAAACAGTAAGTTAAAAGGCACAATAAATAAAGGTTTTTACATGTTAATGTTGCAGTCCAGTAAGAAGAAGAAGACGTAGCTGAACAGGCAGAATATTGGAGCAGTCTCTTCTCTGTCCCCAACCCCTTTTCCCCCTTAGAACTTACCTGCAATGGAATACTAAAAGACCTAGCAGGGTTGGTTCTGAGAAGGGTATTGGGACCTAGCGTCATTCTGCTCCTGTGTGGTTCAGACAGCAAAAGGGATTTAGACCCTGACACATCCATTCAGAAGCAATGAACATCCATTCAGAAGCAATGAACATCCATTCAGAAGCAATGAACATCTGTTCAGAAGCAATGAACATCCATTCAGAAGCAATGACCATCCATTCAGAAGCAGTGAACCCCCATTCAGAAGCAGTGAACCCCCATTCAGAAGCAGTGAACCCCCATTCAGAAGCAGCAAACACCCATTCAGACACAGCGAACACCCATTCAGAAGCAATAAACATCCATTCAGAAGCAATGAACATCCACTCAGAAGCAACAAACCCCCATTCAGAAGCAATGAATATCCATTCAGTAGCAATGAACCCCCATTCAGAAGCAATGAACATCCATTCAGAAGCAATGAACATCTATTCAGAAGCAATGAACATCCATTCAGAAGCAATGAACATCCATTCAGAAGCAATGAACATCCATTCAGAAGCAATGAACAACTATTCAGAAGTAATGAACATCCATTCAGAAGCAATGACCATCCATTCAGAAGCAATGAACATCCGTTCAGAAGTAATGAACATCCATCCAGAAGTAATGAACATCCATTCAGAAGTAATGAACATCCATTCAGAAGCAATGAACATCCATTCAGAAGCAATGAACATCTATTCAGAAGCAATGAACATCCATTCAGAAGCAATGAACAACTATTCAGAAGTAATGAACATCCATTCAGAAGTAATGAACATCCATTCAGAAGCAATGAACATCTATTCAGAAGCAATGAACATCCATCCAGAAGCAATGAACATCCATTCAGAAGCAATGAACATCTATTCAGAAGCAATGAACATCCATTCAGAAGCAATGAACATCTATTCAGAAGCAATGAACATCCATTCAGAAGCAATGAACATCCATTCAGAAGTAATGAACATCCATTCAGAAGCAATGAACATCCATTCAGAAGCAATGAACATCCATTCAGAAGCAATGAACATCTGTTCAGAAGCAATGAACATCCATTCAGAAGCAATGACCATCCATTCAGAAGCAATGAACATCCGTTCAGAAGCAATGAACATCCATTCAGAAGCAGTGAACATCCATTCAGAAGCAATGAACATCTGTTCAGAAGCAATGAACATCCATTCAGAAGCAATGAACATCTATTCAGAAGCAATGAACATCCATTCAGAAGCAATGAACATCCATTCAGAAGCAATGAACATCCATTCAGAAGCAATGAACATCCATTCAGAAGCAATGAACATCCATTCAGAAGCAATGAACATCTGTTCAGAAGCAATGAACATCCATTCAGAAGCAATGACCATCCATTCAGAAGCAATGAACATCCGTTCAGAAGCAATGAGCATCCGTTCAGAAGCAGTGAACATCCATTCAGAAGCAATGAACATCTGTTCAGAAGCAATGAACATCCATTCAGAAGCAATGAACATCTATTCAGAAGCAATGAACATCCATTCAGAAGCAATGAACATCCATTCAGAAGCAATGAACATCCATTCAGAAGCAATGAACATCCATTCAGAAGCAATGAACATCCGTTCAGAAGCAATGAACATCCATTCAGAAGCAATGAACATCCGTTCAGAAGCAATGAACATCCATTCAGAAGCAATGACCATCCATTCAGAAGCAATGAACATCCGTTCAGAAGCAATGAACATCCATTCAGAAGCAGTGAACATCCATTCAGAAGCAATGAACATCTGTTCAGAAGCAATGAACATCCATTCAGAAGCAATGAACATCCATTCAGAAGCAATGAACATCTGTTCAGAAGCAATGAACATCCGTTCAGAAGCAATGAACATCCATTCAGAAGCAATGAACATCCATTCAGTAGCAATGAACATCCATGCAGGAGCAATGAACATCCATTCAGAAGCAATGAACATCCATTCAGAAGCAATGAACATCCATTCAGAAGCAGAACATCCATTCAGAAGCAATGAACATCCATTCAGAAGCAATGAACATCCATTCAGAAGCAATGAACATCCATTCAGAAGCAATGAACATCCATTCAGAAGCAATGAACATCTGTTCAGAAGCAATTAACATCCATTAGGAAGCAATGAACATCTATTCAGAAGCAGCACACATCCATTCAGAAGCAGTGAACCCCCATTCAGAAGCAGTGAACCCCCATTCAGAAGCAGTGAACCCCCATTCAGAAGCAGCAAACACCCATTCAGACACAGCGAACACCCATTCAGAAGCAATAAACATCCATTCAGAAGCAATGAACCCCCATTCAGAAGCAATGAACATCCATTCAGAAGCAATGAACATCTATTCAGAAGCAATGAACATCCATTCAGAAGCAATGAACATCCATTCAGAAGCAATGAACATCCATTCAGAAGCAATGAACAACTATTCAGAAGTAATGAACATCCATTCAGAAGCAATGACCATCCATTCAGAAGCAATGAACATCCGTTCAGAAGTAATGAACATCCATCCAGAAGTAATGAACATCCATTCAGAAGTAATGAACATCCATTCAGAAGCAATGAACATCCATTCAGAAGCAATGAACATCTATTCAGAAGCAATGAACATCCATTCAGAAGCAATGAACAACTATTCAGAAGTAATGAACATCCATTCAGAAGTAATGAACATCCATTCAGAAGCAATGAACATCTATTCAGAAGCAATGAACATCCATCCAGAAGCAATGAACATCCATTCAGAAGCAATGAACATCTTTTCAGAAGCAATGAACATCCATTCAGAAGCAATGAACATCTATTCAGAAGCAATGAACATCCATTCAGAAGCAATGAACATCCATTCAGAAGTAATGAACATCCATTCAGAAGCAATGAACATCCATTCAGAAGCAATGAACATCCATTCAGAAGCAATGAACATCTGTTCAGAAGCAATGAACATCCATTCAGAAGCAATGACCATCCATTCAGAAGCAATGAACATCCGTTCAGAAGCAATGAACATCCATTCAGAAGCAGTGAACATCCATTCAGAAGCAATGAACATCTGTTCAGAAGCAATGAACATCCATTCAGAAGCAATGAACATCTATTCAGAAGCAATGAACATCCATTCAGAAGCAATGAACATCCATTCAGAAGCAATGAACATCCATTCAGAAGCAATGAACATCCATTCAGAAGCAATGAACATCCATTCAGAAGCAATGAACATCTGTTCAGAAGCAATGAACATCCATTCAGAAGCAATGACCATCCATTCAGAAGCAATGAACATCCGTTCAGAAGCAATGAACATCCGTTCAGAAGCAGTGAACATCCATTCAGAAGCAATGAACATCTGTTCAGAAGCAATGAACATCCATTCAGAAGCAATGAACATCTATTCAGAAGCAATGAACATCCATTCAGAAGCAATGAACATCCATTCAGAAGCAATGAACATCCATTCAGAAGCAATGAACATCCATTCAGAAGCAATGAACATCCATTCAGAAGCAATGAACATCCGTTCAGAAGCAATGAACATCCATTCAGAAGCAATGAACATCCGTTCAGAAGCAATGAACATCCATTCAGAAGCAATGACCATCCATTCAGAAGCAATGAACATCCGTTCAGAAGCAATGAACATCCATTCAGAAGCAGTGAACATCCATTCAGAAGCAATGAACATCTGTTCAGAAGCAATGAACATCCATTCAGAAGCAATGAACATCCATTCAGAAGCAATGAACATCTGTTCAGAAGCAATGAACATCCGTTCAGAAGCAATGAACATCCATTCAGAAGCAATGAACATCCATTCAGTAGCAATGAACATCCATGCAGGAGCAATGAACATCCATTCAGAAGCAATGAACATCCATTCAGAAGCAATGAACATCCATTCAGAAGCAGAACATCCATTCAGAAGCAATGAACATCCATTCAGAAGCAATGAACATCCATTCAGAAGCAATGAACATCCATTCAGAAGCAATGAACATCCATTCAGAAGCAATGAACATCTGTTCAGAAGCAATTAACATCCATTAGGAAGCAATGAACATCTATTCAGAAGCAGCACACATCCATTCAGAAGCAGTGAACCCCCATTCAGAAGCAGTGAACCCCCATTCAGAAGCAGTGAACCCCCATTCAGAAGCAGCAAACACCCATTCAGACACAGCGAACACCCATTCAGAAGCAATAAACATCCATTCAGAAGCAATGAACATCCACTCAGAAGCAACAAACCCCCATTCAGAAGCAATGAACATCCACTCAGAAGCAACAAACCCCCATTCAGAAGCAATGAATATCCATTCAGTAGCAATGAACCCCCATTCAGAAGCAATGAACATCCATTCAGAAGCAATGAACATCTATTCAGAAGCAATGAACATCCATTCAGAAGCAATGAACATCCATTCAGAAGCAATGAACATCCATTCAGAAGCAATGAACAACTATTCAGAAGTAATGAACATCCATTCAGAAGCAATGAACATCCATTCAGAAGCAATGAACATCTATTCAGAAGCAATGAACATCCATTCAGAAGCAATGAACAACTATTCAGAAGTAATGAACATCCATTCAGAAGTAATGAACATCCATTCAGAAGCAATGAACATCTATTCAGAAGTAATGAACATCCATCCAGAAGCAATGAACATCCATTCAGAAGTAATGAACATCCATTCAGAAGCAATGAACATCCATTCAGAAGCAATGAACAACTATTCAGAAGTAATGAACATCCATTCAGAAGTAATGAACATCCATTCAGAAGCAATGAACATCTATTCAGAAGTAATGAACATCCATCCAGAAGCAATGAACATCCATTCAGAAGTAATGAACATCCATTCAGAAGCAATGAACATCCATTCAGAAGCAATGAACATCCGTTCAGAAGCAATGACCGTTCAGAAGCAATGAACATCCATTCAGAAGCAATGAACAACTATTCAGAAGTAATGAACATCCATTCAGAAGTAATGAACATCCATTCAGAAGCAATGAACATCTATTCAGAAGCAATGAACATCCATCCAGAAGCAATGAACATCCATTCAGAAGCAATGAACATCTATTCAGAAGCAATGAACATCCATTCAGAAGCAATGAACATCTATTCAGAAGCAATGAACATCCATTCAGAAGCAATGAACATCCATTCAGAAGTAATGAACATCCATTCAGAAGCAATGAACATCCATTCAGAAGCAATGAACATCCATTCAGAAGCAATGAACATCTGTTCAGAAGCAATGAACATCCATTCAGAAGCAATGACCATCCATTCAGAAGCAATGAACATCCGTTCAGAAGCAATGAACATCCATTCAGAAGCAGTGAACATCCATTCAGAAGCAATGAACATCTGTTCAGAAGCAATGAACATCCATTCAGAAGCAATGAACATCTATTCAGAAGCAATGAACATCCATTCAGAAGCAATGAACATCCATTCAGAAGCAATGAACATCCATTCAGAAGCAATGAACATCCATTCAGAAGCAATGAACATCCATTCAGAAGCAATGAACATCTGTTCAGAAGCAATGAACATCCATTCAGAAGCAATGACCATCCATTCAGAAGCAATGAACATCCGTTCAGAAGCAATGAACATCCGTTCAGAAGCAGTGAACATCCATTCAGAAGCAATGAACATCTGTTCAGAAGCAATGAACATCCATTCAGAAGCAATGAACATCTATTCAGAAGCAATGAACATCCATTCAGAAGCAATGAACATCCATTCAGAAGCAATGAACATCCATTCAGAAGCAATGAACATCCATTCAGAAGCAATGAACATCCGTTCAGAAGCAATGAACATCCATTCAGAAGCAATGAACATCCGTTCAGAAGCAATGAACATCCATTCAGAAGCAATGACCATCCATTCAGAAGCAATGAACATCCGTTCAGAAGCAATGAACATCCATTCAGAAGCAGTGAACATCCATTCAGAAGCAATGAACATCTGTTCAGAAGCAATGAACATCCATTCAGAAGCAATGAACATCCATTCAGAAGCAATGAACATCTGTTCAGAAGCAATGAACATCCGTTCAGAAGCAATGAACATCCATTCAGAAGCAATGAACATCCATTCAGTAGCAATGAACATCCATGCAGGAGCAATGAACATCCATTCAGAAGCAATGAACATCCATTCAGAAGCAATGAACATCCATTCAGAAGCAGAACATCCATTCAGAAGCAATGAACATCCATTCAGAAGCAATGAACATCCATTCAGAAGCAATGAACATCCATTCAGAAGCAATGAACATCCATTCAGAAGCAATGAACATCTGTTCAGAAGCAATTAACATCCATTAGGAAGCAATGAACATCTATTCAGAAGCAGCACACATCCATTCAGAAGCAGTGAACCCCCATTCAGAAGCAGTGAACCCCCATTCAGAAGCAGTGAACCCCCATTCAGAAGCAGCAAACACCCATTCAGACACAGCGAACACCCATTCAGAAGCAATAAACATCCATTCAGAAGCAATGAACATCCACTCAGAAGCAACAAACCCCCATTCAGAAGCAATGAACATCCACGCAGAAGCAACAAACCCCCATTCAGAAGCAATGAATATCCATTCAGTAGCAATGAACCCCCATTCAGAAGCAATGAACATCCATTCAGAAGCAATGAACATCTATTCAGAAGCAATGAACATCCATTCAGAAGCAATGAACATCCATTCAGAAGCAATGAACATCCATTCAGAAGCAATGAACAACTATTCAGAAGTAATGAACATCCATTCAGAAGCAATGACCATCCATTCAGAAGCAATGAACATCCGTTCAGAAGTAATGAACATCCATCCAGAAGTAATGAACATCCATTCAGAAGTAATGAACATCCATTCAGAAGCAATGAACATCCATTCAGAAGCAATGAACATCTATTCAGAAGCAATGAACATCCATTCAGAAGCAATGAACAACTATTCAGAAGTAATGAACATCCATTCAGAAGTAATGAACATCCATTCAGAAGCAATGAACATCTATTCAGAAGCAATGAACATCCATCCAGAAGCAATGAACATCCATTCAGAAGCAACAAACCCCCATTCAGAAGCAATGAACATCCACTCAGAAGCAACAAACCCCCATTCAGAAGCAATGAATATCCATTCAGAAGCAATGAACATCTATTCAGAAGCAATGAACATCCATTCAGAAGCAATGAACATCCATTCAGAAGCAATGAACATCCATTCAGAAGCAATGAACATCCATTCAGAAGTAATGAACATCCATTCAGAAGCAATGAACATCCATTCAGAAGCAATGAACATCTATTCAGAAGCAATGAACATCCATTCAGAAGTAATGAACATCCATTCAGAAGCAATGAACATCTATTCAGAAGCAATGAACATCCATCCAGAAGCAATGAACATCCATTCAGAAGCAACAAACCCCCATTCAGAAGCAATGAACATCCACTCAGAAGCAACAAACCCCCATTCAGAAGCAATGAACATCTATTCAGAAGCAATAAACATCCATTCAGAAGCAATGAACATCCACTCAGAAGCAACAAACCCCCATTCAGAAGCAATGAACATCCACTCAGAAGCAACAAACCCCCATTCAGAAGCAATGAATATCCATTCAGTAGCAATGAACCCCCATTCAGAAGCAATGAACATCCATTCAGAAGCAATGAACATCTATTCAGAAGCAATGAACATCCATTCAGAAGCAATGAACATCCATTCAGAAGCAATGAACATCCATTCAGAAGCAATGAACAACTATTCAGAAGTAATGAACATCCATTCAGAAGCAATGACCATCCATTCAGAAGCAATGAACATCCGTTCAGAAGTAATGAACATCCATCCAGAAGTAATGAACATCCATTCAGAAGTAATGAACATCCATTCAGAAGCAATGAACATCCATTCAGAAGCAATGAACATCTATTCAGAAGCAATGAACATCCATTCAGAAGCAATGAACAACTATTCAGAAGTAATGAACATCCATTCAGAAGTAATGAACATCCATTCAGAAGCAATGAACATCTATTCAGAAGCAATGAACATCCATCCAGAAGCAATGAACATCCATTCAGAAGCAATGAACATCTATTCAGAAGCAATGAACATCCATTCAGAAGCAATGAACATCTATTCAGAAGCAATGAACATCCATTCAGAAGCAATGAACAACTATTCAGAAGTAATGAACATCCATTCAGAAGTAATGAACATCCATTCAGAAGCAATGAACATCTATTCAGAAGCAATGAACATCCATCCAGAAGCAATGAACATCCATTCAGAAGCAATGAACATCTATTCAGAAGCAATGAACATCCATTCAGAAGCAATGAACATCTATTCAGAAGCAATGAACATCCATTCAGAAGCAATGAACATCCATTCAGAAGTAATGAACATCCATTCAGAAGCAATGAACATCCATTCAGAAGCAATGAACATCCATTCAGAAGCAATGAACATCTGTTCAGAAGCAATGAACATCCATTCAGAAGCAATGACCATCCATTCAGAAGCAATGAACATCCGTTCAGAAGCAATGAACATCCATTCAGAAGCAGTGAACATCCATTCAGAAGCAATGAACATCTGTTCAGAAGCAATGAACATCCATTCAGAAGCAATGAACATCTATTCAGAAGCAATGAACATCCATTCAGAAGCAATGAACATCCATTCAGAAGCAATGAACATCCATTCAGAAGCAATGAACATCCATTCAGAAGCAATGAACATCCATTCAGAAGCAATGAACATCTGTTCAGAAGCAATGAACATCCATTCAGAAGCAATGACCATCCATTCAGAAGCAATGAACATCCGTTCAGAAGCAATGAACATCCGTTCAGAAGCAGTGAACATCCATTCAGAAGCAATGAACATCTGTTCAGAAGCAATGAACATCCATTCAGAAGCAATGAACATCTATTCAGAAGCAATGAACATCCATTCAGAAGCAATGAACATCCATTCAGAAGCAATGAACATCCATTCAGAAGCAATGAACATCCATTCAGAAGCAATGAACATCCATTCAGAAGCAATGAACATCCGTTCAGAAGCAATGAACATCCATTCAGAAGCAATGAACATCCGTTCAGAAGCAATGAACATCCATTCAGAAGCAATGACCATCCATTCAGAAGCAATGAACATCCGTTCAGAAGCAATGAACATCCATTCAGAAGCAATGAACATCTATTCAGAAGCAATGAACATCCATCCAGAAGCAATGAACATCCATTCAGAAGCAACAAACCCCCATTCAGAAGCAATGAACATCCACTCAGAAGCAACAAACCCCCATTCAGAAGCAATGAATATCCATTCAGAAGCAATGAACATCTATTCAGAAGCAATGAACATCCATTCAGAAGCAATGAACATCCATTCAGAAGCAATGAACATCCATTCAGAAGCAATGAACATCCATTCAGAAGTAATGAACATCCATTCAGAAGCAATGAACATCCATTCAGAAGCAATGAACATCTATTCAGAAGCAATGAACATCCATTCAGAAGTAATGAACATCCATTCAGAAGCAATGAACATCTATTCAGAAGCAATGAACATCCATCCAGAAGCAATGAACATCCATTCAGAAGCAACAAACCCCCATTCAGAAGCAATGAACATCCACTCAGAAGCAACAAACCCCCATTCAGAAGCAATGAACATCTATTCAGAAGCAATAAACATCCATTCAGAAGCAATGAACATCCACTCAGAAGCAACAAACCCCCATTCAGAAGCAATGAACATCCACTCAGAAGCAACAAACCCCCATTCAGAAGCAATGAATATCCATTCAGTAGCAATGAACCCCCATTCAGAAGCAATGAACATCCATTCAGAAGCAATGAACATCTATTCAGAAGCAATGAACATCCATTCAGAAGCAATGAACATCCATTCAGAAGCAATGAACATCCATTCAGAAGCAATGAACAACTATTCAGAAGTAATGAACATCCATTCAGAAGCAATGACCATCCATTCAGAAGCAATGAACATCCGTTCAGAAGTAATGAACATCCATCCAGAAGTAATGAACATCCATTCAGAAGTAATGAACATCCATTCAGAAGCAATGAACATCCATTCAGAAGCAATGAACATCTATTCAGAAGCAATGAACATCCATTCAGAAGCAATGAACAACTATTCAGAAGTAATGAACATCCATTCAGAAGTAATGAACATCCATTCAGAAGCAATGAACATCTATTCAGAAGCAATGAACATCCATCCAGAAGCAATGAACATCCATTCAGAAGCAATGAACATCTATTCAGAAGCAATGAACATCCATTCAGAAGCAATGAACATCTATTCAGAAGCAATGAACATCCATTCAGAAGCAATGAACAACTATTCAGAAGTAATGAACATCCATTCAGAAGTAATGAACATCCATTCAGAAGCAATGAACATCTATTCAGAAGCAATGAACATCCATCCAGAAGCAATGAACATCCATTCAGAAGCAATGAACATCTATTCAGAAGCAATGAACATCCATTCAGAAGCAATGAACATCTATTCAGAAGCAATGAACATCCATTCAGAAGCAATGAACATCCATTCAGAAGTAATGAACATCCATTCAGAAGCAATGAACATCCATTCAGAAGCAATGAACATCCATTCAGAAGCAATGAACATCTGTTCAGAAGCAATGAACATCCATTCAGAAGCAATGACCATCCATTCAGAAGCAATGAACATCCGTTCAGAAGCAATGAACATCCATTCAGAAGCAGTGAACATCCATTCAGAAGCAATGAACATCTGTTCAGAAGCAATGAACATCCATTCAGAAGCAATGAACATCTATTCAGAAGCAATGAACATCCATTCAGAAGCAATGAACATCCATTCAGAAGCAATGAACATCCATTCAGAAGCAATGAACATCCATTCAGAAGCAATGAACATCCATTCAGAAGCAATGAACATCTGTTCAGAAGCAATGAACATCCATTCAGAAGCAATGACCATCCATTCAGAAGCAATGAACATCCGTTCAGAAGCAATGAACATCCGTTCAGAAGCAGTGAACATCCATTCAGAAGCAATGAACATCTGTTCAGAAGCAATGAACATCCATTCAGAAGCAATGAACATCTATTCAGAAGCAATGAACATCCATTCAGAAGCAATGAACATCCATTCAGAAGCAATGAACATCCATTCAGAAGCAATGAACATCCATTCAGAAGCAATGAACATCCATTCAGAAGCAATGAACATCCGTTCAGAAGCAATGAACATCCATTCAGAAGCAATGAACATCCGTTCAGAAGCAATGAACATCCATTCAGAAGCAATGACCATCCATTCAGAAGCAATGAACATCCGTTCAGAAGCAATGAACATCCATTCAGAAGCAATGAACATCTATTCAGAAGCAATGAACATCCATCCAGAAGCAATGAACATCCATTCAGAAGCAACAAACCCCCATTCAGAAGCAATGAACATCCACTCAGAAGCAACAAACCCCCATTCAGAAGCAATGAATATCCATTCAGAAGCAATGAACATCTATTCAGAAGCAATGAACATCCATTCAGAAGCAATGAACATCCATTCAGAAGCAATGAACATCCATTCAGAAGCAATGAACATCCATTCAGAAGTAATGAACATCCATTCAGAAGCAATGAACATCCATTCAGAAGCAATGAACATCTATTCAGAAGCAATGAACATCCATTCAGAAGTAATGAACATCCATTCAGAAGCAATGAACATCTATTCAGAAGCAATGAACATCCATCCAGAAGCAATGAACATCCATTCAGAAGCAACAAACCCCCATTCAGAAGCAATGAACATCCACTCAGAAGCAACAAACCCCCATTCAGAAGCAATGAACATCTATTCAGAAGCAATAAACATCCATTCAGAAGCAATGAACATCCACTCAGAAGCAACAAACCCCCATTCAGAAGCAATGAACATCCACTCAGAAGCAACAAACCCCCATTCAGAAGCAATGAATATCCATTCAGTAGCAATGAACCCCCATTCAGAAGCAATGAACATCCATTCAGAAGCAATGAACATCTATTCAGAAGCAATGAACATCCATTCAGAAGCAATGAACATCCATTCAGAAGCAATGAACATCCATTCAGAAGCAATGAACAACTATTCAGAAGTAATGAACATCCATTCAGAAGCAATGACCATCCATTCAGAAGCAATGAACATCCGTTCAGAAGTAATGAACATCCATCCAGAAGTAATGAACATCCATTCAGAAGTAATGAACATCCATTCAGAAGCAATGAACATCCATTCAGAAGCAATGAACATCTATTCAGAAGCAATGAACATCCATTCAGAAGCAATGAACAACTATTCAGAAGTAATGAACATCCATTCAGAAGTAATGAACATCCATTCAGAAGCAATGAACATCTATTCAGAAGCAATGAACATCCATCCAGAAGCAATGAACATCCATTCAGAAGCAATGAACATCTATTCAGAAGCAATGAACATCCATTCAGAAGCAATGAACATCTATTCAGAAGCAATGAACATCCATTCAGAAGCAATGAACAACTATTCAGAAGTAATGAACATCCATTCAGAAGTAATGAACATCCATTCAGAAGCAATGAACATCTATTCAGAAGCAATGAACATCCATCCAGAAGCAATGAACATCCATTCAGAAGCAATGAACATCTATTCAGAAGCAATGAACATCCATTCAGAAGCAATGAACATCTATTCAGAAGCAATGAACATCCATTCAGAAGCAATGAACATCCATTCAGAAGTAATGAACATCCATTCAGAAGCAATGAACATCCATTCAGAAGCAATGAACATCCATTCAGAAGCAATGAACATCTGTTCAGAAGCAATGAACATCCATTCAGAAGCAATGACCATCCATTCAGAAGCAATGAACATCCGTTCAGAAGCAATGAACATCCATTCAGAAGCAGTGAACATCCATTCAGAAGCAATGAACATCTGTTCAGAAGCAATGAACATCCATTCAGAAGCAATGAACATCTATTCAGAAGCAATGAACATCCATTCAGAAGCAATGAACATCCATTCAGAAGCAATGAACATCCATTCAGAAGCAATGAACATCCATTCAGAAGCAATGAACATCCATTCAGAAGCAATGAACATCTGTTCAGAAGCAATGAACATCCATTCAGAAGCAATGACCATCCATTCAGAAGCAATGAACATCCGTTCAGAAGCAATGAACATCCGTTCAGAAGCAGTGAACATCCATTCAGAAGCAATGAACATCTGTTCAGAAGCAATGAACATCCATTCAGAAGCAATGAACATCTATTCAGAAGCAATGAACATCCATTCAGAAGCAATGAACATCCATTCAGAAGCAATGAACATCCATTCAGAAGCAATGAACATCCATTCAGAAGCAATGAACATCCATTCAGAAGCAATGAACATCCGTTCAGAAGCAATGAACATCCATTCAGAAGCAATGAACATCCGTTCAGAAGCAATGAACATCCATTCAGAAGCAATGACCATCCATTCAGAAGCAATGAACATCCGTTCAGAAGCAATGAACATCCATTCAGAAGCAGTGAACATCCATTCAGAAGCAATGAAAATCTGTTCAGAAGCAATGAACATCCATTCAGAAGCAATGAACATCCATTCAGAAGCAATGAACATCTGTTCAGAAGCAATGAACATCCGTTCAGAAGCAATGAACATCCATTCAGAAGCAATGAACATCCATTCAGTAGCAATGAACATCCATGCAGGAGCAATGAACATCCATTCAGAAGCAATGAACATCCATTCAGAAGCAATGAACATCCATTCAGAAGCAGAACATCCATTCAGAAGCAATGAACATCCATTCAGAAGCAATGAACATCCATTCAGAAGCAATGAACATCCATTCAGAAGCAATGAACATCCATTCAGAAGCAATGAACATCTGTTCAGAAGCAATTAACATCCATTAGGAAGCAATGAACATCTATTCAGAAGCAGCACACATCCATTCAGAAGCAGTGAACCCCCATTCAGAAGCAGTGAACCCCCATTCAGAAGCAGTGAACCCCCATTCAGAAGCAGCAAACACCCATTCAGACACAGCGAACACCCATTCAGAAGCAATAAACATCCATTCAGAAGCAATGAACATCCACTCAGAAGCAACAAACCCCCATTCAGAAGCAATGAACATCCACTCAGAAGCAACAAACCCCCATTCAGAAGCAATGAATATCCATTCAGTAGCAATGAACCCCCATTCAGAAGCAATGAACATCCATTCAGAAGCAATGAACATCTATTCAGAAGCAATGAACATCCATTCAGAAGCAATGAACATCCATTCAGAAGCAATGAACATCCATTCAGAAGCAATGAACAACTATTCAGAAGTAATGAACATCCATTCAGAAGCAATGAACATCCATTCAGAAGCAATGAACATCTATTCAGAAGCAATGAACATCCATTCAGAAGCAATGAACAACTATTCAGAAGTAATGAACATCCATTCAGAAGTAATGAACATCCATTCAGAAGCAATGAACATCTATTCAGAAGTAATGAACATCCATCCAGAAGCAATGAACATCCATTCAGAAGTAATGAACATCCATTCAGAAGCAATGAACATCCATTCAGAAGCAATGAACAACTATTCAGAAGTAATGAACATCCATTCAGAAGTAATGAACATCCATTCAGAAGCAATGAACATCTATTCAGAAGTAATGAACATCCATCCAGAAGCAATGAACATCCATTCAGAAGTAATGAACATCCATTCAGAAGCAATGAACATCCATTCAGAAGCAATGAACATCCGTTCAGAAGCAATGACCGTTCAGAAGCAATGAACATCCATTCAGAAGCAATGAACAACTATTCAGAAGTAATGAACATCCATTCAGAAGTAATGAACATCCATTCAGAAGCAATGAACATCTATTCAGAAGCAATGAACATCCATCCAGAAGCAATGAACATCCATTCAGAAGCAATGAACATCTATTCAGAAGCAATGAACATCCATTCAGAAGCAATGAACATCTATTCAGAAGCAATGAACATCCATTCAGAAGCAATGAACATCCATTCAGAAGTAATGAACATCCATTCAGAAGCAATGAACATCCATTCAGAAGCAATGAACATCCATTCAGAAGCAATGAACATCTGTTCAGAAGCAATGAACATCCATTCAGAAGCAATGACCATCCATTCAGAAGCAATGAACATCCGTTCAGAAGCAATGAACATCCATTCAGAAGCAGTGAACATCCATTCAGAAGCAATGAACATCTGTTCAGAAGCAATGAACATCCATTCAGAAGCAATGAACATCTATTCAGAAGCAATGAACATCCATTCAGAAGCAATGAACATCCATTCAGAAGCAATGAACATCCATTCAGAAGCAATGAACATCCATTCAGAAGCAATGAACATCCATTCAGAAGCAATGAACATCTGTTCAGAAGCAATGAACATCCATTCAGAAGCAATGACCATCCATTCAGAAGCAATGAACATCCGTTCAGAAGCAATGAACATCCGTTCAGAAGCAGTGAACATCCATTCAGAAGCAATGAACATCTGTTCAGAAGCAATGAACATCCATTCAGAAGCAATGAACATCTATTCAGAAGCAATGAACATCCATTCAGAAGCAATGAACATCCATTCAGAAGCAATGAACATCCATTCAGAAGCAATGAACATCCATTCAGAAGCAATGAACATCCATTCAGAAGCAATGAACATCCGTTCAGAAGCAATGAACATCCATTCAGAAGCAATGAACATCCGTTCAGAAGCAATGAACATCCATTCAGAAGCAATGAACATCCGTTCAGAAGCAATGAACATCCATTCAGAAGCAGTGAACATCCATTCAGAAGCAATGAACATCTGTTCAGAAGCAATGAACATCCATTCAGAAGCAATGAACATCCATTCAGAAGCAATGAACATCTGTTCAGAAGCAATGAACATCCGTTCAGAAGCAATGAACATCCATTCAGAAGCAATGAACATCCATTCAGTAGCAATGAACATCCATGCAGGAGCAATGAACATCCATTCAGAAGCAATGAACATCCATTCAGAATCAATGAACATCCATTCAGAAGCAGAACATCCATTCAGAAGCAATGAACATCCATTCAGAAGCAATGAACATCCATTCAGAAGCAATGAACATCCATTCAGAAGCAATGAACATCCATTCAGAAGCAATGAACATCTGTTCAGAAGCAATTAACATCCATTAGGAAGCAATGAACATCTATTCAGAAGCAGCACACATCCATTCAGAAGCAGTGAACCCCCATTCAGAAGCAGTGAACCCCCATTCAGAAGCAGTGAACCCCCATTCAGAAGCAGCAAACACCCATTCAGACACAGCGAACACCCATTCAGAAGCAATAAACATCCATTCAGAAGCAATGAACATCCACTCAGAAGCAACAAACCCCCATTCAGAAGCAATGAACATCCACTCAGAAGCAACAAACCCCCATTCAGAAGCAATGAATATCCATTCAGTAGCAATGAACCCCCATTCAGAAGCAATGAACATCCATTCAGAAGCAATGAACATCTATTCAGAAGCAATGAACATCCATTCAGAAGCAATGAACATCCATTCAGAAGCAATGAACATCCATTCAGAAGCAATGAACATCTATTCAGAAGCAATGAACATCCATTCAGAAGCAATGAACATCTGTTCAGAAGCAATGAACATCCGTTCAGAAGCAATGAACATCCATTCAGAAGCAATGAACATCCATTCAGTAGCAATGAACATCCATGCAGGAGCAATGAACATCCATTCAGAAGCAATGAACATCCATTCAGAAGCAATGAACATCCATTCAGAAGCAGAACATCCATTCAGAAGCAATGAACATCCGTTCAGAAGCAATGAACATCCGTTCAGAAGCAATGAACATCCGTTCAGAAGCAATGAACATCTGTTCAGAAGCAATGAACATCCATTCAGAAGCAATGAACATCTGTTCAGAAGCAATGAACATCCGTTCAGAAGCAATGAACATCCATTCAGAAGCAATGAACATCCATTCAGTAGCAATGAACATCCATGCAGGAGCAATGAACATCCATTCAGAAGCAATGAACATCCATTCAGAAGCAATGAACATCCATTCAGAAGCAAGAACATCTATTCAGAAGCAATGAACATCCATTCAGAAGCAATGAACATCCATTCAGAAGCAATGAACATCCATTCAGAAGCAATGAACAACTATTCAGAAGTAATGAACATCCATTCAGAAGCAATGAACATCCATTCAGAAGCAATGAACATCTATTCAGAAGCAATGAACATCCATTCAGAAGCAATGAACAACTATTCAGAAGTAATGAACATCCATTCAGAAGTAATGAACATCCATTCAGAAGCAATGAACATCTATTCAGAAGTAATGAACATCCATCCAGAAGCAATGAACATCCATTCAGAAGTAATGAACATCCATTCAGAAGCAATGAACATCCATTCAGAAGCAATGAACATCCGTTCAGAAGCAATGACCGTTCAGAAGCAATGAACATCCATTCAGAAGCAATGAACATCCATTCAGAAGCAATGAACATCTGTTCAGAAGCAATGAACATCCATTCAGAAGCAATGACCATCCATTCAGAAGCAATGAACATCCGTTCAGAAGTAATGAACATCCATCCAGAAGTAATGAACATCCATTCAGAAGTAATGAACATCCATTCAGAAGCAATGAACATCCATTCAGAAGCAATGAACATCTAATCAGAAGCAATGAACATCCATTCAGAAGCAATGAACAACTATTCAGAAGTAATGAACATCCATTCAGAAGTAATGAACATCCATTCAGAAGCAATGAACATCTATTCAGAAGCAATGAACATCCATCCAGAAGCAATGAACATCCATTCAGAAGCAATGAACATCTATTCAGAAGCAATGAACATCCATTCAGAAGCAATGAACATCTATTCAGAAGCAATGAACATCCATTCAGAAGCAATGAACATCCATTCAGAAGTAATGAACATCCATTCAGAAGCAATGAACATCCATTCAGAAGCAATGACCGTTCAGAAGCAATGACCGTTCAGAAGCAATGAACATCCATTCAGAAGCAATGAACATCTGTTCAGAAGCAATGAACATCCATTCAGAAGCAATGAACATCTATTCAGAAGCAATGAACATCCATTCAGAAGCAATGAACATCCATTCAGAAGCAATGAACATCCATTCAGAAGCAATGAACATCCATTCAGAAGCAATGAACATCCATTCAGAAGCAATGAACATCTGTTCAGAAGCAATGAACATCCATTCAGAAGCAATGACCATCCATTCAGAAGCAATGAACATCCGTTCAGAAGCAATGAACATCCATTCAGAAGCAGTGAACATCCATTCAGAAGTAATGAACATCCATTCAGAAGCAATGAACATCCATTCAGTAGCAATGAACATCCATTCAGAAGCAATGAACATCCATTCAGAAGCAGAACATCCATTCAGAAGCAATGAACATCCGTTCAGAAGCAATGAACATCCGTTCAGAAGCAATGAACATCTGTTCAGAAGCAATGAACATCCATTCAGAAGCAATTAACATCTGTTCAGAAGCAATGAACATCCGTTCAGAAGCAATGAACATCCATTCAGAAGCAATGAACATCCATTCAGTAGCAATGAACATCCATGCAGGAGCAATGAACATCCATTCAGAAGCAATGAACATCCATTCAGAAGCAATGAACATCCATTCAGAAGCAGAACATCCATTCAGAAGCAATGAACATCCGTTCAGAAGCAATGAACATCCGTTCAGAAGCAATGAAAATCTGTTCAGAAGCAATGAACATCCATTCAGAAGCAATGAACATCCGTTCAGAAGCAATGAACATCCATTCAGAAGCAATGAACATCCATTCAGAAGCAATGAACATCCATTCAGAAGTAATGAACATCCATTCAGAAGCAATGAACATCCATTCAGAAGCAATGACCGTTCAGAAGCAATGACCGTTCAGAAGCAATGAACATCCATTCAGAAGCAATGAACATCCATTCAGAAGCAATGAACATTTGTTCAGAAGCAATGAACATCCATTCAGAAGCAATGACCATCCATTCAGAAGCAATGAACATCCGTTCAGAAGCAATGAACATCCATTCAGAAGCAGTGAACATCCATTCAGAAGCAATGAACATCTGTTCAGAAGCAATGAACATCCATTCAGAAGCAATGAACATCTATTCAGAAGCAATGAACATCCATTCAGAAGCAATGAACATCCATTCAGAAGCAATGAACATCCATTCAGAAGCAATGAACATCCATTCAGAAGCAATGAACATCCATTCAGAAGCAATGAACATCCATTCAGAAGCAATGAACATCTGTTCAGAAGCAATGAACATCCATTCAGAAGCAATGACCATCCATTCAGAAGCAATGAACATCCGTTCAGAAGCAATGAACATCCATTCAGAAGCAGTGAACATCCATTCAGAAGTAATGAACATCCATTCAGAAGCAATGAACATCCATTCAGAAGCAATGAACATCCGTTCAGAAGCAATGACCGTTCAGAAGCAATGAACATCCATTCAGAAGCAATGAACATCCATTCAGAAGCAATGAACATCTGTTCAGAAGCAATGAACATCCATTCAGAAGCAATGACCATCCATTCAGAAGCAATGAACATCCGTTCAGAAGTAATGAACATCCATCCAGAAGTAATGAACATCCATTCAGAAGTAATGAACATCCATTCAGAAGCAATGAACATCCATTCAGAAGCAATGAACATCTATTCAGAAGCAATGAACATCCATTCAGAAGCAATGAACAACTATTCAGAAGTAATGAACATCCATTCAGAAGTAATGAACATCCATTCAGAAGCAATGAACATCTATTCAGAAGCAATGAACATCCATCCAGAAGCAATGAACATCCATTCAGAAGCAATGAACATCTATTCAGAAGCAATGAACATCCATTCAGAAGCAATGAACATCTATTCAGAAGCAATGAACATCCATTCAGAAGCAATGAACATCCATTCAGAAGTAATGAACATCCATTCAGAAGCAATGAACATCCATTCAGAAGCAATGAACATCCATTCAGAAGCAATGAACATCTGTTCAGAAGCAATGAACATCCATTCAGAAGCAATGACCATCCATTCAGAAGCAATGAACATCCGTTCAGAAGCAATGAACATCCATTCAGAAGCAGTGAACATCCATTCAGAAGCAATGAACATCTGTTCAGAAGCAATGAACATCCATTCAGAAGCAATGAACATCTATTCAGAAGCAATGAGCATCCATTCAGAAGCAATGAACATCCATTCAGAAGCAATGAACATCCATTCAGAAGCAATGAACATCCATTCAGAAGCAATGAACATCCATTCAGAAGCAATGAACATCTGTTCAGAAGCAATGAACATCCATTCAGAAGCAATGAACATCCATTCAGAAGCAATGAACATCTGTTCAGAAGCAATGAACATCCATTCAGAAGCAATGACCATCCATTCAGAAGCAATGAACATCCATTCAGAAGCAATGAACATCCGTTCAGAAGCAATGAACATCCATTCAGAAGCAGTGAACATCCATTCAGAAGCAATGAACATCTGTTCAGAAGCAATGAACATCCATTCAGAAGCAATGAACATCTATTCAGAAGCAATGAACATCCATTCAGAAGCAATGAACATCCATTCAGAAGCAATGAACATCCATTCAGAAGCAATGAACATCCATTCAGAAGCAATGAACATCTGTTCAGAAGCAATGAACATCCATTCAGAAGCAATGACCATCCATTCAGAAGCAATGAACATCCGTTCAGAAGCAATGAACATCCGTTCAGAAGCAGTGAACATCCATTCAGAAGCAATGAACATCTGTTCAGAAGCAATGAACATCCATTCAGAAGCAATGAACATCTATTCAGAAGCAATGAACATCCATTCAGAAGCAATGAACATCCATTCAGAAGCAATGAACATCCATTCAGAAGCAATGAACATCCATTCAGAAGCAATGAACATCCATTCAGAAGCAATGAACATCCGTTCAGAAGCAATGAACATCCATTCAGAAGCAATGAACATCCGTTCAGAAGCAATGAACATCCATTCAGAAGCAATGACCATCCATTCAGAAGCAATGAACATCCGTTCAGAAGCAATGAACATCCATTCAGAAGCAGTGAACATCCATTCAGAAGCAATGAACATCTGTTCAGAAGCAATGAACATCCATTCAGAAGCAATGAACATCCATTCAGAAGCAATAAACATCTGTTCAGAAGCAATGAACATCCGTTCAGAAGCAATGAACATCCATTCAGAAGCAATGAACATCCATTCAGTAGCAATGAACATCCATGCAGGAGCAATGAACATCCATTCAGAAGCAATGAACATCCATTCAGAAGCAATGAACATCCATTCAGAAGCAGAACATCCATTCAGAAGCAATGAACATCCGTTCAGAAGCAATGAACATCCGTTCAGAAGCAATGAACATCTGTTCGGAAGCAATGAACATCCATTCAGAAGCAATGAACATCTGTTCAGAAGCAATGAACATCCGTTCAGAAGCAATGAACATCCATTCAGAAGCAATGAACATCTGTTCAGAAGCAATGAACATCCATTCAGAAGCAATGACCATCCATTCAGAAGCAATGAACATCCGTTCAGAAGCAATGAACATCCATTCAGAAGCAGTGAACATCCATTCAGAAGCAATGAACATCTGTTCAGAAGCAATGAACATCCATTCAGAAGCAATGAACATCTATTCAGAAGCAATGAACATCCATTCAGAAGCAATGAACATCTGTTCAGAAGCAATGAACATCCGTTCAGAAGCAATGAACATCCATTCAGAAGCAATGAACATCCATTCAGTAGCAATGAACATCCATGCAGGAGCAATGAACATCCATTCAGAAGCAATGAACATCCATTCAGAAGCAATGAACATCCATTCAGAAGCAGAACATCCATTCAGAAGCAATGAACATCCGTTCAGAAGCAATGAACATCCGTTCAGAAGCAATGAACATCTGTTCAGAAGCAATGAACATCCATTCAGAAGCAATTAACATCTGTTCAGAAGCAATGAACATCCGTTCAGAAGCAATGAACATCCATTCAGAAGCAATGAACATCCATTCAGTAGCAATGAACATCCATGCAGGAGCAATGAACATCCATTCAGAAGCAATGAACATCCATTCAGAAGCAATGAACATCCATTCAGAAGCAGAACATCCATTCAGAAGCAATGAACATCCGTTCAGAAGCAATGAACATCCGTTCAGAAGCAATGAACATCTGTTCAGAAGCAATGAACATCCATTCAGAAGCAATGAACATCCGTTCAGAAGCAATGAACATCCATTCAGAAGCAATGAACATCCATTCAGACGCAATGAACATCCATTCAGTAGCAATGAACATCCATTCAGAAGCAATGAACATCTGTTCAGAAGCAATGAACATCCATTCAGAAGCAATGAACATCCATTCAGAAGCAATGAACATCCACTCAGAAGCAACAAACCCCCATTCAGAAGCAATGAACATCCATTCAGTAGCAATGAACATCTATTCAGAAGCAATGAACATCCATTCAGAAGCAATGAACATCCATTCAGAAGCAATGAACAATCATTCAGAAAAGTAGCTCTCCGAGCAAATGATACTTCGTGTAATCTCTGCAAAACGAACCTCCAGAGACGCCAAAAGTTCATTCGTTGCTGCTCTTCTCCAGGTTGACGTCATGCCCTTCACAGGAAAGAAAAGAATTGCTGCATGCATGTAAACTAAATGCTTTCATGTAAAAAATAAATTTAAAAAAAGCATGCTGCATGAACATTTTATAAAAAAGTATACATGAAAATAGCATTTTTATTCAAACAGCTTCTCAAATATCTAGATAAATCATACTGTTTCTGTGCGCTCATAAATGCAATATATTGTTATTTTATAACTAAATTATCTGAAAACAGCGGAATTTCACTGAGTGGTCTGATCAATTTTATTATCAAAAAAGAATCTAAAATTCCTCACAATCCCAGGATTGCTGTGCGTACGGCACCCCAACCGAAGGCTGAGGTGAGGTAGGAAGCAGTGGTGTTTGAGGTCCAGGCGGAGTCCTGTTGAAGCCGTAGCGTGGTCCTGGTACGGTCATCCTTGTGGTTCTGCTGGAGACCTCATGAAGGCCTGGCAGAGTCATGATGGACTTCTTTGGGGCCCTGGTTGGGCTATCATTGTGGTTCTGGTAGAGTCTATGCAGAGTCCTGATGACAGCCAGGTAGAGGCACGATGGACCGCCTTGGGCCCTGAAGGGGTCCTGGCAGACCCTGGTGGATTCCTGGTTGGGCCATCAGTGTGGTTTCAGCCGAGTCCTGGCAGAGACGTGATGAGGCCGCAGACAGTGAACCCCGGCTCCAGATGTCCATTCACAATTCTTGGGTGGACTTGGACATGACACAAGAATTGCGTTTGGACAATCAGGAGCAGGAGCTCTTCACTGGCGAGAAGGTGGCAAAGTTATCCTAATCCCAAAAGTAATGCCAGTGTCTGAACCCATATACCCACAACATATTCCCCCAAAAATATACTTAAGAAACACAATGCAGAGATGGTGGAAGTGGGAAGATGGGTCCCACCCCCCCCAATTTGGGGCATATGCTGCTTTTAATCCTATTTTGCCTGCAGCTGTGCATTTCTGATCCCATCTTTCCTATAATATGTGGCCCCTGCCCTCCTTATCTGGGGCCCTGCAACTCGGAGATCCTCCAGGGGTGGCAGTCTACCGGCTGCTCTCTAGGGGCTGCTCTCTAGGGTCTCACCAGGGGACATGAAGCTCTTGGGGCTAAGTAGCACTGACCCCCTCTATCCACCTTCTGTTATGGGTAGGGTGACACCACACTCCAGGTCATCACGTTCACCATCTCCAGCCCTAATCTTTTTACCCACAAATCTTTGTCTTCAGGTGTGTTGCTTACATTAGGTCAAAGGTAGCAAGACAAGACTGCACCAGTCAGAATGCAGTAAGTTATTCCACAAAAGTCCAGATCAGGAGGCGGTGTCCATGATGTGGCGGTGGTGGTGGTCTTCCTAGAGCTGTGACCCTGCACTAGTGACTCTACATTGTCACTGAAGTTCAGGAACCTGCTGCTCCCAACAGGCCCTGGAGTCCTAGTGCCCCTCCTAGTGAAGCCTCGATACGTATATATCACCCTCCACTTCTGACTCCATCGCTGTTCTGGGGGTGCGCAGCTCGGGCTCCCTCCTGCACCCTAGTCTCTAACAAGGGGTCCAACATCTCAAATGGCTCCACAACCTCCTTTTAGCCTAGGTCCCTAAACCTCTGACCTTTTCCAGGAATCTTTGCTTTCTACACCATGGAATGCTCTCTAGAGGCTGCTCTCTAGGGGCTGCTCTCCGGTGGCTGCTCTCCAGGGACTGCTCTCTAGGGGCTACTCTCCAGGGGCTGCTCTCCAGGGGCTGCTCTCCAGGGGCTGCTCTTCAGTGGCTTCTCTCTAGGGGCTGTCTTCCAATGGCTGCTCTCCAGTGGCTGCTCTCCAGTGGCTGCTCTCCAGTGGCTGCTCTCTAGGGGCTGCTCTCCAGTGGCTGCTTTCCAGTGACTGCTCTCCAGGGGCTGCTGTCTGCTGGCTGCTCTCTAGGGACTGCTCTCTAGGGCCTGCTCTCTACGGACTACTATCTAGGCGCTGCTGTCCAGGGGCTGCTCTCTAGGGTCTGCTGACTACAGGCTGTTCTCTAGGAGCTGCTCTCTAGGGCCTGCTGTCCAGGGTCGACAGTCTACCGGCTGCTCTCCTGGTGCTACTTTCTAGGGGCTGCTCTCCAGGGACTGCTCTCTAGGGGCAACAGTCTATCGGCTGCTCTCCTGGGGCGGCCGTCTACTGGCTGCTCTCTAGGGTCTGCTTTCTAGGGGCAGCTGTCCAGTAGCTGCTGTCTACCGGCTGCTCTCCAGGGGCTGCTCTCTTGTGTCTGATGACTACAGGCTGTTCTCTATGAGCTGCTTTCTTGGGACTGCTCTCCAGGGGCTGCTCTCTTGTGTCTGCTGACTACAGGCTGTTCTCTAGGAGCTGCTTTCTTGGGACTGCTCTCTAGGGGTTGCTCTTTAGGGTCTGCTGTCCTGGGGCAGCAGTCTACCGGCTGCTCTCTAGGTATGCTCTCCTGGGACTGCGCTCTAGGGGCAGCAGTCTACCGGCTGCACTCCAGGGGCTGCTCTCTACCGGCTGCTCTCCAGGGGCTGCTCTCTACCGGCTGCTCTCCAGGGGCTGCTCTCTACCGGCTGATCTCCAGGGGCTGCTCTCTACTGGCTGCTCTGCAGGGGCTGCTCTCTACCGGCTGCTCTCCAGGGGCTGCTCTCCAGGGGCTGCTCTCTACTGGCTGCTCTCCAGGAAGCAGTGGTGTTTGAGGTCCAGGCAGAGTCATGATGAAGCCCTAGTAGGGTCAGGGCTGTTTTCTAGCTGTTGCTGTCTATGTGTTGCTGTCTGGGTACTGTTGTCCAAGGGCTACTCTCTAGAGGCTGCTGCCCAGGGGCTGCTGTCTAGGGCCTGCTCCCTGCATGCTACTCTGTAAGGGCTGCCCCCTAGAGTCTGCTAACTATGGGCTGCTCTTCAGGGACTGCTCTCTAGGGGCAGCTCTCTAGGGGCTACTTTCCAGGGGCTGCTCTCCCTGGATTGCTCTCTAGTGGCGGCAGTCTACCGGCTGCTTCCCAGTGTCTGCTGACTGTGGGTTGCTTTTTAAGGGCTGTTCTCTGCTGGCTGCTCTCTAGTGGCTTCTGACTAAGAGCTGCTCCCTAGAGTCTGCTGACTATGGGCTGCTCTCTAGGGACTGCTATCTAAGGGCTGCTCTCCTTGGGCTGCTCTCTAGGGTCTCCTGACTACGGACTCCTCTCTAAGGGCTGCTTCCTAGGGTCTGCTGACTATGGGCTGCTGTGTAGGGGTTGCTGTCTGCGGGCTGCTCTCTAGCGGCTGCTAACTACACGCTGCCCCCTAGAGTCTGCTGACTTTGGGCTGCTGTCTAGGGGCTGCTCTCTACGAGCTGCTCTCTGCAGACTGTGCTCCAGGGTCTGCTCTCTAGGGTCTGCTTTCTGCGGTGTGTTCTCTAGGTTCTGCTGACTACAAGCTACTCTCTAGGGGTTGCTGACTACAGGCTGCTCTCTAGGAGCTGCTGTCTGGGTGCTGCTTTCTGCAGGGTGTGCTCCAGGGTCTGTTGTCTAGGGGCTGCTCCCTAGAGTCTACTGACCATGGGTTGCTCTCTGCTCTCTAGTGGTGCTTCTCAGGGTCTGCTAACTATGGGCTTCTCTCTGCATGCTACTCTCTAGTGGCTGCTCTCTACGGGCTGGTCTTTAGGAGCTGGTCTCTGCAGGCTGCTGACTAGGGGCTGCTGGGCTGCTGTGTAGGGGCTTCTCTCTAGGGCCCTACTTGACCTTTAGAATGAAAGATCCCATGACCCCAGCCTTGCTAGAGACCTTGAACATGGCAGCCAAAACCTATATCTAAGCGTTCTGTTTAGCCCTGCGACGTTGAGAGCTTCCCTGAATGGTCTAGTTCATTTCAATTGGGTTATTGTTGAATAATTAAAATCATACAATATTATCATAAACATCAAATATAAATGTATCAGATACACAAAAATCCTTTAGTTTAGAATATTAGCTCAACATTAATATCAAGCAATAAAAGAATATTGATTTAAAACTACCGTTTTAGGTTATCCGTTCCTGCACCAGTGACAGAACCTGGCTGTGTACAGACTTTGTTAGATTGTGTTCACCTCCTGCTCTGGGTGAACTAAGCAGAAGTACATCAGTGCAAACCTCAGGGGCACAGGGGCTGGTGGTGGCTCTCAGTTAAACCATGTCAGTCTGTTGGTCGGAAGTGTCTCAACACACGCGAGAAGTGGCTCTAACCATGAGCCCCATAGGCGAGGCGTGTAGAGACCCTTTGTTAGACCTGATCCCTTCAGGTAGCGTTTCCCCAAAATTTTTGCTTTCTCCTTCCTGATTTTGCTGATTCTCTTGTGGTGGCCTTAGGGCAGGGGGCACTTTCCCACTGTAAATGCAGTGTTAAAGTGCGTGCGCCCTTCCTACCCATGTTAGGAAGTGGTGCTTACCTGTTGTTTCTAAACACGTGTCCAGCCTGCCATTGCAGGCTGGTGTACGCACTCGCACCAATGGTGTCCCTAAGGACGTGGCCAGTCTACCCTTGCAGGCTGGTGTGTGCTTTACACCGATGGTGTTCCTCACTACATGTCCAGCCTGCCATTGCATGTTGGTGTGCGCTTCGCACAGTTTGTGTTTCTGCATACATGTCCATCCTGCCATTGCAGGCTGGTGTGGCCAATTGCGTGACTACAACTTAGACTGACCTGTAAAGTCACTAGCCATCCTGAGGGGACCTTTCACTACCACCCGAGTACCCCGAGGGTATGTCTTTAGGGGTGAAGCGAGTGGTAGGTGAAAGGCAGTGCAAGTACACAGGTGTGTCCCCTGCCAAGATAGTGAAGAACCCCCATGTGTGTTTTCGCTTCCTATGAGCTTTGCTCTTCCCATCGGCTAACATGGGGAAATGGTTGACATTACTTCAGGCTGCAGGAGTGCATTGCAGTGGAGCAGCCTCATGATGTTTCCTGTCATTGGGTTCGCAACGACAACCCCTTGCCAGTGGTAAAGGTGGCTTTGTCATATTTTGCATAGAAGTGTCACTACTGGAAAGTGTGCATTTCTCTACTCTAAAACTCTTTGTGTGCCTTAGTGCTTGGATACAGTACACACTGGAGGTTGAGGGAGCACATCTGGGCATTCCCCAGTGACTGCTATAAAACACTGGCCATGCAATTGGAATGACAAACCTCTGCCATGTGCAGGCCTGGCTGGATAGATTGTAGAGAGGGTTTGACACTTGGCCTCTGGATCCAGATCATGGCCCCACTAAAGATTAAGATCTGCATTCCACGGTCTCATGGCAGACAGGACAGAAATTTTGGGGAGACATCTGTGGTTCAATGGGAGACCCTTTGAACCACTCTCAACTTTAAGCACACACTACAGTATAACTACTGGTGCCATACTGCAGCAAGAGAGAGATACGCTTGTGGGGTCATGGGAACGGGGAACCTAGAACAACGTGGTGCACATTGCCAGAGGACTCTGTTGTGCACAACGAGGGTCCCTGCAGTTGAAAGGGACCACGTGCCCTTCCTGAATAGTGGCTGGTCTGGGCCAACTATCTGCTGCTGTGTGGCACCCTGAAGGGTGCTCTCCAAGGGCTTGTTGAGCTTGCTCCCTGTTCTTTCAGAGGTCTCCGGGACATTTAGGATCTGCTACAGGTGTCACAGTCTACCTGTGACACCTGTTGAGGGGAACGGTGCCCTGTCAAGTGCCTACATCTTCTGCTGGATCCCAAATGGTAGTGCGGCGTGAGCGTGGAACTAAGAATTGTGCCTGGAGATCGGATTGCCTTGTGTGGAGCCCCGAAGTCTTGCCTGATTCTAAGGCTCGTGGACCCCGCATCCTGGGGGACCTTGGTACGCATAAGTGTCTTGTTGGTGGTGGGCAGATTCACTGGTTGCGGCACCCAGCGTGGCTGGCTTCTTTGATCGTGCCGCATCTCTCTCATGCGATATTCCGTCTGCATGCTCATTGCGTGTAGTGTCTGATTCACATGTTGCAACCCTCAGAGGTGGGTGGCGTAACCGTAGTAGTGCCTCATTCTACCTTGCGAGGCATTGCTGAACTTGTTCCTGTGTGTGTGACTGGAACAATCTGGTGCGGCCAATATCAACGTGCACGGATGTTGTGCCTCATTTCCAGGGAGGTACGGAATTTGGAACTCTTAGTTGTGTGTGTGACTGGAACGGTCTGGTGCGATCTGGATCATCGTGCACCAGACGTTGTGCCTGAATTGCCTGGGTGTGACTCAGCAACGTGTACCCGACGGGGTGCCTCCTTCTTCCGAGAGCGCCCCCTTCTTCATTCTCCATTCTTCGATTATTCCCTTTTTGACCCTCAGCGCGAGTGACCGCCTGCCCTCTCCTCACCTGGCCTATCACAACGGCATCATGCTGCCATGTAGAATTTCCCGGCTCGGGCCTGGGTGGTGAGAGTGATTGACTGGGCTGGAGGAATGCTTCTGAGAACGATCGGAAGCGGGTCAAGAGACTATGTGCCCCCCCCTGTGCTTCGCAGAACTGGGCTGGTACCGGAAGGCCCTTGTGTACCCCTTTGATGTGACCGACTATTGCCCTCAGCCCGTTTCTGCTCTGCATCCTGTGGGTGAACTTCTCAAGTGGCTGCCAAACCCTCTTTGACGACTGCCTCCAAATTAATCTTGCTACCTACCCCCACCTCCTTCCCTGGAACCCTGACTAAGAGTGACTTCGGTCGCATTGGGCCTAGTGCCCGTGGGGGAGAACAGGGTGTCTCCATTCAGTGGGTGTAGGAGAGTCAGGGTGAGATAGAGGGTGGAGGGAGGCTTGAAGCCGCGGGATCTGCAGTGTGGAATCAGTTGACTTGCTGAGTATCAGTTGCACCGCATTAGGGTGCTGAGTGCGTATGTGTTGGGACACATTCCATACGGACCTGCCTGATATCCGTTGCATGTCGTATTGGTGCGGAGAGAGTGAGTTTGTGAGAGTGACAATCTGTGGACCGCCTGTTATTCACGACACTGGCCTGCAGTTTGCCTTGCACGTCGATTTTTTGCAAGAAGAGCATTACGCTTGAAATTCGTTTTACTTGCGCGGCCTTGGCCCGCAGTGCTGCTCAAAAGTGGTATAATTCTGTGTATGTGCATTTTTCTGATATCGTTGTGACCTGGGTGCACCCTCTAACTCTGTGGTATTGAATTATAAGAATCGCTAGGGTGGGCCTGGAGTGGACAATGTTTTTCTCTGCATAAGGATGCTGGGGGGTGTAGAATAGGATCTTTCACAAGTGTGCATATTGCTGACGTCATTTGAACCCGGCTGGGCCTAGTACTGCTAGTAATAATTCCAAATGTGATTTATGCCCAGAAATACATGATGTTCATGTTCTGTTGATTATTATGTGTGTTGAATACAAATTTTATCTACATACATCACGTGTGAAGTTTCTTTTGTGACGCTCAGTGTATTTATTGTGAGTGAGTGCTGTGTCAATGCTTTACACATTGCCTCTGTGGTAAACCTGACTGCTCAGTGCCAAGCTGCCCAAGGGTGAGCGGAGGTTATGCAGTGTGTGTAATCACCCGCCCCTGACGGGAGTGGTAGGCTCTCACTGACTGAGGTATTGCCTCAGTCAATAAGAAAGAGCCAATTCCAACACCCCTGTATGGTGGCCGCCTGTGTAACTACTACTAGAGGTGTCACGAAAAGCATTAACATGCACAAGGCGAGGTGTGTAGAGGCCCCTGTATGGTGGCCGCCTGTGTAACTACTACTAGAGGTGTCACGAAAAGCATTAACATGCACAAGGCGAGGTGTGTAGAGGCCCCTGTATGGTGGCCGCCTGTGTAACTACTACTAGAGGTGTCACGAAAAGCATTAACATGTACAAGGCGAGGTGTGTAGAGGCCCCTGTATGGTGGCCGCCTGTGTAACTACTACTAGAGGTGTCACGAAAAGTATTAACATGCACAAGGCGAGGTGTGTAGAGGCCCCTGTATGGTGGCCGCCTGTGTAACTACTACTAGAGGTGTCACGAAAAGCATTAACATGCACAAGGCGAGGTGTGTAGAGGCCCCTGTATGGTGGCCGCCTGTGTAACTACTACTAGAGGTGTCACGAAAAGTATTAACATGCACAAGGCGAGGTGTGTAGAGGCCCTGTATGGTGGCCGCCTGTGTAACTACTACTAGAGGTGTCACGAAAAGCATTAACATGTACAAGGCGAGGTGTGTAGAGGCCCCTGTATGGTGGCCGCCTGTGTAACTACTACTAGAGGTGTCACGAAAAGCATTAACATGCACAAGGCGAGGTGTGTAGAGGCCCCTGTATGGTGGCCGCCTGTGTAACTACTACTAGAGGTGTCACTGAAAAGCATTAACATGCACAAGGCAAGGTGTGTAGAGGCCCCTGTATGGTGGCCGCCTGTGTAACTACTACTAGAGGTGTCACGAAAAGCATTAACATGCACAAGGCGAGGTGTGTAGAGGCCCCTGTATGGTGGCCGCCTGTGTAACTACTACTAGAGGTGTCACGAAAAGCATTAACATGCACAAGGCGAGGTGTGAAGAGGCCCCTGTATGGTGGCCGCCTGTGTAACTACTACTAGAGGTGTCACGAAAAGCATTAACATGTACAAGGCGAGGTGTGTAGAGGCCCCTGTATGGTGGCCGCCTGTGTAACTACTAATAGAGGTGTCACGAAAAGCATTAACATGCACAAGGCAAGGTGTGTAGAGGCCCCTGTATGGTGGCCGCCTGTGTAACTACTAATAGAGGTACACAAAGATCACACACGCACACACACACCAGGCGAGGTGTGTAGAGACCCCTGTATGGTGGCCGCCTGTGTAACTACTAATAGAGGTATCACGAAGAGCACGGACACACGCGAGGCGTGTAGAGGCCCCTGTATGATGGCCGCCAGTATAACAACTTCTAGGGGTATCAGGAAGAACACAAATGAACACAAGGCGAGGGGTGTAGAGGCCCCTGTATGGTGGCCGCCTGTGTAACTACTACTAGAGGTGTCACGAAAAGCATTAACATGTACAAGGCGAGGTGTGTAGAGGCCCCTGTATGGTGGCCGCCTGTGTAACTACTACTAGAGGTGTCACGAAAAGCATTAACATGCACAAGGCGAGGTGTGTAGAGGCCCCTGTATGGTGGCCGCCTGTGTAACTACTACTAGAGGTGTCACGAAAAGTATTAACATGCACAAGGCGAGGTGTGTAGAGGCCCCTGTATGGTGGCCGCCTGTGTAACTACTACTAGAGGTGTCACGAAAAGCATTAACATGTACAAGGCGAGGTGTGTAGAGGCCCCTGTATGGTGGCCGCCTGTGTAACTACTACTAGAGGTGTCACGAAAAGTATTAACATGCACAAGGCGAGGTGTGTAGAGGCCCTGTATGGTGGCCGCCTGTGTAACTACTACTAGAGGTGTCACGAAAGTATTAACATGCACAAGGCGAGGTGTGTGAGGCCCCTGTATGGTGGCCGCCTGTGTAACTACTACTAGAGGTGTCACGAAAAGCATTAACATGCACAAGGCGAGGTGTGTAGAGGCCCCTGTATGGTGGCCGCCTGTGTAACTACTACTAGAGGTGTCACGAAAAGCATTAGCATGCACAAGGCGAGGTGTGTAGAGGCCCCTGTATGGTGGCCGCCTGTGTAACTACTACTAGAGGTGTCACGAAAAGTATTAACATGCACAAGGCGAGGTGTGTAGAGGCCCCTGTATGGTGGCCGCCTGTGTAACTACTACTAGAGGTGTCACGAAAGCATTAACATGCACAAGGCGAGGTGTGTAGAGGCCCCTGTATGGTGGCCGCCTGTGTAACTACTACTAGAGGTGTCACGAAAAGCATTAACATGTACAAGGCGAGGTGTGTAGAGGCCCCTGTATGGTGGCCGCCTGTGTAACTACTACTAGAGGTGTCACGAAAAGCATTAACATGCACAAGGCGAGGTGTGTAGAGGCCCCTGTATGGTGGCCGCCTGTGTAACTACTACTAGAGGTGTCACGAAAAGCATTAACATGCACAAGGCAAGGTGTGTAGAGGCCCCTGTATGGTGGCCGCCTGTGTAACTACTACTAGAGGTGTCACGAAAAGCATTAACATGTACAAGGCGAGGTGTGTAGAGGCCCCTGTATGGTGGCCGCCTGTGTAACTACTACTAGAGGTGTCACGAAAAGCATTAACATGCACAAGGCAAGGTGTGAAGAGGCCCCTGTATGGTGGCCGCCTGTGTAACTACTACTAGAGGTGTCACGAAAAGCATTAACATGTACAAGGCGAGGTGTGTAGAGGCCCCTGTATGGTGGCCGCCTGTGTAACTACTAATAGAGGTGTCACGAAAAGCATTAACATGCACAAGGCAAGGTGTGTAGAGGCCCCTGTATGGTGGCCGCCTGTGTAACTACTAATAGAGGTACACAAAGATCACACACGTACACACACACCAGGCGAGGTGTGTAGAGACCCCTGTATGGTGGCCGCCTGTGTAACTACTAATAGAGGTGTCACGAAAAGTATTAACATGCACAAGGCGAGGTGTGTAGAGGCCCCTGTATGGTGGCCGCCTGTGTAACTACTAATAGAGGTACACAAAGATCACACACGCACACACACACCAGGCGAGGTGTGTAGAGACCCCTGTATGGTGGCCGCCTGTGTAACTACTAATAGAGGTATCACGAAGAGCACGGACACACGCGAGGCGTGTAGAGGCCCCTGTATGATGGCCGCCAGTATAACAACTTCTAGGGGTATCAGGAAGAACACAAATGAACACAAGGCGAGGGGTGTAGAGGCCCCTGTATGGTGGCCGCCTGTGTAACTACTACTAGAGGTGTCACGAAAAGCATTAACATGTACAAGGCGAGGTGTGTAGAGGCCCCTGTATGGTGGCCGCCTGTGTAACTACTACTAGAGGTGTCACGAAAAGCATTAACATGCACAAGGCGAGGTGTGTAGAGGCCCCTGTATGGTGGCCGCCTGTGTAACTACTAATAGAGGTACACAAAGATCACACACGCACACACACACCAGGCGAGGTGTGTAGAGACCCCTGTATGGTGGCCGCCTGTGTAACTACTACTAGAGGTGTCACGAAAAGCATTAACATGCACAAGGCGAGGTGTGTAGAGGCCCCTGTATGGTGGCCGCCTGTGTAACTACTAATAGAGGTACACAAAGATCACACACGCACACACACACCAGGCGAGGTGTGTAGAGACCCCTGTATGGTGGCCGCCTGTGTAACTACTACTAGAGTGTCACGAAAAGCATTAACATGCACAAGGCGAGGTGTGTAGAGGCCCCTGTATGGTGGCCGCCTGTGTAACTACTAATAGAGGTACACAAAGATCACACACGCACACACACACCAGGCGAGGTGTGTAGAGACCCCTGTATGGTGGCCGCCTGTGTAACTACTACTAGAGGTGTCACGAAAAGCATTAACATGCACAAGGCAAGGTGTGTAGAGGCCCCTGTATGGTGGCCGCCTGTGTAACTACTACTAGAGGTGTCACGAAAAGCATTAACATGCACAAGGCAAGGTGTGTAGAGGCCCCTGTATGGTGGCCGCCTGTGTAACTACTACTAGAGGTGTCACGAAAAGCATTAACATGCACAAGGCAAGGTGTGTAGAGGCCCCTGTATGGTGGCTGCCTGTGTAACTACTAATAGAGGTACACAAAGATCACACACGCACACACACACCAGGCGAGGTGTGTAGAGACCCCTGTATGGTGGCCGCCTGTGTAACTACTATTAGAGGTATCAGGAAGAGCTCGGACACACACAAGGCGAGGCGTGTAGAGGCCCCTGTATGGTGGCCGCCAGTATAACAACTTCTAGAGGTATCAGGAAGAACACAAATGAACACCAGGCGAGGTGTGTAGAGACCCCTGTATGGTGGCCGCCTGTGTAACTACTAATAGAGGTATCACGAAGAGCACGGACACACGCGAGGCGTGTAGAGGCCCCTGTATGATGGCCGCCAGTATAACAACTTCTAGGGGTATCAGGAAGAACACAAATGAACACAAGGCGAGGGGTGTAGAGGCCCCTGTATCGTGGCCAGATATGTAGCTACTACTAGAGTTACATGAAGAGCACGAACACACAGAAGGTGAGGTGTGAAGAGACCGCTGTATGGTGGCCGCCTGTGTAACTACTAATAGAGGTATCACGAAGAGCACGGACACACACTAGGCGAGGTGTGTAGAGGCCCCTGTATGGTGGCCGCCTGTGTAACTACTAATAGAGGTATCACGAAGAGCACACACACACACAGCGACCTCTGCCGGCAGGACACTGCCTCTTTCTGCCAGTCATTGGTGCCTGCTAGGTACTCCAGGTGTCTGCTTATCAACTGTGCCAGCAGGACACTGCCTGTTTCTGCCAGTCATTGGTGCATGCTAGGCTCTGTCTGCTTATTACCTCTGCCAGCAGGACACTGCCTCTTTCTGCCAGTCATTGGTGCCTGCTAGGCACTGTCTGCGTATTACCTCTGCCAGCAGGACACTGTCTGTTTCTGCCAGTCATTGGTGCCTGCTAGGCTCTGTCTGCTTATCACCTCTGCCAGCAGAACACTGCCTCTTTCTGCCAGCCATTGGTGCCTGCTAGACACGTCGGGTGTCTGCTTATTACCTCTGCCAGCAGGACACTGCCTGTTTCTGTCAATCATTGGTGCCTGGTAGGCACTGTCTGGTTATTACCTCTGCCAGCAGGACACTGCCTCTTTCTGCCTTTCATTGGTGCCTGCTGGGCACTGTCTGCTTATTACCTCTGCCAGCAGGACACTGCCTCTTTCTGCCAGTCATTGGTGCCTGCTAGGCACTGTCTGCTTATTACCTCTGCCAGCAGGACACTGCCTGTTTCTGTCAATCATTGTGCCTGCTAGGTACTGTCTGCTTATTACCTCTGCCAGCAGGACACTGCCTCTTTCTGCCAGTCATTGGTGCCTGCTAGGCACTGTCTGCTTATTACCTCTGCCAGCAGGACACTGCCTCTTTCTGCCAGTCATTGGTGCCTGCTAGGCACTGTCTGCTTATTACCTCTGCCAGCAAGACACTGCCTGTTTCTGTCAATCATTGGTGCCTGCTAGGCACTGTCTGCTTATTACCTCTGCCAGCAGGACACTGCCTGTTTCTGCCAGTCATTGGTGCCTGCTAGGCACTGTCTGCTTATTACCTCTGCCAGCAGGACACTGCCTGTTTCTGTCAATCACTGGTGCCTGCTAGGCTCTGTCTGCTTATTACCTCTGCCATCAGGACACTGCCTCTTTCTGCCAGTCATTGGTGCATGCTAGGCTCTGTCTGCTCATTACCTCTGCCAGCAGGACACTGCCTCTTTCTGCCAGTCATTGGTGCCTGCTAGGCACTGTCTGCTTATTACCTCTGCCAGCAGGACACTGCCTGTTTCTGTCAATCATTGGTGCCTAGTAGGCACTGTCTGGTTCTTACCTCTGCCAGCAGGACACTGCCTCTTTCTGCCTTTCATTGGTGCCTGCTGGGCACTGTCTGCTTATTACCTCTGCCAGCAGGACACTGCCTGTTTCTGTCAATCATTGGTGCCTGCTAGGTACTGTCTGCTTATTACCTCTGCCAGCAGGACACTGCCTCTTTCTGCTAGTCATTGGTGCCTGCTAGGCACTGTCTGCTTATTACCTCTGCCAGCAGGACACTGCCTCTTTCTGCCAGTCATTGGTGCCTGCTAGGCACTGTCTGCTTATTACCTCTGCCAGCAAGACACTGCCTGTTTCTGTCAATCATTGGTGCCTGCTAGGCACTGTCTGCTTATTACCTCTGCCAGCAGGACACTGCCTGTTTCTGCCAGTCATTGGTGCCTGCTAGGCACTGTCTGCTTATTACCTCTGCCAGCAGGACACTGCCTGTTTCTGTCAATCACTGGTGCCTGCTAGGCTCTGTCTGCTTATTACCTCTGCCATCAGGACACTGCCTCTTTCTGCCAGTCATTGGTGCATGCTAGGCTCTGTCTGCTTATTACCTCTGCCAGCAGGACACTGCCTCTTTCTGCCAGTCATTGGTGCCTGCTAGGCACTGTCTGCGTATTACCTCTGCCAGCAGGACACTGTCTGTTTCTGCCAGTCATTGGTGCCTGCTAGGCTCTGTCTGCTTATCACCTCTGCCAGCAGAACACTGCCTCTTTCTGCCAGCCATTGGTGCCTGCTAGACACGTCGGGTGTCTGCTTATTACCTCTGCCAGCAGGACACTGCCTGTTTCTGTCAATCATTGGTGTCTAGTAGGCACTGTCTGGTTATTACCTCTGCCAGCAGGACACTGCCTCTTTCGGCCTTTCATTGGTGCCTGCTGGGCACTGTCTGATTATTACCTCTGCCAGCAGGACACTGCCTGTTTCTGTCAATCATTGGTGCCTGCTAGGTACTGTCTGCTTATTACCTCTGCCAGCAGGACACTGCCTCTTTCTGCCAGTCATTGGTGCCTGCTAGGCACTGTCTGCTTATTACCTCTGCCAGCAGGACACTGCCTCTTTCTGCCAGTCATTGGTGCCTGCTAGGCACTGTCTGCTTATTACCTCTGCCAGCAGGACACTGCCTGTTTCTGTCAATCATTGGTGCCTGCTAGGCACTGTCTGCTTATTACCTCTGCCAGCAGGACACTGCCTGTTTCTGCCAGTCATTGGTGCCTGCTAGGCACTGTCTGCTTATTACCTCTGCCAGCAGGACACTGCCTGTTTCTGTCAATCACTGGTGCCTGCTAGGCTCTGTCTGCTTATTACCTCTGCCATCAGGACACTACCTGTTTCTGCCAGTCATTGGTGCATGCTAGGCACTGTCTGCTTATTACCTCTGCCAGCAGGACACTGCCTTTTTCTGCCAGTCATTGGTGCCTGCTAGGCACTGTCTGCTTATTACCTCTGCCATCAGGACACTACCTGTTTCTGCCAGTCATTGGTGCCTGCTAGGTACTCCAGGTGTCTGCTTATTACCTCTGCCAGCAGGACACTGCCTGTTTCTGCCAGTCATTGGTGCCTGCTAGGCACTGCCTGCTTATTACCTCTGCCAGCAGGACACTACCTGTTTCTGCCAGTCATTGGTGCCTGCTAGGTACTCCAGGTGTCTGCTTATTACCTCTGCCAGCATGACACTGCCTGTTTCTGCCTTATATTGGTGCCTGCTAGGCACGTCAGGTGTCTGCTTATCACCTCTGCCAGCAGGAAACTGCCTGTTTCTGCCAGTCATTGGTGCCTGCTAGACACGTCAGGTACCTGCTTATTACCTTTGCCAGCAGGAAACTGCCTGTTTCTGCCAGCCTTTGGTGCATGCTAGGCACTGTCTGCTTATTACCTCTGCCAGCAGGACACTGCTGTTTCTGCCTTTCATTGGTGCCTGCTAGGTACTCCAGGTATCTGCTTATCAACTGTGCCAGCAGGACACTGCCTCTTTCTGCCAGTCATTGGTGCCTGCTAGGCACTGTCTGCTTATTATCTCTGCCAGCAGGACACTGCCTGTTTCTGCCAGTCATTGGTGCCTGCTAGGCACTGTCTGCTTAATACCTCTGCCAGCAGGACACCGCCTCTTTCTGCCAGTCATTGGTGCCTGCTAGGCACTGTCTGCTTATTACCTCTGCCAGCAGGACACTGCCTGTTTCTGTCAATTATTGGTGCCTGGTAGGCACTGTCTGGTTATTACCTCTGCCAGCAGGACACTGCCTGTTTCTGTCAATCATTGGTGCCTGCTAGGCTCTGTCTGCTTATTACCTCTGCCATCAGGACACTACCTGTTTCTGCCAGTCATTGGTGCATGCTAGGCTCTCTCTGCTTATTACCTCTGCCAGCAGGACACTGCCTCTTTCTGCCAGTCATTGGTGCATGCTAGGCACTGTCTGCTTATTACCTCTGCCAGCAGGACACTGCCTGTTTCTGCCAGTCATTGGTGCATGCTAGTCACTGTCTGCTTATTACCTCTGCCATCAGGACACTACCTGTTTCTGCCAGTCATTGATGCATGCTAGGCACTGTCTGCTTATTACCTCTGCCATCAGGACACTACCTGTTTCTGCCAGTCATTGTTGCCTGCTAGGCACTGTCTACTTATTACCTCTGCCAGCAGGACACTGCCTGTTTCTGCCTTTCATTGGTGCCTGCTAGGTACTCCAGGTGTCTGCTTATCAACTGTGCCAGCAGGACACTGCCTGTTTCTGCCAGTCATTGGTGCCTGCTAGGCACTGTCTGCTTATTATCTCTGCCAGCAGGACACTGCCTGTTTCTGCCAGTCATTGGTGCCTGCTAGGCACTGTCTGCTTATTACCTCTGCCAGCAGGACACTGCCTCTTTCTGCCAGTCATTGGTGCCTGCTAGGCACTGTCTGCTTATTACCTCTGCCATCAGGACACTACCTGTTTCTGCCAGTCATTGGTGCCTGCTAGGTACTCCAGGTGTCTGCTTATTACCTCTGCCAGCAGGAAACTGCCTCTTTCTGCCAGTCATTGGTGCCTGCTAGGCACTGTCTGCTTATTACCTCTGCCAGCAGGACACTGCCTGTTTCTGCCTTATATTGGTGCCTGCTAGGCACGTCAGGTGTCTGCTTATCACCTCTGCCAGCAGGAAACTGCCTGTTTCTGCCAGCCATTGGTGCATGCTAGGCACTGTCTGCTTATTACCTCTGCCAGCAGGACACTGCCTGTTTCTGCCTTTCATTGGTGCCTGCTAGGCACTCCAGGTGTCTGCTTATCAACTGTGCCAGCAGGACACTGCCTGTTTGTGCCAGCCATTGGTGCCTGCTAGGTACTCCAGGTGTCTGCTTATTACCTCTGCCAGTTAGATGCTGCCTGCTCCCTGTGCCAGCTGGCCAATTGCTCTCCCTGTTTCCTGTTCTAGCTGGGCGTGGCTGTTTGCCTGCTCCTGTTTCCCTGCAGGCCAGACCTAACCCACCTAGCTTGTGAATCAAAGTCTGACCCTACCTCCCCCCTCCCCCTCCCCTTCACCAAACTCCATTGGCTATCACCACCTGCAGGTCTAGTTTTGATCAGAAAGAGCCCGGATACCTTGGGAGATAGCAACCCCTCAGAGATAGAAAGGCGTCTGCTGGTTTCCTCTAGCTCTGCCTCAAGGCCGAGGGACCCATGAGCATCCCCTGCAGACTCCCACCTGGCGCCTTGAAGCCAAGGCCGAGACCCCCTTAGCATCCCCTGCAGACTCCCACCTGGCGCCTTGAAGCCAGGGAGGGGCTCGGTCTGGCTCCTCTGACATCTGCTGGCACCCCAGCCCCTGTCCCCAGCTCTGCTGCATGTGCTCTCCATCTGTCTGCACCCGGGTCCTGCTGCTGCTGTAAGGTGGGCATCCTTTAATGTCTTATTGTCCCCATGGTGAGTGTTTCTCAGGTACCACTAGGGTCTTCAGTGCATGGCCCTATATGTCCTTCTAGGATGTCCCCTTTTCACAGCCAGAGGGACAGTCCCTTTTAACACCCCCTTGATCTCATGTCACCCCCATACAGTGCAGACCCCTACTCTCCCTATCAAAACCCCGAAGAGAGAGGGCAGCACCCCATCAAACCACTATCTAGAGGACCCTGAGATGCAGCCCTATTGGATGTTTGTTCTCCACAAGCACTCACAACAGCTAACGCACAATGTCCTCGAATGCCAGCTGGGCGCTGCCTCCTTCTGACATTCCTGTGCCAGCTGAGCGTTGTCTCTTTCTGCTTGCACCCTGCTAGCTGTGCACCCCCTGTCTGCACCCTCCCCAGCTGTGCACACCCAGCTGTGCACCCCCTGCCTGAACCCTTCCCAGCTGTGCACCCCTACCTGCACCCTTCCCAGCTGTGCACCCCCTGCCTGCTCCCTACCCAACTGTGCACCCCCTGCCTGCACCCTACCCAACTGTGCACCACCTGCCTGCACCCTGCCAAGCTGTGCACGCCCTGCCCAACTGTGTACCCCCTGCCTGCACCCTGCCCAGCTGTGCACCCAGTTCAGCACCCCCTGCCTGCACCCTGCCCAGCTGTGCACCCAGTCCAGCTGTGCACCCCCTGCCTGCACCCTACCCAACTGTGCACCCCCTGCCTGAACCCTTCCCAGCTGTGCACCCCCTGCCTGCACCCTGCCCAGCTGTGCACCCAGTCCAGCTGTGCACCCCCTGCCTGCACTCTTCCCAGCCTCGCAGCCCCCACCTGTACCACCATGCTTGACTTTCTCTCCCCCTCCCCTCATCTCCTCTTCAGTGGCCTCGCCTGGTGTGACCTTGAGCCTGGGAGTGGTTAGTGTGCCTTGTCATGATCGGATCCAGCGGTGTTTGGTGGTCTCATCCAGGGGGCGTCTTACGAACACCAGCATTTGGTCTTGCTCCTTAGGCCAACGCGTGTCCAGTTCTAAGAGGGCCTTGTTTTATGTGGGTCTGAAGCATCACTGTAGAGGAAGGTCCCTCCCTGCCCAGCCCTGCCCTGCTGCTCTGCCCTGCTCTGCCCTGCCCTGCTGCTCTGCCCTGCCCTGCACAGCCCTGCCCTGCAAGGGGCCATCGTCGTATTGGATGGTCACCGAGTCTATGCAGTACAAGGCTTTCTCTATAGGTGTCAGCGCCTCCACTGTAGCCCCTGGCATTGACTAGTGAGGGAGCATGGGCTAGTGTGGCACTCATCCCCCTGGCATTGCCTAGTGAGGGAGCATAGACTAGTGTGGCACTCATTCCCCTGGCATTGCCTAGTGAGGGAGCATAGACTAGTGTGGCACTCATCCTCCTGGCATTGCCTAGTCAGGGATCATAGGCTAGTGTGGCACTCATCCCCTGGCATTGACTAGTGAGGGAGCATAGACTAGTGTGGCACTCATTCCCCTGGCATTACCTAGTGAGGGAGCATAGACTAGTGTGGCACTCATCCCCTTGGCATTGTCTAGTGAGGGAGCATAGACTAGTGTGGCACTCATCCCCTTGGCATTGCCTACTGAGGGAGCATAGACTAGTGTGGCACTCATCCCCTGGCATTGCCTAGTGAGGGAGCATAGGCTAGTGTGGCACTCATCCCCTGGCATTGCCTAGTGAGGGTTTATAGGCTAGTGTGGCACTCATCCCCTTGGCATTGACTAGTGAGGGAGCATAGACTAGTGTGGCACTCATCCCCCTGACATTGCCTAGTGAGGGAGCATAGGCTAGTGCAGCACTCATCCCCCTGGCATTGCCTAGTGAGGGAGCATAGACTAGTGTGGCACTCATCCTCCTGGCATTGCCTAGTCAGGGATCATAGGCTAGTGTGGCACTCATCCCCTGGCATTGACTAGTGAGGGAGCATAGACTAGTGTGGCACTCATTCCCCTGGCATTGCCTAGTGAGGGAGCATAGACTAGTGTGGCACTCATCCCCTTGGCATTGTCTAGTGAGGGAGCATAGACTAGTGTGGCACTCATTCCCCTGGCATTGCCTAGTGAGGGAGCACAGGCTAGTGTGGCACTCATCCCCCTGGCATTGCCTAGTGAGGGAGCATAGGCTAGTGTGGCACTCATCCCCCTGGCATTGACTAGTGAGGGAGCATAGACTAGTGTGGCACTCATTCCCCTGGCATTGCCCAGTGAGGGAGCATGTACTAGTGTGGCACTCATCCCCCTGGCATTGCCTAGTGAGGGATCATAGGCTAGTGTGGCACTCATCCCCCTGGCATTGCCTACTGAGGGAGCATAGACTAGTGTGGCACTCATCCCCCTGGCATTGCCTAGTGAGGGAGCATAGGCTAGTGTGGCACTCATCCCCCTGGCATTGCCTAGTGAGGGTTTATAGGCTAGTGTGGCACTCATCCCCTTGGCATTGACTAGTGAGGGAGCATAGACTAGTGTGGCACTCATCCCCCTGACATTGCCTAGTGAGGGAGCATAGGCTAGTGCAGCACTCATCCCCCTGGCATTGACTAGTGAGGGAGCATAGACTAGTGTGGCACTCATCCCCCTGGCATTGCCTAGTGAGGGAGCATGGGCTAGTATGGCACTCATCCCCTGACATTGACTAGTGAGGGAGCATAGACTAGTGTGGCACTCATCCCCTTGGCATTGACTAGTGAGGAGCATGGGCTAGTGTGGCACTCATTCCCCTGGCATTGACTAGTGAGGGAGCACAGACTAGTGTGGCACTCATTCCCCTGGCATTGCCCAGTGAGGGAGCATAGACCAGTGTGGCACTCATCCCCCTGGCATTGCCTAGTGAGGGATCATAGGCTAGTGTGGCACGCATCCCCCTGGCATTGCCTAGTGAGGGAGCATAGACTAGTGTGGCACTCATCCCCGTGGCATTGCCTAGTGAGGGAGCATAGGCTAGTGTGGCACTCATCCCCCTGTCATTGCCTAGTGAGGGAGCATAGACTAGTGTGGCACTTATCCCCCTGGCATTGCCTAGTTAGGGAGCTCAGGCTAGTGTGGCACTCATCCCCCTGGCATTGTCTAGTGAGGAAGCATAGGCTAGTGAGGCACTCAACCCCCTGGCATTGCCTAGTGAGGGAGCATAGACTAGTGTGGCACTCATCCCCCTGGCACTGCCTAGTGAGGGAGCATAGGCTAGTGCAGCACTCATCCCTCTTGCATTGCCTAGTGAGGGAGCATAGACTAGTGTGGCACTCATTCCCCTGGCATTGCCTAGTGAGGGAGCATAGACTAGTGTGGCACTCATCCCCCTGGTATTGTCTAGTGAGGTATCATAGGCTAGTGAGGCACTCATCCCCCTGGCATTGCCTAGTGAGGGAGCATAAACTAGTTGGCACTCATCCCCCTGGCATTGCCTAGTGAGGGAGCATAGGCTACTGTGGCACTCATCCCCCTGGCATTGCCTAGTGAGGGAGCATAGGCTAGTGTGGCACTCATCCCTCTGGCATTGCCTAATGAGGGATCATAGACTAGTGTGGCACTCATCCCTCTGACATTGCCTATTGAGGGAGCATAGACTAGTGTGGCACTCATCCCCCTGGCATTGCCTAGTGAGGGAGCATAGACTAGTGTGGCACTCATCCCCCTGGCATTGCCTAGTGAGGGAGCATAGGCTAGTGTGGCACTCATCCCTCTGGCATTGCCTAGTGAGGGAGCATAGACTAGTGTGACACTCATCCCTCTGGCATTGCTTAGTGAGGGAGCTCAGGCTAGTGTGGCACTCTTCCCCTTGGCATTACCTAGTGAGGGAGCTCGGGCTAGTGTGCCACTAATCCCTTTGGCATTGCCTAGTGAGGGAGCATAGACTAGTGTGACACTCATCCCCCTGGCATTGCCTAGTGAGCGAGCATAGACTAGTGTGGCACTCATCCCCCTGGCATTGCCCAGTGAGGGAGCATAGACTAGTGTGGCACTCATCCCCCTGGCATTGCCTAGTGAGGGAGCATAGACTAGTGTGGCACTCATCCCCCTGACATTGCCTAGTGAGGTATCATAGACTAGTGTGGCACTCATCCCTCTGGCATTGCCTAGTGAGGGAGCATAGACTAGTGTGGCACTCATCCCCTTGGCATTGCCTAGTGAGGGAGCATAGACTAGTGTGGCACTCATCCCCCTGACATTGCCTAGTGAGGTATCATAGACTAGTGTGGCACTCATCCCTCTGGCATTGCCTAGTGAGGGAGCATAGACTAGTGTGGTGCTCATCCCCCTGGTATTGTCTAGTGAGGGAGCATAGACTAGTGTGGCACTCATCCCCCTAGCATTGCCTAGTGAGGGAGCTCAGGCTAGCGTGGCACTCATCCCCCTGGCATTGCCTAGTGAGGGTTCATAGGCTAGTGTGGCACTCATCCCCCTGGCATTGCCTAGTGAGGGAGCATAGACTAGTGTGGCACTCATCCCCCTGGCATTGCCTAGTGAGGGAGCATAGGCTAGTGTGGCACTCATCCCCCTGGCATTGCCTAGTGAGGGAGCATAGACTAGTGTGGCACTCATTCCCCTGGCATTGCCTAGTGAAGGAGCATAGACTAGTGTGGCGCTCATCCCCCTGGTATTGTCTAGTGAGGTATCATAGGCTAGTGAGGCACTCATTCCCCTGGCATTGCCTAGTGAGGGAGCATAGACTAGTGTGGCACTCATCCCCCTGGAATTGCCTAGTGAGGGAGCATAGGCTAGTGTGGCACACATCCCCCTGCCATTGTCTAGTGAGGGAGCATGGGCTAGTGTGGCACTCATCCCCCTGGCATTACCTAGTGATGGAGCATAGACTAGTGTGGCACTCATCCCCGTGGCATTGCCTGGGGAGTGAGCATAGACTAGTGTGGCACTCATCCCCCTGGCATTGCCTAGTGAGGGAGCATAGACTAGTGTGGCACTCATCCCCCTGGCATTGTCTAGTGAGGGAGCACAGACTAGTGTGGCACTCATCCCCCTGGCATTGCCTAGTGAGGGAGCAAAGGCTAGTGTGGCACTCATCCCCTTGGCATTGTCTAGTGAGGTATCATAGGGTAGTGTGGCACTCATTCCCCTGGCATTGCCTAGTGAGGGAGCATAGACTAGTGTGGCACTTATTCCCCTGGCATTGCCTAGTGAGGGAGCTCAGGCTAGTGTGGCACTCATCCCCCTGGCATTGTCTAGTGAGGAAGCATAGGCTAGTGAGGCACTCAACCCCCTGGCATTGCCTAGTGAGGGAGCATAGACTAGTGTGGCACTCATCCCTCTGGCATTGCCTAGTAAGGGAGCATAGGCTAGTGTGGCACTCATCCCCCTGGCATTGCCTAGTGAGGGAGTATAGACTAGTTGGCACTCATCCCCCTGGCATTGCCTAGTAAGGGAGCATAGGCTAGTATGGCACTCATCCCCCTGGCATTGCCTAGTGAGGGAGCATAGGCTAGTGTGGCACTCATCCCTCTGGCATTGCCTAATGAGGGAGCATAGACTAGTGTGGCACTCATCCCTCTGGCATTTCCTAGTGAGGGAGCATAGACTAGTGTGGCACTCATCCCCCTGGCATTGCCTAGTGAGGGAGCATAGACTAGTGTGGCACTCATCCCCCTGGCATTGCCTAGTGAGGGAGCATAGGCTAGTGTGGCACTCATCCCTCCGGCATTGCCTAGTTAGGGAGCATAGACTAGTGTGGCACTCATCCCCCTGGCATTGCCTAGTGAGGGAGCATAGGCTAGTGTGGCACTCATCCCTCTGGCATTGCCTAGTTAGGGTGGATTGACTAGTGTGGCACTCACCCCTCTGGCATTGCCTAGTGAGGGAGCTCAGGCTAGTGTGGCACTCATCCCCTGGCATTGCCTAGTGAGCGAGCATAGACTAGTGTGGCACTCATCCCCTGGCATTGCCTAGTGAGGGAGCATAGACTAGTGTGGCACTCATCCCCCTGGCATTGCCTAGTGAGGGAGCATAGACTAGTGTGGCACTCATCCCCTGACATTGCCTAGTGAGGTATCATAGACTAGTGTGGCACTCATCCCTCTGGCATTGCCTAGTGAGGGAGCATAGACTAGTGTGGCACTCATCCCCTTGGCATTGCCTAGTGAGGGAGCATAGACTAGTGTGGCACTCATCCCCCTGACATTGCCTAGTGAGGTATCAAAGACTAGTGTGGCACTCATCCCTCTGGCATTGCCTAGTGAGGGAGCATAGACTAGTGTGGCGCTCATGCCCCTGGTATTGTCTAGTGAGGGAGCATAGATTAGTGTGGCACTCATCCCCCTAGCATTGCCTAGTGAGGGAGCTCCGGCTAGTGTGGCACTCATCCCCCTGGCATTGCCTAGTGAGGGAGCTCAGGCTAGTGTGGCACTCATCCCCCTGACATTGCCTAGTGAGGGAGCATAGACTAGTGTGGCACTCATCCCCTTGGCATTGTCTAGTGAGGTATCATAGGCTAGTGTGGCACTCATCCCTCTGACATTGCCTAGTGAGGGAGCATAGGCTAGTGTGGCACTCATCCCCCTGACATTGCCCAGTGAGGGAGCATGGGCGAGTGTGGCACTCATCCCCCTGGCATTGCCTAGTGAGGGAGCTCAGGCTAGTGTGGCACTCATCCCCTGGCATTGCCTAGTGAGGGAGCATGGACTAGTGTGGCACTCATCCCTCTGACATTGCCTAGTGAGGGAGCATAGGCTAGTGTGGCACTCATCCCCCTGCCATTGCCTAGTGAGGGAGCATAGACTAGTGTGGCACTAGTGTGGCACTCATCCCCTGGCATTGCCTAGTGAGGGAGCATAGATCTAGTGTGGCGCTCATCCCCTTGGCATTGCCTAGTGAGGGAGCATAGACTAGTGTGGCGCTCATCCCCCTGGCATTGCCTAGTGAGGGAGCTCAGGCTAGTGTGGCGCTCATCCCCCTGGCATTGCCTAGTGAGGGAGCATGGGCTAGTGTGGCACTCATCCCCCTGGCATTGCCTAGTGAGGGAGCTCAGGCTAGTGTGGCGCTCATCCCCCTGGCATTGCCTAGTGAGGGAGCTCAGGCTAGTGTGGCGCTCATCCCCCTGGCATTGCCTAGTGAGGGAGCATGGGCTAGTGTGGCACTCATCCCCTGGCATTGCCTAGTGAGGGAGCTGAGTCTAGTGTGGCACTCATCCCCCTGGCATTGCCTCGTGAGGGAGCTCAGACTAGTGTGGCACTCAACCCCTGGCATTGCCTAGTGAGGGAGCTCAGTCTAGTGTGGCATTTTCCTTACCTAGTTCCTCTTACTAGACCCCTGCACCTCAGGTCATCCTCTTTCCTGAACAATCTGAGCCCCAGGTTTGATCTCTGTCCCAAGCCCACCCCTCGCTGCCTTCTCCTGTGGTGAGTTCCAGACCCACCATGCAAGCTGCGCTCCCTCTGAGGGGTCTCATGGTTGGTACCAGAGGTAACAACAGCGTCCTGAATTCCCATTGACTTGCTGCCCCCACTTCAGTTTCCCCTTAATGTCTTGGGTGAATCCCTCACCTGTCAACGCTTCTTCCATCCTCGACATTCCGCCCTCCCCGGCTGCCATCAAACCTCCGCCTCCACCTTCTCCTAAACCCCATTCTGACCTGAACCCTCAATCCTCAGTTCTTTCCTACCCCCTCTGCACTGAACTCCCATGCTTCCTAGACCCCTTCATCCATGCTGACATCCTTCATGCACCCACAACCATCCTTCAGTCCCTGACCTCAGTTCTCCACTGACTTCAACAATCCAGGAAGGAGTCCAGGGCCTCTATTCTAACCTCGACTCAGTCTCCTGCTCTCCAGGACCCCTCTTCTCCCTCGGACCTCTCACACACGCGTCTTCTCCAGACCACCATCTTCTACTGACTCTCGCTCTTCTCCCTTGGACCTCTCATACACGTCTTCCACAGACCTGAGCGCTCCCTCCTTGGACCGCTCACATACGCCTCTTCCACAGGCCGAATCACACCCTCCTTGGACCTCTCACACGCGTCTTCCACAGACTTGAACGCTCCCTCCTTGGACCTCTCACATATGCGTCTTCCACAGGCCGAATCACTCCCTCCTCGGACCTCTCACACACACACGTTTTGCCCAGACCCCCAACTTCCACTGACTCTCACTCTTCTCCCTTGGACCTCTCACACATGCGTCTTCCAGAGACCTGAGCACTCCCTCCTTGGACGTCTCACCCATGTGTCTTCCACAGACCTGAGCACTCCCTCCTTGGACCTCTCACGCATGTGTCTTCTCCAGACCCCCATCTTCCACTGACTCTCGCTCTTCTCCCTTCGACCTCTCACACACACGTCTTCCACAGACTTGAGCGCTCCCTCCTTGGACCTCTCACACATGCATCTTCCACAGACTTGAGTGTTCCCTACTTGGACTGTTCACATACATGTCTTCCACGGACCTGATAACTCCCTCCTTGGACCTTCCACACATGCGTCTTCTCTAGACTCCCATCTTCCACTGACTCTTGCTCTTCTCTCTTGGACCCCCACACACACATCTTTTCCAGACCCCCATCTTCCACTGACTCTCGCTCTTCTCTGTTGGACCTCTCACACACTCATCTTCCACAGACTTGAGTGCTCCCTCCTTGGACTGTTCACATACGTGTCTTCCACAGACCTGATGACTCCCTCCTTGGACCTCTCACGCATGTGTCTTCTCCAGACCCCCATCTTCCACTGACTCTCGCTCTTCTCCCTTGGACCTCTCACACACACGTCTTCCACAGACTTGAGCGCTCCCTCCTTGGACTGTTCACATACGTGTCTTCCACAGACCTGAGCACCCCCTCCTTGGACCTCCAACACACACGTCTTCCATAGACCTGAGCACTCCCTCCTTGGACGTCTCACCCATGTGTCTTCCACAGACCTGAGCACTCCCTCCTTGGACCTCTCATACATGCGTTTTCCCCAGGACCCCTTCTTCCACTGACTTACGCTGTCTTCTATCTTGGACCCCTTACACATGCATGTTCCCCAGACTCCCATCTTCCACATAGCTGAGCACTCCCTCCTTGGACCTCTCACACACACGTCTTCCCCTGACTCCCGCTCTTCTCCCTTGAACTTCTCACACATGCGTCTTTCACAGACTTGAGCGCTCCCTCCTTGGACCGCTCACTTATGTGTCTTCCACAAACATGAGCACTCCCTCCTTGGACCTCCCACACACGCGTCTTCTCCAGACCCCCATCTTCCACTGACTCTCGCTCTTCTCTGTTGGACCTCTCACACACTCATCTTCCACAGACTTGAGTGCTCCCTCCTTGGACTGTTCACATACGTGTCTTCCACAGACCTGATGACTCCCTCCTTGGACCTCGCACACATGTGTCATCTACAGACCCCCATCTTCCACTGACTCTCGCTCTTCTCTCTTGGACCTCCCACACATTCGTCTTCTCCAGAACCCCATCTTCCACTGACTCTCGCTCTTCCCTCTTGGACCTCTCACACATGCATCTTTGACAGACTTGAGTGCTCCCTCCTTGGACTGTTCACATACGTGTCTTCCACAGACCTGATGACTCCCTCTTTGGACCTTTCACACACACGTCTTCCACAGACCTGAGCACTCCCTCCTTGGACCTCTCACACATGCATCTTCCACAGACTTGAGTGTTTCCTCCTTGGACTGTTCACATACATGTCTTCCACAGACCTGATGACTCCCTCCTTGGACCTCTCACACACGCGTCCTCTACAAACATGAGAACTCCCTCCTTGGACCTCCCACACACGCATCTTCTCCAGACCCCCATATTCCACTGACTCTCACTCTTCTATGTTTGACCTCTCACACATGCGTCTTCTACAGACTTTAGTTTTCCCTCCTTGGACTGTTCACATACATGCCTTCCACAGATCTGATGACTCCCTCCTTGGACCTCCCACACATGCGTCTTCTCTAGACCCTCATCTTCCATTGACTCTCGCTCTTCTCTCTTGGACCTCCAACACACGCATCTTCCCCAGACCTGAGCACTCCCTCTTTGGACCTCTCACACACGCGTCTTCCACAGACCTGATCACTCCCTCCTTGGACGTCCCACACACGTGTTTTTCACAGACCAGAGCACTCCCTCCTTGGAATGTGCACATACGTGTCTTCCACAGACCTGATGACTCCCTCCTTGGACCTCTCACAAATGCGTCTTCCACAGACCTGAGCACTCCCTCCTTGGACCTCTCACACATGCGTCTTCCACAGACCTGAGAACTCCCTCCTTGGACCTCTCACACACACGTATTCCAGACCTGAGCACTCCCTCCTTGGACCACTCACACACGTGTCTTCCAAAGACCTGAGCACTCCCTCCTTAGACCTCTCACACACGCATCTTCCACAAACTTGAGTGCTCCCTCCTTGGACTGTTCACATACGTGTCTTCCACAGACCTGATGACTCCCTCTTTGGACCTCCCACACACGCGTCTTCTCCAGACCCCATCTTCCACTGACTCTCGCGCTTCTCACTTGGACCTCTCACACACACGTCTTTCACATACTTGAGTGCTCCCTCCTTGGACTGTTCACATACGTGTCTTCCACAGACCTGATGACTCCCTCTTTGGACCTCCAACACACACGTCTTCCATAGACCTGAGCACTCCCTCCTTGGACGTCTCACCCATGTGTCTTCCACAGACCTGAGCACTCCCTCCTTGGACCTCTCATACATGCGTTTTCCCCAGGACCCCTTCTTCCACTGACTTACGCTGTCTTCTATCTTGGACCCCTTACACATGCATGTTCCCCAGACTCCCATCTTCCACATAGCTGAGCACTCCCTCCTTGGACCTCTCACACACACGTCTTCCCCTGACTCCCGCTCTTCTCCCTTGAACTTCTCACATGCGTCTTTCACAGACTTGAGCGCTCCCTCCTTGGACCGCTCACTTATGTGTCTTCCACAAACATGAGCACTCCCTCCTTGGACCTCCCACACACGCGTCTTCTCCAGACCCCCATCTTCCACTGACTCTCGCTCTTCTCTGTTGGACCTCTCACACACTCATCTTCCACAGACTTGAGTGCTCCCTCCTTGGACTGTTCACATACGTGTCTTCCACAGACCTGATGACTCCCTCCTTGGACCTCGCACACATGTGTCATCTACAGACCCCCATCTTCCACTGACTCTCGCTCTTCTCTCTTGGACCTCCCACACATTCGTCTTCTCCAGAACCCCATCTTCCACTGACTCTCGCTCTTCCCTCTTGGACCTCTCACACATGCATCTTTGACAGACTTGAGTGCTCCCTCCTTGGACTGTTCACATACGTGTCTTCCACAGACCTGATGACTCCCTCTTTGGACCTTTCACACACACGTCTTCCACAGACCTGAGCACTCCCTCCTTGGACCTCTCACACATGCATCTTCCACAGACTTGAGTGTTTCCTCCTTGGACTGTTCACATACATGTCTTCCACAGACCTGATGACTCCCTCCTTGGACCTCTCACACACGCGTCCTCTACAAACATGAGAACTCCCTCCTTGGACCTCCCACACACGCATCTTCTCCAGACCCCCATATTCCACTGACTCTCACTCTTCTATGTTTGACCTCTCACACATGCGTCTTCTACAGACTTTAGTTTTCCCTCCTTGGACTGTTCACATACATGCCTTCCACAGATCTGATGACTCCCTCCTTGGACCTCCCACACATGCGTCTTCTCTAGACCCTCATCTTCCATTGACTCTCGCTCTTCTCTCTTGGACCTCCAACACACGCATCTTCCCCAGACCTGAGCACTCCCTCTTTGGACCTCTCACACACGCGTCTTCCACAGACCTGATCACTCCCTCCTTGGACGTCCCACACACGTGTTTTTCACAGACCAGAGCACTCCCTCCTTGGAATGTGCACATACGTGTCTTCCACAGACCTGATGACTCCCTCCTTGGACCTCTCACAAATGCGTCTTCCACAGACCTGAGCACTCCCTCCTTGGACCTCTCACACATGCGTCTTCCACAGACCTGAGAACTCCCTCCTTGGACCTCTCACACACACGTATTCCAGACCTGAGCACTCCCTCCTTGGACCACTCACACACGTGTCTTCCAAAGACCTGAGCACTCCCTCCTTAGACCTCTCACACACGCATCTTCCACAAACTTGAGTGCTCCCTCCTTGGACTGTTCACATACGTGTCTTCCACAGACCTGATGACTCCCTCTTTGGACCTCCCACACACGCGTCTTCTCCAGACCCCATCTTCCACTGACTCTCGCGCTTCTCACTTGGACCTCTCACACACACGTCTTTCACATACTTGAGTGCTCCCTCCTTGGACTGTTCACATACGTGTCTTCCACAGACCTGATGACTCCCTCTTTGGACCTCCCACACACGCGTCTTCTCCAGACCCCATCTTCCACTGACTCTCGCTCTTCTCACTTAAGCCTCTCACACATGCATCTTTCACAGACTTGAGTGCTCCCTCCTTGGACTGTTCACATACGTGTCTTCCACAGACCTGATGACTCCCTCCTTGGACCTCTCACACATGCGTCTTCCACAGACCTCAGCACTCCCTCCTTGGACTGTTCACATACGTGTCTTCCACAGACCTGATGACTCCCTCCTTGGACCTCCCACACATGCGTCTTCTCTAGACCCCCATCTTCCACTGACTCTCGCTCTTCTCTGTTGGACCTCTCACACACGCGTCTTCCACAGACCTCAGCACTCCCTCCTTGGACCTCTCACACACGCGTCTTCAACAGAACTGAGCACTCCCTCCTTGGACCTCTCACACACATTTCTTCCACAGACATGAGCACTCCCTCCTTGGACCTCTCACACATGCATCTTCCACAGACTTGAGTGTTCCCTACTTGGACTGTTCACATACATGTCTTCCACGGACCTGATAACTCCCTCCTTGGACCTTCCACACATGCGTCTTCTCTAGACTCCCATCTTCCACTGACTCTCACACACGCGTCTTCCAGAGACCTGAGCACTCCCTCCTTGGACGTCTCACCCATGTGTCTTCCACAGACCTGAGCACTCCCTCCGTGGACCTCTCACGCATGTGTCTTCTCCAGACCCCCATCTTCCACTGACTCTCGCTCTTCTCCCTTAGACCTCTCACACACACGTCTTCCACAGACTTGAGCGCTCCCTCCTTGGACCTCTCACACATGCATCTTCCACAGACTTGAGTGTTCCCTACTTGGACTGTTCACATACATGTCTTCCACGGACCTGATAACTCCCTCCTTGGACCTTCCACACATGCGTCTTCTCTAGACTCCCATCTTCCACTGACTCTTGCTCTTCTCTCTTGGACCCCCCACACACACATCTTTTCCAGACCCCCATCTTCCACTGACTCTCGCTCTTCTCTGTTGGACCTCTCACACACTCATCTTCCACAGACATGAGTGCTCCCTCCTTCGACTGTTCACATACGTGTCTTTCACAGACCTGATGACTCCCTCTTTGACCTCCCACACATGCGTCTTCTACAGACCCCCATCTTCCACTGACTCTCGCTCTTCTCTCTTGGACCTCCCACACACGCGTCTTCTACAGACGCCCATCTTCCACTGACTCTCGCTCTTCTCGCTTGGACCTCCCACACACGCATCTTTTCCAGACCCCCATCTTCCACTGACGCTCGCTCTTCTCACTTGGACCTCTCACACATGCGTCTTTCACAGACTTGAGCACTCCCTCCTTGGACTGTTCACATACGTGTCTTCCACAGACTTGATGACTCCCTCCTTGGACCTCCCACACATGCGTCTTCTCTAGACCCCCATCTTCCACTGACTCTTGCTCTTCTCTGTTGGACCTGTCACACACGCATCTTCCACAGACCTGAGCACTCCCTCCTTGGACCTCTCACACACGCGTTTTCCACAGACCTGAGCACTCTCTCCATGGACCTCTCATACACGCGTCTTCCACAGACCTGAGCACTCCCTCTTTGGACCTCTCACACATGCATCTTGTTCAAAAGTTGTTTCTATTTGGAACGCGATTAATGCTTTCCTGGATGAAATTATCGGAATACAACTAAAAATAACAATTAGTTTAATCTTTTTTGGATCTAGTTTGGATCAAGAAATGCAAATTTCTGCAGTAGAATCCAATTTTTTATTTTATGCTGTCTTGTTAGCAAGACGGGAAATTTGTAAACTATGGAAATCTGGGAATTCTCCGATTTTTTCTGAATATTTGAAGAGTGTTATTTATGTTAGTGAATCAGATATGGCGTGCGATCAAAATAGCAGAGAGAGAGTGTGGGCTCCGTTGGTAAAGTGGAGAGAAAAAGAAATGTGAGTCCGATGATTATGCCATCTACTCTGTTGGTCATATTATCTCCTTATTCCCAGGGTTGATCTAGTGAGTGCGGAGATGGAATTGGAAACAGCAGTATACTTGTGGGTGATGGCGCAATGGTCTGGTTCTATGGTCTTCGGTCCGGTCCCCCAAAACAAGACATAGCAAGACGAGAGTATCAACCCATCAAGATATTCGGCAAAATGAGGACACAAAAAAAAAAAAAAGTCCCTCCTTGGACTGTTCACATACGTGTCTTCCACAGACCTGATGACTCCCTCCTTGGACCTCGCACACATGCGTCTTCCAAAGACCTGAGCACTCCCTCCTTGGACTGTTCACATACGTGTCTTACACAGATGTGAGCACTCCCTCTTTGGACCTCTCACACACACGTCTTTCACAGACTTGAGCACTCCCTCCTTGGACTGTTCACATACGTGTCTTCCACAGACCTGATGACTCCCTCCTTGGACCTCGCACACATGCGTCTTCCACAGACCTGAGCACTCCCTCCTTGGACTGTTCACATACGTGTCTTACACAGACCTGAGCACTCCCTCTTTGGACCTCTCTCACACACACGTCTTTCACAGACTTGAGCACTCCCTCCTTGGACTGTTCACATACATGTCTTCCACAGACCTGATGATTCCCTCCTTTGACCTCTCACACATGTGTCTTCCACAGACCTGAGCGCCCCCTCCATGCACCTCCCACACATGCGTCTTCCCCAGACCTGAGCGTTCCCTCCTTGGACCTCCCACACACGCATCTTCTCCAGACCCCCCATCTTCCACTGACTCTCGCTCTTCTCTCTTGGACCTACCACACACGCGTCTTCTCCAGACCCCCATTTTCCACTGACTCTTGCTCTTCTCTCTTGGACCTCTCACACACGCATCTTCCACAGACTTGGGCGCTCCCTCCTTGGACTGTACACATACGTATCTTCCAGAGACCTGATGACTCCCTCCTTGGACCTCTCACACACGTGTCTTCCACAGACCTGAACACTCCCACCTTGGACTGTTCACATACGTGTCTTCCACAGACCTGATGACTCCCTCCTTGGACCTCTCACACATGCGTCTTCCACAGACCTGAGCGCCCCCTCCATGCACCTCCCACACAAGCGTCTTCCCCAGACGTGAGCGCTCCCTCCTTGGACCTCCCACACACGCATCTTCCCCAGACCCCCATCTTCCACTGAGTCCCGCCCTCTTCTCTTTTGCCATCCTCCCTCATCTCCCTGAGCCCCACGATCTGGTGCCCCGTCTCCGTTTTCTGCTCCACCATCTTCCCGCAATCCCAGTCTTCTCCTGACACTCCATCCATTGACGAATCCATCACCCCCACACCCTTCAGTGACCCACACTGTCTCCCATGTCGCGCTGACCCCCTCGCCACATTCTCTCTGCTCCCCTGTCACCCCGCCTCACCGATTCACACCCCCGCCTCCTATCCCCCGCCCTTCCCTCGCTTTGGGGTTGGTTAAAGGTTCTTAAATACATCACTCACGTTTTCCCCTTTTATCTTTGAGAAACTTGATTCTTTTGTCTTTTTGTAGGCTTTTTGTTTGACTTGAGTGCTTGTTCTGTTAGTGTTTTTTTTCTCAATTATATTAATTTGAATCCCCTTCTCCCGCCTCTTGCGTAAAGCGTAGGGACGGCTCCATGGCAGGCATGAAATATGAATGCAGCAAACTAGACCCCCCCCCCCCCCAGCCCTGTGCGGAGATCCCCTTGGATGCCCATCACGTAGGTAGGACCCTCAACCAAGAATTGCCCATGCCCCCAATACCCGGATCTACAAGAATCTCAGTATTTTGCAGACTCGTGTTTGGAATCGTCGAATTCAGCGATTTGAGCGGTCCTTCTGGGCTTCCGTCGAGGCCTGAAGCCCCTGGGCTTCTACCAGCAACGAATCCACCGACAACATGGCCCCGAAATGAGAGGACGAGCCGGGGGTCGTGTGTGTGTCCTGGCCCGGGGGGGGGGGAGCCTGAGGGAGGGGCCGCTCACCCCATAACATGACGTTGTACCAAAGAAGGTTTCTTTAGACACCCCCCCCCATTTCATTTGATGTTTCAGTTTCACCACACAAGCAAAGTGGAGGTGGGGGAGGGGCAGGGGCGCTGAATATTTGGCGCCTTTTGAAACCCATCCACTTTCTCTTGGTTTTAACACCCTCTTTATGAAAGCTTCTAGGTTCAGCGGTAACCCCACTGACAGCCCCCCACACCCCAACTATAGAGACCCCAAAAATCACACATTGCGTGCCCCTAACCCATGCAATCCTGCTCCCAGCCCTAAAGTCTGCAGATCCTACAGCCCAGAACATGCCCCCCACCCTACAGACCCCCACAGTCAAGACCATGAAACCCCCACAATCAAGACCCAGTCTGTTCATACCTCCATCCCCCGAAGTGCAGACCCCCAACCCATTCACTACAGCCCCCAGCCCTACAGTGTCTAGATCCTAGAGTCCAGCACATGCCCCCACCATAAAGACCCCCACAGCACAGACCAGGAAACCCTACATTCAAGACCCCGTCTGTTCTTACCGCCATCCCCCGAAGTGCAGACCTCTACTGCCCCAGTGAAAATCCCTAACACAAAGGGCCACCCGCACTACCCTAAAGGCAAGCTCATTGGCCCCGGATTGCAACCCCTCCCATATAAAGCTGACCCCCCCACACCCAACTCTCAAGTTGAGGCTCCCTAACACCACGTGGAGACCCCTAACTCCCTCAGTGTGTTCACATTACCAACACGCTGTGCACTCTCTCATAACCCCACAGTGCAGACCCCAAACCCTTACTGTGTATACCCTTAACCCTACAGTGCAGACCCCAAAACGTTACTGTGTATACCCCGAACCCTACAGTGCAGACCCCAAAACGTTACTGTGTATATCAATAACCCTACAGTGTAGACTACGAAACCTTACTGTGTATACCCTTAACCCCACAGTGCCGACCCCAAAACCCAGCAGTAAACTACTCCAAACTCCTTCGTACACGCCCTTAGCTCACACAGCTTACACCCCCAAATCCCCCTGGTTCATTCTCAGACCCCAAACAGTGCAAACCATCTAGTGCAAAGCCCCGTCCCCAACTCACACCACCCACGGGCCAGGCACACATCCACCCAGTGCACCTCACACCACCCACGGGCCAGGCACACATCTACCCAGTGCTGCTCACACCACCCATGGGCCATGCACACATCCACCCAGTGCAACTCACAACACCCACAGGCCATGCACACATCTACCCAGTGCTGCTCACACCACCCATGGGCCATGCACACATCCACCCAGTGCAACTCACACCACCCACAGGCCATGCACACATCTACCGAGTGCTGCTCGCACCACCCACGGGCCATGCACACATCTACCCAGTGCTGCTCACACCACCCATGGGCCATGCACACATCCACTCAGTGCACCTCACACCACCCACGGGCCAGGCACACATCCCACAGTGCACCTCACACCACCCACAGGCCATGCACACGTCTACCCAGTGCTGCTCACACCACCCATGGGCCATGCACACATCCACCCAGTGCAACTCACACCACCCACAGGCCATGCACACATCTACCCAGTGCTGCTCGCACCACCCACGGGCCATGCACACATCTACCCAGTGCTGCTCGCACCACCCACGGGCCATGCACACATCTACCCAGTGCTGCTGACACCACCCATGGGCCAGGTGCACATCTACCCAGTGCTGCTCACACCACCCATGGGGCAGGCACACATCTACCCAGTGCACCTCACACCACCCACGGGCCAGGCACACATCCCACAGTGCACCTCACACCACCCACAGGCCATGCACACATCTACCCAGTGCTGCTCACACCACCCATGGGCCATGCACACATCCACCCAGTGCAACTCACACCACCCACAGGCCATGCACACATCTACCCAGTGCTGCTCACACCACCCATGGGCCATGCACACAGCCACCCATTGCTGCTGACACCACCCACAGGCCATGCACACATCTACCCAGTGCTGCTCACACCACCCACGAGCCATGCACACATCTACCCAGTGTAACTCACACCACCCATGGGCCATGCACACATCCAACCAGTGTAACTCACACGAGCCATGCACACATCTACCCAGTGTAACTCACACTACCCATGGGCCATGCACACATCTACCCAGTGTAACTCACACCACCCACGAGCCATGCACACATCCACCCAGTGCTGCTGACACCACCCACAGGCCATGCACACATCCACCCATTGCTGCTGACACCACCCACAGGCAATGCACACATCCACCCAGTGCTGCTGATACCACCCACAGGCCATGCACACATCCAACCAGTGTAACTCACACCACCCACGAGCCATGCACACATCCAACCAGTGTAACTCACACCACCCACGAGCCATGCACACATCTACCCAGTGTAACTCACACCACCCATGGGCCATGCACACATCCAACCAGTGTAACTCACACCACCCACGAGCCATGCACACATCTACCCAGTGTAACTCACACTACCCATGGGCCATGCACACATCTACCCAGTGTAACTCACACCACCCACGAGCCATGCACACATCTACCCTGTGTAACTCACACCACCCATGGGCCATGCACACATCCAACCAGTGTAACTCACACCACCCACGAGCCATGCACACATCTACCCAGTGTAACTCACACCACCCACGAGCCATGCACACATCCACCCAGTGCTGCTGACACCACCCACAAGCCATGCACACATCCACCTATTGCTGCTGACACCACCCACAGGCAATGCACACATCCACCCATTGCTGCTGACACCACCCACAGGCCATGCACACCTCTACCTCAGTCCGGTACACACCACTCTGGGGCCAGGAGCACATGTACCTCAGTCCAACACACATCACCTTCAGTGGAGAAACACACCCACACAAACTTGCACCTGCTCTAACCCTGGTACCCGCCCACCCCAGCCCCCTGGCCCCTGTATCCCCAGCACAGACACCCAGCTGACCCCTGACCCCCAGCTCAGGCAGACACACCCACCCCAGCCCCCGTGTATCCCCAGCGCAGACACCCAGCTGCCCCCTGACCCAGGCAGACACCCACCCCAGCCCCCTGTACCACCAGCGCAGACATCCAGCTGCCCCCTGACCCAGGCAGACACCCGCCCCAGCCCCCCTGTACCCCCAACGCAGACACCCAGCTGCCACCTGACCCAGGCAGATACCCACCCCAGCCCCCCATACCCCCAGCGCAGACACCCAGCTGCCCCCTGACCCAGGCAGACACCCACCCCAGCCCCCCGTACCCCTAGCGCAGACACCCAGCTGCCCCCTGACCCAGGCAGACACCCGCCCCAGCCCCCCTGTACCCCCAACGCAGACACCCAGCTGCCCCCTGACCCAGGCAGACACCCACCCCAGCCCCCCGTACCCCCAGCGCAGACACCCAGCTGCCCCCGGCTCATGCACACATCTACTCTATAGTCCAGACACCTGCTAATCCCAGCGCAGCCCTTTACTACCCTTGCGCCCCCACCCATCCACTACCCCGGCACTGCCACTGCAGCCCCCAATACCTGACACTTTGGTCTGCAGCTGATCAGACACGTCCTTGGCGGGGGGCACTGGCCCGTGCCCCGATGCCCCTGTGTGCTTCTGCTGTTGCCCTCCCCTGGGGCGAGAGGGGCCCCGCGGCCGCTGGGGTCCACCCACGGAGGAGATGGTCCTTTTCTGCAGGTGTCCACCTGGGGGGCGGGAGGACCTCTGTCCCAGGAGCCCACCTTCACCGAGCCCTTCTGCAGGTGTCCACCGATGGCACGGGTCCACTTTTGCCCCACCGGTGGAAGGGGGGCTTTTTTTGCTCCTGGTGCCCCCCTCCGCCCACAGGAGGGGGCCTTCTTTGCTATCATGCTCATACATTGGATGGGGGTCTTCTTTGCCTTTTGTGCCTCCCTCGTCGGAGGCTCCTCGTCTGCCGGTGTGTTGGTCGTCGAGAACCTCCACCCCGACCACCAGAAACCCCAAAGATGGGTCCAACGAAGGGTTCCAGGCTGGGCCCGGGTCCTGGTCGCATCGGGGTGCCTCCTGCGGGTGGACTGTGCTCGGTGTGTCTCCTGCGGGTGGACTGTACTTGGGGTGTCTCCTGCGGGTGGACTGTACTTGGGGTGCCTCCTGCCGAAGGTCTCTGCTCGGGGGTCTCCTGCGGGTGGACTGTGCTCGGGGTGTCTCCTGCGGGTGGACTGTACTTCGGGTGTCTCCTGCGGGTGGACTGTACTTGGGGTGTCTCCTGCGGGTGGACTGTACTTGGGGTGCCTCCTGCCGAAGGTCTCTGCTCGGGGGTCTCCTGCGGGTGGCTTGGGGTGCCTCCTGCGGGTGGACACTGCTCAGGGGGCCTCCTGTAGGTACCCCGCACCCTCCCGACTCTACCGTCTGTCCTTCCTCCACCTCCCGTTGGTTCCGCCACCTCCCTCGGCCTCCCGCAGGGCTCCAGTCTCTGGTCCTGATGCTCCCTCCTGGCCCGCGGATGCTCGTGTGGTCCTCGGCAGCGAGGGCAGAGCGCGCAGAGGAGGAGGGCAGAGTGGGGCAGTGATGCTGGCCCTGCATTTGAATAACACCACAGGATGATAAATGTCTATTGTGTTTTGGGAGTGATGAAGCGCTCTGTCTTCACGGCGCAGGAACCGCAGCTGCAACCTGGGCCCCCCACCCCCAGTGCAGTGTCATCCTCCTCAGCCCCCCACCCCCAGCTTTAGGCCTCAGCAGAGACTGAGGCGGCAAAAGGGCGAAGGGCCACATGCCAACCGACCCTCCTCTCCGCCCTCGGGGGTAACTCGAGCGAGAGCCCCAGGCGAGGCCTGGAGCAGCCACCACCAAAGGGGTGGTCTCTTCTACCTGAGCCCCATGGTGGGCGTGAAGGGGGCGGGGGGGGTAATAGCATTCCAATTAGTGTTGGTGAGCAGATGCCTCCTGTACCCTTACTTACACCCTGCTGTACCCTCACTTGGACCTGTTGTACCCCAGTCTCATAATCATTGTACCCTCACTCCACCCTGCTGTGCCCCTCACTCCAGCCTGCTGCGCCCCTAACTCCAGCCTGCTGTGCCCCTAACTCAACCCTGCTGTGCCCCTCACTCCAGCCTGCTGTGCCCCTCACTCCAGCCTGCTGTGCCCCTCACTCCACCCTGCTGTGCCCCTAACTCCAGCCTGCAGTGCCCCTAACTCCAGCCTGCTGTGCCCCTCACTCCAGCCTACACTGCCCCTCACTCCAGCCTACACTGCCCCTCACTCCAGCCTGCTGTGCCCCTCACTCCAGCCTGCTGTGCCCCTCACTCCAGCCTCCTGTGCCCCTCACTCCAGCCTGCTGTGCCCCTAACTCCAGCCTGCTGTGCCCCTCACTCCAGCCTGCTGTGCCCCTCACTCCACCCTGCTGTGCCCCTAACTCTAGCCTGCAGTGCCCCTAACTCCAGCCTGCTGTGCCCCTCACTCCAGCCTACACTGCCCCTCACTCCAGCCTGCTGTGCCCCTCACTCCAGCCTCCTGTGCCCCTCACTCCAGCCTGCTGTGCCCCTAACTCCAGCCTGCAGTGCCCCTAACTCCAGCCTGCTGTGCCGCTAACTCCAGCCTGCAGTGCCCCTAACTCCAGCCTGCTGTACCCCTCACTCCAGCCTGCTGTGCCCCTAACTCCAGCCTGCTGTGCCCCTAACTCCAGTCTGCTGTGCCCCTCACTCCAGCCTGCTGTGCCCCTAACTCCAGCCTGCTGTGCCCCTAACTCCAGCCTGCTGTGCCCCTAACTCCGGCCTGCTGTGCCCCTCACTCCAGCCTGCAGTGCCCTCACTCCAGCCTGCTGTACCCCTCACTCCAGCCTGCTGTACCCCTCACTCCAGCCTGCACTGCCCCTCACTCCAGCCTGCTGTGACCCTCACCTCAGCCTGCTGTGCCCCTCACTCCAGCCTGCACTGCCCCTCACTCCAGCCTGCTGTGCCCCTCACTGCAGCCTGCTGTGCCCCTAACTCCACCCTGCTGTACCCCTCACTCCAGCCTGCTGTGCCCCTCACTGCAGCCTGCTGTGCCCCTAACTCCAGCCTGCTGTGCCCCTCACTCCAGCCTGCTGTGCCCCTCACTCCAGCCTGCTGTGCCCCTAAATCCAGCCTGCTGCGCCCCTAACTCCACCCTGTTGTGCCCCCTCACTCCAGCCTGCTGTACCCCTCACTGCAGCCTGTTGTGCCCCTCACTCCAGCCTGCTGGGCCCCTCACTCCAGCCTGCTGTGCCCCTCACTGCAGCCTGCTGTGCCCCTAACATCAGCCTGCTGTGCCCCTAACTCCAGCCTGCAGTGCCCCTAACTCCAGCCTGCTGTACCCCTCACTCCAGCCTGCTGTGCCCCTAACTCCACCCTGCTGTGCCCCTAACTCCACCCTGCTGTGCCCCTCACTCCAGCCTGAAGTGCCTGTCACTGCAGCCTGCTATACCCCTCACTCCAGCCTGCAGTGCCCCTCACTCCAGCCTGCTGTACCCCTCACTCCAGCCTGCTGTACCCCTCACTCCAGCCTACACTGCCCCTCACTCCAGCCTGCTATGCCCCTCACTCCAGCCTCCTGTGCCCCTCACTCCAGCCTGCTGTGCCCCTAACTCCAGCCTGCAGTGCCCCTAACTCCAGCCTGCTGTGCCCCTAACTCCAGCCTGCAGTGCCCCTAACTCCAGCCTGCTGTACCCCTCACTCCAGCCTGCTGTGCCCCTAACTCCAGCCTGCTGTGCCCCTAACTCCAGTCTGCTGTGCCCCTCACTCCAGCCTGCTGTGCCCCTAACTCCAGCCTGCTGTGCCCCTAACTCCGGCCTGCTGTGCCCCTCACTCCAGCCTGCAGTGCCCCTCACTCCAGCCTGCTGTACCCCTCACTCCAGCCTGCTGTACCCCTCACTCCAGCCTGCACTGCCCCTCACTCCAGCCTGCTGTGACCCTCACCTCAGCCTGCTGTGCCCCTCACTCCAGCCTGCACTGCCCCTCACTCCAGCCTGCACTGCCCCTCACTCCAGCCTGCTGTGCCCCTCACTGCAGCCTGCTGTGCCCCCTAACTCCACCCTGCTGTACCCCTCACTCCAGCCTGCTGTGCCCCTCACTGCAGCCTGCTGTGCCCCTAACTCCAGCCTGCTGTGCCCCTCACTCCAGCCTGCTGTGCCCCTCACTCCAGCCTGCTGTGCCCCTAAATCCAGCCTGCTGCGCCCCTAACTCCACCCTGTTGTGCCCCTCACTCCAGCCTGCTGTACCCCTCACTGCAGCCTGTTGTGCCCCTCACTCCAGCCTGCTGGGCCCTCACTCCAGCCTGCTGTGCCCCTCACTGCAGCCTGCTGTGCCCCTCACTGCAGCCTGCTGTGCCCCTAACATCAGCCTGCTGTGCCCCTAACTCCAGCCTGCAGTGCCCCTAACTCCAGCCTGCTGTACCCCTCACTCCAGCCTGCTGTGCCCCTAACTCCAGCCTGCTGTGCCCCTAACTCCACCCTGCTGTGCCCCTCACTCCAGCCTGAAGTGCCCGTCACTGCAGCCTGCTATACCCCTCACTCCAGCCTGCTGTGCCCGTCACTCTAGCCTGCTGTGCCCCTCAATCCAGCCTGCAGTGCCCATCACTCCAGCCTGCAGTGCTCCTAACTCCAGCCTGCTGTACCCCTCACTCCAGCATACACTGCCCCTCACTCCAGCCTGCTGTACCCCTCACTGCAGCCTGTTGTGCCCCTCACTCCAGCCTGCTGGGCCCCTCACTCCAGCCTGCTGTGCCCCTCACTGCAGCCTGCTGTGCCCCTAACATCAGCCTGCTGTGCCCCTAACTCCAGCCTGCAGTGCCCCTAACTCCAGCCTGCTGTACCCCTCACTCCAGCCTGCTGTGCCCCTAACTCCACCCTGCTGTGCCCCTAACTCCACCCTGCTGTGCCCCTCACTCCAGCCTGAAGTGCCCGTCACTGCAGCCTGCTATACCCCTCACTCCAGCCTGCAGTGCCCCTCACTCCAGCCTGCTGTACCCCTCACTCCAGCCTGCTGTACCCCTCACTCCAGCCTACACTGCCCCTCACTCCAGCCTGCTGTGCCCCTCACTCCAGCCTCCTGTGCCCCTCACTCCAGCCTGCTGTGCCCCTCACTCCAGCCTGCAGTGCCCCTAACTCCAGCCTGCTGTGCCCCTAACTCCAGCCTGCAGTGCCCCTAACTCCAGCCTGCTGTACCCCTCACTCCAGCCTGCTGTGCCCCTAACTCCAGCCTGCTGTGCCCCTAACTCCAGTCTGCTGTGCCCCTCACTCCAGCCTGCTGTGCCCCTAACTCCAGCCTGCTGTGCCCCTAACTCCGGCCTGCTGTGCCCCTCACTCCAGCCTGCAGTGCCCCTCACTCCAGCCTGCTGTACCCCTCACTCCAGCCTGCTGTACCCCTCACTCCAGCCTGCACTGCCCCTCACTCCAGCCTGCTGTGACCCTCACCTCAGCCTGCTGTGCCCCTCACTCCAGCCTGCACTGCCCCTCACTCCAGCCTGCTGTGCCCCTCACTGCAGCCTGCTGTGCCCCTAACTCCACCCTGCTGTACCCCTCACTCCAGCCTGCTGTGCCCCTCACTGCAGCCTGCTGTGCCCCTAACTCCAGCCTGCTGTGCCCCTCACTCCAGCCTGCTGTGCCCCTCACTCCAGCCTGCTGTGCCCCTAAATCCAGCCTGCTGCGCCCTAACTCCACCCTGTTGTGCCCCTCACTCCAGCCTGCTGTACCCCTCACTGCAGCCTGTTGTGCCCCTCACTCCAGCCTGCTGGGCCCTCACTCCAGCCTGCTGTGCCCCTCACTGCAGCCTGCTGTGCCCCTAACATCAGCCTGCTGTGCCCCTAACTCCAGCCTGCAGTGTCCCTAACTCCAGCCTGCTGTACCCCTCACTCCAGCCTGCTGTGCCCCTAACTCCACCCTGCTGTGCCCCTAACTCCACCCTGCTGTGCCCTCACTCCAGCCTGAAGTGCCCGTCACTGCAGCCTGCTATACCCCTCACTCCAGCCTGCAGTGCCCCTCACTCCAGCCTGCTGTACCCCTCACTCCAGCCTGCTGTACCCCTCACTCCAGCCTACACTGCCCCTCACTCCAGCCTGCTGTGCCCCTCACTCCAGCCTCCTGTGCCCCTCACTCCAGCCTGCTGTGCCCCTAACTCCAGCCTGCAGTGCCCCTAACTCCAGCCTGCTGTGCCCCTAACTCCAGCCTGCAGTGCCCCTAACTCCAGCCTGCTGTACCCCTCACTCCAGCCTGCTGTGCCCCTCACTGCAGCCTGCTGTGCCCCTAACTCCAGCCTGCTGTGCCCCTCACTCCAGCCTGCTGTGCCCCTCACTCCAGCCTGCTGTGCCCCTAAATCCAGCCTGCTGCGCCCCTAACTCCACCCTGTTGTGCCCCTCACTCCAGCCTGCTGTACCCCTCACTGCAGCCTGTTGTGCCCCTCACTCCAGCCTGCTGGGCCCCTCACTCCAGCCTGCTGTGCCCCTCACTGCAGCCTGCTGTGCCCCTCACTGCAGCCTGCAGTGTCCCTAACATCAGCCTGCTGTGCCCCTAACTCCAGCCTGCAGTGCCCCTAACTCCAGCCTGCTGTACCCCTCACTCCAGCCTGCTGTGCCCCTAACTCCAGCCTGCTGTGCCCCTAACTCCACCCTGCTGTGCCCCTCACTCCAGCCTGAAGTGCCCGTCACTGCAGCCTGCTATACCCCTCACTCCAGCCTGCTGTGCCCGTCACTCCAGCCTGCTGTGCCCCTCACTCCAGCCTGCAGTGCCCATCACTCCAGCCTGCAGTGCTCCTAACTCCAGCCTGCTGTACCCCTCACTCCAGCATACACTGCCCCTCACTCCACCCTGCTGTGCCCCTCACTCCAGCTTCCTGTGCCCCTCACTCCAGCCTGCTGTGCCCTCACTCCAGCCTGCAGTGCCCCTCACTCCAGCCTGCTGTGCCCCTAACATCAGCCTGCTGTGCCCCTAACTCCAGCCTGCAGTGCCCCTAACTCCAGCCTGCTGTACCCCTCACTCCAGCCTGCTGTGCCCCTAACTCCACCCTGCTGTGCCCCTAACTCCACCCTGCTGTGCCCCTCACTCCAGCCTGAAGTGCCCGTCACTGCAGCCTGCTATACCCTCACTCCAGCCTGCAGTGCCCCTCACTCCAGCCTGCTGTACCCCTCACTCCAGCCTGCTGTACCCCTCACCCAGCCTACACTGCCCCTCACTCCAGCCTGCTGTGCCCCTCACTCCAGCCTCCTGTGCCCCTCACTCCAGCCTGCTGTGCCCCTAACTCCAGCCTGCAGTGCCCCTAACTCCAGCCTGCTGTGCCCCTAACTCCAGCCTGCAGTGCCCCTAACTCCAGCCTGCTGTACCCCTCACTCCAGCCTGCTGTGCCCCTAACTCCAGCCTGCTGTGCCCCTAACTCCAGTCTGCTGTGCCCCTCACTCCAGCCTGCTGTGCCCCTAACTCCAGCCTGCTGTGCCCCTAACTCCGGCCTGCTGTGCCCCTCACTCCAGCCTGCAGTGCCCCTCACTCCAGCCTGCTGTACCCCTCACTCCAGCCTGCTGTACCCCTCACTCCAGCCTGCACTGCCCCTCACTCCAGCCTGCTGTGACCCTCACCTCAGCCTGCTGTGCCCCTCACTCCAGCCTGCACTGCCCCTCACTCCAGCCTGCTGTGCCCTCACTGCAGCCTGCTGTGCCCCTAACTCCACCCTGCTGTACCCCTCACTCCAGCCTGCTGTGCCCCTCACTCCAGCCTGCTGTGCCCCTAACTCCAGCCTGCTGTGCCCCTAACTCCGGCCTGCTGTGCCCCTCACTCCAGCCTGCAGTGCCCCTCACTCCAGCCTGCTGTACCCCTCACTCCAGCCTGCTGTACCCCTCACTCCAGCCTGCACTGCCCCTCACTCCAGCCTGCTGTGACCCTCACCTCAGCCTGCTGTGCCCCTCACTCCAGCCTGCACTGCCCCTCACTCCAGCCTGCTGTGCCCCTCACTGCAGCCTGCTGTGCCCCTAACTCCACCCTGCTGTACCCCTCACTCCAGCCTGCTGTGCCCCTCACTGCAGCCTGCTGTGCCCCTAACTCCAGCCTGCTGTGCCCCTCACTCCAGCCTGCTGTGCCCCTCACTCCAGCCTGCTGTGCCCATAAATCCAGCCTGCTGCGCCCTAACTCCACCCTGTTGTGCCCCTCACTCCAGCCTGCTGTACCCCTCACTGCAGCCTGTTGTGCCCCTCACCCAGCCTGCTGGGCCCCTCACTCCAGCCTGCTGTGCCCCTCACTGCAGCCTGCTGTGCCCCTAACATCAGCCTGCTGTGCCCCTAACTCCAGCCTGCAGTGCCCCTAACTCCAGCCTGCTGTACCCCTCACTCCAGCCTGCTGTGCCCCTAACTCCACCCTGCTGTGCCCCTAACTCCACCCTGCTGTGCCCTCACTCCAGCCTGAAGTGCCCGTCACTGCAGCCTGCTATACCCCCTCACTCCAGCCTGCAGTGCCCCTCACTCCAGCCTGCTGTACCCCTCACTCCAGCCTGCTGTACCCCTCACTCCAGCCTACACTGCCCCTCACTCCAGCCTGCTGTGCCCTCACTCCAGCCTCCTGTGCCCTCACTCCAGCCTGCTGTGCCCCTAACTCCAGCCTGCAGTGCCCCTAACTCCAGCCTGCTGTGCCCCTAACTCCAGCCTGCAGTGCCCCTAACTCCAGCCTGCTGTACCCCTCACTCCAGCCTGCTGTGCCCCTAACTCCAGCCTGCTGTGCCCCTAACTCCAGTCTGCTGTGCCCCCACTCCAGCCTGCTGTGCCCCTAACTCCAGCCTGCTGTGCCCCTAACTCCGGCCTGCTGTGCCCCTCACTCCAGCCTGCAGTGCCCCTCACTCCAGCCTGCTGTACCCCTCACTCCAGCCTGCTGTACCCCTCACTCCAGCCTGCACTGCCCCTCACTCCAGCCTGCTGTGACCCTCACCTCAGCCTGCTGTGCCCCTCACTCCAGCCTGCACTGCCCCTCACTCCAGCCTGCTGTGCCCCTCACTGCAGCCTGCTGTGCCCCTAACTCCACCCTGCTGTACCCCTCACTCCAGCCTGCTGTGCCCCTCACTGCAGCCTGCTGTGCCCCTAACTCCAGCCTGCTGTGCCCCTCACTCCAGCCTGCTGTGCCCCTCACTCCAGCCTGCTGTGCCCCTAAATCCAGCCTGCTGCGCCCTAACTCCACCCTGTTGTGCCCCTCACTCCAGCCTGCTGTACCCCTCACTGCAGCCTGTTGTGCCCCTCACTCCAGCCTGCTGGGCCCTCACTCCAGCCTGCTGTGCCCCTCACTGCAGCCTGCTGTGCCCCTCACTGCAGCCTGCTGTGCCCCTAACATCAGCCTGCTGTGCCCCTAACTCCAGCCTGCAGTGCCCCTAACTCCAGCCTGCTGTACCCCTCACTCCAGCCTGCTGTGCCCCTAACTCCAGCCTGCTGTGCCCCTAACTCCACCCTGCTGTGCCCTCACTCCAGCCTGAAGTGCCCGTCACTGCAGCCTGCTATACTCCCTCACTCCAGCCTGCTGTGCCCGTCACTCCAGCCTGCTGTGCCCCTCACTCCAGCCTGCAGTGCCCATCACTCCAGCCTGCAGTGCTCCTAACTCCAGCCTGCTGTACCCCTCACTCCAGCATACACTGCCCCTCACTCCACCCTGCTGTGCCCCTCACTCCAGCTTCCTGTGCCCCCACTCCAGCCTGCTGTGCCCCTCACTCCAGCCTGCAGTGCCCCTCACTCCAGCCTGCTGTGCCCCTAACATCAGCCTGCTGTGCCCCTAACTCCAGCCTGCAGTGCCCCTAACTCCAGCCTGCTGTACCCCTCACTCCAGCCTGCTGTGCCCCTAACTCCACCCTGCTGTGCCCCTAACTCCACCCTGCTGTGCCCCTCACTCCAGCCTGAAGTGCCCGTCACTGCAGCCTGCTATACCTCTCACTCCAGCCTGCAGTGCCCTCACTCCAGCCTGCTGTACCCCTCACTCCAGCCTGCTGTACCCCTCACTCCAGCCTACACTGCCCCTCACTCCAGCCTGCTGTACCCCTCACTCCAGCCTGCTGTACCCCTCACTCCAGCCTGCACTGCCCCTCACTCCAGCCTGCTGTGACCCTCACCTCAGCCTGCTGTGCCCCTCACTCCAGCCTGCACTGCCCCTCACTCCAGCCTGCTGTGCCCCTCACTGCAGCCTGCTGTGCCCCTAACTCCACCCTGCTGTACCCCTCACTCCAGCCTGCTGTGCCCCTCACTGCAGCCTGCTGTGCCCCTCACTCCAGCCTGCTGTACCCCTCACTGCAGCCTGTTGTGCCCCTCACTCCAGCCTGCTGGGCCCCTCACTCCAGCCTGCTGTGCCCCTCACTGCAGCCTGCTGTGCCCCTAACATCAGCCTGCTGTGCCCCTAACTCCAGCCTGCAGTGCCCCTAACTCCAGCCTGCTGTACCCCTCACTCCAGCCTGCTGTGCCCCTAACTCCAGCCTGCTGTGCCCCTAACTCCACCCTGCTGTGCCCCTCACTCCAGCCTGAAGTGCCCGTCACTGCAGCCTGCTATACCCTCACTCCAGCCTGCTGTGCCCGTCACTCCAGCCTGCTGTGCCCCTCACTCCAGCCTGCAGTGCCCATCACTCCAGCCTGCAGTGCTCCTAACTCCAGCCTGCTGTACCCCTCACTCCAGCATACACTGCCCCTCACTCCACCCTGCTGTGCCCCTCACTCCAGCTTCCTGTGCCCCTCACTCCAGCCTGCTGTGCCCCTCACTCCAGCCTGCAGTGCCCCTCACTCCAGCCTGCTGTGCCCCTAACATCAGCCTGCTGTGCCCCTAACTCCAGCCTGCAGTGCCCCTAACTCCAGCCTGCTGTACCCCTCACTCCAGCCTGCTGTGCCCCTAACTCCACCCTGCTGTGCCCCTAACTCCACCCTGCTGTGCCCCTCACTCCAGCCTGAAGTGCCCGTCCACTGCAGCCTGCTATACCCCTCACTCCAGCCTGCAGTGCCCCTCACTCCAGCCTGCTGTACCCCTCACTCCAGCCTGCTGTACCCCTCACTCCAGCCTACACTGCCCTCACTCCAGCCTGCTGTGCCCCTCACTCCAGCCTCCTGTGCCCCTCACTCCAGCCTGCTGTGCCCCTAACTCCAGCCTGCAGTGCCCCTAACTCCAGCCTGCTGTGCCCCTAACTCCAGCCTGCAGTGCCCCTAACTCCAGCCTGCTGTACCCTCACTCCAGCCTGCTGTGCCCCTAACTCCAGCCTGCTGTGCCCCTAACTCCAGTCTGCTGTGCCCCTCACTCCAGCCTGCTGTGCCCCTAACTCCAGCCTGCTGTGCCCCTAACTCCGGCCTGCTGTGCCCCTCACTCCAGCCTGCAGTGCCCCTCACTCCAGCCTGCTGTACCCCTCACTCCAGCCTGCTGTACCCCTCACTCCAGCCTGCACTGCCCCTCACTCCAGCCTGCTGTGACCCTCACCTCAGCCTGCTGTGCCCCTCACTCCAGCCTGCACTGCCCCTCACTCCAGCCTGCTGTGCCCCTCACTGCAGCCTGCTGTGCCCCTAACTCCACCCTGCTGTACCCCTCACTCCAGCCTGCTGTGCCCCTCACTGCAGCCTGCTGTGCCCCTAACTCCAGCCTGCTGTGCCCCTCACTCCAGCCTGCTGTGCCCCTCACTCCAGCCTGCTGTGCCCCTAAATCCAGCCTGCTGCGCCCCTAACTCCACCCTGTTGTGCCCCTCACTCCAGCCTGCTGTACCCCTCACTGCAGCCTGTTGTGCCCCTCACTCCAGCCTGCTGGGCCCCTCACTCCAGCCTGCTGTGCCCCTCACTGCAGCCTGCTGTGCCCCTAACATCAGCCTGCTGTGCCCCTAACTCCAGCCTGCAGTGCCCCTAACTCCAGCCTGCTGTACCCCTCACTCCAGCCTGCTGTGCCCCTAACTCCAGCCTGCTGTGCCCCTAACTCCACCCTGCTGTGCCCCTCACTCCAGCCTGAAGTGCCCGTCACTGCAGCCTGCTATACCCCTCACTCCAGCCTGCTGTGCCCGTCACTCCAGCCTGCTGTGCCCCTCACTCCAGCCTGCAGTGCCCATCACTCCAGCCTGCAGTGCTCCTAACTCCAGCCTGCTGTACCCCTCACTCCAGCATACACTGCCCCTCACTCCACCCTGCTGTGCCCCTCACTCCAGCTTCCTGTGCCCCTCACTCCAGCCTGCTGTGCCCCTCACTCCAGCCTGCAGTGCCCCTCACTCCAGCCTGCTGTACCCCTCACTCCAGCCTGCTGTACCCCTCACTCCAGCCTGCACTGCCCCTCACTCCAGCCTGCTGTGCCCCTAATGTTAATGTTAATGTTAATTTGGACTTGTAGAGCGCTTAATACCAGCAGGTCTCTAAGCGCTTCAAGAAGATCAGCGTCAGTTCCAAGGAGAGTACTGTCAGAGCCGGGAGTGTCAAGCCCATGCTTCCGTAAATAAAAGTGTTTTGACTTTTTTTCTGAATGGAAGGAGACGTCTTTCTGCCCGAAGCTGGCCCGGCAGCCTGTTCCAGAGTGGTGGTATTAGGACAGAAAATGCACGGCCACCTTTAGTAGTGTAATTAAATCGCGGGCATTTTAAAAGGCCTTCCGTGGAGGACCTTAGTGAGCGGCCGGGAACGTATTTCTCCAGGCGTTCCTTGATGTAATTGGGTGCCTGACCGAATAGGGCCTTGATGTGTGATGCAGAGGCCTTTGAATTTAGCCCTCTGCTTAATTGGCAGCCAATGGAGTTGTTGTAATAGGGTGATGCCCACGTGCGCCTCGGTAGTTTGAAAATTAACCTGGCAGCATCGTTCATCACCACCTGAAGTTTGCTCACCAGTGAATCTGGTAGACCGATATAGAGCGAATCTCCGTAGTCCAGCCGAGCCAGGATCAGAGCGGACACGACTGTCTTCATGGATGAGAAGGAGAGGATAGGGGAGAGTCTCCTCAGCTGCCTGAGTAGGCCGACACAAGTTCCAAACACGGTGGAAAGTTGCTTGGCCAGTGAAAGTTCGGCATCAATTTTGATTCCCAAACTTTTTACCACCGGAGCTGGGGCTGGATTGTCACCCAGTTCGTGCGGCCAGAACAGGGAATTCCAAGGATTACTCTCAGTGGTGACGGCCAAAACCTCAGTCTTGTCCGGGTTAATCTTGAGTGAGTTGGCCGTCATCCACTTAACCGTGAATCGCAGTATGTCTTGCGCCCGGGAGTGGGCCTGCAGGGTGTTTTCTATTTGAAATATGATTTGCGTGTCATCCGCATAGTTGAATACCTGGCAGTCCATCAAGGCCAGGGCCTTTATCCAAGGTCTGAGGTATATGTTGAACAAGAGGGGGAGAGCGCCGACCCTTGTGGGACTCCGCAGGGGATGGACCCCTCTCTGAGACCCAGTCGCCCATCTGAATTTTTTTGGGTGCGGTCGGTCAGGAATGAGGCAATCCACTGAAGGATTGGGCCGCCAATCCCAATGTTATGTATTCTTTCCAGGAGAAGGGAGTGGCTGACCGTGTCGAACGCTGCCGACAGGTCAAGGAGGACTAGAGCTGTGGCCCTAACTCCAGCCTGCAGTGCCCGTCACTCCAGCCTGCTGTACCCCTCACTCCAGCCTGCTGTGCCCCTAACTCCAGCCTGCTGTGCCCCTAACTCCACCCTGCTGTGCCCCTCACTCCAGCCTGAAGTGCCCGTCACTCCAGCCTGCTATACCCCTCACTCCATCCTGCTGTGCCCGTCACTCCAGCCTGCTGTGCCCCTCACTCCAGCCTGCAGTGCCCATCACTCCAGCCTGCAGTGCCCCTAACTCCAGTCTGCTGTGCCCCTGACTCCAGCCTGCTGTACCCCTCACTCCAGCCTACACTGCCCCTCGCTCCACCCTGCTGTGCCCCTCACTCCAGCCTGCTGTGCCCCTCACTCAAGCCTGCTGTGCCCCTCACTCCAGCCTACACTGCCCCTCACTCCAGCCTGCTGTGCACGTCACTCCAGCCTGCTGTGCCCCTCACTCCAGCCTGCTGTGTCCCTAACTCCAGCCTGCTGTGCCCCTAACTCCAGCCTGCAGTGCCCGTCACTCCAGCCTGCTGTACCCCTCACTCCAGCCTGCTGTACCCCTCACTCCAGCCTGCTGTGCCCCTCACTCCAGCCTGCTGTGCCCCTCACTGCAGCCTGCAGTGCCCTTAACTCCAGCCTGCAGTGCCCCTAACTCCAGCCTGCTGCGCCCCTCACTCCAGCCTGCTGTGCCCCTCACTCCAGCCTGCTGTTACCCTCACTCCAGCCTGCTGTGACCCTCACTCCAGCTTGCTGTGCCTCTAACTCCAGCCTGCTGTACCCCTCACTCCAGCCTGCTGTACCCCTAACTCCAGCCTGCTGCGCCCCTAACTCCAGCCTGCTGCGCCCCTAACTCCAGCCTGCAGTGCCCCTCACTCCAGCCTGCTGTGCCCCTCACTGCAGCCTGCTGTGCCCCCAACTCCAGCCTGCTGTGCCCCTCACTCCAGCCTGCTGTGCCTCTCACTCCAGCCTGCTGTGCCCCTAACTCCAGCCTGCTGCCCCCCTAACTCCAGCTTGCTGTGCCCATCACTCTCGCCTGCTGTGCCCCTAACTCCAGCCTGCTGTGCCCCTAACTCCAGCCTGCTGTGCTCCTCACTCCAGCCTACTGCGCCCCTCACTCCAGCCTGCTGCGCCCCTCACTCCAGCCTGCTGTACCCCTCACTCCAGCCTGCTGTGCCCCTCTCTCCAGTCTGCTGTGCCCCTCACTCCAGCCTGCTGTGCCCCTCACTCCAGCATATGAGCAGCTAGTGACCCCTGTCACGACACAAACCGAACTAAGACAGAAATCCACACTATTAGCGGCTGGTGACCCCTGTGAGGACACAAACTGACCTAAGTAAGAAACCCACACAATGAGCAGCTAGTGACCCCTGTCACGACACAAACAACCTAAGTAATAAACCCACACTATGAGTGGCTAGTGACCCATGTAACGACACAAACCGGCCTAAGTAATAAATCCACACTATGAGCAGCTAGTGACCCCTGTCACGACACAAACTGAACTAAGTTATAAATCCACACTATGAGGAGCTAGTGACCCCTGTCACGACACAAACCGGCCTAAGTAATAAATCCACACTATGAGCAGCTAGTGACCCCTGTCATGACACAAACTGAACTAAGGAAGAACCCACACTATGAGCAGCTAGTGACCCCTGTCACGACACAAACCGGCCTAAGTAATAAATCCACACTATGAGCAACTAGTGACCCCTGTCACAACACAAACCGACCTAAGTAATAAACCCACACTATGAGTGGCTAGTGACCCATGTAACGACACAAACCGGCCTAAGTAATAAATCCACACTATGAGCAGCTAGTGACCCCTGTCACGACACAAACTGAACTAAGTTATAAATCCACACTATGAGGAGCTAGTGACCCCTGTCACGACACAAACCGGCCTAAGTAATAAATCCACACTATGAGCAGCTAGTGACCCCTGTCATGACACAAACTGAACTAAGGAAGAACCCACACTATGAGCAGCTAGTGACCCCTGTCACGACACAAACCGGCCTAAGTAATAAATCCACACTATGAGCAACTAGTGACCCCTGTCACAACACAAACCGACCTAAGTAATAAACCCACACTATGAACAGCTAGTGACCCCTGTCACAACACAAACCGGCCTAAGTAATAAACTCACACTATGAGCGGCTAGTGACCCCTGTCACGACACAAACCGGCCTAAGTAATAAATCCACATTATGAGAGGCTAGTGACCCCTGTCACGACACAAACCGGCCTAAGTAATAAATCCACACTATGAGCAGCTAGTGACCCCTGTCACGACACAAACTGAACTAAGTTATAAATCCACACTATGAGGAGCTAGTGACCCCTGTCACGACACAAACTGGCCTAAGTAATAAATCCACACTATGAGCAGCTAGTGACCCCTGTCATGACACAAACTGAACTAAGGAAGAACCCACACTATGAGCAGCTAGTGACCCCTGTCACGACACAAACCGGCCTAAGTAATAAATCCACACTATGAGCAACTAGTGACCCCTGTCACAACACAAACCGACCTAAGTAATAAACCCACACTATGAACAGCTAGTGACCCCTGTCACAACACAAACCGGCCTAAGTAATAAACTCACACTATGAGCGGCTAGTGACCCCTGTCACGACACAAACCGGCCTAAGTAATAAATCCACACTATGAGAGGCTAGTGACCCCTGTCACGACAGAAACTGGCCTAAGTAATAAACCCACACTATGAGCAGCTAGTGACCCCTGTCACGACACAAACCTGCCTAAGTAATAAACCCACACTATGAGCAGCTAGTGACCCCTGTCACGACACAAACCGGCCTAAGTAATAAATCCACACTATGAGCGGCTAGTGACCCCTGTCACGACACAAACCAGCCTAGGTAATAAACCCAAACTATGAGCGGCTAGTGACCCCTGTCACGACACAAGCCGGCCTAAGTAATAAACCCACACTATGAGCGGCTAGTGACCCCTGTCACGACACAAACCGGCCTAAGTAAGAAACCCACACTATGAGCAGCTAGTGACCCCTGTCATGACACAAACCGGCCTAAGTAATAAATCCACACTATGAGCAGCTAGTGACCCCTGTCACAACACAAACCGGCCTAAGTAATAAATCCACACTATGAGTGGCTACTGACCCCTGTCACGACACAAACCGGCCTAAGTAATAAACCCACACTATGAGCGGCTAGTGACCCCTGTCATGACACAAACCGGCCTAAGTAATAAACCCACACTATGAGCGGCTAGTGACCCCTGTCACGACACAAACCGGCCTAAGTAATAATCCCACACTATGAGCAGCTAGTGACCCCTGTCATGACACAAACTGAACTAAGGAAGAACCCACACTATGAGCAGCTAGTGACCCCTGTCACGACACAAACCAGCCTAAGTAATAAATCCACACTATGAGCAGCTAGTGACCCCTGTCACAACACAAACCGGCCTAAGTAATAAACCCACACTATGAGCAGCTAGTGACCCCTGTCACAACACAAACCGGCCTAAGTAATAAACCCACACTATGAGCGGCTAGTGACCCCTGTCACGACACAAACCGGCCTAAGTAATAAATCCACACCATGAGAGGCTAGTGACCCCTGTCATGACAGAAACTGGCCTAAGTAATAAACCCACACTATGAGCAGCTAGTGACCCCTGTCACGACACAAACCTGCCTAAGTAATAAACCCACACTATGAGCAGCTAGTGACCCCTGTCACGACACAAACCGGCCTAAGTAATAAATCCACACTATGAGCGGCTAGTGACCCCTGTCACGACACAAACCAGCCTAAGTAATAAACCCAAACTATGAGCGGCTAGTGACCCCTGTTACGACACAAGCCAGCCTAAGTAATAAACCCACACTATGAGCGGCTAGTGACCCCTGTCATGACACAAACCGGCCTAAGTAAGAAACACACACTATGAGCGGCTAGTGACCCATGTCATGACACAAACCGGCCTAAGTAATAAATCCACACTATGAGCAGCTAGTGACCCCTGTCACAACACAAACTGAACTAAGTAAGAACCCACACTATGAGCAGCCAGTGACCCTGTCACAACACAAACCGGCCTAAGTAATAAATCCACACTATGAGTGGCTAGTGACCCCTGTCACGACACAAACCGGCCTAAGTAATAAACCCACACTATGAGCGGCTAGTGACCACTGTCATGACACAAACCGGCCTAAGTAATTAACCCACCCTATGAGCGGCTAGTGACCCCTGTCACGACACAAACCGGCCTAAGTAATAAACCCACACTATGAGCGGCTAGTGACCCCTGTCATGACACAAACCGGCCAAAGTAATAAACCCACACTATGAGCGGCTAGTGACCCCTGTCACGACACAAACCGGCCTAAGTAAGAAACCCACACTATGAGCGGCAGTGACCCTGTCATGACACAAACCGGCCTCAGTAATAAACCCACACTTTGAGTGGCTAGTGACCCCTGTCACGACACAAACCTGCCTAAGTAATAAACCCACACTATGAGAGGCTAATGACCCCTGTCACGACACAAACCGGCCTAAGTAATAAACCCACACTATGAGCGGCTAGTGACCCCTGTCACTACTCAAACCGGCCTAAGTAAGAAACCCACACTATGAGTGGCTAGTGACCCCTGTCACGACACAAACCGGCCTAAGTAATAAACCCACACTATGAGCGGCTAGTGACCCCTGTCACGACACAAAGCGGCCTAAGTAATAAATCCACACTATGAGCAGCTAGTGACCCCTGTAACGACACAAACTGAACTAAGGAAGAACCCACACTATGAGCAGCTAGTGACCCCTGTCACAACACAAACCGGCCTAAGTAATAAATCCACACTATGAGCAGCTAGTGACCCCTGTCACAACACAAACCGGCCTAAGTAATAACTCCACACTATGAGTGGCTAGTGACCCCTGTCATGACACAAACCGGCCTAAGTAATAAACCCACACTATGAGCGGATAGTGACCCCTGTCACGATACAAACTGAACTAAGTAAGAAAGCCACGCTATGACCGGCTAGTGACCCCTGTCACGACAAAAACTGACCTAAGACAGAAATTCACGCTATGAGCGGCAGTGACCCTGTCATAACACAAACCGGCCTTAGTAAGAAATCCACGCTAGGAGTGGCTAGTGTCGCCTGTCTCGATACCAAGCAACCTACGTAATAAATCCACACTATGAGCAGCGAGTGACCCCTGTCACAACACAAACCTACCTAAGTAAGAAATCCACCCTATGAGTGGCTAGTGACCCCTGTCAGGACACAAACTGACCCAAGTAAGGAATCCACACTTTGTCCTGCTAGTAACCCCTGTCATGACACATTCCGGCCTAAGTAAGTAATCCGCGCTATGAGCAGCTAGTGACCCCTATCACAACACAAACTGATCTAACTAAAAATCAATGCTAACGGCACCTCGTGACATCTGTCACAAAAACACAAACTGACCTAAGCACAAATTTCTCACTATGAGTAGATAATGGCCCCTTTCACAACACAAACTGACCGTAGGCAGAAATCCACACTATGAGCGGCTAGTAACCCCTTTCACAACACAAACCGGCCTAAGTAAGAAATCCATGCTACAAGCAGCTAGTGACCCTATCACGACACAAGCCGGCCTACGACAGAAACCCACACTATGAGCAGCTAGTGACCCTGTCATGACACAAACCGGCCTAAGTAATAAATCCACACTATGAGCAGCTAGTGACCCCTGTCACAACACAAACCGGCCTAAGTAATAAATCCACACTATGAGCAGCTAGTGACCCCTGTCACGACACAAACTGAACTAAGGAAGAACCCACACTATGAGCAGCTAGTGACCCCTGTCACGACACAAGCCAGCCTAAGTAATAAATCCACACTATGAGCAGCTAGTGACCCCAGTCACGACACAAACTGGCCTAAGTAATAAACCCACACTATGAGCGGCTAGTGACCCCTGTCACGACACAAACCAGCCTAAGTAATAAATCCACACTATGAGAGGCTAGTGACCCCTGTCACGACACAAACCGGCCTAAGTAATAAACCCAACCTATGAGCAGCTAGTGACCCCTGTCACGACACAAACTGGCCTAAGCAATAAAGCCACACTATGAGTGGCTAGTGACCCCTGTCACGACACAAACCGGCCTAAGTAATAAATCCACACTGTGAGCGGCTAGTGACCCCCTGTCACAACACAAACCGGCCTAAGTAATAAACCCACACTGTGCCCCTAACTGCAGCCTGCTGTGCCCCACACTCCAGCCTGCTGCGCCCTCACTCCAGTCTGCTGTACCCCTCACTCCAGCCTGCTGTGCCCCTCACTCCAGCCTGCTGTGCCCCTCACTCCAGCCTGCTGTGCCCCTCACTCCAGCATATGAGCAGCTAGTGACCCCTATCACGACACAAACTGACCTAAGACAGAAATCCACACTATTAGCAGCTGGTGACCCCTGTCACGACACAAACCGACCTAAGACAGAAATCCACACTATTAGCGGCTGGTGACCCCTGTGACGACACAAACTGAACTAAGTAAGAACCCACACTATGAGTGGCTAGTGACCCCTGTCACGACACAAACCGGCCTAAGTAATAAACCCACATTATGAGCGGCTAGTGACCCCTGTCACGACACAAACTGAACTAAGGAAGAACCCACACTATGAGCAGCTAGTGACCCCTGTCACGACACAAACTGAACTAAGTAAGAACCCACACTATGAGCAGCTAGTGACCCCTGTCACGACACACACCGGCCTAAGTAATAAACCCACACTATGAGCGGCTAGTGACCCCTGTCATGACACAAACCGGCCTAAGTAAGAAACCCACACTATGAGCGGCAGTGACCCTGTTATGACACAAACCGGCCTAAGTAATAAACCCACACTATGAGTGGCTAGTGACCCCTGTCACGACACAAACCGACCTAAGTAATAAACCCACACTATGAGTGGCTAGTGACCCCTGTCACGACACAAACCGGCCTAAGTAATAAACCCACACTATGAGCGGCTAGTGACCCCTGTCACGACATAAACCGGCCTAAGTAATAAACCCACACTGTGAGCGGCTAGTAACCCCTGTCATGACACAAACCGGCCTAAGTAATAAATCCACACTGTGAGCGGCTAGTGACCCCTGTCACAACACAAACCGGCCTAAGTAATAAAACCACACTATGAGCAGCTAGTGACCCCTGTCACGACACAAACTGAACTAAGTAAGAACCCACACTATGAGCAGCTAGTGACCCCTGTCACGACACACACCGGCCTAAGTAATAAACCCACACTATGAGCGGCTAGTGACCCCTGTCATGACACAAACCGGCCTAAGTAAGAAACCCACACTATGAGCGGCAGTGACCCTGTTATTACACAAACCGGCCTAAGTAATAAACCCACACTATGAGCGGCTAGTGACCCCTGTCACAACACAAACCGGCCTAAGTAATAAACCCACACTATGAGCGGCTAGTGACCCCTGTCACGACACACACCGGCCTAAGTAATAAACCCACACTATGAGCGGCTAGTGACCCCTGTCATGACACAAACCGGCCTAAGTAAGAAACCCACACTATGAGCGGCAGTGACCCTGTCATGACACAAACCGGCCTAAGTAATAAACCCACACTATGAGTGGCTAGTGACCCCTGTCACGACACAAACCGACCTAAGTAATAAACCCACACTATGAGTGGCTAGTGACCCCTGTCACGACACAAACCGGCCTAAGTAATAAACCCACACTATGAGCGGCTAGTGACCCCTGTCACGACATAAACCGGCCTAAGTAATAAACCCACACTGTGAGCGGCTAGTAACCCCTGTCATGACACAAACCGGCCTAAGTAATAAATCCACACTGTGAGCGGCTAGTGACCCCTGTCACAACACAAACCGGCCTAAGTAATAAAACCACACTATGAGCAGCTAGTGACCCCTGTCACGACACAAACTGAACTAAGTAAGAACCCACACTATGAGCAGCTAGTGACCCCTGTCACGACACACACCGGCCTAAGTAATAAACCCACACTATGAGCGGCTAGTGACCCCTGTCATGACACAAACCGGCCTAAGTAAGAAACCCACACTATGAGCGGCAGTGACCCTGTTATTACACAAACCGGCCTAAGTAATAAACCCACACTATGAGCGGCTAGTGACCCCTGTCACAACACAAACCGGCCTAAGTAATAAACCCACACTATGAGCGGCTAGTGACCCCTGTCACTACTCAAACTGGCCTAAGTAAGAAACCCACACTATGAGTGGCTAGTGACCCCTGTCACGACACAAACCGGCCTAAGTAATAAACCCACACTATGAGCGGCTAGTGACCCCTGTCACGACACAAAGCGGCCTAAGTAATAAATCCACACTATGAGCAGCTAGTGACCCCTGTCACGACACAAACTGAACTAAGGAAGAACCCACACTATGAGCAGCTAGTGACCCCTGTCACAACACAAACCGGCCTAAGTAATAAATCCACACTATGAGCAGCTAGTGACCCCTGCCACAACACAAACCGGCCTAAGTAATAACTCCACACTATGAGTGGCTAGTGACCCCTGTCATGACACAAACCGGCCTAAGTAATAAACCCACACTATGAGCGGATAGTGACCCCTGTCACGACACAAACTGAACTAAGTAAGAAAGCCACGCTATGACCGGCTAGTGACCCCTGTCACGACAAAAACTGACCTAAGACAGAAATTCACGCTATGAGCGGCAGTGACCCTGTCATAACACAAACCGGCCTTAGTAAGAAATCCACGCTAGGAGTGGCTAGTGTCCCCTGTCTCGATACCAAGCGACCTACGTAATAAATCCACACTATGAGCAGCGAGTGACCCCTGTCACAACACAAACCTACCTAAGTAAGAAATCCACCCTATGAGTGGCTAGTGACCCCTGTCAGGACACAAACTGACCCAAGTAAGGAATCCACACTTTGTCCTGCTAGTAACCCCTGTCATGACACATTCCGGCCTAAGTAAGTAATCCGCGCTATGAGCAGCTAGTGACCCCTATCACGACACAAACTGATCTAACTAAAAATCAATGCTAACGGCACCTCGTGACATCTGTCACAAAAACACAAACTGACCTAAGCACAAATTTCTCACTATGAGCAGATAATGGCCCCTTTCACAACACAAACTGACCGTAGGCAGAAATACACACTATGAGCGGCTAGTAACCCCTTTCACAACACAAACCGGCCTAAGTAAGAAATCCATGCTACAAGCAGCTAGTGACCCTATCACGACACAAGCCGGCCTACGACAGAAACCCACACTATGAGCAGCTAGTGACCCTGTCACGACACAAACCGGCCTAAGTAATAAATCCACACTATGAGCAGCTAGTGACCCCTGTCACAACACAAACCGGCCTAAGTAATAAATCCACACTATGAGCAGCTAGTGACCCCTGTCACGACACAAACTGAACTAAGGAAGAACCCACACTATGAGCAGCTAGTGACCCCTGTCACGACACAAGCCAGCCTAAGTAATAAATCCACACTATGAGCAGCTAGTGACCCCAGTCACGACACAAACTGGCCTAAGTAATAAACCCACACTATGAGCGGCTAGTGACCCCTGTCACGACACAAACCAGCCTAAGTAATAAATCCACACTATGAGAGGCTAGTGACCCCTGTCACGACACAAACCGGCCTAAGTAATAAACCCAACCTATGAGCAGCTAGTGACCCCTGTCACGACACAAACCGGCCTAAGTAATAAATCCACACTATGAGTGGCTAGTGACCCCTGTCACGACACAAACCGGCCTAAGTAATAAATCCACACTGTGAGCGGCTAGTGACCCCCTGTCACAACACAAACCGGCCTAAGTAATAAACCCACACTGTGCCCCTAACTCCAGCCTGCTGTGCCCCACACTCCAGCCTGCTGCGCCCTCACTCCAGTCTGCTGTACCCCTCACTCCAGCCTCCTGTGCCCCTCACTCCAGCCTGCTGGGCCCCTCACTCCAGCCTGCTGTGCCCCTCACTCCAGCATATGAGCAGCTAGTGACCCCTATCACGACACAAACTGACCTAAGACAGAAATCCACACTATTAGCAGCTGGTGACCCCTGTCACGACACAAACCGACCTAAGACAGAAATCCACACTATTAGCGGCTGGTGACCCCTGTGACGACATAAACTGAACTAAGTAAGAACCCACACTATGAGCGGCTAGTGACCCCTGTCACGACACAAACCGGCCTAAGTAATAAACCCACATTATGAGCGGCTAGTGACCCCTGTCACGACACAAACTGAACTAAGGAAGAACCCACACTATGAGCAGCTAGTGACCCCTGTCACGACACAAACTGAACTAAGTAAGAACCCACACTATGAGCAGCTAGTGACCCCTGTCACGACACACACCGGCCTAAGTAATAAACCCACACTATGAGCGGCTATGACCCCTGTCATGACACAAACCGGCCTAAGTAAGAAACCCACACTATGAGCGGCAGTGACCCTGTTATGACACAAACCGGCCTAAGTAATAAACCCACACTATGAGTGGCTAGTGACCCCTGTCACGACACAAACTGAACTAAGGAAGAACCCACACTATGAGCAGCTAGTGACCCCTGTCACGACACAAACTGAACTAAGTAAGAACCCACACTATGAGCAGCTAGTGACCCCTGTCACGACACACACCGGCCTAAGTAATAAACCCACACTATGAGCGGCTAGTGACCCCTGTCATGACACAAACCGGCCTAAGTAAGAAACCCACACTATGAGCGGCAGTGACCCTGTTATGACACAAACCGGCCTAAGTAATAAACCCACACTATGAGTGGCTAGTGACCCCTGTCACGACACAAACCGGCCTAAGTTTTAAACCCACACTATGAGCGGCTAGTGACCCCTGTCACGACACAAACCGACCTAAGTAATAAACCCACACTATGAGTGGCTAGTGACCCTGTCACGACACAAACCGGCCTAAGTAATAAACCCACACTATGAGCGGCTAGTGACCCCTGTCACGACATAAACCGGCCTAAGTAATAAACCCACACTGTGAGCGGCTAGTGACCCCTGTCATGACACAAACCGGCCTAAGTAATAAATCCACACTGTGAGCGGCTAGTGACCCCTGTCACAACACAAACCGGCCTAAGTAATAAAACCACACTATGAGCAGCTAGTGACCCCTGTCACGACACAAACTGAACTAAGTAAGAACCCACACTATGAGCAGCTAGTGACCCCTGTCACGACACACACCCGCCTAAGTAATAAACCCACACTATGAGCGGCTAGTGACCCCTGTCATGACACAAACCGGCCTAAGTAAGAAACCCACACTATGAGCGGCAGTGACCCTGTTATTACACAAACCGGCCTAAGTAATAAACCCACACTATGAGCGGCTAGTGACCCCTGTCATGACACAAACCGGCCTAAGTAATAAACCCACACTATGAGCGGCTAGTGACCCCTGTCACGACACAAACCGACCTAAGTAATAAACCCACACTATGAGTGGCTAGTGACCCCTGTCACGATACAAACCGGCCTAAGTAATAAACCCACACTATGAGCGGCTAGTGACCCCTGTCACGACATAAACCGGCCTAAGTAATAAACCCACACTATGAGCGGATAGTGACCCCTGTCACGACACAAACTGAACTAAGGAAGAACCCACACTATGAGCAGCTAGGGACCCCTGTGACGACACAAACCGGCCTAAGTAATAAATCCACACTATGAGCAGCTAGTGCCCCCTGTCACGACACAAACTGAACTAAGGAAGAACCCACACTATGAGCAGCTAGTGACCCCTGTCACAACACAAACCGGCCTAAGTAATAAAACCACACTATGAGCAGCTAGTGACCCCTGTCATGACACAAACTGAACTAAGTAAGAACCCACACTATGAGCAGCTAGTGACCCCTGTCACGACACACACCGGCCTAAGTAATAAACCCACACTATGAGTGGCTAGTGACCCCTGTCACGACACAAACCGGCCTAAGTAAGAAACCTACACTATGAGCGGCAGTGACCCTGTCATGACACAAACCGGTCTAAGTAATAAACCCACACTATGAGCGGCTAGTGACCCCTGTCACGACACAAACCGGCCTAAGTAATAAACCCACACTATGAGCGGCTAGTGACCCCTGTCACGACACAAACCGGCCTAAGTAATAAATCCACACTATGAGAGGCTAGTGACCCTGTCACGACAGAAACTGGCCTAAGTAATAAACCCACACTATGAGCAGCTAGTGACCCCTGTCACGACACAAACCTGCCTAAGTAATAAACCCACACTATGAGCAGCTAGTGACCCCTGTCACGACACAAACCGGCCTAAGTAATAAATCCACACTATGAGCGGCTAGTGACCCCTGTCACGACACAAACCAGCCTAGGTAATAAACCCAAACTATGAGCGGCTACTGACCCCTGTCACGACACAAGCCGGCCTAAGTAATAAACCCACACTATGAGCGGCTAGTGACCCCTGTCACGACACAAACCGGCCTAAGTAAGAAACCCACACTATGAGCAGCTAGTGACCCTGTCATGACACAAACCGGCCTAAGTAATAAATCCACACTATGAGCAGCTAGTGACCCCTGTCACAACACAAACCGGCCTAAGTAATAAATCCACACTATGAGTGGCTACTGACCCCTGTCACGACACAAACCGGCCTAAGTAATAAACCCACACTATGAGCGGCTAGTGACCCCTGTCATGACACAAACCGGCCTAAGTAATAAACCCACACTATGAGCGGCTAGTGACCCCTGTCACGACACAAACCGGCCTAAGTAATAATCCCACACTATGAGCAGCTAGTGACCCCTGTCATGACACAAACTGAACTAAGGAAGAACCCACACTATGAGCAGCTAGTGACCCCTGTCACGACACAAACCAGCCTAAGTAATAAATCCACACTATGAGCAGCTAGTGACCCCTGTCACAACACAAACCGGCCTAAGTAATAAACCCACACTATGAGCAGCTAGTGACCCCTGTCACAACACAAACCGGCCTAAGTAATAAACCCACACTATGAGCGGCTAGTGACCCCTGTCACGACACAAACCGGCCTAAGTAATAAATCCACACCATGAGAGGCTAGTGACCCCTGTCATGACAGAAACTGGCCTAAGTAATAAACCCACACTATGAGCAGCTAGTGACCCCTGTCACGACACAAACCTGCCTAAGTAATAAACCCACACTATGAGCAGCTAGTGACCCCTGTCATGACACAAACCGGCCTAAGTAATAAATCCACACTATGAGCGGCTAGTGACCCCTGTCACGACACAAACCAGCCTAAGTAATAAACCCAAACTATGAGCGGCTAGTGACCCCTGTTACGACACAAGCCAGCCTAAGTAATAAACCCACACTATGAGCGGCTAGTGACCCCTGTCATGACACAAACCGGCCTAAGTAAGAAACACACACTATGAGCGGCTAGTGACCCATGTCATGACACAAACCGGCCTAAGTAATAAATCCACACTATGAGCAGCTAGTGACCCCTGTCACAACACAAACTGAACTAAGTAAGAACCCACACTATGAGCAGCCAGTGACCCTGTCACAACACAAACCGGCCTAAGTAATAAATCCACACTATGAGTGGCTAGTGACCCCTGTCACGACACAAACCGGCCTAAGTAATAAACCCACACTATGAGCGGCTAGTGACCACTGTCATGACACAAACCGGCCTAAGTAATTAACCCACCCTATGAGCGGCTAGTGACCCCTGTCACGACACAAACCGGCCTAAGTAATAAACCCACACTATGAGCGGCTAGTGACCCCTGTCATGACACAAACCGGCCTAAGTAATAAACCCACACTATGAGCGGCTAGTGACCCCTGTCACGACACAAACCGGCCTAAGTAAGAAACCCACACTATGAGCGGCAGTGACCCTGTCATGACACAAACCGGCCTCAGTAATAAACCCACACTTTGAGTGGCTAGTGACCCCTGTCACGACACAAACCTGCCTAAGTAATAAACCCACACTATGAGAGGCTAATGACCCCTGTCACGACACAAACCGGCCTAAGTAATAAACCCACACTATGAGCGGCTAGTGACCCCTGTCACTACTCAAACCGGCCTAAGTAAGAAACCCACACTATGAGTGGCTAGTGACCCCTGTCACGACACAAACCGGCCTAAGTAATAAACCCACACTATGAGCGGCTAGTGACCCCTGTCACGACACAAAGCGGCCTAAGTAATAAATCCACACTATGAGCAGCTAGTGACCCCTGTAACGACACAAACTGAACTAAGGAAGAACCCACACTATGAGCAGCTAGTGACCCCTGTCACAACACAAACCGGCCTAAGTAATAAATCCACACTATGAGCAGCTAGTGACCCCTGTCACAACACAAACCGGCCTAAGTAATAACTCCACACTATGAGTGGCTAGTGACCCCTGTCATGACACAAACCGGCCTAAGTAATAAACCCACACTATGAGCGGATAGTGACCCCTGTCACGATACAAACTGAACTAAGTAAGAAAGCCACGCTATGACCGGCTAGTGACCCCTGTCACGACAAAAACTGACCTAAGACAGAAATTCACGCTATGAGCGGCAGTGACCCTGTCATAACACAAACCGGCCTTAGTAAGAAATCCACGCTAGGAGTGGCTAGTGTCGCCTGTCTCGATACCAAGCAACCTACGTAATAAATCCACACTATGAGCAGCGAGTGACCCCTGTCACAACACAAACCTACCTAAGTAAGAAATCCACCCTATGAGTGGCTAGTGACCCCTGTCAGGACACAAACTGACCCAAGTAAGGAATCCACACTTTGTCCTGCTAGTAACCCCTGTCATGACACATTCCGGCCTAAGTAAGTAATCCGCGCTATGAGCAGCTAGTGACCCCTATCACAACACAAACTGATCTAACTAAAAATCAATGCTAACGGCACCTCGTGACATCTGTCACAAAAACACAAACTGACCTAAGCACAAATTTCTCACTATGAGTAGATAATGGCCCCTTTCACAACACAAACTGACCGTAGGCAGAAATCCACACTATGAGCGGCTAGTAACCCCTTTCACAACACAAACCGGCCTAAGTAAGAAATCCATGCTACAAGCAGCTAGTGACCCTATCACGACACAAGCCGGCCTACGACAGAAACCCACACTATGAGCAGCTAGTGACCCTGTCATGACACAAACCGGCCTAAGTAATAAATCCACACTATGAGCAGCTAGTGACCCCTGTCACAACACAAACCGGCCTAAGTAATAAATCCACACTATGAGCAGCTAGTGACCCCTGTCACGACACAAACTGAACTAAGGAAGAACCCACACTATGAGCAGCTAGTGACCCCTGTCACGACACAAGCCAGCCTAAGTAATAAATCCACACTATGAGCAGCTAGTGACCCCAGTCACGACACAAACTGGCCTAAGTAATAAACCCACACTATGAGCGGCTAGTGACCCCTGTCACGACACAAACCAGCCTAAGTAATAAATCCACACTATGAGAGGCTAGTGACCCCTGTCACGACACAAACCGGCCTAAGTAATAAACCCAACCTATGAGCAGCTAGTGACCCTGTCACGACACAAACTGGCCTAAGCAATAAAGCCACACTATGAGTGGCTAGTGACCCCTGTCACGACACAAACCGGCCTAAGTAATAAATCCACACTGTGAGCGGCTAGTGACCCCTGTCACAACACAAACCGGCCTAAGTAATAAACCCACACGGTGCCCCTAACTGCAGCCTGCTGTGCCCCACACTCCAGCCTGCTGCGCCCCTCACTCCAGTCTGCTGTACCCCTCACTCCAGCCTGCTGTGCCCCTCACTCCAGCCTGCTGTGCCCCTCACTCCAGCCTGCTGTGCCCCTCACTCCAGCATATGAGCAGCTAGTGACCCCTATCACGACACAAACTGACCTAAGACAGAAATCCACACTATTAGCAGCTGGTGACCCCTGTCACGACACAAACCGACCTAAGACAGAAATCCACACTATTAGCGGCTGGTGACCCCTGTGACGACACAAACTGAACTAAGTAAGAACCCACACTATGAGTGGCTAGTGACCCCTGTCACGACACAAACCGGCCTAAGTAATAAACCCACATTATGAGCGGCTAGTGACCCCTGTCACGACACAAACTGAACTAAGGAAGAACCCACACTATGAGCAGCTAGTGACCCCTGTCACGACACAAACTGAACTAAGTAAGAACCCACACTATGAGCAGCTAGTGACCCCTGTCACGACACACACCGGCCTAAGTAATAAACCCACACTATGAGCGGCTAGTGACCCCTGTCATGACACAAACCGGCCTAAGTAAGAAACCCACACTATGAGCGGCAGTGACCCTGTTATGACACAAACCGGCCTAAGTAATAAACCCACACTATGAGTGGCTAGTGACCCCTGTCACGACACAAACCGACCTAAGTAATAAACCCACACTATGAGTGGCTAGTGACCCCTGTCACGACACAAACCGGCCTAAGTAATAAACCCACACTATGAGCGGCTAGTGACCCCTGTCACGACATAAACCGGCCTAAGTAATAAACCCACACTGTGAGCGGCTAGTAACCCCTGTCATGACACAAACCGGCCTAAGTAATAAATCCACACTGTGAGCGGCTAGTGACCCCTGTCACAACACAAACCGGCCTAAGTAATAAAACCACACTATGAGCAGCTAGTGACCCCTGTCACGACACAAACTGAACTAAGTAAGAACCCACACTATGAGCAGCTAGTGACCCCTGTCACGACACACACCGGCCTAAGTAATAAACCCACACTATGAGCGGCTAGTGACCCCTGTCATGACACAAACCGGCCTAAGTAAGAAACCCACACTATGAGCGGCAGTGACCCTGTTATTACACAAACCGGCCTAAGTAATAAACCCACACTATGAGCGGCTAGTGACCCCTGTCACAACACAAACCGGCCTAAGTAATAAACCCACACTATGAGCGGCTAGTGACCCCTGTCACTACTCAAACTGGCCTAAGTAAGAAACCCACACTATGAGTGGCTAGTGACCCCTGTCACGACACAAACCGGCCTAAGTAATAAACCCACACTATGAGCGGCTAGTGACCCCTGTCACGACACAAAGCGGCCTAAGTAATAAATCCACACTATGAGCAGCTAGTGACCCTGTCACGACACAAACTGAACTAAGGAAGAACCCACACTATGAGCAGCTAGTGACCCCTGTCACAACACAAACCGGCCTAAGTAATAAATCCACACTATGAGCAGCTAGTGACCCCTGCCACAACACAAACCGGCCTAAGTAATAACTCCACACTATGAGTGGCTAGTGACCCCTGTCATGACACAAACCGGCCTAAGTAATAAACCCACACTATGAGCGGATAGTGACCCCTGTCACGACACAAACTGAACTAAGTAAGAAAGCCACGCTATGACCGGCTAGTGACCCCTGTCACGACAAAAACTGACCTAAGACAGAAATTCACGCTATGAGCGGCAGTGACCCTGTCATAACACAAACCGGCCTTAGTAAGAAATCCACGCTAGGAGTGGCTAGTGTCCCCTGTCTCGATACCAAGCGACCTACGTAATAAATCCACACTATGAGCAGCGAGTGACCCCTGTCACAACACAAACCTACCTAAGTAAGAAATCCACCCTATGAGTGGCTAGTGACCCCTGTCAGGACACAAACTGACCCAAGTAAGGAATCCACACTTTGTCCTGCTAGTAACCCCTGTCATGACACATTCCGGCCTAAGTAAGTAATCCGCGCTATGAGCAGCTAGTGACCCCTATCACGACACAAACTGATCTAACTAAAAATCAATGCTAACGGCACCTCGTGACATCTGTCACAAAAACACAAACTGACCTAAGCACAAATTTCTCACTATGAGCAGATAATGGCCCCTTTCACAACACAAACTGACCGTAGGCAGAAATACACACTATGAGCGGCTAGTAACCCCTTTCACAACACAAACCGGCCTAAGTAAGAAATCCATGCTACAAGCAGCTAGTGACCCTATCACGACACAAGCCGGCCTACGACAGAAACCCACACTATGAGCAGCTAGTGACCCTGTCACGACACAAACCGGCCTAAGTAATAAATCCACACTATGAGCAGCTAGTGACCCCTGTCACAACACAAACCGGCCTAAGTAATAAATCCACACTATGAGCAGCTAGTGACCCCTGTCACGACACAAACTGAACTAAGGAAGAACCCACACTATGAGCAGCTAGTGACCCCTGTCACGACACAAGCCAGCCTAAGTAATAAATCCACACTATGAGCAGCTAGTGACCCCAGTCACGACACAAACTGGCCTAAGTAATAAACCCACACTATGAGCGGCTAGTGACCCCTGTCACGACACAAACCAGCCTAAGTAATAAATCCACACTATGAGAGGCTAGTGACCCCTGTCACGACACAAACCGGCCTAAGTAATAAACCCAACCTATGAGCAGCTAGTGACCCCTGTCACGACACAAACCGGCCTAAGTAATAAATCCACACTATGAGTGGCTAGTGACCCCTGTCACGACACAAACCGGCCTAAGTAATAAATCCACACTGTGAGCGGCTAGTGACCCCCTGTCACAACACAAACCGGCCTAAGTAATAAACCCACACTGTGCCCCTAACTCCAGCCTGCTGTGCCCCACACTCCAGCCTGCTGCGCCCTCACTCCAGTCTGCTGTACCCCTCACTCCAGCCTCCTGTGCCCCTCACTCCAGCCTGCTGGGCCCCTCACTCCAGCCTGCTGTGCCCCTCACTCCAGCATATGAGCAGCTAGTGACCCCTATCACGACACAAACTGACCTAAGACAGAAATCCACACTATTAGCAGCTGGTGACCCCTGTCACGACACAAACCGACCTAAGACAGAAATCCACACTATTAGCGGCTGGTGACCCCTGTGACGACATAAACTGAACTAAGTAAGAACCCACACTATGAGCGGCTAGTGACCCCTGTCACGACACAAACCGGCCTAAGTAATAAACCCACATTATGAGCGGCTAGTGACCCCTGTCACGACACAAACTGAACTAAGGAAGAACCCACACTATGAGCAGCTAGTGACCCCTGTCACGACACAAACTGAACTAAGTAAGAACCCACACTATGAGCAGCTAGTGACCCCTGTCACGACACACACCGGCCTAAGTAATAAACCCACACTATGAGCGGCTATGACCCCTGTCATGACACAAACCGGCCTAAGTAAGAAACCCACACTATGAGCGGCAGTGACCCTGTTATGACACAAACCGGCCTAAGTAATAAACCCACACTATGAGTGGCTAGTGACCCCTGTCACGACACAAACTGAACTAAGGAAGAACCCACACTATGAGCAGCTAGTGACCCCTGTCACGACACAAACTGAACTAAGTAAGAACCCACACTATGAGCAGCTAGTGACCCCTGTCACGACACACACCGGCCTAAGTAATAAACCCACACTATGAGCGGCTAGTGACCCCTGTCATGACACAAACCGGCCTAAGTAAGAAACCCACACTATGAGCGGCAGTGACCCTGTTATGACACAAACCGGCCTAAGTAATAAACCCACACTATGAGTGGCTAGTGACCCCTGTCACGACACAAACCGGCCTAAGTTTTAAACCCACACTATGAGCGGCTAGTGACCCCTGTCACGACACAAACCGACCTAAGTAATAAACCCACACTATGAGTGGCTAGTGACCCCTGTCACGACACAAACCGGCCTAAGTAATAAACCCACACTATGAGCGGCTAGTGACCCCTGTCACGACATAAACCGGCCTAAGTAATAAACCCACACTGTGAGCGGCTAGTGACCCCTGTCATGAACAAACCGGCCTAAGTAATAAATCCACACTGTGAGCGGCTAGTGACCCCTGTCACAACACAAACCGGCCTAAGTAATAAAACCACACTATGAGCAGCTAGTGACCCCTGTCACGACACAAACTGAACTAAGTAAGAACCCACACTATGAGCAGCTAGTGACCCCTGTCACGACACACACCCGCCTAAGTAATAAACCCACACTATGAGCGGCTAGTGACCCCTGTCATGACACAAACCGGCCTAAGTAAGAAACCCACACTATGAGCGGCAGTGACCCTGTTATTACACAAACCGGCCTAAGTAATAAACCCACACTATGAGCGGCTAGTGACCCCTGTCATGACACAAACCGGCCTAAGTAATAAACCCACACTATGAGCGGCTAGTGACCCCTGTCACGACACAAACCGACCTAAGTAATAAACCCACACTATGAGTGGCTAGTGACCCCTGTCACGATACAAACCGGCCTAAGTAATAAACCCACACTATGAGCGGCTAGTGACCCCTGTCACGACATAAACCGGCCTAAGTAATAAACCCACACTATGAGCGGATAGTGACCCCTGTCACGACACAAACTGAACTAAGGAAGAACCCACACTATGAGCAGCTAGGGACCCCTGTGACGACACAAACCGGCCTAAGTAATAAATCCACACTATGAGCAGCTAGTGCCCCCTGTCACGACACAAACTGAACTAAGGAAGAACCCACACTATGAGCAGCTAGTGACCCCTGTCACAACACAAACCGGCCTAAGTAATAAAACCACACTATGAGCAGCTAGTGACCCCTGTCATGACACAAACTGAACTAAGTAAGAACCCACACTATGAGCAGCTAGTGACCCCTGTCACGACACACACCGGCCTAAGTAATAAACCCACACTATGAGTGGCTAGTGACCCCTGTCACGACACAAACCGGCCTAAGTAAGAAACCTACACTATGAGCGGCAGTGACCCTGTCATGACACAAACCGGTCTAAGTAATAAACCCACACTATGAGCGGCTAGTGACCCCTGTCACGACACAAACCGGCCTAAGTAATAAACCCACACTATGAGCGGCTAGTGACCCCTGTCACGACACAAACCGGCCTAAGTAATAAATCCACACTATGAGCGTCTAGTGACCGATGTCACGACACAAGCTGAACTAAGTAAGAACCCAGACTATGAGCAGCCAGTGACCCTGTCACACACAAACCGGCCTAAGTAATAAATCCCCACTATGAGTGGCTAGTGACCCCTGCCACGACACAAACCGGCCTAAGTAATAAACCCACACTATGAGCGGCTAGTGACCCCTGTCATGACACAAACCGGCCTAAGTAATAAACCCACACTATGAGCGGCTAGTGACCCCTGTCATGACACAAACCGGCCTAAGTAATAAACCCACACTATGAGCGGCTAGTGACCCCTGTCACGACACAAACTGAACTAAGTAAGAAAGCCACGCTATGACCGGCTAGTGACCCCTGTCACGACACAAACCGACCTAAGACAGAAATTCACGCTTTGAGCAGCAGTGACCCTGTCATGACACAAACCGGCCTTAGTAAGAAATCCACGCTAGGAGTGGCTAGTGTCCCCTGTCTCGATACCAAGCGACCTAAGTAATAAATCCACACTATGAGCAGCGAGTGACCCCTGTCACAACACAAACCGGCCTAAGTAATAAAACCACACTATGAGCAGCTAGTGACCCCTGTCACGACACAAACTGAACTAAGTAAGAACCCACACTATGAGCAGCTAGGGACCCCTGTCACGACACAAACCGGCCTAAGTAATAAATCCACACTATGAGCAGCTAGTGACCCCTGTCACGACACAAACTGAACTAAGGAAGAACCCACACTATGAGCAGCTAGTGACCCCTGTCACAACACAAACCGGCCTAAGTAATAAAACCACACTATGAGCAGCTAGTGACCCCTGTCACGACACAAACTGAACTAAGTAAGAACCCACACTATGAGCAGCTAGTGACCCCTGTCACGACACACACCGGCCTAAGTCATAAACCCACACTATGAGCGGCTAGTGACCCCTGTCACGACACAAACCGGCCTAAGTAAGAAACCTACACTATGAGCGGCTAGTGACCCCTGTCATGACACAAACCGGCCTAAGTAATAAACTCACACTATGAGCGGCTAGTGACCCCTGTCACGACACAAACCGGCCTAAGTAATAAATCCACACTATGAGAGGCTAGTGACCCCTGTCACGACAGAAACTGGCCTAAGTAATAAACCCACACTATGAGCAGCTAGTGACCCCTGTCACGACACAAACCTGCCTAAGTAATAAACCCACACTATGAGCAGCTAGTGACCCCTGTCACGACACAAACCGGCCTAAGTAATAAATCCACACTATGAGCGGCTAGTGACCCCTGTCACGACACAAACCAGCCTAAGTAATAAACCCAAACTATGAGCGGCTAGTGACCCCTGTCACGACACAAGCCGGCCTAAGTAATAAACCCACACTATGAGCGGCTAGTGACCCCTGTCACGACACAAACCGGCCTAAGTAAGAAACCCACACTATGAGCAGCTAGTGACCCCTGTCATGACACAAACCGGCCTAAGTAATAAATCCACACTATGAGCAGCTAGTGACCCCTGTCACAACACAAACCGGCCTAAGTAATAAATCCACACTATGAGTGGCTACTGACCCCTGTCACGACACAAGCCGGCCTAAGTAATAAACCCACACTATGAGCGGCTAGTGACCCCTGTCACGACACAAACCGGCCTAAGTAAGAAAAACACACTATGAGCGGCTAGTGACCCCTGTCATGACACAAACCGGCCTAAGTAATAAATCCACACTATGAGCAGCTAGTGACCCCTGTCACGACACAAACTGAACTAAGTAAGAACCCACACTATGAGCAGCTAGTGACCCCTGTCACGACACACACCGGCCTAAGTAATAAACCCACACTATGAGCGGCTAGTGACCCCTGTCACGACACAAACCGGCCTAAGTAATAAACCCACACTATGAGCGGCTAGTGACCCCTGTCACGACACTAACCGGCCTAAGTAATAAATCCACACTATGAGCGTCTAGTGACCGATGTCACGACACAAGCTGAACTAAGTAAGAACCCACACTATGAGCAGCCAGTGACCCTGTCACACACAAACCGGCCTAAGTAATAAATCCCCACTATGAGTGGCTAGTGACCCCTGCCACGACACAAACCGGCCTAAGTAATAAACCCACACTATGAGCGGCTAGTGACCCCTGTCATGACACAAACCGGCCTAAGTAATAAACCCACACTATGAGCGGCTAGTGACCCCTGTCACGACACAAACCGGCCTAAGTAATAAACCCACACTATGAGCGGCTAGTGACCCCTGTCACGACACAAACTGAACTAAGTAAGAAAGCCACGCTATGACCGGCTAGTGACCCCTGTCACGACACAAACCGACCTAAGACTGAAATTCACGCTTTGAGCAGCAGTGACCCTGTCATGACACAAACCGGCCTTAGTAAGAAATCCACGCTAGGAGTGGCTAGTGTCCCCTGTCTCTATACCAAGCGACCTAAGTAATAAATCCACACTATGAGCAGCGAGTGACCCCTGTCACAACACAAACCGGCCTAAGTAATAAAACCACACTATGAGCAGCTAGTGACCCCTGTCACGACACAAACTGAACTAAGTAAGAACCCACACTATGAGCAGCTAGGGACCCCTGTCACGACACAAACTGGCCTAAGTAATAAATCCACACTATGAGCAGCTAGTGACCCCTGTCACGACACAAACTGAACTAAGGAAGAACCCACACTATGAGCAGCTAGGGACCCCTGTCACGACACAAACCGGCCTAAGTAATAAATCCACACTATGAGCAGCTAGTGACCCCTGTCACGACACAAACTGAACTAAGGAAGAACCCACACTATGAGCAGCTAGTGACCCCTGTCACAACACAAACCGGCCTAAGTAATAAAACCACACTATGAGCAGCTAGTGACCCCTGTCACGACACAAACTGAACTAAGTAAGAACCCACACTATGAGCAGCTAGTGACCCCTGTCACGACACACACCGGCCTAAGTCATAAACCCACACTATGAGCGGCTAGTGACCCCTGTCACGACACAAACCGGCCTAAGTAATAAATCCACACTATGAGCGTCTAGTGACCGATGTCACGACACAAGCTGAACTAAGTAAGAACCCACACTATGAGCAGCCAGTGACCCTGTCACACACAAACCGGCCTAAGTAATAAATCCCCACTATGAGTGGCTAGTGACCCCTGCCACGACACAAACCGGCCTAAGTAATAAACCCACACTATGAGCGGCTAGTGACCCCTGTCATGACACAAACCGGCCTAAGTAATAAACCCACACTATGAGCGGCTAGTGACCCCTGTCACGACACAAACCGGCCTAAGTAATAAACCCACACTATGAGCGGCTAGTGACCCCTGTCACGACACAAACTGAACTAAGTAATAAACCCACACTATGAGCAGCTAGTGACCCCTGTCACGACACAAACCTGCCTAAGTAATAAACCCACACTATGAGCAGCTAGTGACCCCTGTCACGACACAAACCGGCCTAAGTAATAAATCCACACTATGAGCGGCTAGTGACCCCTGTCACGACACAAACCAGCCTAAGTAATAAACCCAAACTATGAGCGGCTAGTGACCCCTGTCACGACACAAGCCGGCCTAAGTAATAAACCCACACTATGAGCGGCTAGTGACCCCTGTCACGACACAAACCGGCCTAAGTAAGAAACACACACTATGAGCGGCTAGTGACCCCTGTCATGACACAAACCGGCCTAAGTAATAAATCCACACTATGAGCAGCTAGTGACCCCTGTCACGACACAAACTGAACTAAGTAAGAACCCACACTATGAGCAGCTAGTGACCCCTGTCACGACACACACCGGCCTAAGTAATAAACCCACACTATGAGCGGCTAGTGACCCCTGTCACGACACAAACCGGCCTAAGTAAGAAACCTACACTATGAGCGGCAGTGACCCTGTCATGACACAAACCGGTCTAAGTAATAAACCCACACTATGAGCGGCTAGTGACCCCTGTCACGACACAAACCAGCCTAAGTAGTAAACCCACACTATGAGCGGCTAGTGACCCCTGTCACGACACAAACCGGCCTAAGTAATAAATCCACACTATGAGCGTCTAGTGACCGATGTCACGACACAAGCTGAACTAAGTAAGAACCCACACTATAAGCAGCCAGTGACCCTGTCACACACAAACCGGCCTAAGTAATAAATCCCCACTATGAGTGGCTAGTGACCCCTGCCACGACACAAACCGGCCTAAGTAATAAACCCACACTATGAGCGGCTAGTGACCCCTGTCATGACACAAACCGGCCTAAGTAATAAACCCACACTATGAGCGGCTAGTGACCCCTGTCACGACACAAACCGGCCTAAGTAATAAACCCACACTATGAGCGGCTAGTGACCCCTGTCACGACACAAACTGAAGTAAGTAAGAAAGCCACGCTATGACCGGCTAGTGACCCCTGTCACGACACAAACCGACCTAAGACAGAAATTCACGCTTTGAGCAGCAGTGACCCTGTCATGACACAAACCGGCCTTAGTAAGAAATCCACGCTAGGAGTGGCTAGTGTCCCCTGTCTCGATACCAATCGACCTAAGTAATAAATCCACACTATGAGCAGCGAGTGACCCCTGTCACAACACAAACCGGCCTAAGTAATAAAACCACACTATGAGCAGCTAGTGACCCCTGTCACGACACAAACTGAACTAAGTAAGAACCCACACTATGAGCAGCTAGGGACCCCTGTCACGACACAAACCGGCCTAAGTAATAAATCCACACTATGAGCAGCTAGTGACCCCTGTCACAACACAAACTGAACTAAGGAAGAACCCACACTATGAGCAGCTAGTGACCCCTGTCACAACACAAACCGGCCTAAGTAATAAAACCACACTATGAACAGCTAGTGACCCCTGTCACGACACAAACTGAACTAAGTAAGAACCCACACTATGAGCAGCTAGTGACCCCTGTCACGACACACACCGGCCTAAGTCATAAACCCACACTATGAGCGGCTAGTGACCCCTGTCACGACACAAACCGGCCTAAGTAAGAAACCTACACTATGAGCGGCTAGTGACCCCTGTCATGACACAAACCGGCCTAAGTAATAAACTCACACTATGAGCGGCTAGTGACCCCTGTCACGACACAAACCGGCCTAAGTAATAAATCCACACTATGAGAGGCTAGTGACCCCTGTCACGACAGAAACTGGCCTAAGTAATAAACCCACACTATGAGCAGCTAGTGACCCCTGTCACGACACAAACCTGCCTAAGTAATAAACCCACACTATGAGCAGCTAGTGACCCCTGTCACGACACAAACTGACCTAAGTAATAAATCCACACTATGAGCGGCTAGTGACCCCTGTCACGACACAAACCAGCCTAAGTAATAAACCCAAACTATGAGCGGCTAGTGACCCCTGTCACGACACAAGCCGGCCTAAGTAATAAACCCACACTATGAGCGGCTAGTGACCCCTGTCACGACACAAACCGGCCTAAGTAAGAAACCCACACTATGAGCAGCTAGTGACCCCTGTCATGACACAAACCGGCCTAAGTAATAAATCCACACTATGAGCAGCTAGTGACCCCTGTCACAACACAAACCTGCCTAAGTAATAAATCCACACTATGAGTGGCTACTGACCCCTGTCACGACACAAACCGGCCTAAGTAATAAACCCACACTATGAGCGGCTAGTGACCCCTGTCATGACACAAACCGGCCTAAGTAATAAACCCACACTATGAGCGGCTAGTGACCCCTGTCACGACACAAACCGGCCTAAGTAATAAACCCACACTATGAGCAGCTAGTGACCCCTGTCATGACACAAACTGAACTAAGGAAGAACCCACACTATGAGCAGCTAGTGACCCCTGTCACGACACAAACCGGCCTAAGTAATAAATCCACACTATGAGCAGCTAGTGACCCCTGTCACAACACAAACCGGCCTAAGTAATAAACCCACACTATGAGCAGCTAGTGACCCCTGTCACAACACAAACCGGCCTAAGTAATAAACCCACACTATGAGCGGCTAGTGACCCCTGTCACGACAGAAACCGGCCTAAGTAATAAATCCACACTATGAGAGGCTAGTGACCCCTGTCATGACAGAAACTGGCCTAAGTAATAAACCCACACTATGAGCAGCTAGTGACCCCTGTCACGACACAAACCTGCCTAAGTAATAAACCCACACTATGAGCAGCTAGTGACCCCTGTCACGACACAAACCGGCCTAAGTAATAAATCCACACTATGAGCGGCTAGTGACCCCTGTCACGACACAAACCAGCCTAAGTAATAAACCCAAACTATGAGCGGCTAGTGACCCCTGTCACGACACAAGCCGGCCTAAGTAATAAACCCACACTATGAGCGGCTAGTGACCCCTGTCACGACACAAACCGGCCTAAGTAAGAAACACACACTATGAGCGGCTAGTGACCCCTGTCATGACACAAACCAGCCTAAGTAATAAATCCACACTATGAGCAGCTAGTGACCCCTGTCACAACACAAACTGAACTAAGTAAGAACCCACACTATGAGCAGCCAGTGACCCTGTCACAACACAAACCGGCCTAAGTAATAAATCCACACTATGAGTGGCTAGTGACCCCGGTCACGACACAAACCGGCCTAAGTAATAAACCCACACTATGAGCGGCTAGTGACCACTGTCATGACACAAAGCGGCCTAAGTAATTAACCCACCCTATGAGCGGCTAGTGACCCCTGTCACGACACAAACCGGCCTAAGTAATAAACCCACACTATGAGCGGCTAGTGACCCCTGTCATGTCACAAACCGGCCTAAGTAATAAACCCACACTATGAGCGGCTAGTGACCCCTGTCACGACACAAACCGGCCTAAGTAAGAAACCCACACTATGAGCGGCAGTGACCCTGTCATGACACAAACCGGCCTCAGTAATAAACCCACACTTTGAGTGGCTAGTGACCCCTGTCACGACACAAACCGGCCTAAGTAATAAACCCACACTATGAGCGGCTAATGACCCCTGTCACGACACAAACCGGCCTAAGTAATAAACCCACACTATGAGCGGCTAGTGACCCCTGTCACGACACAAAGCGGCCTAAGTAATAAATCCACACTATGAGCAGCTAGTGACCCCTGTCACGACACAAACTGAACTAAGGAAGAACCCACACTATGAGCAGCTAGTGACCCCTGTAACAACACAAACCGGCCTAAGTAATAAATCCACACTATGAGCAGCTAGTGACCCCTGTCACAACACAAACCGGCCTAAGTAATAACTCCACACTATGAGTGGCTAGTGACCCCTGTCATGACACAAACCGGCCTAAGTAATAAACCCACACTATGAGCGGATAGTGACCCCTGTCACGACACAAACTGAACTAAGTAAGAAAGCCACGCTATGACCGGCTAGTGACCCCTGTCACGACACAAACCGACCTAAGACAGAAATTCACGCTTTGAGCAGCAGTGACCCTGTCATGACACAAACCGGCCTTAGTAAGAAATCCACGCTAGGAGTGGCTAGTGTCCCCTGTCTCGATACCAATCGACCTAAGTAATAAATCCACACTATGAGCAGCGAGTGACCCCTGTCACAACACAAACCGGCCTAAGTAATAAAACCACACTATGAGCAGCTAGTGACCCCTGTCACGACACAAACTGAACTAAGTAAGAAACCACACTATGAGCAGCTAGGGACCCCTGTCACGACACAAACCGGCCTAAGTAATAAATCCACACTATGAGCAGCTAGTGACCCCTGTCACGACACAAACTGAACTAAGGAAGAACCCACACTATGAGCAGCTAGTGACCCCTGTCACAACACAAACCGGCCTAAGTAATAAAACCACACTATGAGCAGCTAGTGACCCCTGTCACGACACAAACTGAACTAAGTAAGAACCCACACTATGAGCAGCTAGTGACCCCTGTCACGACACACACCGGCCTAAGTAATAAACCCACACTATGAGCGGCTAGTGACCCCTGTCATGACACAAACCGGCCTAAGTAAGAAACCCACACTATGAGCGGCAGTGACCCTGTTATGACAAAAACCGGCCTAAGTAATAAACCCACACTATGAGTGGCTAGTGACCCCTGTCACGACACAAACCGGCCTAAGTTTTAAACCCACACTATGAGCGGCTAGTGACCCCTGTCACGACACAAACCGACCTAAGACATAAATTCACGCTTTGAGCAGCAGTGACCCTGTCATGACACAAACCGGCCTTAGTAAGAAATCCACGCTAGGAGTGGCTAGTGTCCCCTGTCTCGATACCAAGCGACCTAAGTAATAAATCCACACTATGAGCAGCGAGTGACCCCTGTCACAACACAAACCGGCCTAAGTAATAAAACCACACTATGAGCAGCTAGTGACCCCTGTCACGACACAAACTGAACTAAGTAAGAACCCACACTATGAGCAGCTAGGGACCCCTGTCACGACACAAACCGGCCTAAGTAATAAATCCACACTATGAGCAGCTAGTGACCCCTGTCACGACACAAACTGAACTAAGGAAGAACCCACACTATGAGCAGCTAGTGACCCCTGTCACAACACAAACCGGCCTAAGTAATAAAACCACACTATGAGCAGCTAGTGACCCCTGTCACGACACAAACTGAACTAAGTAAGAACCCACACTATGAGCAGCTAGTGACCCCTGTCACGACACACACCGGCCTAAGTCATAAACCCACACTATGAGCGGCTAGTGACCCCTGTCACGACACAAACCGGCCTAAGTAAGAAACCTACACTATGAGCGGCTAGTGACCCCTGTCATGACACAAACCGGCCTAAGTAATAAACTCACACTATGAGCGGCTAGTGACCCCTGTCACGACACAAACCGGCCTAAGTAATAAATCCACACTATGAGAGGCTAGTGACCCCTGTCACGACAGAAACTGGCCTAAGTAATAAACCCACACTATGAGCAGCTAGTGACCCCTGTCACGACACAAACTGAACTAAGGAAGAACCCACACTATGAGCAGCTAGTGACCCCTGTAACAACACAAACCGGCCTAAGTAATAAATCCACACTATGAGCAGCTAGTGACCCCTGTCACAACACAAACCGGCCTAAGTAATAACTCCACACTATGAGTGGCTAGTGACCCCTGTCATGACACAAACCGGCCTAAGTAATACACCCACACTATGAGCGGATAGTGACCCCTGTCACGACACAAACTGAACTAAGTAAGAAAGCCACGCTATGACCGGCTAGTGACCCCTGTCACGACACAAACCGACCTAAGACAGAAATTCACGCTTTGAGCAGCAGTGACCCTGTCATGACACAAACCGGCCTTAGTAAGAAATCCACGCTAGGAGTGGCTAGTGTCCCCTGTCTCGATACCAATCGACCTAAGTAATAAATCCACACTATGAGCAGCGAGTGACCCCTGTCACAACACAAACCGGCCTAAGTAATAAAACCACACTATGAGCAGCTAGTGACCCTGTCACGACACAAACTGAACTAAGTAAGAACCCACACTATGAGCAGCTAGGGACCCCTGTCACGACACAAACCGGCCTAAGTAATAAATCCACACTATGAGCAGCTAGTGACCCCTGTCACAACACAAACTGAACTAAGGAAGAACCCACACTATGAGCAGCTAGTGACCCCTGTCACAACACAAACTGGCCTAAGTAATAAAACCACACTATGAGCAGCTAGTGACCCCTGTCACGACACAAACTGAACTAAGTAAGAACCCACACTATGAGCAGCTAGTGACCCCTGTCACGACACACACCGGCCTAAGTAATAAACCCACACTATGAGCGGCTAGTGACCCCTGTCATGACACAAACCGGCCTAAGTAAGAAACCCACACTATGAGCGGCAGTGACCCTGTTATGACAAAAACCGGCCTAAGTAATAAACCCACACTATGAGTGGCTAGTGACCCCTGTCTCGACACAAACCGGCCTAAGTTTTAAACCCACACTATGAGCGGCTAGTGACCCCTGTCACGACACAAACCGACCTAAGACAGAAATTCACGCTTTGAGCAGCAGTGACCCTGTCATGACACAAACCGGCCTTAGTAAGAAATCCACGCTAGGAGTGGCTAGTGTCCCCTGTCTCGATACCAAGCGACCTAAGTAATAAATCCACACTATGAGCAGCGAGTGACCCCTGTCACAACACAAACCGGCCTAAGTAATAAAACCACACTATGAGCAGCTAGTGACCCCTGTCACGACACAAACTGAACTAAGTAAGAACCCACACTATGAGCAGCTAGGGACCCCTGTCACGACACAAACCGGCCTAAGTAATAAATCCACACTATGAGCAGCTAGTGACCCCTGTCACGACACAAACTGAACTAAGGAAGAACCCACACTATGAGCAGCTAGTGACCCCTGTCACAACACAAACCGGCCTAAGTAATAAAACCACACTATGAGCAGCTAGTGACCCCTGTCACGACACAAACTGAACTAAGTAAGAACCCACACTATGAGCAGCTAGTGACCCCTGTCACGACACACACCGGCCTAAGTCATAAACCCACACTATGAGCGGCTAGTGACCCCTGTCACGACACAAACCGGCCTAAGTAAGAAACCTACACTATGAGCGGCTAGTGACCCCTGTCATGACACAAACCGGCCTAAGTAATAAACCCACGCTATGAGCAGCTAGTGACCCCTGTCACGACACAAAACTGCCTAAGTAATAAACCCACACTATGAGCAGCTAGTGACCCCTGTCACGACACAAACCGGCCTAAGTAATAAATCCACACTATGAGCGGCTAGTGACCCCTGTCACGACACAAACCAGCCTAAGTAATAAACCCAAACTATGAGCGGCTAGTGACCCCTGTCACGACACAAGCCGGCCTAAGTAATAAACCCACACTATGAGCGGCTAGTGACCCCTGTCACGACACAAACCGGCCTAAGTAAGAAACCCACACTATGAGCTGCTAGTGACCCCTGTCATGACACAAACCGGCCTAAGTAATAAATCCACACTATGAGCAGCTAGTGACCCCTGTCACAACACAAACCGGCCTAAGTAATAAATCCACACTATGAGTGGCTACTGACCCCTGTCACGACACAAGCCGGCCTAAGTAATAAACCCACACTATGAGCGGCTAGTGACCCCTGTCACGACACAAACCGGCCTAAGTAAGAAACACACACTATGAGCGGCTAGTGACCCCTGTCATGACACAAACCGGCCTAAGTAATAAATCCACACTATGAGCAGCTAGTGACCCCTGTCACGACACAAACTGAACTAAGTAAGAACCCACACTATGAGCAGCTAGTGACCCCTGTCACGACACACACCGGCCTAAGTAATAAACCCACACTATGAGCAGCTAGTGACCCCTGTCACGACACAAACCGGCCTAAGTAAGAAACCTACACTATGAGCGGCAGTGACCCTGTCATGACACAAACCGGTCTAAGTAATAAACCCACACTATGAGCGGCTAGTGACCCCTGTCACGACACAAACCGGCCTAAGTAATAAACCCACACTATGAGCGGCTAGTGACCCCTGTCACGACACAAACCGGCCTAAGTAAAAATCCACACTATGAGCGTCTAGTGACCGATGTCACGACACAAGCTGAACTAAGTAAGAACCCACACTATGAGCAGCCAGTGACCCTGTCACACACAAACCGGCCTAAGTAATAAATCCCCACTATGAGTGGCTAGTGACCCCTGCCACGACACAAACCGGCCTAAGTAATAAACCCACACTATGAGCGGCTAGTGACCCCTGTCATGACACAAACCGGCCTAAGTAATAAACCCACACTATGAGCGGCTAGTGACCCCTGTCACGACACAAACCGGCCTAAGTAATAAACCCACACTATGAGCGGCTAGTGACCCCTGTCACAACACAAACTGAACTAAGTAAGAAAGCCACGCTATGACCGGCTAGTGGCCCCTGTCACGACACAAACCGACCTAAGACAGAAATTCACGCTTTGAGCAGCAGTGACCCTGTCATGACACAAACCGGCCTTAGTAAGAAATCCACGCTAGGAGTGGCTAGTGTCCCCTGTCTCGATACCAATCGACCTAAGTAATAAATCCACACTATGAGCAGCGAGTGACCCCTGTCACAACACAAACCGGCCTAAGTAATAAAACCACACTATGAGCAGCTAGTGACCCCTGTCACGACACAAACTGAACTAAGTAAGAACCCACACTATGAGCAGCTAGGGACCCCTGTCACGACACAAACCGACCTAAGTAATAAATCCACACTATGAGCAGCTAGTGACCCCTGTCACGACACAAACTGAACTAAGGAAGAACCCACACTATGAGCAGCTAGTGACCCCTGTCACAACACAAACCGGCCTAAGTAATAAAACCACACTATGAGCAGCTAGTGACCCCTGTCACGACACAAACTGAACTAAGTAAGAACCCACACTATGAGCAGCTAGTGACCCCTGTCACGACACACACCGGCCTAAGTCATAAACCCACACTATGAGCGGCTAGTGACCCCTGTCACGACACAAACCGGCCTAAGTAATAAATCCACACTATGAGCGTCTAGTGACCGATGTCACGACACAAGCTGAACTAAGTAAGAACCCACACTATGAGCAGCCAGTGACCCTGTCACACACAAACCGGCCTAAGTAATAAATCCCCACTATGAGTGGCTAGTGACCCCTGCCACGACACAAACCGGCCTAAGTAATAAACCCACACTATGAGCGGCTAGTGACCCCTGTCATGACACAAACCGGCCTAAGTAATAAACCCACACTATGAGCGGCTAGTGACCCCTGTCACGACACAAACCTGCCTAAGTAATAAACCCACACTATGAGCAGCTAGTGACCCCTGTCACGACACAATCCGACCTAAGTAATAAATCCACACTATGAGCGGCTAGTGACCCCTGTCACGACACAAACCAGCCTAAGTAATAAACCCAAACTATGAGCGGCTAGTGACCCCTGTCACGACACAAGCCGGCCTAAGTAATAAACCCACACTATGAGCGGCTAGTGACCCCTGTCACGACACAAACCGGCCTAAGTAAGAAACCCACACTATGAGCAGCTAGTGACCCCTGTCATGACACAAACCGGCCTAAGTAATAAATCCACACTATGAGCAGCTAGTGACCCCTGTCACAACACAAACCTGCCTAAGTAATAAATCCACACTATGAGTGGCTACTGACCCCTGTCACGACACAAACCGGCCTAAGTAATAAACCCACACTATGAGCGGCTAGTGACCCCTGTCACGACACAAACCGGCCTAAGTAATAAACCCACACTATGAGCAGCTAGTGACCCCTGTCATGACACAAACTGAACTAAGGAAGAACCCACACTATGAGCAGCTAGTGACCCCTGTCACGACACAAACCGGCCTAAGTAATAAATCCACACTATGAGCAGCTAGTGACCCCTGTCACAACACAAACCGGCCTAAGTAATAAACCCACACTATGAGCAGCTAGTGACCCCTGTCATGACACAAACCGGCCTAAGTAATAAACCCACACTATGAGCGGCTAGTGACCCCTGTCACGACACAAACCGGCCTAAGTAATAAACCCACACTATGAGCAGCTAGTGACCCCTGTCATGACACAAACTGAACTAAGGAAGAACCCACACTATGAGCAGCTAGTGACCCCTGTCACGACACAAACCGGCCTAAGTAATAAATCCACACTATGAGCAGCTAGTGACCCCTGTCACAACACAAACCGGCCTAAGTAATAAACCCACACTATGAGCAGCTAGTGACCCCTGTCACGACACAAACCTGCCTAAGTAATAAACCCACACTATGAGCAGCTAGTGACCCCTGTCACGACACAAACCGGCCTAAGTAATAAATCCACACTATGAGCGGCTAGTGACCCCTGTCACGACACAAACCAGCCTAAGTAATAAACCCAAACTATGAGCGGCTAGTGACCCCTGTCACGACACAAGCCGGCCTAAGTAATAAACCCACACTATGAGCGGCTAGTGACCCCTGTCACGACACAAACCGGCCTAAGTAAGAAACACACACTATGAGCGGCTAGTGACCCCTGTCATGACACAAACCGGCCTAAGTAATAAATCCACACTATGAGCAGCTAGTGACCCCTGTCACAACACAAACTGAACTAAGTAAGAACCCACACTATGAGCAGCCAGTGACCCTGTCACAACACAAACCGGCCTAAGTAATAAATCCACACTATGAGTGGCTAGTGACCCCGGTCACGACACAAACCGGCCTTAGTAATAAACCCACACTATGAGCGGCTAGTGACCACTGTCATGACACAAACCGGCCTAAGTAATTAACCCACCCTATGAGCGGCTAGTGACCCCTGTCACGACACAAACCGGCCTAAGTAATAAACCCACACTATGAGCGGCTAGTGACCCCTGTCATGACACAAACCGGCCTAAGTAATAAACCCACACTATGAGCGGCTAGTGACCCCTGTCACGACACAAACCGGCCTAAGTAAGAAACCCACACTATGAGCGGCAGTGACCCTGTCATGACACAAACCGGCCTCAGTAATAAACCCACACTATGAGAGGCTAGTGACCCCTGTCAAGACACAAACCGGCCTAAGTAATAAACCCACACTATGAGCGGCTAATGACCCCTGTCACGACACAAACCGGCCTAAGTAATAAACCCACACTATGAGCGGCTAGTGACCCCTGTCACTACTCAAACCGGCCTAAGTAAGAAACCCACACTATGAGTGGCTAGTGACCCCTGTCACGACACAAACCGGCCTAAGTAATAAACCCACACTATGAGCGGCTAGTGACCCCTGTCACGACACAAAGCGGCCTAAGTAATAAATCCACACTATGAGCAGCTAGTGACCCCTGTCACGACACAAACTGAACTAAGGAAGAACCCACACTATGAGCAGCTAGTGACCCCTGTAACAACACAAACCGGCCTAAGTAATAAATCCACACTATGAGCAGCTAGTGACCCCTGTCACAACACAAACCGGCCTAAGTAATAACTCCACACTATGAGTGGCTAGTGACCCCTGTCATGACACAAACCGGCCTAAGTAATAAACCCACACTATGAGCGGATAGTGACCCCTGTCACGACACAAACTGAACTACGTAAGAAAGCCACGCTATGACCGGCTAGTGACCCCTGTCACGACAAAAACTGACCTAAGACAGAAATTCACGCTATGAGCGGCAGTGACCCTGTCATAACACAAACCGGCCTTAGTAAGAAATCCACGCTAGGAGTGGCTAGTGTCCCCTGTCTCGATACCAAGCGACCTACGTAATAAATCCACACTATGAGCAGCGAGTGACCCCTGTCACAACACAAACCTACCTAAGTAAGAAATCCACCCTATGAGTGGCTAGTGACCCCTGTCAGGACACAAACTGACCCAAGTTAGGAATCCACACTTTGTCCTGCTAGTAACCCCTGTCATGACACATTCCGGCCTAAGTAAGTAATCCGCGCTATGAGCAGCTAGTGACCCCTATTACGACACAAACTGATCTAACTAAAAAATCAATGCTAACGGCACCTCGTGACATCTGTCACAAAAACACAAACTGACCTAAGCACAAATTTCTCACTATGAGCAGATAATGGCCCCTTTCACAACACAAACTGACCGTAGGCAGAAATCCACACTATGAGCGGCTAGTAACCCCTTTCACAACACAAACCGGCCTAAGTAAGAAATCCATGATACAAGCAGCTAGTGACCCTATCACGACACAAGCCGGCCTACGACAGAAACCCACACTATGAGCAGCTAGTGACCCTGTCACGACACAAACCGGCCTAAGTAATAAATCCACACTATGAGCAGCTAGTGACCCCTGTCACAACACAAACCGGCCTAAGTAATAAATCCACACTATGAGCAGCTAGTGACCCCTGTCACGACACAAACTGAACTAAGGAAGAACCCACACTATGAGCAGCTAGTGACCCCTGTCACGACACAAGCCAGCCTAAGTAATAAATCCACACTATGAGCAGCTAGTGACCCCAGTCACGACACAAACCGGCCTAAGTAATAAACCCACACTATGAGCGGCTAGTGACCCCTGTCACGACACAAACCAGCCTAAGTAATAAATCCACACTATGAGAGGCTAGTGACCCCTGTCACGACACAAACCGGCCTAAGTAATAAACCCAACCTATGAGCAGCTAGTGACCCCTGTCACGACACAAACCGGCCTAAGTAATAAATCCACACTATGAGTGGCTAGTGACCCCTGTCACGACACAAACCGGCCTAAGTAATAAATCCACACTGTGAGCGGCTAGTGACCCCTGTCACAACACAAACCGGCCTAAGTAATAAACCCACACTGTGCCCCTAACTCCAGCCTGCTGTGCCCCACACTCCAGCCTGCTGCGCCCTCACTCCAGTCTGCTGTACCCCTCACTCCAGCCTGCTGTGCCCCTCACTCCAGCCTGCTGTGCCCCTCACTCCAGCCTGCTGTGCCCCTCACTCCAGCATATGAGCAGCTAGTGACCCCTATCACGACACAAACTGACCTAAGACAGAAATCCACACTATTAGCAGCTGGTGACCCCTGTCACGACACAAACCGACCTAAGACAGAAATCCACACTATTAGCGGCTGGTGACCCCTGTGACGACACAAACTGAACTAAGTAAGAACCCACACTATGAGCGGCTAGTGACCCCTGTCACGACACAAACCGGCCTAAGTAATAAACCCACATTATGAGCGGCTAGTGACCCCTGTCACGACACAAACTGAACTAAGGAAGAACCCACACTATGAGCAGCTAGTGACCCCTGTCACGACACAAACTGAACTAAGTAAGAACCCACACTATGAGCAGCTAGTGACCCCTGTCACGACACACACCGGCCTAAGTAATAAACCCACACTATGAGCGGCTAGTGACCCCTGTCATGACACAAACCGGCCTAAGTAAGAAACCCACACTATGAGCGGCAGTGACCCTGTTATGACACAAACCGGCCTAAGTAATAAACCCACACTATGAGTGGCTAGTGACCCTGTCACGACACAAACCGGCCTAAGTTTTAAACCCACACTATGAGCGGCTAGTGACCCCTGTCACGACACAAACCGACCTAAGTAATAAACCCACACTATGAGTGGCTAGTGACCCCTGTCACGACACAAACTGAACTAAGGAAGAACCCACACTATGAGCAGCTAGTGACCCCTGTCACGACACAAACTGAACTAAGTAAGAACTCACACTATGAGCAGCTAGTGACCCCTGTCACGACACACACCGGCCTAAGTAATAAACCCACACTATGAGCGGCTAGTGACCCCTGTCATGACACAAACCGGCCTAAGTAAGAAACCCACACTATGAGTGGCAGTGACCCTGTTATGACACAAACCGGCCTAAGTAATAAACCCACACTATGAGTGGCTAGTGACCCTGTCACGACACAAACCGGCCTAAGTTTTAAACCCACACTATGAGCGGCTAGTGACCCCTGTCACGACACAAACCGACCTAAATAATAAACCCACACTATGAGTGGCTAGTGACCCCTGTCACGACACAAACCGGCCTAAGTAATAAACCCAAACTATGAGCGGCTAGTGACCCCTGTCACGACATAAACCGGCCTAAGTAATAAACCCACACTGTGAGCGGCTAGTGACCCCTGTCAGGACACAAACCAGCCTAAGTAATAAATCCACACTGTGAGCGGCTAGTGACCCCTGTCACAACACAAACCGGCCTAAGTAATAAAACCACACTATGAGCAGCTAGTGACCCCTCTCACGACACAAACTGAACTAAGTAAGAACCCACACTATGAGCAGCTAGTGACCCCTGTCACGACACACACCGGCCTAAGTAATAAACCCACACTATGAGCGGCTAGTGACCCCTGTCATGACACAAACCGGCCTAAGTAAGAAACCCACACTATGAGCGGCAGTGACCCTGTTATTACACAAACCGGCCTAAGTAATAAACCCACACTATGAGCGGCTAGTGACCCTGTCACGACACAAACCGGCCTAAGTAATAAACCCACACTATGAGCGGCTAGTGACCCCTGTCACGACACAAACCGACCTAAGTAATAAACCCACACTACGAGTGGCTAGTGACCCCTGTCACGATACAAACCGGCCTAAGTAATAAACCCACACTATGAGCGGCTAGTGACCCCTGTCACAACATAAACCGGCCTAAGTAATAAACCCACACTATGAGCGGATAGTGACCCCTGTCACGACACAAACTGAACTAAGGAAGAACCCACACTATGAGCAGCTAGGGACCCCTGTCATGACACAAACCGGCCTAAGTAATAAATCCACACTATGAGCAGCTAGTGCCCCCTGTCACGACACAAACTGAACTAAGGAAGAACCCACACTATGAGCAGCTAGTGACCCCTGTCACAACACAAACCGGCCTAAGTAATAAAACCACACTATGAGCAGCTAGTGACCCCTGTCACGACACAAACTGAACTAAGTAAGAACCCACACTATGAGCAGCTAGTGACCCCTGTCACGACACACACCGGCCTAAGTAATAAACCCACACTATGAGCGGCTAGTGACCCCTGTCACGACACAAACCGGCCTAAGTAAGAAACCTACACTATGAGCGGCAGTGACCCTGTCATGACACAAACCGGTCTAAGTAATAAACCCACACTATGAGCGGCTAGTAACCCCTGTCACGACACAAACCGGCCTAAGTAATAAACCCACACTATGAGCGGCTAGTGACCCCTGTCACGACACAAACCGGCCTAAGTAATAAATCCACACTATGAGCGTCACGTGACCGATGTCACGACACAAGCTGAACTAAGTAAGAACCCACACTATGATCAGCCAGTGACCCTGTCACACACAAACCGGCCTAAGTAATAAATCCCCACTATGAGTGGCTAGTGACCCCTGCCACGACACAAACCGGCCTAAGTAATAAACCCACACTATGAGCGGCTAGTGACCCCTGTCACGACACAAACCGGCCTAAGTAATAAACCCACACTATGAGCGGCTAGTGACCTCTGTCACGACACAAACCGGCCTAAGTAATAAACCCACACTATGAGCGGCTAGTGACCCCTGTCACGACACAAACTGAACTAAGTAAGAAAGCCCCGCTATGACCGGCTAGTGACCCCTGTCACGACACAAACCGACCTAAGACAGAAATTCACGCTTTGAGCAGCAGTGACCCTGTCATGACACAAACCGGCCTTAGTAAGAAATCCACGCTAGGAGTGGCTAGTGTCCCCTGTCTCGATACCAAGCGACCTAAGTAATAAATCCACACTATGAGCAGCGAGTGACCCCTGTCACAACACAAACCGGCCTAAGTAATAAAACCACACTATGAGCAGCTAGTGACCCCTGTCACGACACAAACTGAACTAAGTAAGAACCCACACTATGAGCAGCTAGGGACCCCTGTCACGACACAAACCGGCCTAAGTAATAAATCCACACTATGAGCAGCTAGTGACCCCTGTCACGACACAAACTGAACTAAGGAAGAACCCACACTATGAGCAGCTAGTGACCCCTGTCACAACACAAACCGGCCTAAGTAATAAAACCACACTATGAGCAGCTAGTGACCCCTGTCACGACACAAACTGAACTAAGTAAGAACCCACACTATGAGCAGCTAGTGACCCCTGTCACGACACACACCGGCCTAAGTCATAAACCCACACTATGAGCGGCTAGTGACCCCTGTCACGACACAAACCGGCCTAAGTAAGAAACCTACACTATGAGCGGCTAGTGACCCCTGTCATGACACAAACCGGCCTAAGTAATAAACCCACAATATGAGCGGCTAGTGACCCCTGTCACGACACAAACCGGCCAAGTAATAAACCCACACTATGAGCGGCTAGTGACCCCTGTCACGACACAAACTGAACTAAGTAAGAAAGCCACGCTATGACCGGCTAGTGACCCCTGTCACGACACAAACTGACCTAAGACAGAAATTCACGCTTTGAGCAGCAGTGACCCTGTCATGACACAAACCGGCCTCAGTAAGAAATCCACGCTAGGAGTGGCTAGTGTCCCCTGTCTCGATACCAAGCGACCTAAGTAATAAATCCACACTATGAGCAGCGAGTGACCCCTGTCACAACACAAACCAGCCTAAGTAATAAACCCACACTATGAGCGGCTAGTGACCCTGTCACGACACAAACCGGCCTAAGTAATAAATCCACACTATGAGCAGCTAGTGACCCCTGTCACGACACAAACTGAACTAAGGAAGAACCCACACTATGAGCAGCTAGTGTCCCCTGTCACAACACAAACCGGCCTAAGTAATAAAACCACACTATGAGCAGCTAGTGACCCCTGTCACGACACAAACTGAACTAAGTAAGAACCCACACTATGAGCAGCTAGTGACCCCTGTCACGACACACACCGGCCTAAGTAATAAACCCACACTATGAGCGGCTAGTGACCCCTGTCACGACACAAACCGGCCTAAGTAAGAAACCTACACTATGAGCGGCAGTGACCCTGTCATGACACAAACCGGTCTAAGTAATAAACCCACACTATGAGCGGCTAGTGACCCCTGTCACGACACAAACCGGCCTAAGTAATAAACCCACACTATGAGCGGCTAGTGACCCCTGTCACGACACAAACCGGCCTAAGTAATAAATCCACACTATGAGCGTCTAGTGACCGATGTCACGACACAAGCTGAACTAAGTAAGAACCCACACTATGAGCAGCCAGTGACCCTGTCACACACAAACCGGCCTAAGTAATAAATCCCCACTATGAGTGGCTAGTGACCCCTGCCACGACACAAACCGGCCTAAGTAATAAACCCACACTATGAGCGGCTAGTGACCCCTGTCACGACACAAACCGGCCTAAGTAATAAACCCACACTATGAGCGGCTAGTGACCCTGTCACGACACAAACTGAACTAAGTAAGAAAGCCACGCTATGACCGGCTAGTGACCCCTGTCACGACACAAACCGACCTAAGACAGAAATTCACGCTTTGAGCAGCAGTGACCCTGTCATGACACAAACCGGCCTTAGTAAGAAATCCACGCTAGGAGTGGCTAGTGTCCCCTGTCTCGATACCAAGCGACCTAAGTAATAAATCCACACTATGAGCAACGAGTGACCCCTGTCACAACACAAACCGGCCTAAGTAATAAAACCACACTATGAGCAGCTAGTGACCCCTGTCACGACACAAACTGAACTAAGTAAGAACTCACACTATGAGCAGCTAGGGACCCCTGTCACGACACAAACCGGCCTAAGTAATAAATCCACACTATGAGCAGCTAGTGACCCCTGTCACGACACAAACTGAACTAAGGAAGAACCCACACTATGAGCAGCTAGTGACCCCTGTCACAACACAAACCGGCCTAAGTAATAAAACCACACTATGAGCAGCTAGTGACCCCTGTCACGACACAAACTGAACTAAGTAAGAACCCACACTATGAGCAGCTAGTGACCCCTGTCACGACACACACCGGCCTAAGTAATAAACCCACACTATGAGCGGCTAGTGACCCCTGTCACGACACAAACCGGCCTAAGTAAGAAACCTACACTATGAGCGGCAGTGACCCTGTCATGACACAAACCGGCCTAAGTAATAAACCCACACTATGAGCGGCTAGTGACCCCTGTCACGACACAAACCGGCCTAAGTAATAAACCCACACTATGAGCGGCTAGTGACCCCTGTCACGACACAAACCGGCCTAAGTAATAAATCCACACTATGAGCGGCTAGTGACCGATGTCATGACACAAGCTGAACTAAGTAAGAACCCACACTATGAGCAGCCAGTGACCCTGTCACACACAAACCGGCCTAAGTAATAAATCCCCACTATGAGTGGCTAGTGACCCCTGCCACGACACAAACCGGCCTAAGTAATAAACCCACACTATGAGCGGCTAGTGACCCCTGTCATGACACAAACCGGCCTAAGTAATAAACCCACACTATGAGCGGCTAGTGACCCCTGTCACGACACAAACCGGCCTAAGTAATAAACCCACACTATGAGCGGCTAGTGACCCCTGTCACGACACAAACTGAACTAAGTAAGAAAGCCACGCTATGACCGGCTAGTGACCCCTGTCACGACACAAACCGACCTAAGACAGAAATTCACGCTTTGAGCAGCAGTGACCCTGTCATGACACAAACCGGCCTTAGTAAGAAATCCACGCTAGGAGTGGCTAGTGTCCCCTGTCTCGATACCAAGCGACCTAAGTAATAAATCCACACTATGAGCAGCGAGTGACCCCTGTCACAACACAAACTGGCCTAAGTAATAAAACCACACTATGAGCAGCTAGTGACCCCTGTCACAACACAAACTGAACTAAGTAAGAACCCACACTATGAGCAGCTAGTGACTCCTGTCACGACACACACCGGCCTAAGTAATAAACTCACACTATGAGCGGCTAGTGACCCCGGTCACGACACAAACCGGCCTAAGTAGGAAACCCACACTATGAGCGGCAGTGACCCTGTTATGACACAAACCGGCCTAAGTAATAATCCCACACTATGAGCGGCTAGTGACCCCTGTCACGACACAAACCGGCCTAAGTAATAAACCCACACTATGAGCGGCTAGTGACCCCTGTCACGACTCAAACCGACCTAAGTAATAAACCCACACTATGAGTGGCTAGTGACCCCTGTCACGACACAAACCGGCCTAAGTAATAAACCCACACTATGAGCGGCTAGTGACCCCTGTCACGACACAAACCGGCCTAAGTAATAAACCCACACTATGAGCGGCTAGTGACCCCTGTCATGACACAAACTGAACTAAGGAAGAACCCACACTATGAGCAGCTAGGGACCCTGTCACGACACAAACCAGCCTAAGTAATAAATCCACACTATGAGCAGCTAGTGACCCCTGTCATGACACAAACTGAACAAAGGAAGAACCCACAGTATGAGCAGCTAGTGACCCCTGTCACAACACAAACGGGCATAAGTAATAAAACCACACTATGAGCAGCTAGTGACCCCTGTCACGACACAAACTGAACTAAGTAAGAACCCACACTATGAGCAGCTAGTGACCCCTATCACGACACACACCGGCCTAAGTAATAAACCCACACTATGAGCGGCTAGTGACCCCTGTCATGACACAAACCGGCCTAAGTAAGAAACCTACACTATGAGCGGCAGTGACTCTGTCATGACACAAACCGGCCTAAGTAATAAACCCACACTATGAGCGGCTAGTGACCCCTGTCATGACAAAAACTGGCCTAAGTAATAAACCCACACTATGAGCGGCTAGTGACCCCTGTCACGACACAAACCGGCCTAAGTAATAAATCCACACTATGAGCGGCTAGTGACCCCTGTCACGACACAAGCTGAACTAAGTAAGAACCCACACTATGAGCAGCCAGTGACCCTGTCACACACAAACCGGCCTAAGTAATAAATCCCCACTATGAGTGGCTAGTGACCCCTGCTACGACACAAACCGGCCTAAGTAATAAACCCACACTATGAGCGGCTAGTGACCCCTGTCATGACACAAACCGGCCTAAGTAATAAACCCACACTATGAGCGGCTAGTGACCCCTGTCACGACACAAACCGGCCTAAGTAATAAAGCCACACTATGAGCGGCTAGTGACCCCTGTCACGACACAAGCTGAACTAAGTAAGAAAGCCACGCTATGACCGGCTAGTGACCCCTGTCACGACACAAACCGACCTAAGACAGAAATTCACGCTATGAGCAGCAGTGACCCTGTCATGACACAAACCGGCCTTAGTAAGAAATCCATGCTAGGAGTGGCTAGTGTCCCCTGTCTCGATACCAAGCGACCTAAGTAAAAAATCCACACTATGAGCAGCGAGTGACCCCTGTCACAACACAAACCGGCCTAAGTAATAAAACCACACTATGAGCAGCTAGTGACTCCTGTCACGACACAAACTGAACTAAGTAAGAACCCACACTATGAGCAGCTAGTGACCCCTGTCACGACACACACCGGCCTAAGTAATAAACCCACACTATGAGCGGCTAGTGACCCCTGTCACGACACAAACCGGCCTAAGTAAGAAACCCACACTATGAGCGGCAGTGACCCTGTTATGACACAAACCGGCCTAAGTAATAAACCCACACTATGAGCGGCTAGTGACCCCTGTCACGACACAAAGCGGCCTAAGTAATAAATCCACACTATGAGCAGCTAGTGACCCCTGTCACGACACAAACTGAACTAAGGAAGAACCCACACTATGAGCAGCTAGTGACCCCTGTAACAACACAAACCGGCCTAAGTAATAAATCCACACTATGAGCAGCTAGTGACCCCTGTCACAACACAAACCGGCCTAAGTAATAACTCCACACTATGAGTGGCTAGTGACCCCTGTCATGACACAAACCGGCCTAAGTAATAAACCCACACTATGAGCGGATAGTGACCCCTGTCACGACACAAACTGAACTACGTAAGAAAGCCACGCTATGACCGGCTAGTGACCCCTGTCACGACAAAAACTGACCTAAGACAGAAATTCACGCTATGAGCGGCAGTGACCCTGTCATAACACAAACCGGCCTTAGTAAGAAATCCACGCTAGGAGTGGCTAGTGTCCCCTGTCTCGATACCAAGCGACCTACGTAATAAATCCACACTATGAGCAGCGAGTGACCCCTGTCACAACACAAACCTACCTAAGTAAGAAATCCACCCTATGAGTGGCTAGTGACCCCTGTCAGGACACAAACTGACCCAAGTTAGGAATCCACACTTTGTCCTGCTAGTAACCCATGTCATGACACATTCCGGCCTAAGTAAGTAATCCGCGCTATGAGCAGCTAGTGACCCCTATTACGACACAAACTGATCTAACTAAAAAATCAATGCTAACGGCACCTCGTGACATCTGTCACAAAAACACAAACTGACCTAAGCACAAATTTCTCACTATGAGCAGATAATGGCCCCTTTCACAACACAAACTGACCGTAGGCAGAAATCCACACTATGAGCGGCTAGTAACCCCTTTCACAACACAAACCGGCCTAAGTAAGAAATCCATGATACAAGCAGCTAGTGACCCTATCACGACACAAGCCGGCCTACGACAGAAACCCACACTATGAGCAGCTAGTGACCCTGTCACGACACAAACCGGCCTAAGTAATAAATCCACACTATGAGCAGCTAGTGACCCCTGTCACAACACAAACCGGCCTAAGTAATAAATCCACACTATGAGCAGCTAGTGACCCCTGTCACGACACAAACTGAACTAAGGAAGAACCCACACTATGAGCAGCTAGTGACCCCAGTCACGACACAAGCCAGCCTAAGTAATAAATCCACACTATGAGCAGCTAGTGACCCCAGTCACGACACAAACTGGCCTAAGTAATAAACCCACACTATGAGCGGCTAGTGACCCCTGTCACGACACAAACCAGCCTAAGTAATAAATCCACACTATGAGAGGCTAGTGACCCCTGTCACGACACAAACCGGCCTAAGTAATAAACCCAACCTATGAGCAGCTAGTGACCCCTGTCACGACACAAACCGGCCTAAGTAATAAATCCACACTATGAGTGGCTAGTGACCCCTGTCACGACACAAACCGGCCTAAGTAATAAATCCACACTGTGAGCGGCTAGTGACCCCCTGTCACAACACAAACCGGCCTAAGTAATAAACCCACACTGTGCCCCTAACTCCAGCCTGCTGTGCCCCACACTCCAGCCTGCTGCGCCCCTCACTCCAGTCTGCTGTACCCCTCACTCCAGCCTGCTGTGCCCCTCACTCCAGCCTGCTGTGCCCCTCACTCCAGCCTGCTGTGCCCCTCACTCCAGCATATGAGCAGCTAGTGACCCCTATCACGACACAAACTGACCTAAGACAGAAATCCACACTATTAGCAGCTGGTGACCCCTGTCACGACACAAACCGACCTAAGACAGAAATCCACACTATTAGCGGCTGGTGACCCCTGTGACGACAACAAACTGAACTAAGTAAGAACCCACACTATGAGCGGCTAGTGACCCCTGTCACGACACAAACCGGCCTAAGTAATAAACCCACATTATGAGCGGCTAGTGACCCCTGTCACGACACAAACTGAACTAAGGAAGAACCCACACTATGAGCAGCTAGTGACCCCTGTCACGACACAAACTGAACTAAGTAAGAACCCACACTATGAGCAGCTAGTGACCCCTGTCACGACACACACCGGCCTAAGTAATAAACCCACACTATGAGCGGCTAGTGACCCCTGTCATGACACAAACCGGCCTAAGTAAGAAACCCACACTATGAGTGGCAGTGACCCTGTTATGACACAAACCGGCCTAAGTAATAAACCCACACTATGAGTGGCTAGTGACCCCTGTCACGACACAAACCGGCCTAAGTTTTAAACCCACACTATGAGCGGCTAGTGACCCCTGTCACGACACAAACCGACCTAAATAATAAACCCACACTATGAGTGGCTAGTGACCCCTGTCACGACACAAACCGGCCTAAGTAATAAACCCAAACTATGAGCGGCTAGTGACCCCTGTCACGACATAAACCGGCCTAAGTAATAAACCCACACTGTGAGCGGCTAGTGACCCCTGTCATGACACAAACCGGCCTAAGTAATAAATCCACACTGTGAGCGGCTAGTGACCCCTGTCACAACACAAACCGGCCTAAGTAATAAAACCACACTATGAGCAGCTAGTGACCCCTCTCACGACACAAACTGAACTAAGTAAGAACCCACACTATGAGCAGCTAGTGACCCCTGTCACGACACACACCGGCATAAGTAATAAACCCACACTATGAGCGGCTAGTGACCCCTGTCATGACACAAACCGGCCTAAGTCAGAAACCCACACTATGAGCGGCAGTGACCCTGTTATTACACAAACCGGCCTAAGTAATAAACCCACACTATGAGCGGCTAGTGACCCCTGTCACGACACAAACCGGCCTAAGTAATAAACCCACACTATGAGCGGCTAGTGACCCCTGTCACGACACAAACCGACCTAAGTAATAAACCCACACTATGAGTGGCTAGTGACCCCTGTCACGATACAAACCGGCCTAAGTAATAAACCCACACTATGAGCGGCTAGTGACCCCTGTCACAACATAAACCGGCCTAAGTAATAAACCCACACTATGAGCGGATAGTGACCCCTGTCACGACACAAACTGAACTAAGGAAGAACCCACACTATGAGCAGCTAGGGACCCCTGTCACGACACAAACCGGCCTAAGTAATAAATCCACACTATGAGCAGCTAGTGCCCCCTGTCACGACACAAACTGAACTAAGGAAGAACCCACACTATGAGCAGCTAGTGACCCCTGTCACAACACAAACCGGCCTAAGTAATAAAACCACACTATGAGCAGCTAGTGACCCCTGTCACGACACAAACTGAACTAAGTAAGAACCCACACTATGAGCAGCTAGTGACCCCTGTCACGACACACACCGGCCTAAGTAATAAACCCACACTATGAGCGGCTAGTGACCCCTGTCACGACACAAACCGGCCTAAGTAAGAAACCTACACTATGAGCGGCAGTGACCCTGTCATGACACAAACCGGTCTAAGTAATAAACCCACACTATGAGCGGCTAGTGACCCCTGTCACGACACAAACCGGCCTAAGTAATAAACCCACACTATGAGCGGCTAGTGACCCCTGTCACGACACAAACCGGCCTAAGTAATAAATCCACACTATGAGCGTCTAGTGACCGATGTCACGACACAAGCTGAACTAAGTAAGAACCCACACTATGATCAGCCAGTGACCCTGTCACACACAAACCGGCCTAAGTAATAAATCCCCACTATGAGTGGCTAGTGACCCCTGCCACGACACAAACCGGCCTAAGTAATAAACCCACACTATGAGCGGCTAGTGACCCCTGTCACGACACAAACCGGCCTAAGTAATAAACCCACACTATGAGCGGCTAGTGACCCCTGTCACGACACAAACTGAACTAAGTAAGAAAGCCCCGCTATGACCGGCTAGTGACCCCTGTCACGACACAAACCGACCTAAGACAGAAATTCACGCTTTGAGCAGCAGTGACCCTGTCATGACACAAACCGGCCTTAGTAAGAAATCCACGCTAGGAGTGGCTAGTGTCCCCTGTCTCGATACCAAGCGACCTAAGTAATAAATCCACACTATGAGCAGCGAGTGACCCCTGTCACAACACAAACCGGCCTAAGTAATAAAACCACACTATGAGCAGCTAGTGACCCCTGTCACGACACAAACTGAACTAAGTAAGAACCCACACTATGAGCAGCTAGGGACCCCTGTCACGACACAAACCGGCCTAAGTAATAAATCCACACTATGAGCAGCTAGTGACCCCTGTCACGACACAAACTGAACTAAGGAAGAACCCACACTATGAGCAGCTAGTGACCCCTGTCACAACACAAACCGGCCTAAGTAATAAAACCACACTATGAGCAGCTAGTGACCCCTGTCACGACACAAACTGAACTAAGTAAGAACCCACACTATGAGCAGCTAGTGACCCCTGTCACGACACACACCGGCCTAAGTCATAAACCCACACTATGAGCGGCTAGTGACCCCTGTCACGACACAAACCGGCCTAAGTAAGAAACCTACACTATGAGCGGCTAGTGACCCCTGTCATGACACAAACCGGCCTAAGTAATAAACCCACACTATGAGCGGCTAGTGACCCCTGTCACAACACAAACCGGCCAAGTAATAAACCCACACTATGAGCGGCTAGTGACCCCTGTCACGACACAAACTGAACTAAGTAAGAAAGCCACGCTATGACCGGCTAGTGACCCCTGTCACGACACAAACTGACCTAAGACAGAAATTCACGCTTTGAGCAGCAGTGACCCTGTCATGACACAAACCGGCCTCAGTAAGAAATCCACGCTAGGAGTGGCTAGTGTCCCCTGTCTCGATACCAAGCGACCTAAGTAATAAATCCACACTATGAGCAGCGAGTGACCCCTGTCACAACACAAACCAGCCTAAGTAATAAACCCACACTATGAGCGGCTAGTGACCCCTGTCACGACACAAACCGGCCTAAGTAATAAATCCACACTATGAGCAGCTAGTGACCCCTGTCACGACACAAACTGAACTAAGGAAGAACCCACACTATGAGCAGCTAGTGTCCCCTGTCACAACACAAACCGGCCTAAGTAATAAAACCACACTATGAGCAGCTAGTGACCCCTGTCACGACACAAACTGAACTAAGTAAGAACCCACACTATGAGCAGCTAGTGACCCCTGTCACGACACACACCGGCCTAAGTAATAAACCCACACTATGAGCGGCTAGTGACCCCTGTCACGACACAAACCGGCCTAAGTAAGAAACCTACACTATGAGCGGCAGTGACCCTGTCATGACACAAACCGGTCTAAGTAATAAACCCACACTATGAGCGGCTAGTGACCCCTGTCACGACACAAACCGGCCTAAGTAATAAACCCACACTATGAGCGGCTAGTGACCCCTGTGACGACACAAACCGGCCTAAGTAATAAATCCACACTATGAGCGTCTAGTGACCGATGTCACGACACAAGCTGAACTAAGTAAGAACCCACACTATGAGCAGCCAGTGACCCTGTCACACACAAACCGGCCTAAGTAATAAATCCCCACTATGAGTGGCTAGTGACCCCTGCCACGACACAAACCGGCCTAAGTAATAAACCCACACTATGAGCGGCTAGTGACCCCTGTCACGACACAAACCGGCCTAAGTAATAAACCCACACTATGAGCGGCTAGTGACCCCTGTCACGACACAAACTGAACTAAGTAAGAAAGCCACGCTATGACCGGCTAGTGACCCCTGTCACGACACAAACCGACCTAAGACAGAAATTCACGCTTTGAGCAGCAGTGACCCTGTCATGACACAAACCGGCCTTAGTAAGAAATCCACGCTAGGAGTGGCTAGTGTCCCCTGTCTCGATACCAAGCGACCTAAGTAATAAATCCACACTATGAGCAACGAGTGACCCCTGTCACAACACAAACCGGCCTAAGTAATAAAACCACACTATGAGCAGCTAGTGACCCCTGTCACGACACAAACTGAACTAAGTAAGAACCCACACTATGAGCAGCTAGGGACCCCTGTCACGACACAAACCGGCCTAAGTAATAAATCCACACTATGAGCAGCTAGTGACCCCTGTCACGACACAAACTGAACTAAGGAAGAACCCACACTATGAGCAGCTAGTGACCCCTGTCACAACACAAACCGGCCTAAGTAATAAAACCACACTATGAGCAGCTAGTGACCCCTGTCACGACACAAACTGAACTAAGTAAGAACCCACACTATGAGCAGCTAGTGACCCCTGTCACGACACACACCGGCCTAAGTAATAAACCCACACTATGAGCGGCTAGTGACCCCTGTCACGACACAAACCGGCCTAAGTAAGAAACCTACACTATGAGCGGCAGTGACCCTGTCATGACACAAACCGGCCTAAGTAATAAACCCACACTATGAGCGGCTAGTGACCCCTGTCACGACACAAACCGGCCTAAGTAATAAACCCACACTATGAGCGGCTAGTGACCCCTGTCACGACACAAACCGGCCTAAGTAATAAATCCACACTATGAGCGGCTAGTGACCGATGTCATGACACAAGCTGAACTAAGTAAGAACCCACACTATGAGCAGCCAGTGACCCTGTCACACACAAACCGGCCTAAGTAATAAATCCCCACTATGAGTGGCTAGTGACCCCTGCCACGACACAAACCGGCCTAAGTAATAAACCCACACTATGAGCGGCTAGTGACCCCTGTCATGACACAAACCGGCCTAAGTAATAAACCCACACTATGAGCGGCTAGTGACCCCTGTCACGACACAAACCGGCCTTAGTAATAAACCCACACTATGAGCGGCTAGTGACCCCTGTCACGACACAAACTGAACTAAGTAAGAAAGCCACGCTATGACCGGCTAGTGACCCCTGTCACGACACAAACCGACCTAAGACAGAAATTCACGCTTTGAGCAGCAGTGACCCTGTCATGACACAAACCGGCCTTAGTAAGAAATCCACGCTAGGAGTGGCTAGTGTCCCCTGTCTCGATACCAAGCGACCTAAGTAATAAATCCACACTATGAGCAGCGAGTGACCCCTGTCACAACACAAACTGGCCTAAGTAATAAAACCACACTATGAGCAGCTAGTGACCCCTGTCACAACACAAACTGAACTAAGTAAGAACCCACACTATGAGCAGCTAGTGACTCCTGTCACGACACACACCGGCCTAAGTAATAAACTCACACTATGAGCGGCTAGTGACCCCGGTCACGACACAAACCGGCCTAAGTAGGAAACCCACACTATGAGCGGCAGTGACCCTGTTATGACACAAACCGGCCTAAGTAATAATCCCACACTATGAGCGGCTAGTGACCCCTGTCACGACACAAACCGGCCTAAGTAATAAACCCACACTATGAGCGGCTAGTGACCCCTGTCACGACTCAAACCGACCTAAGTAATAAACCCACACTATGAGTGGCTAGTGACCCCTGTCACGACACAAACCGGCCTAAGTAATAAACCCACACTATGAGCGGCTAGTGACCCCTGTCACGACACAAACCGGCCTAAGTAATAAACCCACACTATGAGCGGCTAGTGACCCCTGTCATGACACAAACTGAACTAAGGAAGAACCCACACTATGAGCAGCTAGGGACCCCTGTCACGACACAAACCAGCCTAAGTAATAAATCCACACTATGAGCAGCTAGTGACCCCTGTCATGACACAAACTGAACAAAGGAAGAACCCACAGTATGAGCAGCTAGTGACCCCTGTCACAACACAAACGGGCATAAGTAATAAAACCACACTATGAGCAGCTAGTGACCCCTGTCACGACACAAACTGAACTAAGTAAGAACCCACACTATGAGCAGCTAGTGACCCCTATCACGACACACACCGGCCTAAGTAATAAACCCACACTATGAGCGGCTAGTGACCCCTGTCATGACACAAACCGGCCTAAGTAAGAAACCTACACTATGAGCGGCAGTGACTCTGTCATGACACAAACCGGCCTAAGTAATAAACCCACACTATGAGCGGCTAGTGACCCCTGTCATGACAAAAACTGGCCTAAGTAATAAACCCACACTATGAGCGGCTAGTGACCCCTGTCACGACACAAACCGGCCTAAGTAATAAATCCACACTATGAGCGGCTAGTGACCCCTGTCACGACACAAGCTGAACTAAGTAAGAACCCACACTATGAGCAGCCAGTGACCCTGTCACACACAAACCGGCCTAAGTAATAAATCCCCACTATGAGTGGCTAGTGACCCTGCTACGACACAAACCGGCCTAAGTAATAAACCCACACTATGAGCGGCTAGTGACCCCTGTCATGACACAAACCGGCCTAAGTAATAAACCCACACTATGAGCGGCTAGTGACCCCTGTCACGACACAAACCGGCCTAAGTAATAAAGCCACACTATGAGCGGCTAGTGACCCCTGTCACGACACAAGCTGAACTAAGTAAGAAAGCCACGCTATGACCGGCTAGTGACCCCTGTCACGACACAAACCGACCTAAGACAGAAATTCACGCTATGAGCAGCAGTGACCCTGTCATGACACAAACCGGCCTTAGTAAGAAATCCATGCTAGGAGTGGCTAGTGTCCCCTGTCTCGATACCAAGCGACCTAAGTAAAAAATCCACACTATGAGCAGCGAGTGACCCCTGTCACAACACAAACCGGCCTAAGTAATAAAACCACACTATGAGCAGCTAGTGACTCCTGTCACGACACAAACTGAACTAAGTAAGAACCCACACTATGAGCAGCTAGTGACCCCTGTCACGACACACACCGGCCTAAGTAATAAACCCACACTATGAGCGGCTAGTGACCCCTGTCACGACACAAACCGGCCTAAGTAAGAAACCCACACTATGAGCGGCAGTGACCCTGTTATGACACAAACCGGCCTAAGTAATAAACCCACACTATGATCGGCTAGTGACCCCTGTCACGACACAACCCGGCCTAAGTAATAAACCCACACTATGAGCGGCTAGTGACCCCTGTCACGACACAAACCGACCTAAGTAATAAACCCACATTATGAGAGGCTAGTGACCCCTGTCACGACACAAACCGGCCTAAGTAATAAACCCACACTATGAGCGGCTAGTGACCCCTGTCACGACACAAACCGGCCTAAGTAATAAACCCACACTATGAGAGGCTAGTGACCCCTGTCACGACACAAACCGGCCTAAGTAATAAACCCACACTATGAGCAGCTAGTGACCCCTGTCACGACACAAACTGAACTAAGTAAGAACCCACACTATGAGCAGCTAGGGACCCCTGTCACGACACAAACCGGCCTAAGTAATAAATCCACACTATGAGCAGCTAGTGACCCCTGTCACGACACAAACTGAACTAAGGAAGAACCCACACTATGAGCAGCTAGTGACCCCTGTCACAACACAAACCGGCCTAAGTAATAAAACCACACTATGAGCAGCTAGTGACCCCTGTCACGACACAAACTGAACTAAGTAAGAACCCACACTATGAGCAGCTAGTGACCCCTGTCACGACACACACCGGCCTAAGTAATAAACCCACACTATGAGCGGCTAGTGACCCCTGTCACGACACAAACCGGCCTAAGTAAGAAACCTACACTATGAGCGGCAGTGACCCTGTCATGACACAAACCGGCCTAAGTAATAAACCCACACTATGAGCGGCTAGTGACCCCTGTCACGACACAAACCGGCCTAAGTAATAAACCCACACTATGAGCGGCTAGTGACCCCTGTCACGACACAAACCGTCCTAAGTAATAAATCCACACTATGAGCGGCTAGTGACCGATGTCATGACACAACCTGAACTAAGTAAGAACCCACACTATGAGCAGCCAGTGACCCTGTCACACACAAACCGGCCTAAGTAATAAATCCCCACTATGAGTGGCTAGTGACCCCTGCCACGACACAAACCGGCCTAAGTAATAAACCCACACTATGAGCGGCTAGTGACCCTGTCATGACACAAACCGGCCTAAGTAATAAACCCACACTATGAGCGGCTAGTGACCCCTGTCACGACACAAACCGGCCTAAGTAATAAACCCACACTATGAGCGGCTAGTGACCCCTGTCACGACACAAACTGAACTAAGTAAGAAAGCCACGCTATGACCGGCTAGTGACCCCTGTCACGACACAAACCGACCTAAGACAGAAATTCACGCTTTGAGCAGCAGTGACCCTGTCATGACACAAACCGGCCTTAGTAAGAAATCCACGCTAGGAGTGGCTAGTGTCCCCTGTCTCGATACCAAGCGACCTAAGTAATAAATCCACACTATGAGCAGCGAGTGACCCCTGTCACAACACAAACTGGCCTAAGTAATAAAACCACACTATGAGCAGCTAGTGACCCCTGTCACAACACAAACTGAACTAAGTAAGAACCCACACTATGAGCAGCTAGTGACTCCTGTCACGACACACACCGGCCTAAGTAATAAACTCACACTATGAGCGGCTAGTGACCCCGGTCACGAACCAAACCGGCCTAAGTAGGAAACCCACACTATGAGCGGCAGTGACCCTGTTATGACACAAACCGGCCTAAGTAATAATCCCACACTATGAGCGGCTAGTGACCCCTGTCACGACACAAACCGGCCTAAGTAATAAACCCACACTATGAGCGGCTAGTGACCCCTGTCACGACACAAACCGACCTAAGTAATAAACCCACACTATGAGTGGCTAGTGACCCCTGTCACGACACAAACCGGCCTAAGTAATAAACCCACACTATGAGCGGCTAGTGACCCCTGTCACGACACAAACCGGCCTAAGTAATAAACCCACACTATGAGCGGCTAGTGACCCCTGTCATGACACAAACTGAACTAAGGAAGAACCCACACTATGAGCAGCTAGGGACCCCTGTCACGACACAAACCAGCCTAAGTAATAAATCCACACTATGAGCAGCTAGTGACCCCTGTCATGACACAAACTGAACAAAGGAAGAACCCACAGTATGAGCAGCTAGTGACCCCTGTCACAACACAAACCGGCATAAGTAATAAAACCACACTATGAGCAGCTAGTGACCCCTGTCACGACACAAACTGAACTAAGTAAGAACCCACACTATGAGCAGCTAGTGACCCCTATCACGACACACACCGGCCTAAGTAATAAACCCACACTATGAGCGGCTAGTGACCCCTGTCATGACACAAACCGGCCTAAGTAAGAAACCTACACTATGAGCGGCAATGACCCTGTCATGACACAAACCGGCCTAAGTAATAAACCCACACTATGAGCGGCTAGTGACCCCTGTCATGACAAAAACCGGCCTAAGTAATAAACCCACACTATGAGCGGCTAGTGACCCCCCTCACGACACAAACTGGCCTAAGTAATAAATCCACACTATGAGCGGCTAGTGACCCCTGTCACGACACAAGCTGAACTAAGTAAGAACCCACACTATGAGCAGCTAGTGACCCCTATCACGACACACACCAGCCTAAGTAATAAACCCACACTATGAGCGGCTAGTGACCCCTGTCATGACACAAACCGGCCTAAGTAAGAAACCTACACTATGAGCGGCAGTGACCCTGTCATGACACAAACCGGCCTAAGTAATAAACCCACACTATGAGCGGCTAGTGACCCCTGTCATGACAAAAACCGGCCTAAGTAATAAACCCACACTATGAGCGGCTAGTGACCCCTGTCACGACACAAACCGGCCTAAGTAATAAATCCACACTATGAGCGGCTAGTGACCCCTGTCACGACACAAGCTGAACTAAGTAAGAACCCACACTATGAGCAGCCAGTGACCCTGTCACACACAAACCAGCCTAAGTAATAAATCCCCACTATGAGTGGCTAGTGACCCCTGCTACGACACAAACCGGCCTAAGTAATAAACCCACACTATGAGCGGCTAGTGACCCCTGTCACAACACAAACCGGCCTAAGTAATAAAGCCACACTATGAGCGGCTAGTGACCCCTGTCACGACACAAGCTGAACTAAGTAAGAAAGCCACGCTATGACCGGCTAGTGACCCCTGTCACGACACAAACCGACCTAAGACAGAAATTCACGCTATGAGCAGCAGTGACCCTGTCATGACACAAACCGGCCTTAGTAAGAAATCCATGCTAGGAGTGGCTAGTGTCCCCTGTCTCGATACCAAGCGACCTAAGTAATAAATCCACACTATGAGCAGCGAGTGACCCCTGTCACAACACAAACCGGCCTAAGTAATAAAACCACACTATGAGCAGCTAGTGACTCCTGTCACGACGCAAACTGAACTAAGTAAGAACCCACACTATGAGCAGCTAGTGACCCCTGTCACGACACACACCGGCCTAAGTAATAAACCCACACTATGAGCGGCTAGTGACCCCTGTCACGACACAAACCGGCCTAAGTAAGAAACCCACACTATGAGCGGCAGTGACCCTGTTATGACACAAACCGGCCTAAGTAATAAACCCACACTATGAGCGGCTAGTGACCCCTGTCACGACACAACCCGGCCTAAGTAATAAACCCACACTATGAGCGGCTAGTGACCCCTGTCACGACACAAACCGACCTAAGTAATAAACCCACACTATGAGAGGCTAGTGACCCCTGTCACGACACAAACCGGCCTAAGTAATAAACCCACACTATGAGCGGCTAGTGACCCCTGTCACGACACAAACCGGCCTAAGTAATAAACCCACACTATGAGCGGCTAGTGACCCCTGTCACGACACAAACTGAACTAAGGAAGAACCCACACTATGAGCAGCTAGGGACCCTTGTCACGACACAAACCGGCCTAAGTAATAAATCCACACTATGAGCAGCTAGTGACCCCTGTCACGACACAAACTGAACTAAGTAAGAACCCACACTATGAGCAGCTAGTGACCCCTGACACGACACACACCGGCCTAAGTAATAAACCCACACTATGAGCGGCTAGTGACCCCTGTCACGACACAAACCGGCCTAAGTAAGAAACCTACACTATGAGCGGCAGTGACCCTGTCATGACACAAACCGGCCTAAGTAATAAACCCACACTATGAGCGGCTAGTGACCCCTGTCACGACACAAGCTGACCTAAGTAAGAACCCACACTATGAGCAGCCAGTGACCCTGTCACACACAAACCGGCCTAAGTAATAAATCTCCACTATGAGTGGCTAGTGACCCCTGCCACGACACAAACCGGCCTAAGTAATAAACCCACACTATGAGCGGCTAGTGACCCCTGTCATGACACAAACCGGCCTAAGTAATAAACCCACACTATGAGCGGCTAGTGACCCCTGTCACGACACAAACTGTTGTATTCCTCTTAGGGTGTCCATACACGGGCTTTCCTGTATCATGTCCTTATATAGGCACAATTCGCCCTGCCCTTATATAGGCATAAAATCCCAGTCCTTATTTAGGCATTAAACCGTGCACTCCAAATACAGACATGGTCTCCGACTTCCGTCCACCCTAACGTCACAACGAGTTCTTGAAGAACAGACCCTTAGGCTTCGGGAGTTTCCCTAGCACAGGACTATTGATTTCTTCAAGGACTCATCTATTATGCATGAACCATTATACCTTAGGGGTTCATTCATGACGTCTTCCGCTGTCCGATTCACGTCAATGCTAACATTCTGAGGTACCTCTCAGGTATAAATATACCTTCCCTAGCCCTTGTAAACTAGAGGAGACCTTGACTTCAGAGGAGCCCGTTTCCCGGCCTGACGCACTGAGAAGACGCTGTCATCCCTGCACGCAGAGAGTCCACCTTCCAGTGATCTGACTTCCTTGCGGGGTGTTGGAGTTCGAGTCTGGCAAGAGATTCCTACCTCTCTCATTCTTAAGGTATGGAGCTGACTAGAACCTAGAGGGACTCTTGGCATACTAGGCATACTAGACTTAACATACTCTTAGTATACCATAGTAAGGAATACTTCACCTACTTCATACCTCTCCCTACACCTAGGTTAGGTACATTGGGGTAGAACTAGCTTAGAAACGCATCGTATGAGTACTCGCATTTTTAGTCTGTGTTATTTATGTAAATGAATATCTGCTAAAGATCATGCTAGCGCAGTATTATTTATTTCTACTGCTTACGCTGTACATTATTTATCTTGCATACTGTCTTGTGATCATAACAGCACATTTAACTTACACGAGAAACAAGACTGTTCAATAAATCTTTTATTGAAAACGCCCATCTATTCTTTCTGTGTAACTTTGAGGAAAACTAAGCATGCACGATTGAGCTGAGTGAAAGAGTTATCTATTGTTTCCACGACTCTGGGACACGTTCTGATTCTAAAGGGAAACAAAAGTTGTCATGTTTTGCGGCTGCCAGAAACTACTCCCTTCTTGTTTGTCAAGGAGTTTCTAGTGGCCTCTGAGCTAGCTGGCACAAGTAATTAAGTTTAATATACTCGATAGGGACATACTGACCTTAGTCCTATGTCAAACCTATAGGGGATATTATTCCAATGCGCAGAGCCTATTAGGGAAATAGGAGCTACACTACATGGCGCCCAACGTTTGGTAAGGCAGTAATTTAACGCTAGATACTGAGTAACTCAGCCGTGCTTTTTCTCTCAGAGACCCCTACCCATATGGGCAGGGTTAAGTATCCACCACGGCTACATAGGGCAACACCCTATATATTAGCTGTTTGGTTTGCTCAACGTTGAAGGATACAGTGTTCCAAAATATTGTGCACCTTATCTTTGTTTCCTTGAAACTTGTTCTACATTTTTTCAAACAACAAAATGCCTGGCTCCGACACTGAGACCGGAAATGGTGGAGCTGCGGAGCAGCCAGCTGCAACAGCTTATAATATCACAGGTTTTATTGAAACCGAGGAGGGTGTTATAGACATCCCTCAAATCTTAAGAAGAGCCATCACTCTAAAACGTATAAAACACGGTCTGCCACCAAGAGGTGGTAGAGCAGTTTTTTTGATAGAGGCACACGAATCCTTTCAGACAGAGGTATTCTATTCATGGGTAATATTTCCTGAATCCAATCCAGTAACACACATGTTTCACTTCTACAAAGAAGATGATCCACCAGAGGAATATATTCCTTTCGAGGATATAGAAATTCCATTAACATACCAAGAGCATCAGCTCTGGTTTAAAGGCGCCCTAAAACATCACAGAAACATTACCAGGCTCGGTCCACTAGGTAGACCAGGAGCAACATGGCCGATTCTAGCCGGCTATACACCTCATCCCGACATAGAAGAAATGTCAGACGAGGAACTACTTGTTCAACTACAAGAAATAATAAAAATTTACAGACAATTAGTCCAATATGTCATGCGGACTTTCACAGTCCAACAACCATTGACACTTCCAAATCAAACTCCTCAACAGGGGAATACACTAAAAATTACACCACAGACTCTCTACGCAGTCATGGGTAAAATGCCCACAAAACGTGAGCAAATTCCATTCTGGATAGCTCAAAAAATTACTCAAATCGAAGCAGTATTTCCAAATACTAGCCCGCATGAGAAACACAGAATCCTAACCATTAGTTTACCAATGGGGATCACACCACAACTGGAAGACTGCACCACTTGGGGCTCAGTCTTTGCTGCCATCTATACTAAAACACATGGTATTCCGTCAATTGCGGTAATCCCAGATGTCCTGAAACAAATTCAAAACGAATACGGGGCAGAGCCTGCTCTAAATTTAGGTATGAAATTACTGAAAAATTTCGACCAGGTCTCAACAATAATATTATCTAATATTAAAGGGGAGGCAACAGCAGTGGCGATCCGCCAAAAATTAAGGGACTTCGATGTTACAGAACATCAAACTGAACTACCCAGAATAATTGAACAATCTTATGCAGAATTAGGCAGAGATAGTTTGGGTGGAAGACCAGTGAAGCCGAAACTATCTGAAAGTCCTGGGAAGGACTCAATTAAACAAACTCCTACATCTTCTAAAAAGAAGTGGGAGACTAATAAACAAAATTCAAACGAGAAACGTTCTCAATCCCGAGGTAGGTCTCCTCAAAAGGAGCCCTCTGAAAGGAGGTATAACCTCAGGAATAGGGATAATTTAAGAAAACCTGACAGGTATCAAGATACTGATACACGTTCCTCTCGTCCCTTTCAGATCTCATCACAGACTTCGGAAAGAAGAGGACGGTCAGAACATAGAGAAGAACGCGTAAAATCCAAAGAAGAAAAACACGCTACGAAAAACAAAACAAAACCTCAATTCTCCAAAAAGAAAGTAGCAGGTCTGAAGATCAGACATGCCGAGAATACTGAGAACACAACTCAAGAACGGAGAATGGGCTCAGACAATGCTGGACAGTGCAGCAGAAGTCACAATAGCTCGCCAGAACCTGAAGGAACTTCTGGAGATAGTGGGCTTGAATGAGTACATTACAGTTGAGACTGTAGACACCAGGGTTAGTACTCCACAAAAGTTATATGAAATAACACTCCGGATGGAGGGAGACAAACCTAGACAGGTGAAAGCACTTTTTGGGAAAGACTATCAAGGAGCTATAACATACTTCTAGCAGAAAAAGACTGGCCACCACAATTTGTCAGGGAGTGCCCACACGGCGAGGACATTATTATGCCTGCCTTCTCCAACCATATTCCAATTCACCTAAAATATACATATGCCAGGAAATGGGCAGTAGCCCAGGCCCCAGCATTATATAAAAATCATGTAGGATGGGATGAGGACTCACCTCACCATAAAATACATCTGAAACATGAACCAACTGCACAAAGGCAGTACCCAATAAAGCAAGAAGCTAAAAAACAGGTCAGGGAGATCTTAGATCAACTTGAATACCAAGGGGTGATTGAAACATGCACCTCCTCAATGAACAATCCTTTGTTTCCTGTCTCCAAACCAGACAATACATATCGTCTAGTTTTGGATTACAGACACCTAAACACTTGTTCTAAAACCTTTGCAGTGCAAAATGCACATAGCACAACATTAATGAATAACATTGTGCGTAAAAAATACAAAACAACATTAGACATCTCAAATGGTTTCTTTTGTCAAAACATAGCACCTGAAAGCAGGTACTTAACAGCATTCTCCATAATGGGGACCCAGCGTCACTTTTGTCGACTCCCACAAGGGTTCAAGAACAGCCCAGGTTTATTCTCAGCGAGGGTAACGGAGTTACTACAAATTTATGACAATGAGGCATTGTCCTATGTCGATGACATCTATCTGACAGACGATGACCTGGACAAACACTTGAACAGGGTGAGCACCATTATACTGGGCTTCGCCTCTGAGGGCTACAAGTTCAACTTTAAAAGTCCTGAATTGCCCATCTCAATGTCCTATTTCTAGGATATGAGCTTTCAAGTGAAGGCAAGAGCTTGGCAGCTAACTTTCTAGAGAAATGTGCGCTGCTCCAACCTCCAAAACGCTAAAAAACATACAATCCATTCTGGGTTTCCTAAACTTTGGAAGAACATACATTCTAAATTACACAGAAAGGGTTAAACCTCTCTACACATTAATCAAACCTGATTTTTCAATCAAAAATTGGACACATGAACACACAGAAATCTTGCATTCACTCCAGGCTAACATGTTAGCAACAAATCACTTACAAACACGCGTAAGTCAACGCAATTTGGTGATCCGAATAATTTCGGGTCAATGCAGATTCACCTACTTAACCTTCAATGAGGGTGAGAAAATACCAATTGCATACAAATCTCATTTGTACACACAAGCGTAAATGCGCTTCAGTTCAACTGAAAAAATTCTAACAGCAGTTCAAACCGCTGTAGCAAAAGAAAGAGCCTTAGCCCAAGGGAAACGCATTATTGTCGTAACCCCAGTACCAGCTTTAGAAGCGGTCACAAAAGCAAGCATTCCAAATGCTAAAGCATTTGGAAGGGTGAAAAACCTCCTGCCATTGGCAGCGGTGCTGGGAAGAGGCCGAGCACAGAGGACACCCAGCGCAGACCTGATCGCGGCTCAGAGACCTCTGCGGCCTGTGAGTCTTTGAGAAAGGAAAGAAACGGTGAGGGCGGCTCTTCACTCCCTGAATAGGGCTGTGCACCTCCTACTCTACTGCATAGTTCATGAAGTGAAGACTCGATAAGAGAGATGAACGTGGCCCAAAGAGCGCCGAGCGGTTTACCATCTCATGTCAGGCTCTTTATACCTCTAAAGTGCTCCGTGATGGGAAGGTTCACTTCAGAAGGAAAGGGACTGGCAGGTACCTGTGTATGGGTGGCTGGTTCATTGCAGGTGGTTCAGCAGTGCCGGCTGTACACGACCTATACAAACACTGGGCGCGTTGAAGTCCTCTGTTGGGGCTTTCCACGTTTTAATGTTCTTGGGGACAGCGGTGCGCTCAGACACAGATTGAAGACTTGGTTAAACAGTGTCCAGGAATCTCTTGCCAAAGTATCTAGGCCTGTGTAATGGCTTGCCGAGTTAAACACTCGCTAATGCCATCCTGTGGGACACCTAGAAACAGCGAATCTGCAGTATGAAGCTCTACATAAAAATCTTGCTTATGCTTTGGTATTGCTTTTTGTAGAGCAGGTTTTGTAGCCAGGGTGTTACAGGCCAGTAGGCTGCCCCCAGAAACGTCAGCAGTGGTACAGGCCCATAAGAGGAGGCTCAGCAGACCAGGATAGACTCTCAGATGGACGCCCCCACCCGCCCCGATCGCCATGCCCTCCTTGGTGTATGAACAAGACATGTCTCTTGACTTCCCCATTTTGATTACTAGATTAAGCTATGGTGGTAACTGTCATTAGTTTAGTTTGGGGAATAGGTCTGTGTGAAACTGACCAAGTCTCTGACTTGGTCACTTGGTCAAGGACTGGCCAAAGATGGCCGCCGGGTGAGGAGCCCCGGCCGGGAGCTCCTCCGACTGGGAACTGACTCTGGCACTTGCCCCGGGTCTCTCTCTCTCCCTGCTGCCTCCTAACCTACGGTGGATCTTGTACCTGCACTCCGGTGCCTTCCTTTCCTTTTGGAGTTATCTGGGTAGCCGCTGCACTCCCTCCGAGTTTCTCGAGGGAGCGCCCACGGAGCCTCTACCATCATGGCCGCTGGCTCGGAGGAGATGCCTTGCGGCTGTGGAGCTTGAGCTGGTGGCTCTCCCCTCCGACCGCCACCCTCCTCCAGGAATTGACATATTGTTACACGCATTGCCGACCCCAGGAACGATCCGGGTGGTCTGCTTCGCACCCTCCGAGTTTTTGAGGGGGCACCCACGGAGCCTTTGCCAACATGGCTGCTGGCTCGGCAGAGATGCCTCGCTGCTGTGGAGTCTGAGCTGGTGGCTCTCCCCCTCCAACCGCCTCCCCCTCCAGGACTCGACCTCTTGCTCTGCTCTCTGCGGACCCTGCCCGGAATGCCCCGCGACGCCTCCCAGATTTGTAGCCTGACACCCACCTTCAGGACTCAGCCTCTATGCTTTGTCTACTGCGGACCCGGATCATGCCGCGACGTCCTCTCGATCCGCCTTTGGAACATGCCAGTAGCAGTGTTGATCTCCACTTTCGGTTCCACCAACGCTTCCCCATTGATGGCGATTTCCCGGGGTGTCTAACTGTGGTGCTTGCAGCCTGTCTGAGCTCCGGTTTCCCTCCCGAGTGGCTGCTCCACTTGTAGAGGGCCTCACAATGTCCCTCAGGCCAATCTTCGCTCAAGGTACCCTTTTTGTTTTTATTTCCTACCTTCAAGACCTTTTGTCATCGATGGGACAGTCGATCCCCTGACTTTGCCTGACCACATTGCTGACCTGGCGCTTTGCCCCAACTTGACTCTGAACTTAATGACTATGAGACCCTTTCTAAACGTTGGGTCCGTTTACTCTACCTTCATAGCCCCCACGAGGTATGCCTGACCTCAAGATGGCCGCCTCAGTTGGTCTCTCCACGATGCTTGACCACTCCTGGACAATCGAACTGGTCCCCGACCTGTACTTAATCACATCCCTCTCCTGACCTTGATCCTGCTCTCCCTCCAGGACATGTTCTCTTTGAACTTTCCCTCGACCGTGGAGACCCTGCTATTTGACCGAGGCCCGGTGGAGCTACCTGTTAGCTGAAGAGGAGATGGGCGGTGGATTCCCCTCGGCCGTCACCTACCCAGCCGGACTTTGGGCAGACTTTTCTTCGTCTCTCTGTCGTATCCCCCTCCTTCCCATTCACCCTACCCCCTTCCCCCTCTACGCTCCTTTCCTCTCGTCTTCTATCCCTTTTATGTTTTTCTGTTGAGACCTAGCTATTTGACCGATGCCCGGTGGAGCTACCTGATAGCTGAAGAGGAGATGGGCTGCGGATTTCCCTCCCGGCCGTCACCTACCCAGCCGGACCTTGGGCAGACCTTCCCTTCGTCTCTCCGTCGTATCTATACCCTACCCCTTTTTCCCCTACCCCCTTTCCCTTCCTCACTCCATTTTCCTTTTCTTCCATGCTCCTTAAAAGTTTTTACTGGTATCTTTGGTAACTTGTAACTGATGTATGTTTGCAACTATGTGGAACCTTATGTAAAGCGCTCTGATACCTTCGGGTCTAGCCAGCGCTATATAAAACTCTTTAAATAAATAAAATAAAATAAATAAAATAAATAAATTACATCCCAGATGGATACAATGGGTTAATTCTCTTGCTGCAACAGATGTTGAATATGTTTTTGATCCAGATTTAAAAACACAAGCATTCCTACAATATGAACAAGAATGTCCTCTGCCCACTGAGATTCTGCCTCTCGATCAGTACGAATTCATAATTTACACTGACGGATCCGCACAACCCGCAACAGGGAGTAAGCAAGCTTACAGTGCTGCATGTGCAATCGTTAAAGGTCGCATGCAAGATGGCATCTTCAGACCTATGGTCACAAAAACTCAATCTCTAGGAGATTGTACAGCTCAGCGAGCTGAACTACAAGCATGCAAACTGGCACTTGAAAGTACAGATCGAGAATTCCCCACACTGATAGTGTGCGATTCCTTTTACTGTGTTCAGTCGTATAATGAATATATACAAAACTGGCTTGAAAATGGATTCAAAGATGCGAAAGGTGGCACAATAAAGCACAAAATGCTTTGGGAACAAGTAGTTCAGTTAAAAACGAACTACCAAAGGCTCACGTGATCCACACACTGAGTCATCAACGTCATGGCGTTCACGTTGCAGGGAATTCATTGGCTGACGAAGCCGCGAAGGGGGCTGTTCAGACGGCTTCCGTAGCTGCAATCACTCGTTCAAAAACAAAAATAGACGGTGAGATAATGTTGGCTGTCAATGCTTCAAGCAAGGGCAGCAGTGCAGCGTTACCAAAAAGTTTCCACTCAAGTACTCTTATGTAATTGATGCAAACAACGTTCCTTTTGCTCGAATCCCTGGAGTGGGGGATAGGGTAATTCCAAACATGGAACGTAGAGCAGCCTTGATTTATGAAACACATTTGGGGGAGGGTCTGTCACATCAAGGGATCTCTAAAACAATTTTGACGTTAAAAGAGATGTACTGGTGGCCTGGAATGAATACAGAAATTCACATATTCATCAATAACTGCTTAGACTAAATTACAGCGAGAAAGCCACCAGACACCGTGCTACAAATGTAGCTGCCCAGTACAGACACCACTGTTAGACAGCATTAGACTATCTACGCGCCTGCGTCCTACTGGACAAGTGCAATCCCACAAATACTGAATCAAGGTTCCTATGGATATGGCCTCAGCGCTCGGCTGACGCTCGAACTGTTATAAAAGATTTGCGAGTCTTTATCGGCACATACGCAATAGGCACGCTACATTCTGACCAGGGCCCTGCGTTTAGCTCTCGGGCTTACAAAGAAGCCATGGCCAGTCTGGGCGTTGCATTGCGGTACTCCTCTCCATTCCATCTTGAGGGAAATTCGGTTGTGGAAAGGAAAAACCGGGACATAAAGCAGTCTATAACAGCTAGGGTATTAGGTTCGGGTGATGGGTGGGTCAAACATCTTTATGGGGTCCAACGCTCATTGAACAACCTGCCAAGAAGTTCTCTAGGGAGGTCACTCCATATGAGGTCCTATTTGGGACAAGAATGTGGGTACCAGATCTCGATCACGTAGGCACAGTGGTGGAAAATAAAACGTTTGATATCAAAGATCGTTTGGCTGTTTTTCAGGAACTGAATGAGTTAAGAACGAAACAAAGCAACGTATTCCTACAGCCAACCACCACTGGGGAAAAACCGGCGGTCCCAGCAAGGCCTGTCTGGATTCCAAAAGTTGGGGATCTAGTCAGAGAAAAATTGCGGACAAGAAGGAATTTGGACCTTCTTACAGACAACCAGTACCTGTCCTAGCAGTTCAAGGAACAAGAACAGTACTTCTGCCGCCCCTTGCTGGAAGAAAGGAGAAAAGATTTGTGTCCATCGATCTCATCAAACCACAGTATGTGGCCAATACTAAATAGTAGGCCTCGTGGACTCCGACCTAGTAGCAGACGGACTCCTCTCACTACTATCCAAGAGGTTAAGACTGAAAGACTGATAACAATCGAGAATTCAGCTGTAACAGATGAAGGACTAAGCAACAATGCAATGGAACTCATCCCTCTTGAAAACCAAGTAACAGTTCATCCAAATACTCCTGTGTATACCAATGTAGCGAGTGATCAACTGGTTCCAGCGCTTTCTACAAATCCTGATGCAATTCCAACAATTGATAGAACTGCTTCTGGCTATTTCATTAACTTTGATACGTTCTCAGAAGATCCTAGTGAACCTGAAACGACGCCAGCATCATTGAAATTCAAGCAGCAAGTACAAGACTTTCTGAAAAAGACTTATTTGGTTTCTCCATGGATTGAACTCTGGATTACATCTGGACTTTTTGTTTTCCTGCTCTGGCTAGCTTTGGTTACAACTGTGAGCGTGCTTATAAGTGGCAGATACATCCATGTGAATACTGAAGGAAAAGACGTGAACGTACTTTTGAAACCTCATAAATCTTCCCATCGTGAAGCAAGAGACTTGTCATCAGTGAACATCACAGCTGTTCCTATACAAGATGGTATAGTGTGGGACAAAACAGATTTTGATATCTTAGGCCCGACGGAACAATTGCACATTCCACATTTGTTTAAAATTTCACTAAGTGATCTAATTTCGTCCAGTACCTATTCTGATGATTGGGACTTTGAGACTGTAAACAACATAATGTTTGACCTAGAAAAATCTGCTGCATTTTTTAAAAATGAATATTTAGAGGGTTCATCAGACTATGAACAACTGTATTGCTATAACCACTATGGTCATCATTATTTGCATAAATCTGCATACCCTAGAAATGTGTTTATGTTTAACCAATGGGAGCATTGTCCTACACCACCATACGGTAGTTCAAAAACATTTGCTAACAAATTTCCATATTTTTCAGGGTACAATACATCTGATCCAGAAATGTTTTACTATAAAAATGTAAACAAAACTGGACTGAAAATTATGTTAACAAATACGAAACAGATTTACTCTGCAACATTTATTGCCCAACTGTCTAGACAGGGTTTCGACTTATGGAAAGACACAATAGACACAAAAACTGTGTGGGGTACTAAAGATTGGCAAGTGCAGGGGATAGAAGCGTTATTTAGAGCCTGTAACATCCCTGAACAAATAATGTTTTTGAATGAAACTGTCCAACAAACATCTTGTCTTGGACTAGCCAAGATCAAAGAGATGAAGACACCTTCTGTACCAACACCTGCCAGTGATAATAATACACAGGCAGTGGTGACAGTTGACAATATACTACAACTCAACAGATCTAATCCTGATTGGAAAAAATGGTTGATCTGGCCCACAGACACGAACAACTGTCAGGAAAGATTCCTGAATAAAACTCAGGGCTTTACTATTCATAGGCCAGACCCAAGATACGTCCAAAGACAGCATCCGGGGGTAGTAACAACATACAGTGTAGGAAAATTATGCCTCGATTGGCTTCAGAAATCTACACTACAGGATGTGAAACAACACTTATCCTTACTTAAAGAAGACGCAGACATTAGGGAATTCTTGCTTGGACCAAGAAAACCGTGTCAAAAACGTTTCAAATATGCCGGCATTTATGCTGCCTATAATGAAGCATGGAAAGTGTCACAGATGGAGGCCGCAGAACGAATACGTGAACTTGATCGTATTAATTTAGAGAAAACCCTCTCTGTGGTCGACAATGGGTTAACACAGAACCTCAAGAGCCATGCCAACATTGATTGTCCTCTGTATATATTGAAGTGATTTTTCACTTATCTTGTATGTTTTGACAAAAAGGAAAACAATCGAAATACTGTGAATATTTCCGTTTCAAAAACATACACTATTGACATTGTGCAAATTGTATTTGACAATGGGTCAATATCAGAACTGTTTTTTTAATTTTGGTGCTTGATTACGGAGTAACATTGCACGCAGAGGGCAACATGTTTTTTCCTTTAATGTGTACAGTCAGCAAAAATCATTTATAATAATAAAAATAATAATAAATATTTTTTGATACCACTAAACAGAGTTTGCATGTTCTTGTTATGATATGTAATATCAAGGTCCACGCTCATTTTCAACATTCCTAAATTGTGATATTTACATTTAACAACTTTGTCCTCCAGAATATATTCATTGGATGGCATTGTATCCTCTGCTATCGACATACTAGAACAAGATTTGGCGATGTTACAGCAAGGCCAATCTCAATTATGTTCTATTGTGTTATTAAGCTGGACGCTGCAATCTTTGCGTGCGAGCTATGTGCCTTGGCGTTTCATCAACACATCGGCTCTGTTTGCAGAATACAATCTAACTGATAAACAGATCGAACTGGCACAAAGAGGAGCAAAGTATACAGTGCTGAGCATTGAAAAACTGGAAAAGTTACCATTCACAGTGGCAGAAAAACCAGCTACAGAATGGCTCATTCATGGCAAAATCACATTACAATCCAAATAACTGAATAACATATCCACCACTCAAATTACTTTCATGTTTCGCCATACTAATTAAACAGTAATCCTTATGGGTTCCAGAGTAGCGTGCTACTCGCCAATAAAGCGCTTCAAAACCCCATCAAGGGGTAGCAAGCGCTATATAAATACAAACCTCTTTCCCTCTTCTATCCCGCAACCTACCCTTCTCTATCCAAATAACTGAATAACATATCCACCACTCAAATTACTTCATACTTCACTATACTAATTTTCAACACTAATCCTTTATAGGTTCCGGAGTAGCGTCCTACTCGCCAGAAAAGCACTTCAACACCCATCAGGGGTAACAGGTGTTACATGAATGCAAACCTTTCTTCCCTTTTATCCCTCCGCTACCCTTCTCACTCCAAATAACTGACTAATACCCACCACTCAAATTACTTTCATATTTCACCATACTAATTCAGCACTAATCCTTTATGGGTTTCCGGAGTAGCGTGCTTCAACACCCCATCAGGGGTAACAAGCGCTATATAAATACAAAGCTTTTTTCCCTCTTCTATCCTTCTGCTATCCTTCCAAATCCAAATAACTGACTAACCTATCCACCACTTAAAATTTACTTGCATGTTTCACTATACTAATTCAACACTAATCCTCTATGGGTCCCGGAGTAGCGTGCTACTCGCCGAAAAAGCGCTTCGACGCCTCGTCAGGGGTAGTAAGCGCTATATAAATACAATACAATACAATACAATACCTGTGACTACTTTTCAGTTTCAGTATTGCCTCAGACAAATGCAAGCAGGCAAATATGAAAGGTTGGGTAAGGAATACATTAAGACATCTTGGAATTTACCGTATACATATAGATGTTGGAGTGGGGATCGTGAAGTGTTTTTGAGCGGTACACACTGTAAACGTGCACTGAGCGGTTCACTTATATGTCAGGACATTTCTTTACACGGGGCTTGTAATGGTTCTGTGGCAAATTTGTCTTGCCATCAGCAGGGTACACCAGCTGCTGTGATTAATCCAACGTTTGGACAACTTTCTAATGGGAGTTACCTCATGTCGAATGATCAGAGTTGCTGCGGCATGTTGCCAGGCATCCCATATCTAGTAACGGTCAACTCCAGGGTCACTTGCTGTATGCAAGTATTGTTTGCCCCAATAGACACAGTCAGGGAGTCGCCTCTATGGCCTTCGCTGAACGTCTCTTTTATAAGATTTGATACTGTGAGCAGAATGAAAGCCATGCTTTTACAGCAAACAGTGCCTTTGACCTCGGCCAAAGAAACCTATGATCTACAAATAGCAAGGACTTCGGCTGAGATACAGACTTTAATACGTACAAACTGCCCTATACATTTCGTGGAAATGATAGGACGTATCTTTAACATGTCTGATACAACCGGAATTGTACATGTATTTAAGAGCATCTGTTCCGGTCTGTTAGCACCTTTCCAGGCAATACTCGGAATCATCCCGAACTTTGCACATTCGGTGTTTGGTGGCATACCATTAATTCTAGCACTTGTTGCCGGAATTCTATTTCTCTTCCTGCTACTACGCTATGGCCAGCCTATTCGCAGACATCACTCCGAGCGAAATGGAGAAAGCTCTCCTTGAACGAAAGTGCCGTGAGCGAATAGTACAGCTTTTGGGCATGACTCGTCTACGGGACCTTAATACCACGTGGTTCCTGTCATTCAGACCAATCTGGCAAGATTGCATCTTACCTGTTCTATGATGCCTGCTATGCGGTGAAGAATGCGTGTTGGACACCTGTCTAACATTTCCATCAGCAACGCCAACGGATGTCGATACTCTGCTGGACCCGATAACGGCCCATGCTCTGTGTTGTCCCCAGAGGCTACCAATCCTGATGACAGCATTCATTGAGATCTCACAGACGCTTCCGGCTGCTGCTGAGGTACGAGAAAGATCTACAGGCACACAGGTAACAACGGACGCGAACATTGCTGCGGCCTCATATGCTGAAAGCGATGCTTCACATCTCTGTGCAATTAATCTACTACACGAGGTGTTCCAACTGACACCAACTTCAGTGGACGATGTTTTGTCTACGGAAATAGATGATCTCATGTTTACACCAGACCCGTAAACTGACTCTGATTCAGCCCACAGTGTTCCAGAGATGCAGTAACAATTTGGCCTTCATACTTCAAAAACTTGGAACTCTTCCCAAAATTGAACTTTTTCCCATTTTTCGAACTAAAATGGCACTTCAATCTGCTTAAAGTAGAACTAGCCTTATAGTACAGACTTCACGGTACTTCCACAGACACTTAGTCATCTTGTTTGTCTAAAAAGTTCATTCATTTTCATGACATGAAATGACTTTGATTTTTGAACAACTTATCGATCATTTTCTGTCAAATGTAAATATTACTGCTAATTTCATTCATATTGTATTTTATTTTAAATATATGCCTGAAATGAAAAGCAATGCTTCAAATGTACAGTACCTTTTGCATTCTAATAGGTTTTTTAAATGCCTTTTAAATGGTTTTATGAAATATTTTAGCAATATGCGGTACTCCATTTAATGTTTAGTATTTTTAAATGTTTAGCATTTTAGTATTATCGTACACACGAAAGTGGAGTGGGTGTTGTATTCCTCTTAGGGTGTCCATACACGGGCTTTCCTGTATCATGTCCTTATATAGGCACAATTCACCCTGCCCTTATATAGGCATAAAATCCCAGTCCTTATTTAGGCATTAAACCGTGCACTCCAAATACAGGCATGGTCTCCGACATCCGTCCACCCTAACGTCACAACGAGTTCTTGAAGAACAGACCCTTAGGCTTCGGGAGTTTCCCTAGCACAGGACTATTGATTTCTTCAAGGACTCATCTATTATGCATGAACCATTATACCTTAGGGGTTCATTCATGACATCTTCCGCTGTCCGATTCACGTCAATGCTAACATTCTGAGGTACCTCTCGGGTATAAATATACCTTCCCTTGCCCTTGTAAACTAGAGGAGACCTCGACTTCAGAGGAGCCCGTTTCCCGGCCTGACGCACTGAGAAGACGCTGTCATCCCTGCACGCAGAGAGTCCAGCTTCCAGTGATCTGACTTCCCTTGCAGGGTGTTGGAGTTCGAGTCTGGCAAGAGATTCCTACCTCTCTCATTCTTAAGGTATGGAGCTGACTAGAACCTAGAGGGACTCTTGGCATACTAGGCATACTAGACTTAACATACTCTTAGTATACCATAGTAAGGAATACTTCACCTACTTCATACCTCTCCCTACACCTAGGTTAGGTTAGGTACATTGGGGTAGAACTAGCTTAGAAACGCATCGTATGAGTACTTGCATTTTTAGACTGTGTTATTTATGTAAATGAATATCTGCTAAAGATCATGCTAGCGCAGTATTATTTATTTCTACTGCTTACGCTGTACATTATTTATCTTGCATACTGTCTTGTGATCATAACAGCACATTTAACTTACACGAGAAACAAGACTGTTCAATAAATCTTTTATTGAAAACGCCCGTCTATTCTTTCTGTGTAACTTTGAGGAAAACTAAGCATGCACGATTGAGCTGAGTGAAACAGTTATCTATTGTTTCCACGACTCTGGGACACGTTCTGATTCTAAAGGGAAACAAAAGTTGTCATGTTTTGCGGCTGCCAGAAACTACTCCCTTCTTGTTTGTCAAGGAGTTTCTAGTGGCCTCTGAGCTAGCTGGCACAAGTAATTAAGTTTAATATACTCGATAGGGACATACTGACCTCAGTCCTATGTCAAACCTATAGGGGATATTATTCCAATGCGCAGAGCCTATTAGGGAAATAGGAGCTACACTACAAAACCGGCCTAAGTAATAAACCCACACTATGAGCGGCTAGTGACCCCTGTCACGACACAAACCGGCCTAAGTAATAAACCCACACTATGAGCGGCTAGTGACCCCTGTCACGACACAAACTGAACTAAGTAAGAAAGCCACGCTATGACCGGCTAGTGACCCCTGTCACGACACAAACCGACCTAAGACAGAAATTCACGCTATGAGCAGCAGTGACCCTGTCATGACACAAACCGGCCTTAGTAAGAAATCCACGCTAGGAGTGGCTAGTGTCCCCTGTCTCGATACCAAGCGACCTAAGTAATAAATCCACACTATGAGCAGCGAGTGACCCCTGTCACGACACAAACCGGCCTAAGTAATAAACCCACACTATGAGCGGCTAGTGACCCCTGTCACGACACAAACTGAACTAAGTAAGAAAGCCACGCTATGACCGGCTAGTGACCCCTGTCACGACACAAACCGACCTAAGACAGAAATTCACACTATGAGCAGCAGTGACCCTGTCATGACACAAACCGGCCTTAGTAAGAAATCCACGCTAGGAGTGGCTAGTGTCCCCTGTCTCGATACCAAGCGACCTAAGTAATAAATCCACACTATGAGCAGCGAGTGACCCCTGTCACAACACAAACCGGCCTAAGTAATAAAACCACACTATGAGCAGCTAGTGACCCCTGTCACGACACAAACTGAACTAAATAAGAACCCACACTATGAGCAGCTAGGGACCCCTGTCACGACACAAACCGGCCTAAGTAATAAATCCACACTATGAGCAGCTAGTGACCCCTGTCACGACACAAACTGAACTAAGGAAGAACCCACACCATGAGCAGCTAGTGACCCCTGTCACAACACAAACCGGCCTAAGTAATAAATCCACACTATGAGCAGCTAGTGACCACTGTCATGACACAAACTGAACTAAGTAATAAATCCACACTATGAGCAGCTAGTGACCCCTGTCATGACACAAACCGGCCTAAGTAATAAATCCACACTATGAGCAGCTAGTGACCCCTGTCACGACACAAACCGGCCTAAGTAATAAAACCACACTATGAGCAGCTAGTGACCCCTGTCACGACACAAACTGAACTAAGTAAGAACCCACACTATGAGCAGCTAGGGACCCCTGTCACGACACACACCGGCCTAAGTAATAAACCCACACTATGAGCAGCGAGTGACCCCTGTCACGACACAAACTGAACTAAGGAAGAACCCACACTATGAGCAGCTAGTGACCCCTGTCACAACACAAACCGGTCTAAGTAATAAACCCACACTATGAGCAGCTAGTGACCCCTGTCACGACACAAACCGGCCTAAGTAAGAAATCCACCCTATGAGTGGCTAGTGACCCCTGTTAGGACACAAACTGACCCAAGTAAGGAATCCGTGCTTTGTCCTGCTAGTAACCCCTGTCATGACACATTCCGGCCTAAGTAAGTAATCCGCGCTTTGAGCAGCTAGTGACCCCTATCACGACACAAACTGATCTAAGTAAAAAATCAATGCTACGGGCACCTCGTGACATCTGTCACAAAAACACAAACTGGCCTAAGCACGAATTTCTCACTATGAGCAGATAATGGCCCCTTTCACAACACAAACTGACCGTAGGCAGAAATCCACACTATGAGCAGCTAGTAACCCCTGTCACAACACAAACCGGCCTAAGTAAGAAATCCATGCTACAAGCAGCTAGTGACCCTATCATGACACAAGCCAGCCTACGACAGAAACCCACACTATGAGCAGCTAGTGACCCTGGGCACGGCACAAACCGGACTAAGTAAGAAACCCATGGTATGAGCAGCTAGTGACCCCTATCACGACACAAACCGACCTAAATAGGAAATCCACGCTATGACCGGCTAGTGACCCCTGTCACGACACAAACCGGCCTAAGTAAGAATTCCTCGCTATGAGCAGCTAGTGACCCTTGTCACGACACAAGCCGACCAAAGACAAAAATACACACTATGAGCGGCTAGTGACCCCTGTCATGACACAAACCGGCCAGAGTAAGAATTCCTCGCTATGAGAAGCTAGTGACCCTGTCACGACACAAACTGACCTAATTAAGAAATCCACACTAAGCGGGTAGTGACCACTGTCATGACATAAACCTGGACATGACCCCACAAGTAAATGCCGTCACTGCATCCTGCTTTCACACTGAAGATACTGACGAGCAGTGCTTAATTTGAGCAGGCGGTTTCCGGTGCTTGGCACCGGCACTTAATTCTTAACACCGGTGCTCGTGACAGTGTGCCTCATGGTGGCGCTGTGTGCCAAATTTGGGTATGAGCACAACAACAGCTTTTTATTAATTTAATATCCATTAACAATCACTAATACGTGCCGCCCAAGCCATTCTTATAGCTTCAGGGGCCTGGAATAGTCTGAATTTTCACACTTGTCGGAGTGTGATGGTTAGTAGCTGTGTTGGTGCTGTAATTGCCAGCGTTGGCAGGGGCAATGGATGGTGCAAGCTGCTGTGTCCTCTTGACGAGGGCCCTGGCACTAATCGGTTTACAAATTAACCACTGCTGACGAGGATTTTCAGGTGGCTGCCAAGCAACATTAGACAAACTGTCAATCATGCCCTCCAGTAAGTTGGTCTACAGGAACGCCCTCTATGCCAGGAGCACCAAGCAAGATCCTAGACTACAAACCATGCTTAACTCGGCAACCAGACCCATCCTTAACCTCCCACTCAGAATTCACATCACACCACACCTCAGGGAGCTCCCCTGGCTAGTGGTGACTGCCTCGGCTGGTGGGGTGCGGGGATGAAAAAAAAAAAAATTATAAACGTACCTGTGAATGCCACTGCTGCCGCTGCCTCTCCTCCGTCCTCAGTCTCAGCACTGGCAGTAGGGATGGAAGCACCTAGGCTCCTAGACTCTCTCAGCCAATCAGCATGGCAGCAGCGTCGTGATTGGTCTGAGTAGCCTGTTTGGCTGCTCAGGCAGTGCCGGGGAGCCTGGTCATGTTCTCCACCCAGCTGTGCAACACAGCCAGGTGGAGAACATGCTAAGTGCGCCTGACGGTTTGGCCAGCCCAAGAAGGTCGGCCAAACCATCATGCGCACTTAGAGAGAACCACTCCTCCCTCTGCTGAGGACAGCCCAGCCCCGCCCGCCCTGACCTGGCTCCAAGTCCGCACAGAAAAATAAAATATGAATAACTTCTTGTTATTATCATTTGCTTTTTTTGCACTGCTCAAAGAGTTAGCCTTAGCGGAGGAGCCGCAACTGCCCCTGACTCCCAATACGCTAATTTCAAACTCCTCACACACACACATTCAAGGCCCTCCACAACTCAGGCCCCAGCAACCTTAACAGTTGCATCTCCGTCCACCTACCATCCAGACACCACTGCTCCGCAGGACTCCTATTCACACATATCACACACATGTACAGAGCCATACGAAGAGGACTGGCATTCTCTTACATCACTCCTAAAGCGTGAAGCTGCCTTCCACTCCACATCGGAGCTTCCTCCTCTCTTCTTGAATTCTGCAAGAAGCTGAAAACCTGGCTGTTCAATTAACCAACCTACCCTAGGCAGGGCTAGACGCACACAGCTGCTCAGCTCCAGGATACCCTCGCGGGGGATAGTGTGCCTTACGAATACACATAACATCCACACTATGACCGCTGTCACAATACAAACCAACTTTTTTTTTTATAAATGATTTTTATTGATTTTAACAAAATAACATACAGAGCATTTGCATAGTAATCAGCATATACTTTTGACAATACAAAGTATTATGAAAATCGAATGGCTGAGGTAGGGGCAGAAAGAAACCCATAATCAATTAGCAGTTCCATGACCACTGGGCAGGGCGGCTCACTGCTTCACTCCGCAGTGCCGCTCAACCAAACTTAAGCAAATTACTACAATTTTTACAAAAGGAGAATCAGGGCATTGCTCCACTAATCCAGTCTCGTTATATACCACATATCTCTGAGAGAGACAATATGAGTTCGGACACAAATAGCTCAACCATCAAGTAATAAGAAAGAGAAAAAGAGAAATAAAAGATTCACATATGATCTGAATAAGAGAACAAAAGCCAATCTCCTGTATATAACAACCACAATTACCAGTCTGGTATGATATAAAGTGGTGTAGATGTAAGCATAGGGGCGTAACGGGATGCGTGCTGGTAAGTCGTGCACCTTGAGGGTAGACATGGAAATAGATGGACGAGGAGGGGGGGGAACAGTGTACGCGCTGAGGCCAGGGAGGGGGAGCCAGACAAGCGGGGGGGCAGGCAACCACGCACCCCCATCGATGCGGGAGGGAACTCAGGGAGGGGGAACAGCGGCAGCAGCTCTGGCCTCGATCACTGTTAAAATGTCCTGCCACTGTACAGGGGTGTGCCGCGGGGGGAGCAGCGCCCGCGCCTCGGCTTCGCGCTGACTTATACACTCCGAAACCAGCGCCCTCCGCAGGTCCAGCAGCCACACAGCAATCCCGGGGCCCGCCTGTGCCTTCCAGGCCATGGCAATCCTCCGTTTAGCCAGACCCAGAGCGAGGTCCAGGAATCTATTCACACTCTTGCGAGCCGAGTTACGTCTCGTAACTCCCAGCAGAAAGTGGAGGGGTTCCACCGCCACCCGTGCATCCGTCGCCGCTGTAAGCACAGCAGTCACCTCCTGCCAGAATACGCGGATGGCGGTGCAAGTCCAAACCATGTGAGTAAAAGTAGCTCCCTGATGCCTGCATCTAGGGCAAATATCCACGGCAGTAGGGTACATGCGTGCCAGTCTGTGGGGGGTGAGGTATGTATGGTGGAGGTAGTTAAATTGAGTGTATTTCACCCTGGCATTAGTCGAGATAATTTTGGGGTGAGAAAGACATTTCAGACATTGTTTATCTGACAGGGTAATAGACAGTTCACCATCCCAGTATGCTCGTAGTGTAAGCAATGCAGGAGGATCATCCAATCTAATGGAGGTGTATATCGCTGTTATGGCGTGACGCCCGCGGCCATGAGTGAGTAGGGTGTGCAGTAAGTGTGAGGTAACAGGTTCCCCCCGCCAGCATCCCAGGACTGCAAGGACAGACGAGTCAGTAGGGCATGCAGTAAGAAGGAGCCCTGTGGCACCCCATACGTTTCCACTAGGCCCTCAAACGTCAGCAATTGTGAGTCAGCAAACATGTCCCTCCATGTGTCCAGCCCACCCTCCCTCCACGCCCCCAACTCCGGGCACCCGTGACATGAGTACGTGCCAGGGAGCAATTCCAAGGGCAGACTAGGAGCATAAGGCGGCGGTCGGCCCCTGGGCGTCACGTATCTAGCCCAGTGCCTCCTGGCTGCGGTCATTAATAAGTTACCTTGTCGCCTTTGGGTCGGCATAGCCGTTCCCGAGAGCCACTCCAGGAGCATTGGGACATCCCAGGTTATGGCAACAGTAATCAATTCAGTGAGATTGCTTTTGGCGAGCCACCCCATTGGCCACTGGAGTTGTGCCGCTGCGTAGTACCGTTCATAATTTGGTGCACCCAGGCTGCCATCCGACAGAGGATAGTACAATTTATGCAGGGCCACCCGAGCCCGCGAGGGACCCCATATCAGTGATATCAGCAGGGATTCCAGGTCACAGAATAGTTTCCGGGGTAGGCGATGTGAGAAGTTGGCCTGGCATATGCTGTCCACTAGTTATAGTGGGCACCTTGCACCAGTCCAAACAACCCTTATTGATGATAGGTTTAAAGACAACCTTTATTGAAAGCTATCCTAGTGGTAGCTATGGAGAGCAGCCTTCAGGCTAAGTCTTGAAGGAGTGTAAAGCAGCTTGGTTTACCAGATTATAACCTCTTGAATGACCAAATGAAAGGAGAACCACACCAGGTATATATATAAAATATATGTATTTATTTCTAAACACTCACTACTAATCTCTTTATGAGATTAGAGTCCAATATACACAATATCAAAGTATTAAAACGACAGTAAATAGCACAATATACAATGGGCCCCAGGGGGACCAAACCATATATTAAGAAAGTGGTATAAGAACCACGACTTGACTAGACACAGTGCCTAGAGCACGTAGAATCGCTGGGACCCCAAGGAACCACCCAAGGTAGTGACACAGGAGACCCACGGGGACGTGTGCAGTGGGAGAACACAGCCGCGAGCGCCGTAGGATTCTATGAGGAAAGTCGCGGTTGGAATTTTAAAGATAAAGGACACTTAGGAGAGGACTTTGAGCAAACCCCTTTAGACTTAAGGGGTTCTAGGGCCAACACCCACTGGAGCACTGTAGTACTCGAGTTACCTCACCCAGGGGAGCCGGGTGCATAGGTGTCAAAGGGTGTCGGGAATCGTCGTTGATTTCAATGGCGATCTGCTGCAAAGCGCTGCTGTCGTGAAGAAGAAAAGTGTCCGGGATGATCCAAGCCTGGATTGAAGATGTGAAGAACCTGAAAGCAGAGGGGACAGAGTCTGGGTCACTAGCCAGTGACCAGGAGCGGAGCAATCGAATGCCCACCGATGTCGGGTGCTTCAGGTGCGAAGAGGTGAAGCTTGACTCTGCAGCCACGGGGTCCAGGAGACGTCGAGGACAACCAGGAGCCGGATTCGAGCTGTCCCACAAAGGATGTCGAGTGCTGGGGTGTCGGTGCTCGGATTGAACACAACAAGCCTTCGCAACAGCAACCCACGCAGGAAGAGAAAAGATGCTTCTGTGAGGACCAGCAAGGTCCTGGGGACTCCATAAGCGATGGAGAGTCAGGGCACGTCTGGAGCAACCAGGAAAGCCCAATTAAAGTTAGTGTTGCCTTCTTGGGGACCCTCAGGTCATTGGACCAGGGATCGCAAAGGGACCTCGAGAGGAATCACAAAATGGCAGTCCACAGAACACTCGGTGAGTGTAGGCCGGCAATCTTCGGTGTGATTACTGCTCGGGGTCAGGGCTACAAGTAACCCAAAGCTCAGCCTCAGGGGTCTCCGGAAAGCTGATGCTTCTGCAAATGGTCGCGGTGTCCAGGGGTTCGGGTTGCACGGTCTCCAAGAGGGATACGGGCCTCAGACTTGCTGTGGGCACAGATCGACCTCAGAAACCTCGGGAACCCACCTCCTGTGTGGCAATATTCTTCGGAGTTCGTCGGAGCTGCGGAGATGCCAACCGGTCAGTTGCGTTAAAGGTGCCTGCCTTGCAGGGGAGTAACTCCTTTACTCCAAGGGAGATTCTTCAGTCATCCAGCGTAGTGCAGATCGTCGAAGTACTTGGTTTCTGTGTCAGAGTTTAGTCCAGGTGTAATCTAAAGTCCTGTAGTCAGGGGTTCCTACTTTATACCCAAGGAAGGGGTGGGACAAACTCTGGGGACCCACCTATGGGAGGGTCAGGAAAGAGGGGTGGCTACACCCATTTCCTTTGTCCAGTTTCACGCCAGGGCAGGGGCTGGTAGCCCCTGCAACCGGTTTGAGCTGGACTATGCACAGGGACACCAAATGTGCCCCCAGTGCAGACTTCAAAGCACTCTTGGAGTGCACCCACCCAGCCCCAGTACACTAAAGCCTGTGTGGGAGGTGGTCACACCTCCCTGTGACAGGAAACCTATTGTCCAGGCCTCCCCTGCCGGAGTTTCGTCCAGCAGCAGGAGGGCAGACTCGTGTCTGTGGCTGCAGCATCCATTTTGTGATGCCAGGGTTCTGTTAAGCTGGTACCGGGTGTACCGGTGGTGCCATGTTTCTCCCTCTAGTAGGGTGGAATCATACCTCCCACCCCAGTTACTGGGATGGAGGTATGATTCCAAGGTGTTTGACACCAAACACGACATGTTTCCATGCAGCCATTCTCAAGTTAGCTTTTACCGCTAGGTTATAATGCACTTAAGAGTATATGGTCTGGCTTCATCACAAACAACCCCGGAATGAAGATTCCGAAAGCTGCAGAGGGGCTCTGCTCATGCATGAGCACCCTCTCACATGAAACCCAGCACCTTGCCTTCACGATTGTTAAGGCCTGCCATAGGGGTGACTGATAGGTTTACATGTGCAGTGATATGGAGAGATATAGGGAACCTATATCTCAGTAAGGGGTGCATACACCACCTTACACAGGCTGCTGTAGCAGACCTGTTGTGTCATTTTGGATGGCCTCTCAGGGGTGGCATAATACATGCTGCAGACCCTGGGAGGCCTCTGGGGTACCTATGCCCTGGGTACATAGTATACCATATACTAGGGACTTATAAGGGTACCCCAGAATCCAATCTGGAGTGTACCTATAGTACATGCAATCAATTTAAGGGGAAAGCAGATAGGCTGGGGTCCTGAATAGAAGGATCCCAGCCAAACTAAGTCGAAAACCAGCAAAACACCAGGAAAAAAGTGGGGGCAACCATGCAGTCAGATTCCACCTTCCTACATCGACAAATTAAAAAGATTTACAGCATCAGTTAACCGATTACAAAACTACAATAATACAATACAAAAAATAAATTGGCAACTTGAACAAAACAGTCTTGCAATTATAGCAAGCTATCGCTTTTAGTGTCGAAATAAACAAAACTCAACTGATCGAATCATATCAGTCATCACGCGGTCAACAAAAGAGAAATACCTCCATCTAAGGCTGGGTATTCTTCCATCATTGTTTCATCTGCTCCCGTGGAAACAACTAACTGCCGACTATGTGGAGATTCAAAAGAGGATATGATACACCTACTATGCATATGCAGGAGATTGGATAGGGAACGAAGGGGCATATGTATCAAATACCGTTATTGCGATTCTCAAATAGCGATTTTTAGAGAATCGGTATTTGAGAATCGCAAAACGGGATGTAATAAAAAATTCGCAAATATTTTGCGATTCCTTGGCATTCCTTAATTGCGACTCGCAAATTGCGAATCGCAATTAAGGAATACCTTCCCATTCATTCCTGTGGGCCTAGATACCCATAGAAATGAATGAGACGACATTTGCAATTTGCGAGTACCCATTAGGTACTCGCAAATTGCGAATGTAATTTCAAGGGTGCAAGGGTGTCATAAGGACACCCTGTTGCACCCCTGAAATGAGCATGTGTGCACATGTGGCATGTATGCGTGCCACATGGCACTTTGAAAAATGAAAAATGCCAAAAAGTGCATTTTGAAGTTGGTGGTAATTTGCGATTTCTTAAGGAGAAATCGCACAACTTGGGCGCATTCTACATCGCATTTAAGGGATGAGGATTTTGTTACGGATGAAGGTCCTCTTGGTGGTTCTTATGAGTTGGTGGTTCTGTCAAGGCGTGCTTGTAGGTGGTCTGGTCTTTGGTGGTTTTACTGTTTCTCCAGTGTTTCTTGAGGCGTCTGCAGGAGCGTCTGGCTTCTTGGAGGTCGGTGGTGAACCAGGCGGCCTTCGGGGAGCATTGTCTGTCTGGGTGGCGGAGGGGGGCCAGCTTGTCTGCGCAGCTGGTGATCCAGCGGTTGAATTCCGTGGCTGCAGAGTTGGCGTCAGTTGTGGCGGTTGGGGGGTCGTGCATGAGGGTGGAGTTGAGGTGTTCTTCCGTGACCTTGCTCCAGTTCCTTCGTGGAGGGCGTGGGGCGGGTTTGTGTGCGGTGGTGGTCTTGAACAAGAAGTGAACGCAGTGGTGGTCTGTCCAGAGGGGCTGCGAGGTGTGGCTGAAGCGGATGTTGGTCCCTCCTGCGAAGATGGGGTCAAGGATGTGTCCGGCTTTGTGGGTGGGGGTGGTGAGGAGCTGCTTCAGTCTGAGGTTTGTGAGGTTGTCCAGGAGAGCAGTGGAGTCTGGGTCCCTGTGGTTATCTAGGCGGAAGTTCAGATCTCCGATGAGTATGTAGTCTGTGGAGGCGATTGCTTGTGGGCGATGAAGTCGGCAATGTTGGTGGAAAAAGAGGCGCGGGGCCCAGGGGGTCTGTAGACGAGTGTGCCGCAGAGCGTGATTGTGGGGCTGGGCTGGATCTGGAAATGGAGGTGTTCAGTGTTGGAGATGGGGTCGATCGTGCTAGAGGTGGTGAGTCGGAGGGAGCTCTTGTGTGCGATGGCGAGTCCTCCTCCTGGGCGGTGAGGGCGGTCCTTCCTCTGGAACTTGTAGCCGTCGGGGATGGCGGTGGCGATGTCGGGGGTGGAGGAGGCATTTGTCCAGGTTTCCGTGAAGAAGGCGACATCTGGCGAGAGGGTGTCGAGGAGGTCCCAGATCCATACGGCGTGTCTGTGTAGGGAGCGCACGTTGAGGAGGATGCACTTCAGGGCTTCCGTGGTGTCGTCGTCCAGCGTGGGTGCGGTGGTCGTGGGGGTGCTGTTGGTGGTGAAGGAGAGTCGGCAGTTTCGGCAGGAGAACTGGCCGTGGGTGGTGTTTGATGTCGACAACTGGCAGTTGTTGTTCCTTCCGGGGTTGAGTGCGAGGAGGGCGGCTCGGTTGTAGCGGTGGATTGTCGGAGATCCAGGTTTCCTGGCGCTGGCCGCAGTTGGGTCGCGGACGGGCGCATAGCGGCCACCATTAAATAGGGAGGAAAGCGCAGCTGGGAGGCGGGAGCGGGAAAACTGGCAGGGGGGATGGGCCGCGCCGGCAAACGGGCAGGGAGCAGCGCAGAACCAAAGAGGGCAGAAATAGAGGAAAAGGCACAAAAGGGACACAGTAAGGCAAACAGACAGAAAAACAGAGAAAAGCAGACAAAAAACAGGAAAAAGGCACAAACATAAGACGGGCAGCAGTGGACCAGCAGAAGAGCAGGGCTCTCCCACTGGACCACCAGGGATGAGGTGCAGGCAGGAGCCTGCGGGAGTAGGAGGGCCTCGAACCCCTACTTACCTGTGACCAACAGTGCCCAGGGCAGTGGCACTTCACAGCGGAGCTGCAGGGGGAGAGAGCAGGCAACTGACCAGGAGGTCAGGGATCTTGCTCCCTTGATAGGGTCCCTCAGGCAACAGCAGCATTGGGCTTCTGTGGCCACCCTGGACTCTAGATAGGGTCCCTCTGTGAACAGCAGCGCTGGGCTCCTGTGGCCATCCTAGACTCTAGATAGGGTCCCTCGGGGAATGGCAGTGCTGGGCTCCTGTGGCCATCCTTGACCCTAGGTAGGGTCCCTCAGGAAACAGCAGCGCCGGGCTCCTGTGGCCATCCTGGACTCTAGATAGGGTCCCACAGGGAAGAGCAGCACTGGACTCCTGTGGCCATCCTAGACTCTAGGTAGGGTTCCTAGGGCAACTGCAGCATTGGGCTCCTCTGGCCACCCTGGACTCTAGATAGGGTCCCTCGGGGAATGGCAGGGCTGGGCTTCTGTGGCCATCCTGGACTCTAAATAGGGTCCCTCAGGCAACAGCAGCCCTGGGCTCCTGTGGCCATCCTGGACTCTAGATAGGGTCCCTCGGGCAACAGCAGCATTGGGCTTCTGTGGCCATCTTGGACTCTAGATAAGGTCCCTCGGGGAATGGCAGCGCTGGGCCCCTGTGGCTATCCTGGATTGTAGATAGGGTCCCTCTGTGAACAGCAGTGCTGGGCTCCTCTGGCCATCCTGGACTCTAGATAGGGTCCCTCTGTTGTCAGCAGCGCTGGGCTCCTGTGGCCATTCTGGACTCTGGATAGGGTCCCTCTGTTGTCAGCAGCTCTGGGCTCCTGTGGCCATTCTGGACTCTAGATAGGGTCCCACAGGGGAGAGCAGCCCTGGGCTCTTGTGGCCATCCTGGATTTTAGATAGGGTCCCTCAGGGAACGGCAGCCCTGGGCTCCTGTTGCCATCCTGGACTCTACATAGGGTCCCTCGGGAAATGGCAGTGCTGGGCTCCTGTGGCCATCCTTGACCGACCCTAGGTAGGGTCCCTCGGGAAAAAGCAGCGCTGGGCTCCTGTGGCCATCCTGGACTCTAGATAGGGTCCCTCGGGGAACAGCTGCATTGGGCTTCTGTGGCCACCCTGGACTCTAGATAGGGTCCCTCTGTGAACAGCAGCGCTGGGCTCCCGTGGGCATCCTGGACTCTAGATAGGGTCCCTCAGGCAATGGCAGCATTGGGCTCCTGTGGCCACCCTGGACTCTAGATAGGGTCCTTCTGTGAACAGCAGTGCTGGGCTCCTGTGGCCACCCTGGACTGTAGATAGGGTCCCTCTGTGAACAGCAGCGCTGGGCTCCTGTGGCCATCCTGGACTCTAGATAGGGTCCCTCTGTTGTCAGCAGCGCTGGGCTCCTATGGCCATTCTGGACTCTAGATAGGGGCCCTCTGTTGTCAGCATCGCTGGGCTCCTGTGGCCATTCTGGACTCTAGATAGGTTCCCACAGGGAAGAGCAGCCCTGGGCTCCTGTGGCCATCCTGGACTCTAGATAGGGTCGCTCGGGCAACAGCAGCATTGGGCTTCTGTGGCCATCTTGGACTCTAGACAAGGTCCCTCGGGGAATGGCAGCGCTGGGCCTCTGTGGCCATCCTGGATTGTAGATAGTGTCCCTCTGTGAACAGCAGCGCTGGGCTCCTCTGGCCATCTTGGACTCTAGATAGGGTTCCTCGGGGAACTGCAGTGCTGGGCTCCTGTGGCCATTCTAGACTCTAGATAGGGTCCCTCTGTTGTCAGCAGCGCTGGGCTCCTGTGGCCATTCTGGACTCTAGATAGGGTCCCTCTGTTGTCAGCAGCTCTGGGCTCCTGTGGCCATTCTGTAATCTAGATAGGGTCCCACAGGGGAGAGCAGCCCTGGGCTCATGTGGCCATCCTGGATTTTAGATAGGGTCCCTCAGGGAACGGCAGCCCTGGGCTCCTGTTGCCATCCTGGACTCTACATAGGGTCCCTCGGGAAATGGCAGTGCTGGGCTCCTGTGGCCATCCTTGACCGGCCCTAGGTAGGGTCCCTCGGAAAAAAGCAGCGCCGGGCTCCTGGGGCCATCCCGGACTCTAGATTGGGTCCCTCGGGGAACAGCTGCATTGGGCTTCTGTGGCCACCCTGGACTCTAGATAGGGTCCCTCTGTGAAAAGCAGCGCTGGACTCCTGTGGGCATCCTGGACTCTAGATAGGGTCCCTCGGGGAACAGCTGCATTGGGCTTCTGTGGCCACCCTGGACTCTAGATAGGGTCCCTCTGTGAACAGCAGCGCTGGGCTCCCGTGGGCATCCTGGACTCTAGATAGGGTCCCTCGGGCAACGGCAGCATTGGGCTCCTGTGGCCACCCTGGACTCTAGATAGGGTCCCTCTGTGAACAGTAGTTCTGGGCTCCTGTGGCCACCCTGGACTGTAGATAGGGTCCCTCTGTGAACAGCAACCCTGGGCTCCTGTGGCCATCCTGGACTCTAGATAGGGTTCCTCTGTTGTCAGAAGCGCTGGGCTCCTGTGGCCATTCAGGACTCTAGATAGGGTCCCTCTGTTGTCAGCAGCGCTGGGCTCCTGTGGCCATTCTGGACTCTAGATAGGTTACCACAGGGAAGAGCAGCCCTGGGCTCCTGTTGCCATCCTGGACTCTAGATAGGGTCCCTTGGGCAACGGCAGCATTGGGCTTCTGTGGCCATCTTGGACTCTAGATAGGGTCCCTCTGTGAACAGCAGCGATGGGCTCCTGTGGCCATCCTGGACTCTAGATAGGGTCCCACAGGGAAGAGCAGCGCTGGGCTCCTGAGGCCATCCTAGACTCTAGATAGGGTCCCACAGAGAAGAGCAGTACTGGACTTCTGTGGCCATCCTGGACTCTAGATAGGGTGCCACAGGGAAGAGCAGCACTGGGCTCCTGTTGAAATCCTGGACTCTAGATAGGGTCCCTCGGGAAACAACAGCGCTGGTCTCCTCTGGCCATCCTGGACTCTAGATAGGGTCCCTCTGGGAACAGCAGCGCTGGGCTCCTGTGGCCACCCTGGACTCTAGATAGGGTCCCTCGGGCAATGGCAGCATTGGGCTTCTGTGGCCATCTTGGACTCTAGATAGGGTCCCTCTGTGAACAGCAGCGCTGGGCTCCTGTGGCTATCCTGGACTCTAGATAGGGTCCCACAGGGAAGAGCAGCGCTGGGCTCCTGTGGCCATCCTAGACTCTAGATAGGGTCCCACAGAGAAGAGCAGTACTGGGCTTCTGTGGCCATCCTGGACTCTAGATAGGGTCCCACAGGGAAGAGCAGCACTGGGCTCCTGTGGCCATCCTAGACTCTAGATAGGGTCCCACAGGGAAGAGCAGCACTGGGCTCCTGTTGACATCCTGGACTCTAGATAGGGTCCCTCGGGGAACATCAGCGCCGGTCTCCTCTGGCCATCCTGGACTCTAGATAGGGTTCCTCGGGGAACTGCAGTGCTGGGCTCCTGTGGCCATCCTAGACTCTAAATAGGGTTCCTCGGGCAACGGCAGCATTGGGCTCCTGTGGCCACCCTGGACTCTAGATAGGGTCCCTCTGTTGTCAGCAGCGCTGGGCTCCTGTGGTCATTCTGGACTCTAGATAGGGTCCCTCTGGGAACAGCAGTGCTGGGCTCGTGTGGCCACCCTGGACTCTAGATAGGGTCCCTCTGTTGTCAGCAGCACTGGGCTCCTGTTGCCACCCTGGACTCTAGATAGGGTCCCTCGGGCAATGGCATCATTGGGCTTCTGTGGCCATCTTGGACTCTAGATAAGGTCCCTCGGGGAACAGCAGCACCGGTCTCCTCTGGCCATCCTGGACTCTAGATAGGGTTCCTCGGGGAACTGCAGTTCTGGGCTCCTGTGGCCATCCTAGACTGTAGATAGGGTTCTTTGGGCAACGGCAGCATTGGGCTCCTGTGGCCACCCTTGACTCTAGATAGGGTCCCTCTGTTGTCAGCAGCGCTGGGCTCCTGTGGCCATTCTGGAATCTAGATAGGCTCCCTCTGGGAACAGCAGCGCTGGGCTCCTGTGGCCACCCTGGACTCTAGATAGGGTCCCTCTGTTGTCAGCAGCACTGGGCTCCTGTGGCCATCCTAGACTCTAGGTAGGGTTCCTCGGGCAACGGTAGCATTGGGCTCCTGTGGCCACCCTGGACTGTAGATAGGGTCCCTCTGTGAACAGCAGCGCTGGGCTCCTGTGGCCATTCTGGACTCTAGATAGGGTCCCTCTGTTGTCAGCATCGCTGGGCTCCTGTGGTCATTCTGGACTCTAGATAGGGTCCCACAGGGAAGAGCAGCCCTGGGCTCCTCTGGCCATCCTGGACTCTAGCTAGGGTCCCTCTGTTGTCAGCAGCGCTGGGCTTCTGTGGCCATTCTAGACTCTAGATAGGGTTCCTCTGTTGTCAGCAGCACTGGGCTCCTGTGGCCATTCTGGACTCTGGATAGGGTCCCTCTGTTGTCAGCAGCGCTGGGCTCCTGTGGCCATTCTGCACTCTAGATAGGGTCCCACAGGGAAGAGCAGCCCTGGGCTCCTCTGGCCATCCTGGACTCTAGATAGGGTCCCTCTGTTGTCAGCAGCCCTGGGTTCCTGTGGCCATTCTGGACCCTAGATAGGGTCCCTTGGGCAACGGCAGCATTGGGCTTCTGTGGCCATCCTGGACTGTAGATAGGTTCCCACAGGGAAGAGCAGCCCTGGGCTCCTGTGGCCATCCTAGACTCTAGATAGGGTTCCACGGGCAACAGCAGCATTGGGCTCCTGTGGCCATCCTGGACTCTAGAAAGGGTCCCTCTGTTGTCAGCAGCGCTGGGCTCCTGTGGCCACCTGGACTCTAGATAGGGTCCCTCTGTTGTCAGCAGCGCTGGGCTCCTGTGGCCACCCTGGACTCTAGATAGGGTCCCTCGGGCAACGGCAGCATTGGGCTTCTGTGGCCATCTTGGACTCCAGATAAGGTCCCTCGGGGAATGGCAGTGCCGGTCTCCTCTGGCCATCCTGGGTTCTAGATAGGGTCCCTCTGGGAACAGCAGTGCTGGGCTCCTGTGATCACCCTGGACTCTAGATAGGGTCCCTCGGGCAACGGCAGCATTGGGCTTCTGTGGCCATCTTGGACTCTAGATAAGGTCCCTCGGGGAATGGCAGCGCCGGTCTCCTCTGGCCATCCTGGACTCTAGATAGGGTTCCTCGGGGAACTGCAGTGCTGGGCTCCTGTGGCCATCCTGGACTCTAGATAGGGTCCCTCTGTTGTCAGCAGCGCTGGGCTCCTGTGGCCATTCTAGACTCTAAATAGGGTCCCACAGGGGAGAGCAGCCCTCGGCTCATGTGGCCATCCTGGATTTTAGATAGGGTCCCTCTGTTGTCAGCAGCGCTGGGCTCCTGTGGCCATCCTGGACTCTAGCTAGGGTCCCTCTGTTGTCACCAGCGCTGGGCTCCTGTGGCCATTCTGGACTCTAGATAGGGTCCCTTGGGCAACGGCAGCATTGGGCTTCTGTGGCCGTCCTGGACTGTAGATAGGGTCCCTCTGTTGTCAGCAGCTCTGGGCTCCTGTGGCCATCCTGGACTCTTTTCTATAAAACTCTTTTTATTGATGACATAGTAGGGTACATCATTGAAATGGCTACTGCATTGAGCAACGTAAGAGCGACATACGTTTACAACAGTCACTGTTGTTTTGTTGAAAGGGAATGACAGAGTGCACACCAATCTTTCCAAGTTTAGTCAAGAGTTCTTAAGTATTCATTTGTAAGCGTGCTGGCCCGGTATTGTGGACTGCCCGTGACACGTGTATGGAATAAATCACTGAAAAAATGGGGTGAAGTGACATCCCACTCCAGGCGCATTGCTTTCCATCGTGTGTAACAAATATGCCACAATTATTCCAGTTAAACCAAAGTTTTTATGTAAATGTCATTATCATTTTGTTCGATATTTTCCATAATCGTCCTGTCACATGAAAGACGCTCTATCTTTCCATTCATTCCTTAATGCGGTAGACATGCCGATACGGGCCTTGTTCTAGAGCACGGTGTGTTACATAGGTATTCCTCAAATAATAATTTTCATCACCCAATGCATTTCGGGCCCATTCTTGGCCCTTCGTCAGGGGTATTCTGCAATTTTAAAACATTGCTGTTAGACTATATCATGATGACTCACATTAAGAATATATGACATATGTTAATAACCGAAGTTAAACCCGTTAGTAACGTTTTGCCCGCTGAATTCAAAAATGCTACAATTCAATGAATAAATGCCCAGTGCTTCATCTTCCGAACTTATCTCCCTCCACCCCTTGAATTCTCATCACTTAGTTCCCTCACGACTGTATCAACAACCGTTTTTGATGCAAGTATCCCTCTGAATATGCGATATCAAGCGAACACATACCTTAATCATACTGATGACGGTTGTATCTTGTGTTCAAACGCCCATTCACCTCATGTTCAAAACCCTTCTAATCGTTTCTCTCTCTCGCTCGATTCTAATCACCTGCAGCGTGTCCCCGCCCATTAGTATTCATCCAATAAACACTGACTGTTTCATAAAACTACAAAACCCATAGTACACTGCAACAGGAGGTTAGAGATCCCTTACTGGACGTTTGCGCATATAATTTCTAGTGCGATTTCGTAGAACATTCTATGTTCACCTGTGTTCGCCTGCGCATACATATTCTCTAGAATGATGATCAACCTCTTATGCCCACTTTACCCTCTTCTATATTGATCACCCACTATGCATTTGAACATTGAAACTTTAAATTCCCCGCCCACCCACAGATGTCATTTATCAACGTTACTAAAAACGCTTATCTGCTTATGTCTGATTCTCTTGATGTGCTGTGCAAAATCATTAATTATGATTAAGGTATGTGTTCGCTTGATATCGCATATTTAGAGGGATACTTGCATCAAAAACGGTTGTTGACACAGTCGTGAGGGAACTGAGTGATGAGAATTCAAGGGGTGGAGGGAGATAAGTTCGGAAGATGAAGCACTGGGCATTTAATCATTGAATTGTAGCATTTTTGAATTCAGCGGGCAAAACGTTACTAACGGGTTTAACTTCGGTTATTAACATATGTCATATATTCTTAATGTGAGTCATCATGATATAGTCTAACAGCAATGTTTTAAAATTGCAGAATACCCCTGACGAAGGGCCAAGAATGGGCCCGAAATGCATTGGGTGATGAAAATTATTATTTGAGGAATACCTATGTAACACACCGTGCTCTAGAACAAGGCCCGTATCGGCATGTCTACCGCATTAAGGAATGAATGGAAAGATAGAGCGTCTTTCATGTGACAGGACGATTATGGAAAATATCGAACAAAATGATAATGACATTTACATAAAAACTTTGGTTTAACTGGAATAATTGTGGCATATTTGTTACACACGATGGAAAGCAGTGCGCCTGGAGTGGGGTGTCACTTCACCCCATTTTTTCAGTGACTGTTGTTTTGTTGACATTTGACCCTCCCGTCCAGTAATGACCTATTAATTCCTGGTGAGGGTGTGGGTACCGAGCAAGTGGGTCGTACATATATCTCCCCCGTATGAGTTCCACTTGCCCCACATCTGCTCCCATTTCCTCGGACAGCCCCGACTTTCGTATACTATCTCCTCTGCTTTCATGCATCAATCCAAGTCTTCCATCCAGGGTTGCAGTGCTGGCGCGTCATGTGCACCCCATGCTCTCGTGGTATTGCGCTTGGCAATTGTCATTCCCAGCGTTACTGTGAGAAGTTGGCCTGGTATATGCTGTTCACTAATTAAAGTGGACACCTTGCACCAGAACAATTCGACTCTTATGGTAGATAGGTTTAAGACAACCTTTATAGAAAGCTATCCTAGTGGTAGCTGTGGAGAGCAGCCTTCAGGCTGTCTTGAAGGAATGTAAAGCAGCTTGTTTTACCACACAATCTCTTGAATCACCAAATGAAAAGACACCACACAGGTATATATATCAAATATATATGTATTTATTAATAAACACTCTCTACTAATCTCTTTATGAGATTAGAGGTCAGGAACATATGTACAAGTCAAATATTATCAAAATAAGTTTAGCACAATCGAATATCACAATCTTAGTTTGCTAGACCTAGGTCTAGGGCATCTAGAATCGAGGGACCCCCAAGAACCACCCCAGGTAGTTGTAGGAGACCCACAGGGGACGGACGCGGTGACCTGGCACCGGTGCGAGTCCTGTGCGAGTCTATATACTCAGACGAGATTGAGATTTCAATCTTAAAGGTCCCTTGCGTGTTCGAGGCGAACACACCGATCGGTCCTTGTACGAGTCGAAGGACGCGGTCACAGATAGAGAGGCAAGGGAGATGGACGCGCTGTGTCTAACACAGACGCGAACCTTGTGCGAGTCAGTGCAATGGAGATCTCAGAGTTACAGGCCCTTTGTGTGTTCGAGGCGAACACCGATCGGACTCAGTACGAGTCGAAGGATACAGTTTTAGATAGTGTTGCAAAGGAGATGGACGCGGTGTGTCTAACACAGACGCGAACCCTGTACGAGTCAGCGCAATTGTCGCACTTGGAAAGTTAGAGTTTTAGGACACTTCTAGGGACGCTACAAGCAAGTCACTTACAGGGTAAGTAGTTATAGGGCCCACACCCACAGGAGCACCATAGTGCTGAAGTTACCTCACCCAGGGGAGCCGGGTGCATAGGTGTTCTTTGGTGTCGGGTCGCGGCGTCGTTTTCAATGGGAGCCAGTGAAGACTTGCTGCTTGCGGCGACAGGAGAAGTGTCCGGAGGAATCCAAGCCTGGATTTGGAAGATGGAAGACCTGAAAGCAGAGGGGACAGTGTTCAAAGTCACTTGGCAGTGACTCGGGGCAAGGAAGATGGATGCCCACCGTCGTCGCAAGATTCAGGTCGGTCACGGTTGCCTTGACTCTTCAGCCACGAGGTCCCGGAGGCGTTGACGACGACCAGGAGCTGGATTCGGCGTGTCCCACGATGTCTGCAGCTTACTGCTGTGTCGGCGACTCAATTGGAGCCAACAAGCCTTGGTAACAGCAAGTCTCGGGGAAAGTGTGAAGAGGCAATGGCGCAGACCAGCAAGGTCTGTGGGACTCACCCAGCGAGGGTAAGTCAGGGCAGGCCTGGTGCAACCAGGGGAGCCCTTTGGTTTCTTTAGAAAGTCTTCTGGGGACCCACAAGCCGGCTGGCAAGGGATCGCTCAGGAGGATTTGCTCACAGGGGCCCACGGTCACTCGGGACGTGGTAGGCCTCTGATCTTAGGAGGGATTCCTGCTGGAGGCTGGGACCACACGTGGTCCAAAACACAAGTTTGTGGAACGTTGTGAAGGGGTTGCACTCGACAATAGTGCACGGTATCCAGGGGTCGTGGTTACTCATTACTCTTGGGGTCCACTGGACTCAGCTTCGCTGGGGACTCACGATGGCCTTTGAGAAGTCAGGAAATCCACTTCTTGGGCTGCAGGGACTTCGGACTCTGGCGGGAGCGGCGTAGTTTGCGACCGTTGTTTGTAGTTTTTGGTGCCTGCCAAGCAGGGGAGTCACTCCTTGACTCCAAGGGAGATTCTTCAGTCTTCCAAAGGTAGTGGAACGTCGAAGGTCCGGGATTCTTCTTCAGAGCGTCGTCCAGGGAAATCTAGGGTGCAATGCACAGGTTCCCCCTCTTATACTAAAAGAAAGGGAGGGACTAGCTCTATGACCCTACCTATGGGAGGGTCAGGGGAGGGGGTGGCTACACCCACTTCCCTTTGTCCAGTTTCGCGCCAGAGCAGGGACAGGTAGCCCCTGAGCCGGTTTGAACTGGCATATGCACAGAGGAGCCTTCTGCTCCTCCAGTGCAGGACTTCAAAGCACTCTAGGAGTGCACCCACCCAGCCCCAATACACTAAACCCTGTCTGGGAGGTGGTCACACCCCCTTGGGACAGGATATCTATTGTTGGGCTTCCTCCACTGCGAGTGTTGGTCATCAGCAGGAGGGCAGCCCAGTGTCTGTGACTGGTGGCATCCATTTTGTGATGCCAGGACTCTGCAGGATTCTACCGCGTTTCCACAGTAGGTACATGTCTATCCCTCTAGAAGGGTGGAATGCTACCCCCGCCGCCAGGACTGGCGTTGGGGGTAGTATTCCAAGCTGTTTGACACCAAACACGACATGTTTCGATGCAGCCATTCCAAAGTTAGCATTTTACCGCGAGGATATAATGCAACTTAAAAGTATATGGTTTAACCGCATCCACAAACAGCACCAGAGAATGGACTCTGAGAGCTGCAGAGGGGCCCTGCTCAGGCAGAGGCACCCCCTCACATAGAAGCCAAGCACCCTGCCCTCAGGATTGATAGGGCCTGCCTTAGGGGTGACTGATAGGTTTATATGTGTGTGCAGGAGAGACATAGGGAACCTATATCTCAGTGAGGAGTGCTAGCACTTCCTCACTCAGGCTGCAGTAGCAGGCCTGTGGTGTCAGATTTAGTCTGCTTCCCAGGGGTGGCATAATACATGCTGCAGCCCCTGGTAGGCCTGTGAAGTACCTATGCCCTTGGTACCTAAGGTACCATATACTAGGGACTCATAAGGTGCCACAGTATCCAATCACTAGTGCACCTAGAGTGCACTCCAAATCGTTTAGAGAGAACAGAGAGGCTGGGGCCCTGATTAGCAGGGTCCCAGCCTGACTATAGCCAGAAACCAGTGTAAACATCAGAAAAAAAGTGGGTGCAACATAAGAGGCAGATCCTACTCTCCTACACAACCCCACCCCAAACGCAGGGACACTAAACTAACCTTGACCAGTTGAGTCTTCGTGTTCAAAGTGGAAATACCTTGAGAGTCCATCTGCATTGGCATGTTGGGTCCCAGGTCTATGTTCTACTGTATAGTCCATCCCCTGTAGGGAAATGGACCACCTCAAAAGTTTTGGGTTTTCTCCTTTCATTTGTTTAAGCCATAGGAGGGGCTTGTGGTCGGTCTGAACTATGAAGTGAGTACCAAACAAGTATGGCCTCAGCTTCTTCAGGGCCCATACCACAGCAAAGGCCTCCTCTCTATAGCTGACCAACGTTTCTCTCTAGGGGTCAGCCTTCTGCTAATAAAAGCTACTGGCTGGTCTTGACCTTCATCATTCAGTTGAGACAGTACAGCTCCCACACCCAGCTCAGAAGCATCTGTTTGGACAATGAACTTTTTGGTGTAGTCTGGACTCTGTAAGATGGGGGCAGTGCACATGGCCTGCTTTAGGTCTTCAAATGCCTTTTGACAGCTAGCTGTCCACTGAACCTTTTTGGCATTTTCTTTGAGGTCAGATCATTCAAGGGGGTCACTAAAGATCCATATCCCTTGACAAACCTCCTATAGTACCCAGACAGGCCTAAGAAGGCTCTCACCTGTGTCTGGGTGGTTGGAGCAACCCATTCCATTATGGTTTGGATTTTGCTCTGTAAAGGCTGAACCTGGCCTCCACCTACAAGGTGGCCCAGGTACACAACCTGACTCTGCCCTATCTGGCACTTAGTGGCCTTGATAGTGAGGCCTGCTTTCTGCAGGGCCTCCAAAACATTCCTGAGGTGGACCAGGTGATCCTGCCAGGAGGAACTAAAGACAGCAATATCATCTAGATAAGCTGAGCAATAAGTTTCCATCCCTGTCAGAACTTTATTCACCAACCTCTGGAAAGTGGCAGGTGCATTTTTCAATCCAAAGGGCATCACCACAAAGTGGTAGTGCCCACCAGGGGTCGAAAATGCTGTTTTGGCTTTTGCATCATCAGCTAACCTGATCTGCCAGTAGCCAGCTGTTAGGTCAAACGTGCTTAGATACTTGGCTGAGGCCAAAGTATCAATCAGCTCATCTGCCCTTGGTATGGGATAGGCATCAGTCCTAGTGACTGCATTGAGGCCTCTGTAGTCTACACAAAACCTCATTTCTTTCTTACCACCCTGGGTATGAGGCTTGGGTACCAGGACTACTGGACTAGCCCAAGGGCTATCTGAAGGCTCAATTACACCTAGCTCCAACATTTTCTGGACTTCAGTCCTGATACAGTCCCTGACATGGTCAGGTTGCCTGTAGATTTTATTCTTGACAGGCAGACTGTCTCCAGTGTCCACCTCGTGGGTGCACCAGGAAGTCTGACTAGGGGTCAGGCTAAACATATGTCTAAACTGCTGCAGAACTTGTCTGCACTCAGTTTGCTGATGGTCGGTGAGGCTGCTTGCCAAAGCAACACCATCTACTGACCCATCATCAGGGTTCTGAGAGAGCAGGTCAGGGAGAGGGTCACTCTCCTCCTCCTGGTCCTCATCAGTTGCCATGTGCAAGCCCATGTCAGCCCTGTCAACATATGGCTTTAATCTGTTGGCATGGAGCACCCTCAGGGGGCTCCTGGGAGTTCCAAGATTCACCAGGTAGGTGACTTCTCCCTTCTGTTCAACTATTGTATGGGGGCCACTCCACTTGTCCTGGAGGGCTGCTGGGGCCACAGGCTCCAACACCCACACTTTCTGTCCTGGCTGGTATACAGTCAGTACAGCCTTTTGGTCATGCCAAGCTTTTTGTAATTCTTGGCTGGCCTCCAGGTTTTGGTTGCCTTTTTCATGTACTCAGCCATCCGGGAGCGGAGACCAAGTACATAGTCCATCACATCTTGTTTGGGGGCTTGAGAGGTAACTCCCAGCCCTCTTTTACCAAACACAGTGGACCTCTCACAGGATGCCCAAACAGAAGCTCAAATGGGCTGTAACCAACCCCCTTCTGTGGAACCTCCTGTATGCAAATAACAGGCAAGGAAGAAGAAGGTCCCATTTCCGCCTAAGCTTCTCTGGGAGTCCTTTAATCATTCCTTTCAAGGTTTTGTTGAAGCGTTCAACTAAACCATTGCATTGTGGGTGATAGGGGGTGGTGAACTTGTAAGTTACACCACACTCCTTCCACATTGCTTTTAGATATCCTGACATGAAGTTGGTACCTCTGTCAGAAATGACCTCCTTTGGAAAACCCACTCTAGAGAAGACTCCAATGAGGGCTCTTGCCACCACAGGGGCTGTGGTGGTCCTCAGAGGAATTGCTTCTGGGTACCTGGTGGCATGATCCACTACCACCAGGATAAACATGTGCCCAGATGCAGTTTGAGGGTCAAGGGGACCAACAATGTCAATCCCTACCCTTTCAAAGGGTACCCCCACCACAGGTAGTGGTATCAGGGGGGCCTTTGTGGTGCCACCTGCCTTACCACTGGCTTGGCAGGTGACACAGGAGCGACAAAACTCCTTTGTGTCCTCTGACATATGTGGCCAATGAAAATGTGGAACAAGCCTGTCCCAGGTCTTGTTTTGGCCCAAGTGTCCTGCTAAAGGGATACCATGTGCTAGGGTCAAGAGGAACCCCTAAACTTCTGAGGTATTACCAACCTCCTGGTGGCTCCAGGGGCTGGGTCTCTACCTTCAGAATATAGGAGTCCCTCATCCCAATAAACTTTATGGGACCCACTAGCACTCCCAGCAGCCTCAGCAGCAGCCTGCTGTCTGAGGGGTTCAAGAGAGGGGCAGCACTGTTGCTCCTTACTCAGATCCTCCCGAGAAGGGCCCCCTGCCCCCAAGAACTCAACCTGATCAGGCTCAAGTTCCTCTGGGGCAGTTCCTTCTTCAGGATCTGCTTCACCTCCCTTTGGGGGTGAATCTGTGATCTGAGACAGAGGGAAGGCACTGCCTTTACCCTACTGCTCCTCCTCTTGGGAAGCATCTGGTCCATTGTTCCAGGATCCAGAGCTGGTTCAGTGTCATGCATTCTTGCTTGTGACCTGGTCACAGCAAATACCTCTGCAGGGATGCCCAACATCTCAGCATGAGTCCATAACTCCACTTCAGACCAGGCTGAAGTCTCTAGATCATTGCCCAATAGACATTCGACAGGGAGGTCTGCACTGACTACAACCTTCTTGAGGCCAGTTACCCCTCCCCAGGAGAAATTCACAACTGCCAGACTATGGTTGGTCCTGACATTGCTTGCATTGGTTACCTGGTACATTTCGCCCAGGATGATCTGTCCAGAGTCCACAAGATCCTCTGCCACCATGGTGACACTAGCACCTGTGTCCCTAAATGCCAAAGCCTGTTTGCCATTTATTACAGGCTGCTGTTTGTATTTGCCCAGATTACTGGGACTCACTAGGAAGGACATATTAAGGTCTCCCTCACAAATCAGCATTGCCTGAGTGGGCACTCTGACTAGGTCAGAGTCCACTTCAGAACCCAGGGTCAACCCTACTACACCCTTATTCTGTGTACCACCTCCACCAGTAGCTGAACTAGGGGGAACAGTTGCCTTAGGGGCAGGAGTGGTGGTGGTTTGGTCTTTGGACTTGTTACAGTCAGAAGTCCAGTGCCCTTTCTGTTTACAGAATTTGCACCAGGGCTTCTTTTGGCCTTTTCCCTTGTTGGGTTGTGACTCCCCACCAGATGCAGATTTTTGGGGCCCTTGTGAAGACTTCTGGTCTTTTGACTTATCCCCACCTTTCTCAGAGCCCTTAGGATCTTGCTTCTTGGTGTCACCCCCTTGGTTCTGGGGTTTCTGCCTCACCCTGGTTCTGACCCATTTGTCTGCCTTCTTTCCCAATTCTTGGGGAGAGGTCAGATCCGAGTCCACCAGGTACTGATGCAGCAACTGGTTCTGGCAATTATTAAGGATCTGTTCTCTCATCATCAGATTATACAATCCCTTGAAATCAGTAACCCTACTGCCAACCAGCCAACCCTCCAGAGCCTTGGTTGCACAATCAACAAAGTCAGTCCAGTCCTGAGTCTGTGTCTTCTGGGTGTCTCTGAACTTCAACCTGTACTGCTCAGTGGTTAAGCCAAACCCATCTATTAGTGCACTCTTCAGGACTTCATAATCATCAGCATCCTCTTCTCTAACAGTGAGGAGCTTGTCTCTACCTTTATCTGAAAAGGAGAGCCACAAGATTGCTGCCCACTGCTTTTGGGGGACCTGCTGTACTCTACAGGCCCTCTCCATAGCAGTTATCCACTTGTGGATATCATCCCCACTCTGGTAGGGAGGAACAACCTTGCTCAGGTTCCTATGGTCTGGAATAGATTCTCTGCCTCTAGGGACACTGTTGCTGCCACCAAGGGGTTCTAACCCCTCTCGTCTAGAAGCTCTCTGGATCTCCAGGGCTTCTCTATCCAGTGCCAACTGCTTGGTTCTGAGGGCAACTCTTGCTTCCTCATACTGCAGCAGTTTGCACATTCTTTCAGAGGAGGTCTCTCTATGGGAAAGTATGGGTTCCTCTGGTGGACAAATTCTCTGCCAGAGTGATAAGAGTGCTCAGATTCCCTGGAAGGGGACCTATGCCTCTCGTCCACTCTGTCAGTTCTCTTAGGGAGAATTCCTCTGTCCTTTTCAGGTCACTTGAGGCCTGGCCCTTCAATCACAGAGTCCTGGTCATTCTGATTTTCATCATCTGACCCGGATACTGTAATTGACCCACCCACTGATTCAGACCCATTAGCTCCTAGAGCCAATCTAAGATCATCTGCTGTCAGCAGATCTATCAGGTGTAGGGTTGAGGGACTCTGTCCTAGCCTCAGGTGTCTTTCAACACACATGGCTCTCAAGTCAGAGAAAGCCATGTCCTTATACTGAGGCTGAGTGGATCCACTGGTTCCACCCTTTAAGGACATTCTAGTGTTGTGCCGTGTTGTACTACCTACACTAGTTTGTGGCCTACTGATACTAGCTTGAGCTGTAGAAAGGGTGTGCTATCCCTTGGCACACAGCTCTAAGTTCAGTAGAACTTATTGATACTAAGCTTGACTTTATATGTACCTTAAGTACCTATAGTGGTTTTCAGTTAGTAATTCAAATAGAGATTTTCTGGTAAAACAATAGCAAGCTGGAATCCCACACGCTGCCCACCAATGTGAGAAGTTGGCCTGGTATATGCTGTTCACTAATTAAAGTGGACACCTTGCACCAGAACAATTCGACTCTTATGGTAGATAGGTTTAAGACAACCTTTATAGAAAGCTATCCTAGTGGTAGCTGTGGAGAGCAGCCTTCAGGCTAAGTCTTGAAGGAATGTAAAGCAGCTTGTTTTACCACACAATCTCTTGAATCACCAAATGAAAAGACACCACACAGGTATATATATCAAATATATATGTATTTATTAATAAACACTCTCTACTAATCTCTTTATGAGATTAGAGGTCAGGAACATATGTACAAGTCAAAGATTATCAAAATAAGTTTAGCACAATCGAATATCACAATCTTAGTTTGCTAGACCTAGGTCTAGGGCATCTAGAATCGAGGGACCCCCAAGAACCACCCCAGGTAGTTGTAGGAGACCCACAGGGGACGGACGCGGTGACCTGGCACCGGTGCGAGTCCTGTGCGAGTCTATGTACTCAGACGCGATTGAGATTTCAATGTTAAAGGTCCCTTGCGTGTTCGAGGCGAACACACCGATCGGTCCTTGTACGAGTCGAAGGACGCGGTCACAGATAGAGAGGCAAGGGAGATGGACGCGCTGTGTCTAACACAGACGCGAACCTTGTGCGAGTCAGTGCAATGGAGATCTCAGAGTTACAGGCCCTTTGTGTGTTCGAGGCGAACACCGATCGGACTCAGTACGAGTCGAAGGATACAGTTTTAGATAGTGTTGCAAAGGAGATGGACGCGGTGTGTCTAACACAGACGCGAACCCTGTACGAGTCAGCGCAATTGTCGCACTTGGAAAGTTAAAGTTTTAGGACACTTCTAGGGACGCTACAAGCAAGTCACTTACAGGGTAAGTAGTTCTAGGGCCCACACCCACAGGAGCACCGTAGTGCTGAAGTTACCTCACCCAGGGGAGCCGGGTGCATAGGTGTTCTTTGGTGTCGGGTCGCGGCGTCGTTTTCAATGGGAGCCAGTGAAGACTTGCTGCTTGCGGCGACAGGAGAAGTGTCCGGAGGAATCCAAGCCTGGATTCGGAAGATGGAAGACCTGAAAGCAGAGGGGGCAGTGTTCAAAGTCACTTGGCAGTGACTCGGGGCAAGGAAGATGGATGCCCACCGTCGTCGCAAGATTCAGGTCGGTCACGGTTGCCTTGACTCTTCAGCCACGAGGTCCCGGAGGCGTTGACGACAACCAGGAGCTGGATTCGGCGTGTCCCACGATGTTTGCAGCTTACTGCTGTGTCGGCGACTCGATTGGAGCCAACAAGCCTTGGTAACAGCAAGTCTCGGGGAAAGTGTGAAGAGGCAATGGCGCAGACCAGCAAGGTCTGTGGGACTCACCCAGCGAGGGTAAGTCAGGGCAGGCCTGGTGCAACCAGGGGAGCCCTTTGGTTTCTTTAGAAAGTCTTCTGGGGACCCACAAGCCGGCTGGCAAGGGATCGCGAAGACGCCTCGGGAGGATTTGCTCACAGGGGCCCACGGTCACTCGGGACATGGTAGGCCTCTGATCTTAGGAGGGATTCTTGCTGGAGGCTGGGACCACATGTGGTCCAAAGCACAAGTTTGTGGAACGTTGTGAAGGGGTTGCACTCGACAATAGTGCACGGTACCCACGGGTCGCAGTTCCTCGTTACTCTTGGGGTCCACTGGCCTCAGCTTCGCTGGGGACTCACGATGGCCTTTGAGAAGTCAGGAAATCCACTTCTTGGGCTGCAGGGACTTCGGACTCCGGCGGGAGCGGCGTAGTTTGCGACCATCGTTTGTAGTTTTTGGTGCCTGCCAAGCAGGGGAGTCACTCCTTGACTCCAAGGAGATTCTTCAGTCTTCCAAAGGTAGTGGAACGTCAAAGGTCCGGGATTCTTCTTCAGAGCGTCATCCAGGGAAATCTAGGGTGCAATGCACAGGTTCCCCTCTTATACTAAAAGAAAGGGAGGGACTAGCTCTATGACCCTACCTATGGGAGGGTCAGGGGAGTGGGTGGCTACACCCACTTCCCTTTGTCCAGTTTCGCGCCAGAGCAGGGACAGGTAGCCCCTGAGCCGGTTTGAACTGGCATATGCACAGAGGAGCCTTCTGCTCCCCCAGTGCAGGACTTCAAAGCACTCTAGGAGTGCACCCACCCAGCCCCAATACACTAAACCCTGTCTGGGAGGTGGTCACACCCCTTGGGACAGGATATCTATTGTTGGGCTTCCTCCACTGCGAGTGTTGGTCATCAGCAGGAGGGCAGCCCAGTGTCTGTGACTGGTGGCATCCATTTTGTGATGCCAGGGCTCTGCAGGATTCTACCGCGTTTCCACAGTAGGTACATGTCTATCCCTCTAGAAGGGTGGAATGCTACCCCCGCCGCCAGGACTGGCGGGGGGTAGTATTCCAAGATGTTTGACACCAAACACGACATGTTTCGATGCAGCCATTCCAAAGTTAGTATTTTACCGCGAGGATATAATGCAACTTAAAAGTATATGGTTTAACCGCATCCACAAACAGCACCAGAGAATGGACTCTGAGAGCTGCAGAGGGGCCCTGCTCAGGCAGAGGCACCCCCTCACATAGAAGCCAAGCACCCTGCCCTCAGGATTGATAGGGCCTGCCTTAGGGGTGACTGATAGGTTTATATGTGTGTGCAGGAGAGACATAGGGAACCTATATCTCAGTGAGGAGTGCTAGCACCACCTCACCCAGGCTGCAGTAGCAGGCCTGTGGTGTCAGATTTAGTCTGCTTCCCAGGGGTGGCATAATACATGCTGCAGCCCCTGGTAGGCCTGTGAAGTACCTATGCCCTTGGTACCTAAGGTACCATATACTAGGGACTCATAAGGTGCCACAGTATACAATCACTAGTGCACCTAGAGTGCACTCCAAATCGTTTAGAGAGAACAGAGAGGCTGGGGCCCTGATTAGCAGGGTCCCAGCCTGACTATAGCCAGAAACCAGTGTAAACATCAGAAAAAAAGTGGGGGCAACATAAGAGGCAGATCCTACTCTCCTACAGTTACTCAAGTCTTTTCTTTGCTATTTAAGTCAGTAGACCCCATACGTTTAAGAGGCACCATTTAGGCACAGGTTCCAATCTTATCCCCAATACCACACTCAAACAGTGCTCAATTGCCTCCATCCTGGACTCTTGATAGGGTCCCTAGGGCAACGGCAGCCCTGGGCTCCTGTTGCCATCCTGGACTCTAGATAGGGTCCCTCGGGGAATGGCAGGGCTGGGCTTCTGTGGCCATCCTGGACTCTAAATAGGGTCCCTCAGGGAACAGCGGCGCCGAGTTCCTGTGGCCATCCTGGACTCTATATAGGGTCCCTCGGGAAATGGCAGTGCTGGGCTCCTGTGGCAATCCTTGACCCAAGGTAGGGTCCCTCAGGAAACAGCAGCGCCGGGCTCCTGTGGCCATCCTGGACTCTAGATAGGGTCCCTCTGTTGTCAGCAGCGCTGGGCTCCTGTGGCCATCCTAGACTCTAGATAGGGTCCCACAGGGAAGAGCAGCCCTGGGCTCCTCTGGCCACCCTGGACTCTAGATAGGGTCCCTCTGTTGTCAGCAGTGCTGGGCTCCTGTGGCCATCCTGGACTCTATATAGGGTCCCTCGGGAAATGGCAGTGCTGGGCTCCTGTGGCCATCCTTGACCCAAGGTAGGGTCCCTCAGGAAACAGCAGCGCCGGGCTCCTGTGGCCATCCTGGACTCTAGATAGGGTCCCTCTGTTGTCAGCAGCGCTGGGCTCCTGTGGCCATCGTAGACTCTAGATAGGGTCCCACAGGGAAGAGCAGCCCTGGGCTCCTCTGGCCACCCTGGACTCTAGATAGGGTCCCTCTGTTGTCAGCAGCGCTGGGCTCCTGTGGCCATCCTGGACTCTAGATAGGGTCCCACAGGGAATAGCAGCGCAGGGCTCCTGTGGGCATCCTGGACTCTAGATAGGGTCCCACAGGGAAGAGCAGCCATGGGCTCCTGTGGGCATCCTGGACTCTAGATAGGGTCCCACAGGGAAGAGCAGCCCTGGGCTCCTGTGGGCATCCTGGACTCTAGATAGGGTCCCACAGGGAAGAGCAGCGCGGGGCTCCTGTATCCTAGACTCTAGATAGGGTCCGACAGGGAAGAGCAGCCCTGGGCTCCTGTGGGCATCCTGGCCTCTAGATAGGGTCCCACAGGGAATAGCAGCGCGGGGCTCCTGTATCCTAGACTCTAGATAGGGTCCCACAGGGAAGAGCAGCCCTGGGCTCCTGTGGCCACCCTGGACTCTAAATAGGGTCCCTCTGTTGTCAGCAGCGCTGGGCTCCTGTGGCCATCCTGGACTCTAGATAGGGTCCCACAGGGAATAGCAGCCCAGGGCTCCTGTGGGCATCCTGGACTCTAGATAGGGTCCCACAGGGAAGAGCAGCCCTGGGCTCCTGTGGCCATCCTGGACTCTAGATAGGGTCCCACAGGGAAGAGCAGCCCTGGGCTCCTGTGGGCATCCTGGACTCTAGATAGGATCCCACAGGGAATAGCAGCGCAGGGCTCCTGTGGGCATCCTGGACTCTAGATAGGGTCCCACAGGGAAGAGCAGCCCTGGGCTCCTGTGGCCATCCTGGACTCTAGATAGGGTCCGACAGGGAAGAGCAGCCCTGGGCTCCTCTGGGCATCCTGGCCTCTAGATAGGGTCCCACAGGGAAGAGCAGCCCTGGGCTCCTGTGGGCATCCTGGACTCTAGATAGGGTCCCACAGGGAATAGCAGCGCAGGGCTCCTGTGGGCATCCTGGACTCTAGATAGGGTCCCACAGGGAAGAGCAGCCCTGGGCTCCTGTATCCTAGACTCTAGATAGGGTCCGACAGGGAAGAGCAGCCCTGGGCTCCTGTGGGCATCCTGGACTCTAGATAGGGTCCCACAGGGAAGAGCAGCCCTGGGCTCCTGTATCCTAGACTCTAGATAGGGTCCGACAGGGAAGAGCAGCCCTGGGCTCCTGTGGGCATCCTGGACTCTAGATAGGGTCCCACAGGGAAGAGCAGCCCTGGGCTCCTGTATCCTAGACTCTAGATAGGGTCCGACAGGGAAGAGCAGCCCTGGGCTCCTGTATCCTAGACTCTAGATAGGGTCCGACAGGGAAGAGCAGCCCTGGGCTCCTGTGGGCATCCTGGACTCTAGATAGGGTCCCACAGGGAAGAGCAGCCCTGGGCTCCTGTGGGCATCCTGGACTCTAGATAGGGTCCCACAGGGAAGAGCAGCCCTGGGCTCCTGTATCCTAGACTCTAGATAGGGTCCGACAGGGAAGAGCAGCCCTGGGCTCCTGTATCCTAGACTCTAGATAGGGTCCGACAGGGAAGCGCAGCCCTGGGCTCCTGTGGGCATCCTGGACTCTAGATAGGGTCCGACAGGGAAGAGCAGCCCTGGGCTCCTGTATCCTAGACTCTAGATAGGGTCCGACAGGGAAGAGCAGCCCTGGGCTCCTGTATCCTAGACTCTAGATAGGGTCCCACAGGGAAGAGCAGCCCTGGGCTCCTGTATCCTAGACTCTAGATAGGGTCCCACAGGGAAGTGCAGCCCTGGGCTCCTGTGGGCATCCTGGACTCTAGATAGGGTCCGACAGGGAAGAGCAGCCCTGGGCTCCTGTATCCTAGACTCTAGATAGGGTCCGACAGGGAAGAGCAGCCCTGGGCTCCTGTATCCTAGACTCTAGATAGGGTCCCACAGGGAAGAGCAGCCCTGGGCTCCTGTATCCTAGACTCTAGATAGGGTCCCACAGGGAAGTGCAGCCCTGGGCTCCTGTATCCTAGACTCTAGATAGGGTCCCACAGGGAAGTGCAGCCCTGGGCTCCTGTGGCCATCCTGGACTCTAGATAGGGTCCCACAGGAAGAGCAGCCCTGGGCTCCTGTATCCTAGACTCTAGATAGGGTCCCACAGGGAAGAGCAGCCCTGGGCTCCTGTATCCTAGACTCTAGATAGGGTCCCACAGGGAAGAGCAGCCCTGGGCTCCTGTGGGCATCCTGGACTCTAGATAGGGTCCCACAGGGAAGAGCAGCCCTGGGCTCCTGTGGGCATCCTGGACTCTAGATAGGGTCCCACAGGGAAGAGCAGCCCTGGGCTCCTGTATCCTAGACTCTAGATAGGGTCCGACAGGGAAGAGCAGCCCTGGGCTCCTGTATCCTAGACTCTAGATAGGGTCCCACAGGGAAGAGCAGCCCTGGGCTCCTGTATCCTAGACTCTAGATAGGGTCCCACAGGGAAGTGCAGCCCTGGGCTCCTGTGGGCATCCTGGACTCTAGATAGGGTCCGACAGGGAAGAGCAGCCCTGGGCTCCTGTATCCTAGACTCTAGATAGGGTCCCACAGGGAAGAGCAGCCCTGGGCTCCTGTATCCTAGACTCTAGATAGGGTCCCACAGGGAAGAGCAGCCCTGGGCTCCTGTATCCTAGACTCTAGATAGGGTCCCACAGGGAAGTGCAGCCCTGGGCTCCTGTGGGCATCCTGGACTCTAGATAGGGTCCCACAGGGAAGAGCAGCCCTGGGCTCCTGTATCCTAGACTCTAGATAGGGTCCCACAGGGAAGAGCAGCCCTGGGCTCCTGTATCCTAGACTCTAGATAGGGTCCCACAGGGAAGAGCAGCCCTGGGCTCCTGTATCCTAGACTCTAGATAGGGTCCCACAGGGAAGTGCAGCCCTGGGCTCCTGTATCCTAGACTCTAGATAGGGTCCCACAGGGAAGAGCAGCCCTGGGCTCCTGTGGGCATCCTGGACTCTAGATAGGGTCCCACAGGGAAGAGCAGCCCTGGGCTCCTGTATCCTAGACTCTAGATATGGTCCCACAGGGAAGAGCAGCCCTGGGCTCCTGTATCCTAGACTCTAGATAGGGTCCCACAGGGAAGTGCAGCCCTGGGCTCCTGTGGGCATCCTGGACTCTAGATAGGGTCCGACAGGGAAGAGCAGCCCTGGGCTCCTGTATCCTAGACTCTAGATAGGGTCCCACAGGGAAGAGCAGCCCTGGGCTCCTGTATCCTAGACTCTAGATAGGGTCCCACAGGGAAGTGCAGCCCTGGGCTCCTGTGGCCATCCTGGACTCTAGATAGGGTCCCACAGGGAAGTGCAGCCCTGGGCTCCTGTGGCCATCCTGGACTCTAGATAGGGTCTCTCTGTGAACGGTAGTGCTGGGCTCCTGTGGACTACAGGAACACGTTTGTGTACATGTTAACTGAAGTAAATTAAAAGAAGCAAAAAAGATTTTTTGCCCCAATTATCATTAGGTTATTCATTTTTGACGGAATCTGGCAACAAACCAAATATAATCACGTCTTTTCAAATTTAAAAAACGTGTACTGCATTAACATGCAGAAGTTTCACCTTAGTACATCATGTTCGATAGCTGCTTTGAGAGGAATTTAATAAAAGCAATAGTTTTCAAACATGAACCTAGAAACATTCATACCTCCCCCGCCATGAGAACAAAGTCTTTAGTGAACCAAAAGTTAAGTGCACCCTCCTGGCGTCACAGGTACTTATTGCACATGGAACAACATTGTAGTTTATTAAATCAAACATGGCAAGGTGCTGTCATATTTGATAATGTAAAAAATGAGGCAAAGTGTAATCAAAGGATAGCTCAGGATCACACAGTTTGATCAGTTAGGGATGTCGGGATTAATCCTATTTTATTTGGTTCACATTGTGCAATTTAGCCACAAGTTGGGTATCTCTTTTCCTCTTTCACGTTACATCACAAGTTATTACTGTGTCTTTAGTTCTTGATGGCTGAATTTAGAGTGTGGGGACAGACAGAAGCCAGAGTGTGGGGACAGATAGAAGCCAGAGTGTGGGGACAGACAGAAGCCAGAGTGTGGGGGGACAGACAGAAGCCAGAGTGTGGGGACAGACAGAAGCCAGAGTGTGGGGACAGACAGAAGCCAGAGTGTGGGGGGACAGACAGAAGCCAGAGTGTGGGGACAGACAGAAGCCAGAGTGTGGGGACAGACAGAAGCCAGAGTGTGGGGGGACAGACAGAAGCCAGAGTGTGGGGACAGACAGAAGCCAGAGTGTGGGGACAGACAGAAGCCACTTGAAGGCTCAGTTCGTTTTGAGTTCGTGGATCCAAGAGAGCCTGGAGCTGAAACGGAGCCAGGTGTCTGGTTGGAGCTTGGCTCGAGCCTTCCTTGGGTCACTGAATGCAACGAAGAGCAAAGAAGCATAGAGTGATGTGTAATAAAGCTGGTACACCAGGTGAAGTTCATCAGATGTAGGTTTATTTTAAATCTTTTAAGTAACTAACGTAATAACGTCCTATCCACACAGCGCCAGCAGCAACTGACCTGTGGGAATTCTCAGGACACTTGAACACAGTGGAAGCTCTAGAACAGAACATAATGACACGCACATAATTACACGCAGGTCATTACACACCTTCCCCCTTCACACTAGAAGAGCAAAGAAAAGGATGAGAAAGAAGAGAAGAGTAGAGGAAGAAAGAAAGAAAACAAGAAACGAAATAACATCAATGAAGAACGTAATCATGCAGTTTCACCGGAATCTTTCCAGTGCGAGAACTCTTTCGCAAATCAGGTAATATTTGGGAACGGTCAATCAATACAGGGTGAATTTTGCTACGCATGGGAGCGATTCTGTTCAAGTTCCAGATACGACCATCTTCCAACTTAACAGCATTCTGGAAAAGTTTTTTACCACATAAGGAGAAGAGAATTTAGAGACTCCAGCACACCTCTGCGGAAGACGTACACGCACCCTGTCTCCTACTTTCACACAAGTGCGAGAGACTGCGTGTCTTGCGTCAAAATACTCTTTCCTTTTTGCAATCTTTAAATTTTCCCCTGCTCGCCAGGAGGCTACATCATGACCCACGTCAGAGGGAACTATGCCACGACTTGGAGCAGGACACACATCCAAATCAACACTCCCATTTTTGTCTCTCATCCATGCTTGGAACATCAGGGTATTGGGCTTCCGCCCACGAAAGAGTTCGAAGGGAACTTCATTTGTGGTAGAATGAGGGGTGAGTCGGTAGATGGTTACTCGTTCCACCACCTCAGACTTCCAGTCTTTATTTTGAGCTTTGGCTAATTGGATGGATTCTTTTAACACTCGGTTAAACCTCTCCACCATCCCATTAGTCTCGGGATGATAGAGAGCGCACCGCTTATGTTTTACCCCCTTTTAGACAAAAACTCCTCCATCTCTCTCGAGACCAGTTGAACTCCATTGTCGGTAAGAAGACAGTCAGGGAATCCCTCTCGGGAGAAGATTTCATCAAGAAATTTAGTGACGTCCCTAGTTTCAATGCTGTGAGTGAACCTAATCTCCGGCCACCTGGAGAACATGTCCATTAAAACTAGAACGTATGTCTGTCCGGAGCTACTAGAAATGGGACCCAAAAGATCCAATGCTACATCTTGCCAACAACGGACAGGGGCCTCACGCACAACCATGGGTTGAACTCTAGTTTTATAGACTTTGTCCGAAGCATTACACTCAGAGCAATCTCTCACCATTCGCTCAACTAGAAGATCAATTCCAGGCCACCAAAAGTGTAAACGAATCCTTTCTTTTGTCTTGGAGATGCCCTGGTGCCCTTGATGCGCTTGTTGCACAATTTTAAGTCTAATAGAGAGGGGTGGAACCAGCTTGGTACCTCTCCAAAGCAACCCAGAAGAGACAGACAGCTCATGACGCACATTCCAAAACTTCCGCGTCTCCTCACTCAAGCTTCTAATGCCACTTCCCCAACCATTAATCACTAACTTACAGACCTCGAGAATAACTGAATCACTTTCAATGGCGGACTTCCATTCTCCCTCGCTCAAGACTCCAGCAGTGACCTCACACACTTTGTAATCATCGTCCTCCCACGAGTCCCCAGACAGACACGTCAAGGGTGTGAATAAGATCACTCCTGACAAGGCGGGAAAGATAATCGGAGACCTTGTTTTGAGCACCAAGAATATGATGTACGACAAAATCTTAGTCTTGAAGTGCAACAATCCACCTGGCGATTCTTGAAGATACAGCATCAAGACTTTTTTTAGTGAATAAGTCTTTCAAAGGTTTGTGATCAGAGTGTACTGTGAAAGAACTACCCCATAGAAACTTCTTAAGTTTCTTAATTGCCCAAAAGATACAAAGAGTTTCTTTTTCAATGACAGAGTATTGTACTTCAGGGCCCACCAATGCTCGTGACAAAAACATAACAGTTATTTCCTGACCATCCTTCACCTGTTTAAGAACAGCCCAGAGACCCTTGGAGCTAGCATTAGTGGTGAGGATTGAAATAGCAGAAGTGTCAAAACTCTTTAGAGAGGGAGCCTTGCCCAAAGCCCCCTTTATATCATCAAATTCTGCTTGACATTGCGGTGACCACATGAACCTCACACCCTTCTTGAGAAGAGCCCTGAGAGTGAAAGTGCGAGAAGCGAATTGTGGAACAAACTTGTTGTAGTATTCGGCCATGCCGAGAAAGGTGACTAACTCATCCCTGGATTGGGGCACAGGAAGGTTCTCAATAGTCGACACTAAGTGATCTCTAGGTTTGACACCCTCTCTAGATAATTTGTGTCCCAAGTAGTCAATTTCCGTGAGGTTAAATTTACATTTGTTCTCGCGTAGAGTCAAACCGCGAGACTTGAAGTGCTTCAGAACAGCTCTGAGTCTCTCATCATGTAACTCTTGTGAAGAACCATATACCAGTACATCATCCTGGTAAATCTTAACGCCAGGTAGCCCTTGTAAAACATCTTCCATAGCTCTCTGGAATACGGAGGCTGCAGAATTAAGTCCGAAAGGAAGTCTTGTAAATTTAAAAGTTCCAAAAGGCGTTATAAATGCAGTGAGGTTCATCGAGTCTGGGTCAATTTTGATCTGATGATACGCGGCTCTGAGATCCAATGTGGAGAAGACCTCAGCTCCGCCTAATTGTGTCAGCATTTCCGCAATATTTGGAAGAGGATACTTGTCAGCTACAACAGAACGATTGAGTGCGCGCAAGTCCACACAAAGCCTCACCTCACCAGAGGCCTTACGTGCAAGTACAACGGGAGCCAACCACTCACTCGCCTCAGTTTTGACGATAATTCCTTCTTTTAGTAACTTCTGCAGTTCCTTCTCCATGGACTCCCTCATGGCTAGTGGTACACTACGCACCTTGCAAGTAACCGGGATAGCATCAGGTTTCAAAGAAATCTTATGCATATATCCAGACAAGCACCCTAGCTTTTCGCTGAAAACTTGTTTGAATTCACTCCGTAGATCATCGACTTGAACAACTTTGGATGGTTCCGATGTACTAAGAGGCTCAAGGGGTGAAGAACACAGATCTTCCTTCAAGACAATACAAGGATCTCCACCAGGAATTAACATGACCCCCAACTCTGCTTGGTGAACCCAACTTATTATGCTTTCTCCCTTTGAGGAGATGTAGATTTTCCCAGCAGTAAGTTTACTCTTATATTCTATGTCACCCTCGAAGTATCCAAACAACTTGATAGGTTGACCACCATAAGCAAGCGGCCTAATGTCAGGCTTGAATACTTTCACCTTACCCACCAAGGTTGAGTCATAAAAAAACTTAGGTACTAGTGTTATCTTTGCCCCGGAGTCAAAGAGCATTTTAACTGGGTGACCACTTATTTGGACACTTTCAATTGGATTTTTGCACGTATTCAAAGCTGTTTGAGTCAAGACTTCTCCACAATGTAACTCATCCGGGTCGGACTCAGACTCATTTTGAATCCACACTTCCTTCACCCGCTTGTTGTTCTTGAATTTAGACACTCTGCAAGCTTTTGCTACGTGACCAACTCTACCACATTTGAGACATTTAGCATTCAAAGCAGGGCACGACTTGTCATTGGCCAAATGATTAGGACTATCACAGCGGTAACATTTCCCAGTAAAAGGTTTTTAGACCATGAAGAGTGAGATTCATGTTGCTTGAAAGTCGTAGATTGGGACTCGTTTTGCTTAAGCGTCTTAGGGTTAGTTATAACGTGTACTTTACCATTAGTTGTGTTAAGAGTGCCGTTTTCTTTTTTCATGACCTCCACGCAAGCGAGAGAATGTTCAATGCGTTTAGCGATTAGGATGACTTCATCAAGTTTGGGGTCATCCTTTTGCCAGAGTTCATCTTTCACTTTTTCAATTGCACAACCTAGCATAAATTGAACACGTATGCGTTCTTCAAGTGAGCTTTCAAACTTACAAGTTGAAGCTAGCTTCCGCAAATGAGTAACGTAAACCTCCACGGACTCTTTAGGTTGTTGTAAACGTTTCCCAAAGTGATAACGTTCTAGGATAGTGCTGACCTTGGGGAGATAATGTTTGTCAAGTTTCATCAAGCAGATTTCAAATTCATTGAGGCTGTTGGATTCAGTGTCATCAAGGTCAGGTAGATGTTCGAAAACTTCTTGGCCCTCGGAGCCCAGGCAGTGTAAAAGTAAAGCTGATTTCCGTTCTGCACTTAATGACACTCCACACACCCTAGCGTAGTTGAGGAAGACCTTCTTCCATTTTGACCAGCGGATGGAAGGCTCACCTGGATTTGATAGAAAGAAGGGTGGCGGAGTGACGGTCTGCATTTTAGTGAAAGAGGTGTGAGTTCCTGCAATATTAATAGTGGAGCTACATAAGAAATGGTGTGCCTATCACCGTGAGGATCAATGAGAAAGATAAGGTATGCTTATCAGTGTATAAAACCAGTTAGGTTAGAGAAGTAAAAATAATCACAATCATAAAAAGAAGTAGGAGACAGGCAGTATGTCAAGCAGTGCCCATCACCGTGAAATACAAGGTAAGTAATTGTAAGGTGTCAACTTGAAAAGCTGTGCCCACCAGCGTAAAATGAGCAGTATGGCAAGCTGTGCCCATTAGCGTGAAATACAAGGTAAGTAAATGTAAGGTGTCACCATGAAATGCTGTGCTTATCAGTGTAAAACGCAAAAGAAACAATTGATGGACGGAATGCTGGACAATGCAAACATTCACCCCCAGTCACAAAGATCTGGGTTAAATCCATCATTCTTTTGCTCACCACACCACCCCAGTTTGGACCCAGCCATATGCAAATCAGTCTTGACCCTGTTCCTTGTGGGAACAGTCCAGCCCGAACTGCCAAGCCAGGTCCTCCCTGGACCGGAAACAAGCATCCTGGGACCGGTTTCAGGGCATCACCCTTCTTCAGCCAGGCTAGCTTGAATCCAGTGGTGTAGTGAGCACGGGACCCACGTCTGGGCATACCCCTCCCACTTAGGGCGACAAATGCAAAAGAAACAATTGATGGACGGAATGCTGGACAATGCAAACATTCAACCCCAGTCACAAAGATCTGGGTTAAATCCATCATTCTTTTGCTCACCACACCACCCCAGTTTGGACCCAGCCATATGCAAATCAGTCTTGACCCTGTTCCTTGTGGGAACAGTCCAGCCCGAACTGCCAAGCCAGGTCCTCCCTGGACCGGAAACAAGCATCCTGGGACCGGTTTCAGGGCATCACCCTTCTTCAGCCAGGCTAGCTTGAATCCAGTGGTGTAGTGAGCACGGGACCCACGTCTGGGCATACCCCTCCCACTTAGGGCGACAAATGCAAAAGAAACAATTGATGGACGGAATGCTGGACAATGCAAACATTCACCCCCAGTCACAAAGATCTGGGTTAAATCCATCATTCTTTTGCTCAACACACCACCCCAGTTTGGACCCAGCCATATGCAAATCAGTCTTGACCCTGTTCCTTGTGGGAACAGTCCAGCCCGAACTGCCAAGCTAGGTCCTCCCTGGACCGGAAACAAGCATCCTGGGACCGGTTTCAGGGCATCACCCTTCTTCAGCCAGGCTAGCTTGAATCCAGTGGTGTAGTGAGCACGGGACCCACGTCTGGGCATACCCCTCCCACTTAGGGCGACAAATGCAAAGAAACAATTGATGGACGGAATGCTGGACAATGCAAACATTCACCCCCAGTCACAAAGATCTGGGTTAAATCCATCATTCTTTTGCTCACCACACCACCCCAGTTTGGACCCAGCCATATGCAAATCAGTCTTGACCCTGTTCCTTGTGGGAACAGTCCAGCCCGAACTGCCAAGCCAGGTCCTCCTGGACCGGAAACAAGCATCCTGGGACCGGTTTCAGGGCATCACCCTTCTTCAGCCAGGCTAGCTTGAATCCAGTGGTGTAGTGAGCACGGGACCCACGTCTGGGCATACCCCTCCCACTTAGGGCGACAAATGCAAAGAAACAATTGATGGACGGAATGCTGGACAATGCAAACATTCACCCCCAGTCACAAAGATCTGGGTTAAATCCATCATTCTTTTGCTCAACACACCACCCCAGTTTGGACCCAGCCATATGCAAATCAGTCTTGACCCTGTTCCTTGTGGGAACAGTCAGCTCGAACTGCCAAGCCAGGTCCTCCCTGGGACCTGGCTTGGCAGTTCGGGCTGGACTGTTCCCATGAGGCACAGGGTCAAGACTGATTTGCATATGGCTGGGTTCAAACTGGAATGGCATGGTGAGCAAAAAACGATGGATTTAGGCCCAGATCTCTGTACTGGGGTGAATGTATGACATTGTTCTGCATTCTGTCCATCAATTGTTGTTTTTGCATTTGTCACCCCGAGTGGGATGGGTATGCCCAGACGTGGGTCCCGTGTTCTCCATGCCACTGGAATCAAGCTATCCTGGCTGAAGAGGGGTGAAACCCGAAACCGGTCCTAGGATGCTTGTTTCCAGTCCAGGGAGGACCTGGCTTGGCAGTTCGGGCTGGACTGTTCCCATGAGGCACAGGGTCAAGACTGATTTGCATATGGCTGGGTTCAAACTGGAATGGCATGGTGAGCAAAAAAACGATGGATTTAGGCCCAGATCTCTGTACTGGGGTGAATGTATGACATTGTTCTGCATTCAGTCCATCAATTGTTGTTTTTGCATTTGTCACCCCCGAGTGGGACGGGAATGCCCAGACGTGGGTCCCGTGCTCTCCATGCCACTGGAATCAAGCTATCCTGGCTGAAGAGGGGTGAAACCCCGAAACCGGTCCTAGGATGCTTGTTTCCAGTCCAGGGAAGACCTGGCTTGGCAGTTCGGGCTGGACTGTTCCCATGAGGCACAGGGTCAAGACTGATTTGCATATGGCTGGGTTCAAACTGGAATGGCATGGTGAGCAAAAAACGATGGATTTAGGCCCAGATCTCTGTACTGGGGTGAATGTATGACATTGTTCTGCATTCTGTCCATCAATTGTTGTTTTTGCATTTGTCACCCCGAGTGGGACGGGTATGCCCAGACGTGGGTCCCGTGCTCTCCATGCCACTGGAATCAAGCTATCCTGGCTGAAGAGGGTGAAACCCCGAAACCGGTCCTAGGATGCTTGTTTCCAGTCCAGGGAGGACCTGGCTTGGCAGTTCGGGCTGGACTGTTCCCATGAGGCACAGGGTCAAGACTGATTTGCATATGGCTGGGTTCAAACTGGATTGGCATGGTGAGCAAAAAACGATGGATTTAGGCCCAGATCTCTGTACTGGGGTGAATGTATGACATTGTTCTGCATTCTGTCCATCAACTGTTGTTTTTGCATTTGTCACCCCGAGTGGGACGGGTATGCCCAGACGTGGGTCCCGTGCTCTCCATGCCACTGGAATCAAGCTATCCTGGCTGAAGAGGGGTGAAACCCGAAACCGGTCCTAGGATGCTTGTTTCCAGTCCAGGGAGGACCTGGCTTGGCAGTTCGGGCTGGACTGTTCCCATGAGGCACAGGGTCAAGACTGATTTGCATATGGCTGGGTTCAAACTGGAATGGCATGGTGAGCAAAAACGATGGATTTAGGCCCAGATCTCTGTACTGGGGTGAATGTATGACATTGTTCTGCATTCAGTCCATCAATTGTTGTTTTTGCATTTGTCACCCCGAGTGGGACGGGAATGCCCAGACGTGGGTCCCGTGCTCTCCATGCCACTGGAATCAAGCTATCCTGGCTGAAGAGGGGTGAAACCCCGAAACCGGTCCTAGGATGCTTGTTTCCAGTCCAGGGAAGACCTGGCTTGGCAGTTCGGGCTGGACTGTTCCCATGAGGCACAGGGTCAAGACTGATTTGCATATGGCTGGGTTCAAACTGGAATGGCATGGTGAGCAAAAAACGATGGATTTAGGCCCAGATCTCTGTACTGGGGTGAATGTATGACATTGTTCTGCATTCTGTCCATCAACTGTTGTTTTTGCATTTGTCACCCCGAGTGGGACGGGTATGCCCAGACGTGGGTCCCGTGCTCTCCATGCCACTGGAATCAAGCTATCCTGGCTGAAGAGGGGTGAAACCCGAAACCGGTCCTAGGATGCTTGTTTCCAGTCCAGGGAGGACCTGGCTTGGCAGTTCGGGCTGGACTGTTCCCATGAGGCACAGGGTCAAGACTGATTTGCATATGGCTGGGTTCAAACTGGAATGGCATGGTGAGCAAAAAAACGATGGATTTAGGCCCAGATCTCTGTACTGGGGTGAATGTATGACATTGTTCTGCATTCTGTCCATCAATTGTTGTTTTTGCATTTATCAGTGTAAAACGGGCAGTATAACAAGCTGTGCCCATCAGCGTGAAATGCAAGGTAAGTAATTGTAAGAAGTCAGAATGAGAAGCTGTGCCCATCAGCGTAAGATAGGCCTCGTTGAAATGTATTTAATTGTTGTGCCCATCAGCGTTAGAAGAGCTTGTTCTGATGTAATAAATGAGGTAACAGAACAAAAAAAAAAATAGGCTGTGCCCATCAGCGTTAGATGAGCGTGGTCACAATATAAAAAATGAATATGTCCAAGAGAGAGAAAAGATCGTCATTAAAATTCAAACAAAGCTGTGCCCGTCAGCGTAAAACGGGCTTGTAATATATTAAAAGAAGCTGTGCCCGTCAGCGTGCAGGGCTCACTTTTGTAGAAAATGTTGAAAGTAGAACAAAGCAAGAGAAAACACCAACAAAGCTGTGCCCATCAGCGTAAAACGGGCTTGTAATATATTAAAAGAAGCTGTGCCCGTCAGCGTGCAGGGCTCACTTTTGTTGAAAATGTTGAAAGTAGAACAAAGCAACAGGAAACGCCAACCAGACTCTGGTTAGCACAGAAGCCGGGGAAGAGTAAAGAAAATGACGGGCTGGGGCGGCATTCTGAACGTAGTTTCAGCAGCGTCGAGTGTTGCTTAGCAACGCTGTCGGGGAATAAGCTTCCTGATTGACAACGTCAGGCGCTGCTTGCGTGAAGGAGCGTCAGACTTGCTGGTGTCATAAAGGAATGGCCGAGGGTATGCGCAAGGCAAAGCAGGCTCGTGGGTTCCTCGTGAGGAAACGGCGATAGAGTAAGTCTTAAGGTTTCGAGGCTAAATAGCCGATAAATCTTGTAGACAGAGTAAGAGATAGTTTACAGTACTTTCGTCTTAGATGAATATGGATGAAGCAACTTTACGACGAAGGGAGGAACTCCAAGTGTGTTAGGACGTCTTCTTTGAGTAAATCAGCAAACACGTAGCTCAGGGTTCTGCGCAGGATCGTCGCCAGTGTAATAAAGCTGGTACACCAGGTGAAGTTCATCAGATGTAGGTTTATTTTAAATCTTTTAAGTAACTAACGTAATAACGTCCTATCCACACAGCGCCAGCAGCAACTGACCTGTGGGAATTCTCAGGACACTTGAACACAGTGGAAGCTCTAGAACAGAACATAATGACACGCACATAATGACACGCAGGTCATTACATGATGTGATTGGACCATCTGCAAACTTGGTGACACGGGAACGCATCGGCGCAGAGCTCCTCATTCCAAGATTCATACCTTTCACTCAACACCACATTTTACTGAGCACTGATGCTGGGTGCTCTCGAACAAGGGTAAAATCAAATGACCGTTCTCTTACTACATACTTACTATCAGTGTTTGGTTACAGTCATTCTCTTACTACATACTTACTATCACTGTTTGGTTACAGTCATTCTCTTACTACATACTTACTATCACTGTTTGGTTACAGTCATTCTCTTACTACATACTTACTATCACTGTTTGGTTACAGTCATTCTCTTACTACATACTTACTATCAGTGTTTGGTTACAGTCATTCTCTTACTACATACTTACTATCAGTGTTTGGTTACAGTCATTCTCTTACTACATACTTACTATCACTGTTTGGTTACAGTCATTCTCTTACTACATACTTACTATCACTGTTTGGTTACAGTCATTCTCTTACTATATACTTACTATCACTGTTTGGTTACAGTCATTCTCTTACTACATACTTACTATCACTGTTTGGTTACAGTCATTCTCTTACTACATACTTACTATCAGTGTTTGGTTACAGTCATTCTCTTACTACATACTTACTATCAGTGTTTGGTTACAGTCATTCTCTTACTACATACTTACTATCAGTGTTTGGTTACAGTCATTCTCTTACTACATACTTACTATCAGTGTTTGGTTACAGTCATTCTCTTACTACATACTTACTATCAGTGTTTGGTTACAGTCATTCTCTTACTACATACTTACTATCAGTGTTTGGTTACAATCATTCTCTTACTACATACTTACTATCACTGTTTGGTTACAGTCATTCTCTTACTACATACTTACTATCACTGTTTGGTTACAGTCATTCTCTTACTATATACTTACTATCACTGTTTGGTTACAGTCATTCTCTTACTACATACTTACTATCAGTGTTTGGTTACAGTCATTCTCTTACTACATACTTACTATCAGTGTTTGGTTACAGTCATTCTCTTACTACATACTTACTATCAGTGTTTGGTTACAATCATTCTCTTACTACATACTTACTATCACTGTTTGGTTACAGTCATTCTCTTACTACATACTTACTATCACTGTTTGGTTACAGTCATTCTCTTACTACATACTTACTATCACTGTTTGGTTACAGTCATTCTCTTACTACATACTTACTATCACTGTTTGGTTACAGTCATTCTCTTACTACATACTTACTATCAGTGTTTGGTTACAGTCATTCTCTTACTACATACTTACTATCAGTGTTTGGTTACAATCATTCTCTTACTACATACTTACTATCACTGTTTGGTTACAGTCATTCTCTTACTACATACTTACTATCACTGTTTGGTTACAGTCATTCTCTTACTATATACTTACTATCACTGTTTGGTTACAGTCATTCTCTTACTACATACTTACTATCAGTGTTTGGTTACAGTCATTCTCTTACTACATACTTACTATCAGTGTTTGGTTACAATCATTCTCTTACTACATACTTACTATCACTGTTTGGTTACAGTCATTCTCTTACTACATACTTACTATCACTGTTTGGTTACAGTCATTCTCTTACTATATACTTACTATCAGTGTTTGGTTACAATCATTCTCTTACTACATACTTACTATCAGTGTTTGGTTACAGTCATTCTCTTACTACATACTTACTATCACTGTTTGGTTACAGTCATTCTCTTACTACATACTTACTATCACTGTTTGGTTACAGTCATTCTCTTACTACATACTTACTATCAGTGTTTGGTTACAGTCATTCTCTTACTATATACTTACTATCAGTGTTTGGTTACAATCATTCTCTTATTACATACTTACTGTCAGTGTTTGGTTACAGTCATTCTCTTACTACATACTTACTATCACTGTTTGGTTACAATCATTCTCTTACTACATACTTACTATCACTGTTTGGTTACAGTCATTCTCTTACTACATACTTACTATCACTGTTTGGTTACAATCATTCTCTTACTACATACTTACTATCACTGTTTGGTTACAGTCATTCTCTTACTATATACTTACTATCAGTGTTTGGTTACAATCATTCTCTTACTACATACTTACTATCAGTGTTTGGTTACAGTCATTCTCTTACTACATACTTACTATCACTGTTTGGTTACAGTCATTCTCTTACTACATACTTACTATCACTGTTTGGTTACAGTCATTCTCTTACTACATACTCACTATCAGTGTTTGGTTACAGTCATTCTCTTACTATATACTTACTATCAGTGTTTGGTTACAATCATTCTCTTATTACATACTTACTGTCAGTGTTTGGTTACAGTCATTCTCTTACTATATACTTACTATCAGTGTTTGGTTACAATCATTCTCTTATTACATACTTACTATCACTGTTTGGTTACAGTCATTCTCTTACTATATACTTACTATCAGTGTTTGGTTACAATCATTCTCTTATTACATACTTCCTGTCAGTGTTTGGTTATAGCCGTTTTCTTATTACATACTTACTATCAGTGTTTGGTTACAGTCATTCTCTTACTACATACTTACTATCAGTGTTTGGTTACAGTCATTCTCTTACTACATACTTACTATCAGTGTTTGGTTACAATCATTCTCTTACTATATACTTACTATCAGTGTTTGGTTACAATCATTCTCTTACTACATACTTACTATCAGTGTTTGGTTACAATCATTCTCTTACTACATACTTACTATCAGTGTTTGGTTACAATCATTCTCTTACTACATACTTACTATCACTGTTTGGTTACAGTCATTCTCTTACTACATACTTACTATCACTGTTTGGTTACAATCATTCTCTTACTACATACTTACTATCAGTGTTTGGTTACAGTCATTCTCTTACTACATACTTACTATCACTGTTTGGTTACAGTCATTCTCTTACTACATACTTACTATCACTGTTTGGTTACAATCATTCTCTTACTACATACTTACTATCACTGTTTGGTTACAATCATTCTCTTACTATATACTTACTATCAGTGTTTGGTTACAATCATTCTCTTACTATATACTTACTATCAGTGTTTGGTTACAATCATTCTCTTACTACATACTTACTATCAGTGTTTGGTTACAGTCATTCTCTTACTACATACTTACTATCAGTGTTTGGTTACAATCATTCTCTTACTATATACTTACTATCAGTGTTTGGTTACAATCATTCTCTTACTACATACTTACTATCAGTGTTTGGTTACAATCATTCTCTTACTACATACTTACTATCAGTGTTTGGTTACAATCATTCTCTTACTACATACTTACTATCACTGTTTGGTTACAGTCATTCTCTTACTACATACTTACTATCACTGTTTGGTTACAATCATTCTCTTACTACATACTTACTATCACTGTTTGGTTACAGTCATTCTCTTACTACATACTTACTATCACTGTTTGGTTACAGTCATTCTCTTACTACATACTTACTATCAGTGTTTGGTTACAATCATTCTCTTATTACATACTTACTGTCAGTGTTTGGTTATAGCCGTTTTCTTATTACATACTTACTGTCAGTGTTTGGTTATAGCCATTTTCTTATTACATACTTCCTGTCAGTGTTTGGTTATAGCCGTTTTCTTATTACATACTTCCTGTCAGTGTTTGGTTATAGCCGTTTTCTTATTACATACTTCCTGTCAGTGTTTGGTTATAGCCGTTTTCTTATTACATACTTACTGTCAGTGTTTGGTTATAGCCGTTTTCTTATTACATACTTACTGTCAGTGTTTGGTTATAGCCGTTTTCTTATTACATACTTACTGTCAGTGTTTGGTTACTGCCGTTTTCTTATTACATACTTACTGTCAGTGTTTGGTTACAGCCGTTTTCTTATTACATACTGTTGGACATGGCCCTTCTTAGGGGATTTCTCTAAAACCTTTTGCTTTTTTCCTCTTGGTTTTTGCTGATCCTCTTTTACAGTCATTAGGACTCTGGGCGCCTTCCCCCTGTAATGCAGTGTGAAAACGTGCGCAACCTTCCTACACGTGCTAGGAGGTGGTGCTTACCTGATTGGTTTAGGTGCTGTTCTTGTGAGTACCCTGTAAAGAGGTATACCACCTACCCACGGCAGGTACTGCACTGACTACTCATGGGCCACAGTACCTATTGCGCCACCCACAAGAATAGCCTTTCAAACATATCTCAAAGCTGCCACTCTGAGGGTGCCTTTCACTAACACTAGAGCACCCCTAGGGTCCGCCCTGGGTTTGGAGCAAGTGATAGGTGAAAGGCAGGGCAGGTATGCATTTGTGTTCCCTGCCCGGGTAGTGAATAATCCCCATGCCTAGGACGTCTGCTCTTCCCATGGGTCAGCAGGGGGGAATGGCTGAAATTACTTTAAGCTGCAGTGTTCTATCTGACTCTAACATATTCTCAACAGGCTTGCGTTAAGGCAGAATCCACCCTTGTTAATACCCTGTACTCGATGCTCCATGATAGTGCAAAAATAGTTTCTACTGTTGGCCGCTCGTTTAACAGATAGAAATGTGGGGGCCTTTTCTGTGATGTCTGTATTAATTGTTGATATCTTGTCAAGTTTAGGTCTGCAGATAAATATAATCTATTTATGTGTTTCAGCGCAGCTAAATTGACCATGCAACTTTTACGTGTGTTTCCTAAAACTAATGTGCACTGTGACCTATGTGTTTCTGCTGAACCCAAAGTTATCTTTTTCAGCACGTCCATGTATTAGCCTAGGCCGGTTCACTACTGAAATAGTTTTAAAACTTTCCCTTACCTGAAAGTTTTGTATTGGGGTTTGGGATTTTATATTTGTGTGTATGTGTCTATATTATGTATTCCTATTATTTCCCTACATCAAGCTGCTCTCCACCTAAACTTGGGAACTACCCATAGTTCTCTGCTTCTTATTTGCCTAATTTATGGGCACTCTATGCCTGAAAGGGTATTGTTTTGACATATTTTGGTGCTCCCTTGTGTCTGGACAAAGCTAAACCTCTCTGAAGAGCTATAATGATAGTGAAACAAATGTCAGGGGTTGCTTTTATTTATTCCAGGTTGGCTTGGATGGCATTTTACCAATCCAAAGCTGTAACACTGTGCCTGGAGTGGTAAAGGGCTTTTGTTATTTTACAGCTCGACATGGATGGCACTGTGCTAATCCTAGGCTTAAAGACTTTAATAGAAAAGCAGACATTTGAGGTGAGCAAATTCAGAATGTCGCTGGTGTTGTAGAGTGCTCCATACAAGAGCTGCTCTCCACCTAAACTTGGGAACTGCCCAGAGATCTCTGGGCGGCCCTCCCTTGGGATGATGAATTTTATGATGCAAGGGATGCATCCATTTACCAGGCAGTTTCAGAGACCATAGCACCTCTAGAGGAAAGCTTGTCCCTTAAGATAGTGCAAGCATGTGCAAAGATTGCTGGTCTACACCAGGACCCTCCGCCCCTCCCTTCCCAGATGGAAATACCACCCCGGCACCGGATAGAGTACCAGCGAAGTGCCCCCGTGAGGCAGGGGAGGACCTTGATGCCTTTGATAGGCTGAAGCAGGCATTCCTAACCAGCAGTACCCCGGACCCGCCCCCTTCTTCTTGGGATCCTGCTGGGTTTATCACTGAGCCCCCTGCGCCCCATCGCAATGATGCCCCGACAGATGATAATCATAGGGATACTGATGACGAAGGCCCCTCCCTGCCCCTGGCTGCCCTCCTCTAACACCCACAAGCCTGCCTCAGATGCCCAGGAGACTTGTTCTGACTTGCTGGATCCCGACGAGATCCTTCACCCGAGGTCTTCCGAATGGGCCCCATCAGAAAAGGTGGCGGCCTATGTGGTGAGTCGCATTCGGAAGCCCTTGGAGAAGGAATCACAAAATTGCCTCAGATCAGAATGCGCCCGTCCCTCCCTTGAAGGTAAGGTGGCCCTCACACCCTAGATTGAACCCCGGATGGCCACCGTTCTGCAAAAGTTCGTAAAGGACACAAAAAATGGGATAGATGGGTCCTGGCGAGCATGCCAGGATAAGCTCCTGGACACCCTGGGGCCCCTCACTAAAATCTTGGACATGGCTGAAGAGGCCAAGTCATCGGGTTCACTGATCTCCCCCGATACTCTTTCTGCCTGGGCACAGCGGGCAGTCATATTTCTCAGGAACGCAAACTGTGCGCTGTCTACACAGCGACGTCGCTCTCTGTTGATTAAAGTGACCCCCAAACTTGGGGACTTGGTTGACTCCGAAGCGGGGTCTAACACTCAGGGAGGACTCTTTGGGTAACCATTTATCAAGGAGTTAGGGAAATTCGTTAATACTTTCACCTCCTTGGATAAGGCTCAGGCCTCCATTAAGAAGGTTTTTCCCTCCCGGGTTTTCCACGGGACCGGTCAAGGTAGGGCCCAATCAACTACCCGCCCCAATGCTCAGTACCATTCCAATTTCTACACCACCAGAGGGCGGTGTGGTAAAGGCAGAGGGGCCAGAGGCGCAGGACCCTCCAACAAGTCCGGTGAGTGTTCTCCCTTCTTCCCTTCTAAAAGTAGGGGACCGACTGGCCAACATTTTCCTGGCTTGGACTTCCATCATAGGAGATGCCTGGGTTCTGCAGACTGTACAGGGGTTTCAAATAGAGTTTTACGATACCCTCTGGAAGGTTGTGCCCCCATGCCCGCTCCAGTTTTTGAGGGCCGAAGCAGTGTTAGTAGACGGGGAGGTAGCCTCGCTCTTAGACAAGGGGGCAATCACCCGTTCCGCTCCTCACCCCGGAGCTTCATCAGCTATATTTTCCTGGTCAACAAGGCCGACAGAGGCCAGCGTCCAGTTATCAACCTCTGCAAGTTCAACAACTGGGTAGTCTACTGCCACTTCAAGATGGAGGGGATTCACCTCCTACGAGATATTCTGCGGACTCGAGAGTGGATGTGCGCCTGGATCTCAAGGACGCTTACCTCTCGATCCCCATTTTGTCCCCTCACCGCCGGTTCCTGCAGTTCAGGTGGCGAGGCCAGACGTATGAGCTCACCACTCTGCTCTTTGGCGTCTCGTCTGCCCCGTGGTGTTTCAAGAAGGTCCTCCGGCCGGTCCTGGAACACCTGCGGGCACAGGAATCCGCCTCATCATCTACCTAGACGACATCCTGATGATGGCACAATGTCCGCGCAAGCTGTCGCTGCAGTTGCAGACTGCAGTAGATCTTCTACAGAGCCTAGGGTTCATGGTCAATGAGACCAAATCCCTCCTGGTTCCTTCTTGGAAGGTGATTTTTCTGGGTTTCTTGATAGACTCTGTCGATGCTACTCTCAGTTTCCTGTCTCGGAAGGTGGGGAAGATTCGGCACGAACTGCGGCAAACTTTGTCCAGACAGCGAGTCTCATTGTGACAGCTGGCCTGCCTGGTGGGCTTTCTCTCCTCTTCAATTCAGGCCATCTTTCCGGGCCTCATTCATTAACGGGCCTTACAACGGCTGAAATCTGCGCCGGGGTCTCTCTTACTCTCCGGCGGTGGTGCTCTCGGAGGAGGCACGAGCCGAGAATGATTGGTGGTTGACCAACATGGAGGCCTGGACTGGAAGGGCCATCTTTGGATCAGCCCTGGACATCTTCATAGAGTCAGACGCCAGCAGGTCAGGGTGGGGCGCCAGATGTGGCGAATTCTCCACCAGAGGTTCATGGTCTCAGCCCAAACAACAGTTCCATATAAACTGTATGGAATTGCTGCCGGGCTCTTTTGCGGTCAGATGCTGAACCAAGGACTCAGTCCAGGCTTGTGTACTTCTCAAGATGTACAAAGTATCAGCAGTTCAATACATCAATCATTTGGGGGGGCACGCGGTCGAAAGCTCTCTCCGACCTGGACATCAATTTCTGGCAATACTGCCTAGCCCATCGGATTTCCGTCACAGCAGAGTACCTGCCAGGCCTGGCCAACCAGGTGGCAGATTTCCAGTCACGCAACTTCCAGGATGCAAGCGGTTGGCAACTCTACTTGACGGTTTTCTCTTCTCTCCGGGAGAGATTCCTGCAGGACTGGTCGCTGGAGGGGGGTATGCATTTTCCCCGTTCGCGATGATCAAAAGAGCCTCGGCGCAGGTCAGGCACCAGATGGCAGAGGCGGTGATGGTCACTCCGGTGTGGAAATCTCAAGTCTGGTTTCTGGTTCTTCTGGAACTTTCCTGGGATTTTCCAATCCCTCTCCCCCTATTTCCAGAGCTTCTTCTCAATCCGGATCGACTGCCCCATCCGTTGATTCTGAGGGGGTTCACTGTAACTCATGGCGTGGAGGATTACACGAGACGATGGTCGGTCCCTGGCCTTTCGGGCACTGCTGAGGGATTCTTGTCCAAAGCCTGGGCTGATAGCACAGTCAAATGATACAGATCCTCCTAGACTCGATTGACCCATTGGTGTTTGCAACGGATTCTCGATCCTATGGATTGCAGCGGATGTAATACATGTCCTTAATTTTTCGGCCTCCATGGGGGAAGAAGGTTTGGCCTACAGGTGGAATAATTCCTTTCGGTCTGCTATCTCTGCAGGACATCTCTCAGTGGACGGTTCCCCGATCGGCGAGCATCCTTTTGTGTGTCGACTTTTGAGGGGCATACGACTGTCTCTTTTGCCAGAGCCTAGGCATTCAGCGCTTTGGGATGTCAACCTAGTTCTGAATCTTTTTCTGTCCTGGCAACCCAATCAGTTCTTGTCCTGAAAGGAGCTCTCCGCTAAGTTGGCCATGTTTCTTTGCCTGATTTCCTGTTGCAGGATCTTGGATGTGCGTGCCCAGGATATCTCGGGTCGCTCCTTCTCGCCTTCAGGAGTTACCTTTACGATCCGCAGGAAGAAGAAGTGTGGGACTAGGGTTATCTCCTTTTCCCAACTCTCTGAAGTTGTGCGTCGTGGGGTGTCTAAGGGCATATGAAGAGATGTCCGCAGAGTTCCGCTCACCAGGTAAGCGGCAGCTGCTCATCGCCCTGAGAAAGCCTCATAAGGTGGTGTCCACACCCACTATTGCTCGGTGGGTAATGCTGGAGGCGGGTATTGACCTGCGAGTATTCAGGGCTCATTCGGACCACAGCGTGATGGCTTCCAAAGCCTTTGCCCTATGGGCTCGCCTGGAGGATATCCTGAATGCCGCAGACCGGTCTTTGGACTCTACCTTTAAGAGGTTCTATTTCAAGCCAGTGCTGGATAAGGCTAGTTTGGTGATAAGTAAGCTTTGAACTAGCATAATCCGAGGCTCCTGTCCTGATATAGAATGAAAAATGCCCTAGCTATCGTAACAGAAAGTTTCAATTTTATTAAGGACTCAGAGGCGAGGATTATCCCACCCGGGAATTCTGAAGTGGAATAACCCTCCTGTGACTGGTAAGTAATGCAGCTTTATGTTCCAATGAGATGCTGGATATGCTGGTGTTTCCTGTAGTGCTTTGCCCTAGTTGCATTGTCTGGTTCCAGTGTTTTTGTTTGCAGGCCAAGCCTTAGCCATGAGCTGGAGCTAATCTATGTCCTATGGTTCTAGGAATGGATGCGAATAAACAGGAATCGTGAAAAAGGATGAGATGGCTCTCGCGCGTCGAAAGAGGCACAGCGGACATAGATAATGGACTATGGAGCTGGTCTCGAGCAACCTGATTGACTGGAGTTATGGAACTGTTTCCCATTGGACTGTTTTCTTTTCTTTGACATTCCCAGGGTTCATAGGAATGGTAGTTTATTGTTGCTTGTAAAATGGCTGCTGTTCATTAAAGTGTAGAAAGAAATGCATAATCCTCGCCTCCGAGTAATTAATAGAATTCAAACTTTCGATTACGATAGCTAGGAAATTTTTTGATTGTCATTAATAGATTAGAAATGCCACTCCTAGAAAGTGGGTATTTCTCTGTGCTAAACTCTTTTGTGTGCCTTTTAGTTTGACTCCAATCCACCCTTGAGGCTGGGGGAGCACATCTGTGCATTACCCAGCAACAGCCATAAACATTGGCCATGCAACTGGAACAATAGACCTCTGCCATTTGAGGACCTGGCTGGATAGATTGGAGGAAGAGGTTTTGACACTTGGCCTCTGGGAAGCCAGATCATGGCCCCTCTAGAGATTAAGATCTGCTTTCCAAGGCCTCAGACTGAAATTAAGAGGAGACATGTGTGGTTCGAAGGGAACCCTCTGGACCACCCCCTACTTCCAAGGCACACTACGGTATACCTACTGGTGCCATACTTTAGCAGAGCAGACATTCACTAGTGGGAACATAAGACCAGAGAACCTGGACTGCGTGGTGCACATTGCCAGAGGAATCTGTTGTGCACAAGGAGGAAACTCTCATTGGAAGAGACTGTGCACCCTTCCTGAATAGTGGCTGGCCTGGGCTGACTACCTGCTGCTGTGTGGCGCCCCAAAGTGTGCTATCCAAGGGCTTAATGGCTTGCCCCCTGTTCATTGTGGAGGTCTCTGGGGCATCAAAGACCTGCAATGGGGGACCTACACTGTCTACATGTTTCACCTGGAGAGCGGCGCCCTCTCAAGCGCCTACTTTGTCTGCTGGATCCTGACTGCAGCGCGGTGTGAGCATGGAACTAATTATTGTACATGGAGACCGGATTGCCTTGTGTGGAGTCCCCAAACGGTGCCAGCATCTACAGGAGTGTGGCTCCTGCATCATGGGGCCTCAGCACGCACAAGGTTGGTGGAAAGCGGATTCACGGTTGCGAGACTCAACATGACCTGCTTCGTCGTCTGTGCCACATCTCTCTCACGTGAAATACCTACTGCATGCTCATTGCGTGCAGTGTCCGATTCACGGGTTGTGACCCTCAGAGGGAGGGCGTATCCATAGTAGTACCTCATTCTACCTGGTGCGGTACTACTAAACTTGCTACTGTGTGTGTGTGACCTGATTGTCTGGTTTGACTTGTATCATCGCTCCCCAGACGTTGTGCCTCATTCCATGGAGGTACTGTGAACCCGACTGTGGGTTGATTGTAACCAGGTTGTCTAGTGCGGCTCATATCATCATACACCAGACGTTGTGCCTCATTCCAGGGAAGTACGGCGAACCTGACCATGGGTTGATTGTGACCAGATTGTCTGGTGCGACTCGTATCATCGCCCATCAGACATTGTGCCTCATTTCCAGGGAGGTACCGCAAACCCGAGTCTGGGTTGATTGGGACTGGATTGTCTGGTGTGACTTTGATAACCAGCGCTTACATTGAACCTGATTAGTTTCTGTGAGGAAATCCCATGGTACATGTGCAAAAGCTTATGCTTTCATTCGTTCTGTGTGTAGTATTGCATTTTAGTGTGTATTCAAGTAATTCTGTTTTTTTCCTAAAAAGAAGCACTGGGCTGGGCACTGTTGCACAGCCGTTGAGCTCTGAGCCTCTGCCCCACACTGCCTTGCTGACTGGAAAGCCTGGGATTGCTCCCCTCACTACCACTGAAGGTAAAGTGCTGAAGGGGTGCACTTGGTGTGCAGTTTGCAGGACCATAGTAAGCTTGGTGCTGGGACAATGGAGGTAAAAGGCCTAAACCACAATGTTTGGGGCCGAGCAACATCTGTTTGCCATTTGACCCCCCAAACAGTTTCTGACACAGGCTCAGGTCTGGGCTGCATAGGAGATTGCGCAGGTCTACACTAAGGTCAAAGGTCCATGGTGCCGTGGCTATGTGACATACTTATTCCTCATTTTCTTTGAAACTAACCCAGTATTTTTCTGTGCCCAGACTTATATCATGAATCCCCTTGTAGATTCTCTATGTGCCTTGTTTCTTGCTCACCAACAGAGTACTGTAATCTATAGAGGCATGCTAAAGGTGAATACCAGCCCCACGACAAGACCAGGGCACGACTGTTGGTGGTAGAGGATCAATAGCAATGGGGTGCCGGCCATTTTACTTCCTTTTCCTCTAATTGTTTGTGGTGTGTGAACAGTGCTTTGGTTCACAAGAGATGGGATACCCACAGTCAGGGTCCCCACTGTGTGTATATAGGTCATAAGGATGTACGGTGCTTCACAAAGTTTTGTAGTAGTCAGTACTGTGGCTTTCTCTTCACTCGCCTGCACCCTGCACGGCTCCGTTCCCTCCCCCTCCCAGCAGAAACCATTTGAATAGCCAAGGGAGGTATTTCTAGCATTAGATTCGCAGAGAGGCAAATCAGACACCTATATTACAAATGGTAGGACCAACCAAAAGATGGTAGGATCAACCAGAAGATGGTAGGAGCAACCAAAAGATGGTAGGACCAGCCAGAAGATGATAGGACCAACCAGAAGATGGTAGGACCAACCAAAGGTTTGTAGGACCAACCAGAAGATGGTAGGTCCAACCAGAAGATGGAAGAAACAACCAGAAGGTGGTAGGGGCAACCAGAAGGTGGTAGGCCAACCCAAATGATGGTAGGACCTACCAGAAGATGGTAGGCCCAACCAGAAGATGATAGGCCCAACCAGAAGATGGAAGGACCAACCAGAAGGTGGTAGGGCCAACCAGAAGGTAGTAGGGCCAACCAGAAGGTAGTAGGGCCAACCAGAAGATGATAGCATCAACCAAAACATGGTATGGCCAACCAGAAGATGGTAGGATTAACCAGAAGATGTTAGGACCAACCAAAAAATGGTAGGACCAACCAAAAGATGGAAGGACCAACCAGAAGGTGGTAGGACCAACCGGAAGGTTGTAGGACCAACCAGAAGATGGTAGGACCAAACAGAGGATGGTAGGAGCAACCAAAGGATGATAGGACCAACAAGAGGATGTTAGGACCAACCACAAGATGGTAGGACCAACCAGAGGATGGTAGGTCAAAGGAGGAAGCTGCACAGGGTCCAGACTGGCCTTATGACTCCCATGACTCTTCTCTGCCTCTGCAGCACTAAGGGCCTTGCACTGCCTTCTGGCAGAATAAAGGGTTGATTTCACATCCTTCTGCCATGTTTTTAAAGCAGTCCATCATATTGGCCTGGAATATCTTACTCAAAAATGTACCCACTATGCACCCACATGTTGCTGACTCTGAGGCCTGGCTGCTGGCTTTCGCCAAGAACCAAGTGGAATTGCTCTGGTGGTAGAGCTGTAAAACTCTGGAATGAACTCCTTTGTGCTCTGCAGAAGATCCCTGCGTTACTTCATTTTAGGAAGGCCTTTACGCTCTAGTTCTTCAGGAATAGAACTCTCTCACCTGTTGGTAAGGTGCAATGCTCCGTTGAGAGCCAGGACACACTTAAGGGTATTTGCTGAGCTCCAGAAATGTTATAACATAACCAATCTGCAACAAAGTGAGAATCCAATCATCAATCTGTTGAAACTTAACCCAACCACTGCTGAGCTTGAAATACTTTCTAAAGGCCTTTCCTTTGTCTCTACAAACGTCTAGCACCTTTAACATTAAAATGGACCTGCACCAGTTCTTCAGGAAGCTCAGATTGAAACGTTAGTTTATTAATCAGGCCAGTCGGTAAGGGCGGTGCAATTGTCATCCAGGAGAGGGGTGACTATAAAAAGGAGTTACCATCCCAACTCAGCCATCATGAGCACTACACTAAGTTGAGAAGCAATCCCACCCAGGAACTCAGCCAACTGATTACACCTAGCACAGACATGGGGCTGGCGTGGGGGTGTACACGTGAGCCTAAATATGAAATCTGAATAAGAAACATCCTCGCATGTCTACTATATATACACATTACCTAAAACACACAAATGCCTGGACAGCCCCCCTGGCTGGCCTATTGTGTCGGAGTGTGGATGTATTTTAGAACCGACGTGTAAATTCATAGACCTAGTCATCAAACTGTTCATAGAACAGGCCAAAGCAGATGTGAGAGACACAACAGACATCATCAGACAGATAGAGGAGCGCCCATTCTCATCACACAATCAGTTGGTGGTTACTATGGAGACAGCATCACTGTACACCAACTTTCCCCAACAGGACGTATTAGAGGGGAGTAGGTCCACCTTGGAGAGCAGGGAGAGACCTACGGAACTCATAGTGTCCCTACTCCACACTATCTTTAAAATGATTTATGTCTTCAATCCTAGGGAGTAGTCATGGGGGTGTGATTTGCACCACACTTAGCTAACCTCTTTATCGATAACTACAAACAGGTACACGGCTGCCCAGAATCCAGACCTTCTTCTGAGAGCGTTATTCTCTGGAGTATGATGAAGTCAGGATGATGTGGGTGGGCGAAGTCTCCACGCTTGAGACAGTCTTGAGCTGGTGAAACAGTAGCTCTACAGATATCGAGTTCACTATGACGCATAGGATTGTTGAAATGAATTTTCTTAGTTATGGGTGACAAGCTTTATACCACAATGTTCTGCAAACCCCTGAGAGGAGCCCAATACTTGGATATTAGCGTCATCACCCAAGAAGTCTGCAGGATAATCAGTTCTTCAGAGTCAGGGAAGTTGTGCCCATAGGCTAGATTATTTCAAGAAGTCTGACACCTTGATCTGTAAACTGCATGTTCGAAGATATCCTGTGGGTTTGCTAAGGAGTGCAAGGAACCGAGTTTGGTCCTGTCCCGGGGTGACTTTACTGGAACCGAATGGGCAGAGGAATAACAATACCAGTAGAATAGAGTGTGTAACAACTTCCTGTACCCGAGGCAATGAGATTAAAAAGGCAATCAACCAGCACTTAGGGTTGATACAGAATGAGGTGGAAGCACAGAACAAACCTTTCTTCGCATTGACGAACAGCGATGGGTAGTGCACCATTGTCAGAACCAGCCCAATCTGACTTACGTACACCTTTGAACCTGCGCCCTTTGGTGAGGCACTACTAATGTGGAAGATGCAAAGATGTGACCTGGCACATGAGACCAAAGGCTTCATGCACAACAGCAGACAATTTACTCTAAAGGGATTAAGGAACTGCCATGGCGTGGACCTGATGTATATGGTGAAATACCCTTCCAACTTGGACCTGATGTATATGCTGAAATACCCTTCCAGCTTGGACCTGATGTATATGGTGAAATACCCTTCCAGCTTGGACCTGATGTATATGGTAAAATACCCTTCCAGCTTGGACCTGATGTATATGGTGAAATACCCTTCCAGCTTGGACCTGATGTATATGGTGAAATACCCTTCCAGCTTGGACCTGATGTATATGGTGAAATACCCTTCCAGCTTGGACCTGATGTATATGGTGAAATACCCTTCCAGCTTGGACCTGATGTATATGGTGAAATACCCTTCCAGCTTGGACCTGATGTATATGGTGAAATACCCTTCCAGCTTGGACCTGATGTATATGGTGAAATACCCTTCCAGCTTGGACCTGATGTATATGGTGAAATACCCTTCCAGCTTGGACCTGATGTATATGGTGAAATACCCTTCCAGCTTGGACCTGATGCATATGGTAAAATACCCTTCCAGCTTGGACCTGATGTATATGGTAAAATACCCTTCCAGCTTGGACCTGATGTATATGGTGAAATACCCTTCCAGCTTGGCATTTGTTGGCCAAACTAGACGGATGATCAAGACGCGGATTCTTCAACACGGTAGTCGTAGACACTGTAAAACCCTAGGTGCCCCACAAGGTGGGACATTTAAGGACCACAGGACACACTATATGCAGGGCCACTGGAAGTATGCGATTCTGTGGCCGTGGCGTTTTTTCACATAATTATGGCCACATATTCCTTCATCTCCTGCATAATCTGCAGATTTTAAGAACAGAAATTTGTTTCTACCTCAAACGGTTCAAAGTCACTAAAATTGCAGCAACACAGGTTGCTGTGTAGTGGAAGGTCCTTTGCAAGGACTGATTAGTCACCGTTCTATTGCTTATTGGGATGTTTGTGTGGCAAACTGAGGTGCAACCTATGTCCAGATAGTGGGTAACAAGGGTAAAAACGGCAAAATAATGAAGTAATAACATTTAAGAAAGTGCCACATTATGCTGCATACCTTCCCTTTTCTTGCAACATAATTTACTCAATTCTGCTACATAATTTGGCCCTCACCTGCTGCATAATTCCAGTGGCCCTGACTACAGGTGATTTTACATGGTTGATCCTTGAAAAGATTACACACAACTCTCGGGGTGGCGCTGTCCTCAATATGAGGGGATGTGAGTGGATCCACCTTTTGGATACAGTGAGTAATGGGCTCAGTGAGCGTGACGAGGTCGGCAGGGAAGCGGCCCACTTCATAGCTGGTGATATTCTACATTTAACCGGCTGCATCGGTGGACGGTGTCCTTTAATGCATACTGCGCCCAGGGCAAGGACCACATACATACATGTCCAAATGAGGAGCATTTACGCCATTTCTTTCAGAACATGATTGTGTTAAATACCAGCGTATGTGTTGATTCATAGACTCATACTGTGCTCGCTACTGATTTTGATCAATCAAACAGGATTTATAAAACGCGCTAATCACCCGTGAGGGTATCCTTGGTGTTTGCCCTCACACTTTTCAGTATCACGTTATGGATGCGACAAACCTTTAATAAATGTATACACAGCTGACTCTGATGGCAACTTCTTTTCACATATCAGGTCATTTGTCTTATGGATTCATTTGTCCCCATATTTCAGAACTATGACACAGAGGTGGGAAGATTAGAAAAATTCATCATACTTCCTTGGTCAGTACTGGTGAGTGTCTGCTCTTTCGCCATGACTCGGGTGTCCACTGTGATATTATTGCAATAGAAAGCTCAAGATTTGTCCTGCTACATGTGTTTGTTCAGCATAAGTGACCTTTTTGGAGCCTCCCTGGAGATCCCTGGGGCAACCTTTAGGAGCACGTTCACTAAGCCTAGGTATGTGCACATTCTGCACGCCCTACACATCTGTTTAAGCTCATGACACGCACATATGGGATAACTTAATATTCGTTTTACCATGCAGGGTGCTCCCACCTTCCTGATGAAGACCCAATTTAATCATAGAGTATCACGCATAAATATACGGGTCGAAACGTTGACGGAAACATGATTGCCTGTACTACGATGCTGTTTTTGGAAAATGAATGGATTTTTATACATACCCAGTTGAAACAAATGCACATACTATGGCCTTAGCAGTGTGGGTTGACTATTTTCCATTGTATATATCCCTTCATGTGCATTCACTTGATTACACAAGCACCTTTTGCTCTGCACACGTAGCACCCTCCGTTTATAAAGTGAATTTAACTATTGTAGGACATTAAATTCCCACTGGAAGAATAGCAGTTTATGTTTCTGTGGGATCACTAACAGAATATGAGAAACACAAGTAACGATACATATATATGGCGTTGTATGTAGTAAAACTTTGCTTACCCATCGAAGGTCGCCGGCACAATACCTTTGTCCTCGATCTTCTTGACACAACATTTTGTCCCATGATATTTCTGTTTCCGATATTCTGTCCAAACACCGTTTGTGTGTGTGTTATTCATTGTTTTCAAGATAGTTTAACCATGAGGTGCACGAGAGAAGATGCACATGGCGATGGACTCTGGCCAAGGGATGCCCGAGCTGCTCCTAAACGAAGAGACATGGGCTCCTGGAGAAGCAAGAACCCATCAGGACCCTTCTTTGGAGGGAGGCTGTTGGTTCCCGGTCCATGGCCTGGGAGCGATAGTCTTTCCAAGTGGCTGTCATGGAGGACCTGAAGGAAGTTAACGCTTGAGTGATGTGGTCCCTCAAAGGTTTCGAGCCAATGTTGAATCTGAGTGATCAGTTACCTGACACTCAAGAGCCAGAGTTTGGGCTAAAAGCTGAATCCTTTGGCTTATTCAATGTTCATGTCCTCTTGGGGAGGCTCTGTACCACTGTTACGTTAAAAGATTTATAGAGCGACGGTTGCCTCCAAAGCAGAGGAAAGCGAGGACCGGAGGCAGAAACTTGGGCTGTCTCTCTTGATGCAGGAGGGATAATCCCCAGGACTGAGGAGAAGACTTCGTTGTAGTTGAGGAGGCGATAGACTGTGTGACTTACTGAGAATCTGAGCAGAGCCAAGCTCAGCAACCAAGGGGCATATGTACAATAGAAGTGACGGAGCACGGCGTTAGCCTCCTTGGCTTAATGTCGCGCTTCGCCACTTTAGAAATGCAGGGCTGCACTGTATTTACAACAATATAGTACAGTCCTGAGTTTCCCCCTTTGCTGGCGCCAACGCAGGCCCCCTGCACCATAGTGCCTGCGTTGAGGAGAGTGATTGTTTATGTGCAGGAAGGAGTCCCTTCCGGCACATAAACAATCTTTAAATGGCGTTTTGTAACTTCTATGTGGGCTGCTTAATGCAGCGCACATAGAAGTTGCAAAACATCTTTTTTTTTTTAAATGATTGTTTATGTGCAGGAAGGGACACTTTCCTGCACATAAAAAATCATTGGCCTTTTGCTGTTTCTATGTGTGCTGCACAACGCAGCACACATGGTAACAGCAAAACAAGTAGAAATTAAACATTTCTCCTTGTTGTGCGAGGGTAAGACCAGGTTTTCCCTGGTCTCAGTTTTGGCACTGCCCCATATTCACGCCACCCTTGTAAATAGGGGGCAGCGTCAAAATCAATGGGTGATGCAGTTCCGCCCACAGCAACACCCACTGCCCGCCCCTTTCACGCTAAGCATAGCGTGCAACGGGGCCTTATTCACAAGGTAGCGTTAAGCCACGTTAACCCCTTGACCGCGATCGGAATTCCGCTCGTATGCTGGACATTCCGATCGCGGGTGGGGTCGTGACGAGCTCAGCTCGTCATGCGCACAGCGCGTCCGCGCAGCATGACGAGCTGAGCTCGTCACGAGCATGGAAGGGGTTAAGTGGCTTAACGCTACCTTGTAAATAAGGCGAAACCCCTATCGCCAAAATAACGTCCTGAAAAGTGACTTTGTGGTGGCAATAGGGGCTTCTAAATGTGCCCCCAAGTGCGTTACCATGAGCAGTTCTGCCATGTTGTGACGGCAGAGACCAGTGACTTGTGACCAATCCTGAGCCTGGACTGATCTCAGAGCGAGTGCCTCTGCACTTCATTGCTGCCCCAGTGATCCACCCTTGAGTGATGCTGGCCTTGCACGAGGACTCGTGTGCCACCACACCTTGCTGCAGCACCGGCGATCTCCTCTTTAGCAATTCTGATCCCACTGGGAGTGCCCCTGTGCCTGCACCCATGACTCTCCCTTGACTACACATATCTCTTTATGTCTTAATTTTAAAAAAGAACTCTCCTTGGACATTATATTTACTGAGTGACACTTGCGCTTGCTAATTCTTGAACGCGAAAGCCTCAAAGAGGAGGTTCTTGGCACTCTGTGAGGTCGCAGAGGTGTCTGCTCCTGTGGTGCCAAAGACAATGGTTGTAGAGAACTGGCCTGACGCTTGGGGTCTGGATGGGGACGGGCACTCTGGCAGGGTCTCAGCAAGCCTCTGTGGTATGGGGTTGGGTAGGCAGTAGTCGTAAATAGGGAGATTCAGGCTAGTGTTCTGGAGGTGGCGCAGTGGGCTGTGGGGGGCTGGCCTGTGCTCTGGGTGATGGGGGACAGGACTATCCACTTTTCAGAACCAGGCTTTTTTTTTTCTGCGGCACTGGTTGGCATGTGGTTTAGGCAGCCTTTGCCAGGGACGAGATCTGGGTGGCAGGCCTTTCCTGTATAGGAGTTTGGGAAGCGGTTACTGCTCAGGAAAGATGAGCAGTGGCGGCTGGCATCTACTGGGAGCGGGGGAGGCGCGCGGGCAAAGTAAGATAAATAATTGAAAACTTACCAAAGTCCTCCGCTGCGCGCGGGACCGCTGCTTCCTTCCAGAGTCTGCACTGCAGCATCCACTACATCAAGGAGCTCATGATGGGTCTGGACTTCGAGCACTGCAAGCCTCCTCACACAGAGCGACACTGGCACATTCTGGTGCCCGCTATCCGGGGGCTGGGACTCGAGCATTTAAAGGCGCGCCTCCACCAGGAAACTCCTTGACCAATCAGAGTGCTCTCCCAGCATGAGAGCAGCGCCCTGATTGGAGAGAGCGACCTGTCGCAAGACAACCGCAAGACAGCCGGCCAAAGAGACAGGCGCACTTTAAACAATGCACAGGCAGCCCTCTGACGACCACTCCTCTGCCACTCAGCAGGTCCTGCCCCCTCCTGACGCTCTGTTCGGGACGGGCGGATGAAAAATAAAATGCTAATGAATTGCCATTTTATTTTTCATTAAAATGGGCTTTGGGGGGGCAATTAAGTGGGGCGATGCTCCTCCGCTCCAATGGAGGAGCCGCCCCTGCAGCTCTCTGGACATGTCTGTGCTCCAGAAGGGATTGAGAAAATTACCAAAAGGAGAACACAGACAGCACCATCCCAACACATGACCCAACCACTCTAGAAAAAGATGAAACGCAATCCTACACCAATACATACTATCAATACCTGAGATGGATTGCTTCCTACCTCACAGACATACAAAGTGTGGTTTACCTACCATCACATGCTCCCACAAAGGCTCCATCATCTTGCAGTTTGTGATAATGCTCTGGGATGGATTGCTCCTTACCTCAGAGAATGATTGTGTAGTTTACCTACCAGCTTTCACATCAACTCTTCATACCCAAAACTGTGGCGTCCCTCAGGGGTCTATCATATCCACACTAATATTTAACATCTATGTAATTCCCTTACCAAGCCTGATTAAATCATTCAACCTTGCCAGTTACAACTATTCGGCTGACATAAATCATTCTTAAAATGTATGGCCTGGAAGACCTCTACAACTCAAAACTCCACAAAAACCGAGAACATGACCTGTGGACAATGTCAACATACCAACCTTCTACCCTTTGGTGCTAGGAGCACGAGGCCCCCCCACCTTCTACCCTTTGGTGCTAGGAGCACGAGGCCCCCCCACCTTCTACCCTTTGGTGCTAGGAGCACGAGGCCCCCCCACCTTCTACCCTTTGGTGCTAGGAGCTTGAGGTCCCTCCAACAACATCAAGAGAAGTCAGACACCCAGAGGTAACCCTGGATTAAGACCCATCCTTGATACCACATGTCAACAGTGTCACAAACAGCATCTTCTATACAATGAAGAGACTGCATCGATTCGTCCATACCTTGGGTACCAGCAAACATTTCAATCTATCCTCACAGTCGTAAACTCCAGGCTTAACTATCCCAGATTCATCATATGCAAAATACAACTGATCTAAAATGCTGTGCAAGACTCCTTCACCTTCACTCAAGAGAAGGAATGACATCAGCCACTCCGGCAGCTACCATCAGTCACTCCAGCGGCTACCATCAGTCACTCCAGCGGCTACCTGTAGCTCAAGGCACTCTGCATTGTCCGCACAGCCTCCCAAGGAAAGGTCCACTATACCCACGAGTGAAATTCAAGCAATACGAACTAAACAGAGCGCTGCGCTGCGCTCCAGGCTCGCAGCGCAGATCCTTATACCACATTGCCATAAGAATTGCAAGGGAGGCTCTGGTTACTCGGTACAAGCCCCCAAGCCCTGGAACGCACTACCAGCCAGTATTGGAAGCATCCAGGGGCACATGCACTTGTTGAAAACAAGGTTACTTCCAAGATAACTACATCACCCCACATCCCTGGGATAGAACCCAGAGAGATAATCGCACCTTTGAGTACAATCTGTAGTTCACAGCCCACAGATATGGAATGACCCAATCAGGACACTACTTTCTACCGCAAAGTAAGCTAAGACGTACATGTGCTGTGGGTGTCTGTGCTTCAGAAGAGGTCAGGCCTGTCCTCCATAGGAGATGGGACTTGTGCTGTGGGTGTCTGTGCTCCAGAAGAGGTCAGGCCTGTCCTCCACTGGAGATGGAGACCGGTCTGTCCTCTGAAGATCTATGCTGTGGGTGTCTGTGCTCCAGAAGAGGTCAGGCCTGTCCTCCATAGGAGATGGGACCTGTGTGTCTGTGCTCCAGAAGAGGTCAGGCCTGTCCTCCATAGGAGATGGGACCTGTATGCCTGTGCTCCAGAACAGGTCAGGCCTGTCCTCCATAGGAGATGGAACCTGTGCTGTGGGTATCTGTGCTCCAGAACAGGTCAGGCCTGTCCTCCATATGAGATGGGACCGGTGATGTGGGTGTCTGTGCTCCAGAAGAGGTCAGGCCTGTCCTCCACTGGAGATGGAGACCGGTCTGTCCTCTGAAGATCTATGCTGTGGGTGTCTGTGCTCCAGAAGAGGTCAGGCCTGTCCTCCATAGGAGATGGGACCTGTGCTGTGGGTGTCTGTGCTCCAGAACAGGCCAGGCCTGTCCTCCATAGGAGATGGGACCTGTGCTGTGGGTGTCTGTGCTCCAGAACAGGTCAGGCCTGTCCTCCATAGGAGATGGGAACTGTGCTGTGGGTGTCTGTGCTCCAGAAGAGGTCAGGCCTGTCCTCCACTGGAGATGGAGACCGGTCTGTCCTCTGGAGATCTGTGCTGTGGGTGTCTGTGCTCCAGAAGATGTCAGGCCTGTCCTCCATAGGAGATGGGACCTGTGCTGTGGGTGTCTGTGCTCCAGAGCAGGCCAGGCCTGTCCTCCAGAGGAGATGGGACCTGTGCTGTGGGTGCCTATGCTCCAGAACAGGTCAGGCCTGTCCTTCATAGGAGATGGGACCTGTGCTGTGGGTGTCTGTGCTCCAGAACAGGTCAGGCCCCTCCTCCATAGGAGATGGGACCTGTGCTGTGGGTGTCTGTGCTCCAGAACAGGTCAGGCCTGTCCTCCATAGGAGATGGGACCTGTGCTGCGGGTGTCTGTGCTCCAGAACAGGCCAGGCCTGTCCTCCATAGAAGATGGGACCTTTGCTGTGGGTGTCTGTGCTCCAGAAGAGGTCAGGCCTGTCCTCCACTGGAGATGGAGACCGGTCTGTCCTCTGAAGATCTATGCTGTGGGTGTCTGTGCTCCAGAAGAGGTCAGGCCTGTCCTCCATAGGAGATGGGACCTGTGCTGTGGGTGTCTGTGCTCCAGAACAGGCCAGGCCTGTCCTCCATAGGAGATGGGACCTGTGCTGTGGGTGTCTGTGCTCCAGAACAGGTCAGGCCTGTCCTCCATAGGAGATGGGAACTGTGCTGTGGGTGTCTGTGCTCCAGAAGAGGTCAGGCCTGTCCTCCACTGGAGATGGAGACCGGTCTGTCCTCTGGAGATCTGTGCTGTGGGTGTCTGTGCTCCAGAGCAGGCCAGGCCTGTCCTCCAGAGGAGATGGGACCTGTGCTGTGGGTGCCTATGCTCCAGAACAGGTCAGGCCTGTCCTCCATAGGAGATGGGACCTGTGCTGTGGGTGTCTGTGCTCCAGAACAGGTCAGGCCCCTCCTCCATAGGAGATGGGACCTGTGCTGTGGGTGTCTGTGCTCCAGAACAGGTCAGGCCTGTCCTCCATAGGAGATGGGACCTGTGCTGCGGGTGTCTGTGCTCCAGAACAGGCCAGGCCTGTCCTCCATAGAAGATGGGACCTTTGCTGTGGGTGTCTGTGCTCCAGAAGAGGTCAGGCCTGTCCTCCACTGGAGATGGAGACCGGTCTGTCCTCTGAAGATCTATGCTGTGGGTGTCTGTGCTCCAGAAGAGGTCAGGCCTGTCCTCCATAGGAGATGGGACCTGTGCTGTGGGTGTCTGTGCTCCAGAACAGGCCAGGCCTGTCCTCCATAGGAGATGGGACCTGTGCTGTGGGTGTCTGTGCTCCAGAACAGGTCAGGCCTGTCCTCCATAGGAGATGGGAACTGTGCTGTGGGTGTCTGTGCTCCAGAAGAGGTCAGGCCTGTCCTCCACTGGAGATGGAGACCGGTCTGTCCTCTGGAGATCTGTGCTGTGGGTGTCTGTGCTCCAGAAGATGTCAGGCCTGTCCTCCATAGGAGATGGGACCTGTGCTGTGGGTGTCTGTGCTCCAGAGCAGGCCAGGCCTGTCCTCCAGAGGAGATGGGACCTGTGCTGTGGGTGCCTATGCTCCAGAACAGGTCAGGCCTGTCCTCCATAGGAGATGGGACCTGTGCTGTGGTTGTCTGTGCTCCAGAACAGGTCAGGCCCCTCCTCCATAGGAGATGGGACCTGTGCTGTGGGTGTCTGTGCTCCAGAACAGGTCAGGCCTGTCCTCCATAGGAGATGGGACCTGTGCTGCGGGTGTCTGTGCTCCAGAACAGGCCAGGCCTGTCCTCCATAGAAGATGGGACCTTTGCTGTGGGTGTCTGTGCTCCAGAAGAGGTCAGGCCTGTCCTCCACTGGAGATGGAGACCGGTCTGTCCTCTGGGGGTCTGTGCTCCATAACAGGTCAGGCCTGTCCTCCATTGGAGATGGGACCTGTGCTGTGGGTGTCTGTGCTCCAGAAGAGGTCAGGCCTCTCCTCCATAGGAGATGAGACCTGTGCTGTGGGTGTCTGTGCTCCAGAACAGGTCAGGCCTGTCCTCCATAGGAGATGAGACCTGTGCTGTGGGTGTCTGTGCTCCAGAACAGGCCAGGCCTGTCCTCCATAGGAGATGGGACCTGTGCTGTGGGTGTCTGTGCTCCAGAAGAGGTCAGACCTGTCCTCCATAGGAGATGAGACCTGTGCTGTGGGTGTCTGTGCTCCAGAACAGGCCAGGCCTGTCCTCCATAGGAGATGGGACCTGTGCTGTGGGTGTCTGTGCTCCAGAACAGGTCAGGCCTGTCCTCCATAGGAGATGGGACCTGTGCTGTGGGTATCTGTGCTCCAGAACAGGTCAGGCCTGTCCTCCATAGGAGATGGGACCTGTGTGTCTGTGCTCCAGAAGAGGTCAAGCCTGTCCTCCATAGGAGATGGGACCTGTGCTGTGGGTGTCTGTGCTCCAGAACAAGTCAGGCCTGTCCTCCATAGGAGATGGGACCTGTGCTGTGGGTGTCTGTGCTCCAGAACAGGTCAGGCCTGTCCTCCATAGGAGATGGGACCTGTGCTGAGGGTGTCTGTGCTCCAGAAGAGGTCAGGCCTGTCCTCCACTGGAGATGGAAGCCGGTTTGTCCTCTGGGGGTCTGTGCTCCATAACAGGTCAGGCCTGTCCTCCATTGGAGATGGGACCTGTGCTGTGGGTGTCTGTGCTCCAGAAGAGGTCAGGCCTCTCCTCCATAGGAGATGAGACCTGTGCTGTGGGTGTCTGTGCTCCAGAACAGGTCAGGCCTCTCCTCCATAGGAGATGAGACCTGTGCTGTGGGTGTCTGTGCTCCAGAACAGGTCAGGCCTGTCCTCCATAGGAGATGAAACCTGTGCTGTGGGTGTCTGTGCTCCAGAATAGGTCAGGCCTGTCCTCCATAGGAGATGGGACCTGTGCTGTGGTTGTCTGTGCTCCAGAACACGTCAGGCCTGTCCTCCATAGGAGATGGGACCTGTGCTGCGGGAATCTGTGCTCCAGAACAAATCAGGCCTGTCCTCCATAGGAGATGGGACCTGTGTGTCTGTACTCCAGAACAGGTCAGGCCTGTCCTCCATAGGAGATGGCACCTGTGTGTCTGTGCTCCAGAACAAGTCAGGCCTGTCCTCCATAGGAGATGGGACCTGTGCTGTGGGTGTCTGTGCTCCAGAAGAGGTCAGGCCTGTCCTCCACTGGAGATGGAGACCGGTGCTGTGGGTGTCTGTGCTCCAGAAGAGGACAGGCCTGTCCTCTATAGGAGATGGGACCTGTGTGTCTGTGCTCCATAACAAGTCAGGCCTGTCCTCCATAGGAGATGGGACCTGTGTGTCTGTGCTCCAGAACAGGTCAGGCCTGTCCTCCATAGGAGATGGGACCTGTGTGTCTGTGCTCCAGAAGAGGTCAGGCCTGTCCTCCATAGGAGATGGGACCTGTATGCCTGTGCTCCAGAACAGGTCAGGCCTGTCCTCCATAGGAGATGGGACCTGTGCTGTGGGTATCTGTGCTCCAGAACAGGTCAGGCCTGTCCTCCATATGAGATGGGACCGGTGCTGTGGGTGTCTGTGCTCCAGAAGAGGTCAGGCCTGTCCTCCACTGGAGATGGAGACCGGTCTGTCCTCTGGAGATCTGTGCACTGGGTGTCTGTGCGCCAGAAGAGGTTAGGCCTGTCCTCCATAGGAGATGGGACCTGTGCTGTGGGTGTCTGTGCTCCAGAACAGGTCAGGCCTGTCCTCCATAGGAGATGGGACCTGTGCTGTGGGTGTCTGTGCTCCAGAACAGGTCAGGCCTGTCCTCCATAGGAGATGGGACCTGTGCTGTGGGTATCTGTGCTCCAGAACAAGTCAGGCCTGTCCTCCATAGGAGATGGGACTGTGTGTCTGTGCTCCAGAACAGGTCAGGCCTGTCCTCCATAGGAGATGGGACCTGTGTGTCTGTGCTCCAGAAGAGGTCAGGCCTGTCCTCCATAGGAGATGGGACCGGTGCTGTGGGTGTCTGTGCTCCAGAAGAGGTCAGGCCTGTCCTCCACTGGAGAGAGAGACCAGTCTGTCCTCTGGAGATCTGTGCTGTGGGTCTCTGTGCTCCAGAAGAGGTCAGGCCTGTCCTCCACTGGAGATGGAGACCGGTCTGTCCTCTGGAGATCTGTGCTGTGGGTGTCTGTGCGCCAGAAGAGGTCAGACATGCCCTCCACTGGAGATAGGACCTGTGCTCTGGGAGTCTGTGCTCCAGAAGAGGAAGGTGTTCTGGAGGTGTGTGCTCTGGAGGTCTGTGCTTTGGAGGTCTGTGCTCTGGATTTCTGTCCTTGAGGTCAGTGCACTGAAGGTCTGTGCTCTGGAGGTCTGTGCTCTCGGTGTCTGTGCTCTGGTTGTATGTGCTCTGGAGGTCTGTGCTTTGGAGGTCTGTGCTCTTGGTGTCTATCCTGCAGGCCTGTGCTCTGAAGGTCTGTGCTCTGGAGGTCTGTACTCAGGGTGCCTGTTCTCTGGGTTATGTGCTCTGGGTGTCTGTGCTCTGGGTGTATGTGCTCTGGGTGTCTGTGCTCTGGAGGTCTGTACTCTGAAGGTCTGTACTCTGAGGGTCTGTGCTCTTGGTGTCTGTGCTCCAGAGGTATGGTACCTCTGGGTGTCTGTCCTCTGGGTATCTGTGCTCTCGTGTCTGTCCTCTGGGTGTCTGTGCTCTGGTGTCTGTGCTCTGGAGGTCTGTGCTCTGAAGGTCTGTGCTCTGGGTGTCTGTGCTCTTGGTGTCTGTGCTCTGGAGTTCTGGTACCTCTGGGTGTCTGTCCTCTGGTTGCCTGTCCTCTGGGTGTCTGTGCTCTGGGTGTCTGTCCTCTGGGTGTCTGTGCTCTGGAGGTCTGTCCTCTGGTGTCTGTGCTCTGGGTGTCTGTGCTCTGGGTGTCTGTTCTCTTGGTGTCTGTGCTCTTGGTGTCTGTGCTCTGGTGGTCTGTCCTCTGGTGTCTGTGCTCTGGGTGTCTATGCTCTGGGTGTCTGTGCTCTGGAGGTCTGTCCTCTGGTATCTGTGCTCTGGGTGTCTGTCCTCTGGGTGTCTGTGCTCTGGGTGTCTGTGCTCTGGGTGTCTGTCCTCTGGTAACTGTGCTCTGCGTGTCGTGCTCTGATGTTTGTGCACTGGAGGTCTGTCCTCTGGTGTTTGTGCTCTGGGTGTCTACGTTCTGGTGTCTGTGCACTGGAGGTCTGTCCTCTGGTGTCTGTGCTCTGGGTGTCTGTGCTCTGGGTGTCGTGCTCTGGGTGTATGTGCTCTGGAGGTCTGTCCTCTGGTGTCTGTGCTCTGGGTGTCTGTCCTCTGGGTGTCTGTGCTCTGGTGTCTGTGCACTGGAGGTCTGTCCTCTGGTATTTGTGCTCTTGGTGTCTATGCTCTGGTGTCTGTGCACTGGAGGTCTGTCCTCTGGTGTCTGTGCTCTGGGTGTCTGTCCTCTGGGTGTCTGTGCTCTGGTGTCTGTGCTCTGGTGTCTGTGCATTGGAGCTCTGTCCTCTGGTGTCCGTGCTCTGGGTGTCTGTGCTCTGGTGTCTGTGCACTAGAGGTCTGTCCTCTGGTGTCTGTGCTCTGGGTGTCTGTGCTCTGGGTGTCATGCTCTGGGTGTATGTGCTCTGGGGGTTTGTCCTCTGGAGGTCTGCTCTCTGGGTGTCTGTGCTCTGGTGTCAGTGCTCTGGAGGTCTGTCCTCTGGTGTCTGTGCTCTGGGTGTCTATGCTCTGGGTGTCTGTGCTCTGGAGGTCTGCCCTCTGGGTGTCTATGCTCTGGGTGTCTGTCCTCTGGGTGTCTGTTCTCTGGATGTCTGTGCTCCGGGTTTCTGTAACCTGGGTGTCTGTCCTCCGGGTGGCTGTACTCCTAGTGTCTGTGCTCTGAAAGTCTGTGCTCTGGGTGTCTGTCCTCTGGGTGTCTGTGCTCTTGGTGTCTGTCCTGGAGGTCTGTGCTCTAAAGGTCTGTGCTCTGGGTGTCTGTGCTCTGGAGGTCTGTCCTCTGGTGCCTGTGCTCTGGGTGTCTGTGCTCTGGGTGTCGTGCTCTGGGTGTATGTGCACTGGAGGTTTGTCCTCTGGAGGTCTGTTCTCTGGGTGTCTATGCTCTGGTGTCTGTGCACTGGAGGTCTGTCATCTGGTGTCTGTGCTCTGGGTGTCTGTGCTCTGGGTGTCATGCTCTGGGTATATGTGCTCTGGGGGTTTGTCCTGTGGAGGTCTGCTCTCTGGGTGTCTGTGCTCTGGTGTCTGTGCTCTGGAGGTCTGTCCTCTGGTGTCTGTTCTCTGGGTGTCTATGCTCTGATGTCTGTGCACTGGAGGTCTAGGTCTGTGCTCTGGGTGTCTGTGCTCTGGAGGTCTGTCCTCTGGTGCCTGTGCTCTGGGTGTCTGTGCTCTGGGTGTTGTGCTCTGGTTGTAGTGCTCTGGGTGTATGTGCACTGGAGGTTTGTCCTCTGGAGGTCTGTCCTCTGGGTGTCTGTGCTCTGGTGTCTGTGCTCTGGAGGTCTGCCCTCTGGGTGTCTGTGCTCTTGGTGTCTGTCCTGGAGGTTTGTGCTCTAAAGGTCTGGGCTCTGGGTGTCTGTCCTCTGGGTGTCTGTGCTCTGGTGTCTGTGCTCTGGAGGTCTGTGCTCTGGGTGTCAGTCCACTGGGTGTCTGTGCTCTGGGTGTCTGTGTTCTTGGTGTCTGTTGTGAGAAGTTGGCCTGGTATATGCTGTCCACTAATTATAGTGGGCACCTTGCACCAGTCCAAACAACCCCTTATTGGAGATAGGTTAAAGACAACCTTTATTGAAAGCTATCCTAGTGGTAGCTATGGAGAGCAGCCTTCAGGCTAAGTCTTGAAGGAATGTAAAGCAGCTTGTTTTACAAGTCTATAATCTCTTGAGTGACCAAATGAAAGAGGACCACACCAGGTATATATATAAAATATATGTATTTAGTCTTAAACACACCCCTCTAGTCTCTTTATGAGGCTAGAGTTCGAAGTACATACTTTACAAGTCAAATATCAACAGTAATAGCACAAATACACGTTTGAGCCCTAGGGGCGTACCAAACCATATACTAAAATAGTGGTATAAGAACCACGACTGAGCTAGACACAAGGCCTAGAGCCTGTAGAAGTGCTTGGACCACAAGGGACCACCCAAGGTAGTGACACAGGGGACCCACGGGGGACGCGTGCAGTGTGAGAACACAGCCGCGAATCGCCGTTAACTTCTATGGGGAAAGTCGCGGTTGGAATTTTAAAAGGAAAGGACACTTAGGGGAGGACTTGGAGCAAATCCCTTTAGAACTAGGTAGTTCTAGGGTCAATACCCACGGGAGCACCAGAGTACTCGAGTTACCTCACCCAGGGAAGCCGGGTGCATAGGTGTCTTTTGTCGTCGGGTTTCGTCGTCGTTTTCAATGGCGATCTGCTGCAGCAGGCTGCTGGCGACCAAGTCGAAAGTGTCCGGGTGGATCCAAGAGTGGATCGAAGATCTGAAGAACCTGAAAGCAGAGGGGACAGAGTCTGGGTCACTAGCCAGTGACCAGGAAGGCGATGAGCAGATGCCCACCGATGTCGAGTGCATCAGGTAGGTTGACGGTCGTCTTGACTCTTCAGCCACGAGGTCCAGGAGGTGTCGACGATGACCAGGAGCTGGATTCGAGCTGTCCCACAACGTCTGTCGATTGCTGAGGTGTCGGCGACCGGATTGGACCCAACAAGCCTTGGCAACGGCAAGTCACGTGGAAACAAAGAAAGGACGTTGATGCAGACCAGCAAGGTCTGAGGGACTCACCCAGTGAGGGTAAGTCAGGGCACGTCTGGAGCAACCAGGAAAGCCCAAGAAGAAGAAGAGTTGCCTTCGTGAGGGCCCACTAGCCAACGGACTAGCGACCGTGAAGGAGTCCATGGACGCACTTGGAGCTGGCTCACAGGACACTCGTGGAGTGGAGGCCAGTGATCTTCGGTGCAGTCGGTGCTGGAGGCGGGGGCTACTTGGAGCCCAAAGCACAACTTCGTGGGAGACCAGGAAGAGGATGCACTTGTAAAAGTTCTCGGTGTCCAGGGGTCACGGTTCCACGTTACCCACGACAGCTACGGGCCTAAGCTTTGCTGGGGACTCAGGGCAGCCTCGGAGAAGTCTGGAAATCCACCTCTGGTGATGCAAAGACTTCGGCGTCCGGCGGGAGCTTCAGCGATGCAGACCGGACAATTGCTTCTTAGGTGCCTGCCAAGCAGGGGAGTCACTCCTTGACCCCAAGGGAGATTTTTCAGTCCTCTAATCTTGAAGTAGAGCGTCGAAGGTCCAGGATTCGGCTTCAGAGTTTCGTCCAGGGTAATCTAAAGTTCTAAGGACTGGGGTCCCATACTTATACCAAGTTAGGGGGTTGGACATACTCTGGGGACCCACCTATGGGAGGGTCAGGGAAGAGGGGTGGTTACACCCATTCCCTTTGTCCAGTTTCGCGCCAGAGCAGGGGCAGGTAGCCCCTGCAACCGGTTTGAACTGGCATATGCACAGGGACACCAAGTGTGCCCCCAGTGCAGGACTTCAAAGCACCAGAGAGTGCTCCCGCCCAGCCCCAATACACACTATCCTGTCTGGGGAGGTGGTCACACCTCCCTGCGACATGAAACCTATTGTCCAGGCCTCCCCTGCCAGAGTTTCAGTCAGCAGCAGGAGGCCAGACCCGTGTCTGTGGCAGCGGCATCCATTTTGTGATGCCAGGGCTCTGGAAAGAAGTTACCGGGTAGCCCGGTGTGTACATGTCTCTCCCTCTAGAAGGGTGGAATGCTACCCCTGCCACCAGTATTGGCGGGGGGGGGTAGTATTCCAAGATGTTTGACACCAAACACGACATGTTTTGGTGCAGCCAGTCCAAAGTTAGCATTGTACCGCGAGGATATAATGCACTTAAGAGTATATGGTCAGGCTGTACCACAAACAGCATCAGAGGAGGGACTCCGAACGCTGCAGAGGGGCTCTGCTCATGCAGGGGCACCCTCTCACATAAAAACCAAGCACTCTGCCTTCAGGATTGGTAAGGCCTGCCATAGGAGTGACTTATAGGTTTCTATGTGTGTGCAATGGTAGTGATATAGGTAGCCCATACCACTGTAAGGGGTGCATGCACCACCTTACCCAGGCTGCAGTAGCAGACCTGTGGTGTCATTTTTGATGGCCTTCCAGGGGTGGCACAATACATGCTGCAGCCCCTGGTAGGCCTCTGAGGTACCTATGCCCTGGGTACATAGTATACCATATACTAGGGACTTATAAGGGCACTCCAGATTCCAATCAGAGATGTGCCTAAGGCACATGGAAACCATTTTAGAGAGGAAGCAGCTAGGCTGGGGTTCTGATTAGCAGGGCCCCAGCCAGACTAAAGTCGAAAAACAGTGAAGCATCAGCAAAAGTGGGGGTACCCATGTGAAGCAGATCCTACTCTCCTGCACAACCCCCAAACGCAGGGACATTAAACTAACCTTGACCAGTTGAGTCTTCATGTTCTAAGTGGAAATACCTAGAGAGTCCATCTGCATTGGCATGGTTACTCCCAGGTCTATGTTCCACTGTAAAATCCATCCCCTGTAGGGAAATGGACCACCTAAGCAGTTTGGGGTTTTCACCCTTCATTTGTTTTAGCCATAGGAGGGGCTTGTGGTCTGTTTGAACAAGGAAGTGAGTACCAAACAAGTATGGCCTCAACTTCTTCAGAGCCCAAACCACAGCAAAGGCCTCCTCTCTATGGCTGACCAACGTTTCTCTCTAGGGGTCAGCCTTCTGCTAATAAAAGCTACTGGCTGATCCTGACCTTCATCATTCAATTGTGACAGTACAGCCCCTACCCCCAATTCAGATGCATCTGTTTGGACAATGAACTTCTTGGAGTAATCAGGACTCTGGAGAATGGGAGCAGTGCACATGGCCTGCTTCAGGTCATCAAATGCCTTTTGACAGCTAGCTGTCCACTGAACCTTTTAGGCATTTTCTTGGAAGTTAAGTCATTCAGGGGTGTCACTATTGATCCATACCCCTTGACAAATCTCCTATAGTACCCAGTCAGGCCTAAGAAGGCTCTCACCTGAGTCTGGGTAGTGGGAGCAACCCAGTCCATGATGGTCTGGATTTTGCTCTGCAATGGTTGAACCTGGCCTCCACCCACAAGGTGGCCCAGGTACACAACCTCACTCTGCCCTATCTGGCACTTGGTGGCCTTGATAGTGAGGCCTGCCTTTTGCAGGGCCTCTAAAACATTTCTGAGGTGGACCAGGTGATCCTCCCAGGTGGAGCTAAAGACAGCAATATCATCCAGATATGCTGCACTGTAGGCCTCCAGACCTGTAAGGACTGTATTCACCAACCTCTGAAAAGTGGCAGGTGCATTCTTCAGACCAAAGGGCATTACCACAAATTGATAATGTCCACTAGGGATTGAGAATGCTGTTTTTGGCTTTGCATCATCAGCTAGTCTGATCTGCCAGTAGCCAGCTGTCAGGTCAAATGTGCTTAGATACTTGGCTGAGGCCAAAGTGTCTATTAGCTCATCTGCCCTAGGTATTGGATGGGCATCAGTCCTAGTGACTGCATTGAGACCCCTGTAGTCCACACAAAACCTGATCTCTCTTTTCCCACCACTGGTGTGAGGTTTTGGCACAAGGACCACTGGACTAGCCCAAGGGCTATCTGAGGGTTCAATAACTCCCAAATCCAACATTTTCTGGACTTCTGTCCTGATACAGTCCCTGACATGGTCAGGTTGCCTATAAATCTTATTTTTAATAGGCAGACTGTCCCCAGTGTCCACTTCATGAGTGCACCAAGTGGTCTGACTTGGAGTCAGAGAGAACATATGTCTGTACTGATTGAGCACTTGTCTACAATCAGTTTGCTGCTGAGCAGTGAGGCTGCCTGCCAAGGCTACACCATCCACTGACCCATCATCAGGGTTCTGTGAGAGCAGGTCAGGGAGTGGGTCACTCTCTTCCTCCTGTCCCTCATCAGTAGCCATGAGCAAGCCCATGTCTGCCCTGTCCACATATGGCTTCAATCTGTTGACATGGAGAACCCTGTGGGGACTCATGGGTGTTCCTAGGTCTACTAAATAGGTAACCTCACCCTTCTGTTCACAATGGTATGGGGTCCACTCCACTTGTCTTGGAGAGCTGCTGGGGCCACTGGCTCCAGCAGCCACACCTTCTGTCCTGGCTGGTAAACAGTCAGTACAGCCTTTTGGTCATGCCAGGCTTTTTGCAGTTCCTGGCTAGCCTCAAGGTTTTTAGTTGCCTTTTTCATGTACTCAGTCATCCAGGAGCGGAGACCAAGTACATAGTCCACTATGTCTTGCTTTGGTGGCTTGAGAGGTAACTCCCATCCTTCCTTCACCAAGCACAATGGACCCCTGACAGGGTGACCAAACAAAAGTTCAAAAGGGCTGTAGCCAACCCCCTTTTGAGGCACCTCCCTGTATGCAAACAAAAGGCAGGGCAAGAGTATGTCCCATCTTCGCCTAAGCTTTTCTGGGAGCCCTTTAATCATGCCCTTTAAGGTTTTGTTGAATCTCTCAACTAATCCATTGCATTGTGGGTGATAGGGTGTGGTGAACTTGTAAGTCACTCCACACTCCTTCCACATTGCCTTCAAGTATCCAGATATAAAGTTTGTATCCCTGTCTGATACAACCTCCTTAGGGAAGCCCACTCTTGAGAAAATTCCCAGGAGGGCTCTTGCCACCACAGGTGCTGTAGTGGTCCTAAGGGGAATAGCCTCTGGGTACCTAGTGGCATGGTCCACCACCCCCAGGATAAACCTGTGCCCAGATGCTGTTTGGGGATCCATGGGACCAACAATATCAATCCCCACTCTCTCAAAGGGAACCCCCACCACAGGTAGTGGTATCAGGGGGCCTTTGTGGTGCCACCTGCCTTCCCACTGGCTTGGCAGGTTACACAGGAGCGACACAACTCCTTGGTGTCTTCAGACATGTGGGGCCAGTGAAAGTGAGGGACAAGTCTGTCCCAAGTCTTGTTCTGGCCCAGGTGACCTGCTAGAGGAAAGTCATGGGCTAGGGTCAATAGGAAGCCCCTGAACTTCAGAGGTATAACCAACCTCCTGGTGGCACCAGGCTTGGGGTCTCTACACTCTGAGTACAAGAGTCCATCATCCCAATACACTTTATGGGGACCACTAGCATTCCCAGCAGCCTCAGCAGCAGCTTGCTGCCTGAGGGGTTCAAGAGAGGGGCAGCTTTGCTGCTCCTGGCTCAGATCTGCCCTGGAAGGGCCCCTGTCCCCAAGAACTCAACCTGGTCAGGTTCAAGCTCCTCTGGGACAGTTCCTTCCTCAGGACTGAGATCATCCCCCTCAAGAGACTGATCTTCCTTCTGAGCCAAGGGGAAGGCACTGCCTTAACCCTACTACTCCTCCTCTTGGATGGCACTTGGTCCATGGTTCCAGGATCCAAGGCCTGTTCAGTGTTAGACATTTTGCTCTGTGACCTGGTCACAGCAAACACATCTGCAGGGATCCCCAGCATTTCTGCATGGGTCCTGAGCTCCACTTCTGCCCAAGCTGAAGTTTCAAGATCATTGCCAAGCGAGCATTCAACTGGTAGGTTTGCACTCACCACAACCTTCTTAAGGCCAGTTACCCCTCCCCAGGAGAAGTTAACAACTGCCAGAGTATGGTCTGTTCTGACATTGCTAGCATTGGTCACTTGGTACATTTCACCAAGTATAATCTGCCCAGGATCCACAAGGTCTTGTGTCACCATGGTGACACTCGCCCCTGTGTCCCTAAATGCCAAAGCCTCTTTTCCATTGATTAATGGCTGTTGCCTGTACTTGCCCAGATTACTGGGACTCACAGAGGAGGTCACATCCATGCCTACATCACAGACTAGGACAGCCTGAGTGAGTTCTCTGACTAGGCCAGAGCTCATCTCATTACCCAGGGTCAACTCTACTAAACCCTTGGCCTGTGTACTCCCACCACCAATTGTAACTGCACTAGGGGGAACAGGTGCCTTAGGGGCATTGGTGGGGGCTGGAATAGAGTCTTTGGACTTGGTGCAATCACTGGTCCAGTGTGTCTTTTGCTTACAGACTTTGCAGCATGGTTTCTTTTGGCCTTTTCCCTTGTTAGACTGTGAATCCCCACCTGAAGAAGATTTTGGGGGCCTTGTGAAGACTTCTGGTCTTTACCCTTCTCCCCACCCTTATCAGAGTTTTTAGAATCTTGCTTCTTAGGGTCACCACCTTGGTTCTGTACCTTCTGCCTCACCCTGGTTCTGACCCATTTGTCTGCCTTCTTTCCCAATTCTTGGGGAGAGGTCAGATCAGAGTCCACCAGGTACTGATGCAACAGCTGATTTTGACAGTTATTAAGAATCTGCTCCCTCATGATAAGATTGTACAATCCTGTGAAGTCACATACCTTACTGCCCATCAACCAACCTTCCAGAGCCTTAGCAGAACAATCCACATAGTCCACCCAGTCTTGAGCCTGTGTTTTTGGGTATCTCTGAACTTTAAACTGTATTGTTCAGTTGTTAGGCCAAACCCATCAATCAGAGCACTCGTCAAGACTTTGTAATTGTCAGCATCCTCTTCTCTAACAGTGAGGAGCTTATCTCTACCTTTGTCTGCAAAGGAGAGCCACAAGATTGCTGCCCACTGCTCCTGAGGGACCCTCTGTACTTTACAGGCCCTCTCCAGTGCAGTTATCCATTTGTGGATGTCATCCCCACTCTGGTAGGGAGGGACAATCTTGCTCAGGTTTCTATGGTCATAAGACCTTTCCCTATCTCTGGGGAAATTGCTGCCACCATGGGACTCTAGTCCCATCTTTTTCTCTGTCTATAGAGATCTAGGGACTCCCTGTCTATAGCCAACTGCTGTTTTCTGAGCTCAAGCTGGGCTTGTTCATACTGAAGCAGTCTCTTTCTCCTCTCATGAGAGGATTCCCTCCCATGAGAGGGAGACAGAGGTCCCTACTGAGGTGTCAGAGTGGTTAGACTCCTGAGAAGGAGCTCTAGACCTTCTGGGCACACTCACAACTCTTCCTGGGGGACAAAGGGGAGGTCATTCTGGGCCTCCTCCTCATCCTCAGGAGTAGCTGCACTTTCCAGGTCAGGATCATTGTCATCCCCCTGGCCAGTTTCAGAGGTCAGGTCCTGGGCATTTTCATCCCTGGACCCTCCCTCATCTTCTGCCCCACCCTCTCTGCCTACCCTTTCAGACCTTAGGGGTCTGCCACCACACACTACGCACACGCCTCCACGACGCAGGGATCCGAGACAAGGCCCTGGATTGGACCACCTCCTTCCTTTCCGGCAGAACCCAGAGCGTCCGCCTCCCCCCATTCCGATCCGAAGCCTCCGAGATCATCTGCGGCGTACCCCAGGGATCTTCCCTCAGCCCGACACTGTTCAACATCTACATGGCTCCACTCGCACGCATCGCCCGACAGCACGACCTCAACATAATCTCCTACGCCGACGACACTCAACTGATCCTCTCCCTCACCAAGGACCCCTCACCGCCAAATCCAACCTCCACGAAGGAATGAAAGCCGTCGCCGACTGGATGAAGGGCAGCCGACTTAAGCTGAACACAGACAAGACGGAGATCCTCATCCTCGGCTCCAACCCATCAGCCTGGGACGACTCCTGGTGGCCCTCGTCACTAGGGGCACCCCCGACACCAACCGACCACGCACGCAACCTGGGAGTCATCCTCGACTCAACGCTCACCATGACCAAGCAAGTCAACGCAGTCTCCTCCTCCTGCTTCAACACCCTCCGCATGCTCCGCAAGATCTACAGGTGGATCCCGACAGACACGAGAAGAACAGTCACCCAGGCCCTCGTCAGCAGCCGACTCGACTACGGAAATGCACCCTACGCAGGAGCCCCGACCAAGCTCATCAAACGACTGCAAAGAATCCAAAACGCCTCTGCACGCCTGATCCTCGACATTCCACGCCACAGGCACATCACCCCCCACCTGAAAAACCTGCACTGGCTCCCCGTCGACAAGAGAATCTCCTTCAAACTCCTGATCCACGCACACAAGGCACTCCACAAAACCGGCCCAGCCTACCTCAACAGTCGAATCTCCTTCTACGTTCCCAACCGTCAGCTCCGCTCCGCCGACCTCTCCCTGGCCACCGTCCCTCGCATCCGGAGAACCACCACCGGAGGCAGATCCTTCTCTCACCGCGCCGCCAAGATCTGGAACACCCTTCCCCTCAACCTACGACAGACCCAAGACCTGCTGACCTTCAGGAGACGACTCAAGACCTGGCTATTCGACCAGTAGCGGCAACACCCCCCCTCCTCTCCCTCAGCGCCTTGAGACCCTCGCGGGTAAGTAGTACGCTTTACAAATCTTGTGATTGATTGATTGATTCTAAGATCATCTAGCAGAAGCATCTCCAGGAGACGTTGGGTGTTGGCACTTTTGCCTGTCTTCAACTTCCTAACTTTGCACAACTCTCTCAATTCCAAGAATGTGAGGTTGTCATATCTGGATGGCAGGAGCTCACTGGTTCCTGGCAGTGAAGACATTACTGGTGTGGTGTATGCACTACCTACTCTAGTGTGGCCTACTAAACTCTCTTGAGTTGTAGAAAGGGTGTGCTATCCCTTAACACACAACTCTAAGTTCAGTAGAACTTACTGTATCCTAAGCTTGATTTATATGTACCTAAGGTACCCTTAGTGGTTTTCAGTTGATCAATTCAATTGAGATTATCTGGTAAAACAATAGCAAGCTGGAATCCCACACGCTGCACACCAATGTGAGAAGTTGGCCTGGTATATGCTGTCCACTAATTATAGTGGGCACCTTGCACCAGTCCAAACAACCCCTTATTGGAGATAGGTTAAAGACAACCTTTATTGAAAGCTATCCTAGTGGTAGCTATGGAGAGCAGCCTTCAGGCTAAGTCTTGAAGGATTGTAAAGCAGCTTGTTTTACCAGTCTATAATCTCTTGAGTGACCAAATGAAAGAGGACCACACCAGGTATATATATAAAATATATGTATTTAGTCTTAAACACACCCCTCTAGTCTCTTTATGAGGCTAGAGTTCGAAGTACATACTTTACAAGTCAAATATCAACAGTAATAGCACAAATACACGTTTGAGCCCTAGGGGCTTACCAAACCATATACTAAAATAGTGGTATAAGAACCACGACTAAGCTAGACACAAGGCCTAGAGCCTGTAGAAGTGCTTGGACCACAAGGAACCACCCAAGGTAGTGACACAGGGGACCCACGGGGGACGCGTGCAGTGTGAGAACACAGCCGCGAATCGCCGTTAACTTCTATGGGGAAAGTCGCGGTTGGAATTTTAAAAGGAAAGGACACTTAGGGGAGGACTTGGAGCAAATCCCTTTAGAACTAGGTAGTTCTAGGGTCAATACCCACGGGAGCACCGGAGTACTCGAGTTACCTCACCCAGGGAAGCCGGGTGCATAGGTGTCTTTTGTCGTCGGGTTTCGTCGTCGTTTTCAATGGCGATCTGCTGCAGCAGGCTGCTGGCGACCAAGTCGAAAGTGTCCGGGTGGATCCAAGAGTGGATCGAAGATCTGAAGAACCTGAAAGCAGAGGGGACAGAGTCTGGGTCACTAGCCAGTGACCAGGAAGGCGATGAGCAGATGCCCACCGATGTCGGGTGCTTCAGGTAGGTTGACGGTCGTCTTGACTCTTCAGCCACGAGGTCCAGGAGGCGTCGACGACGACCAGGAGCTGGATTCGAGCTGTCCCACGACGTCTGTCGATTGCTGAGGTGTCGGCGACCGGATTGGACCCAACAAGTCTTGGCAACGGCAAGTCACGTGGAAACAAAGAAAGGACGTTGATGCAGACCAGCAAGGTCTGAGGGGCTCACCCAGCGAGGGTAAGTCAGGGCACGTCTGGAGCAACCAGGAAAGCCCAAGCAGAAGAAGAGTTGCCTTCGTGAGGGCCCACTAGCCAACGGACTAGCGACCGCAAAGGAGCCTCGAGTGGACGCACTTGGAGCTGGCTCACAGGACACTCGTGGAGTGAAGGCCAGTGATCTTCGGTGCAGTCGGTGCTGGAGGCGGGGGCTACTCGGAGCCCAAAGCACAACTTCGTGGGAGACCAGGAAGAGGATGCACTTGCAAAAGTTCTCGGTGTCCAGGGGTCACGGTTCCACGTTACCCACGTTACCCACGACAGCTACGGGCCTCAGCTTTGCTGGGGACTCAGGGCAGCCTCGGGGAAGTCTGGAAATCCACCTCTGGTGATGCAAAGACTTCGGCGTCCGGCGGGAGCTTCAGCGATGCAGACCGGACAATTGCTTCTTAGGTGCCTGCCAAGCAGGGGAGTCACTCCGTGACCCCAAGGGAGATTCTTCAGTCCTCTAATCTTGAAGTAGAACGTCGAAGGTCCAGGATTCGGCTTCAGAGTTTCGTCCAGGGTAATCTAAAGTCCTAAGGACTGGGGTCCCATACTTATACCAAGTTAGGGGGTTGGACATACTCTGGGGACCCACCTATGGGAGGGTCAGGGAAGAGGGGTGGTTACACCCATTCCCTTTGTCCAGTTTCGCGCCAGAGTAGGGGCAGGTAGCCCCTGCAACCAGTTTGAACTGGCATATGCACAGGGACACCAAGTGTGCCCCCAGTGCAGGACTTCAAAGCACCAGAGAGTGCTTCCGCCCAGCCCCAATACACACTATCCTGTCTGGGGAGGTGGTTACACCTCCCTGCAACAGGAAACCTATTGTCCAGGCCTCCCCTGCCGGAGTTTCAGTCAGCAGCAGGAGGCCAGACCCGTGTCTGTGGCAGCGGCATCCATTTTGTGATGCCAGGGCTCTGGAAAGAAGTTACCGGGTAGCCCGGTGTGTACATGTCTCTCCCTCTAGAAGGGTGGAATGCTACCCCTGCCACCAGTATTGGCGGGGGGGGTAGTATTCCAAGATGTTTGACACCAAACACGACATGTTTTGGTGCAGCCAGACCAAAGTTAGCATTGTACCGCGAGGATATAATGCACTTAAGAGTATATGGTCAGGCTGTACCACAAACAGCATCAGAGGAGGGACTCCGAAAGCTGCAGAGGGGCTCTGCTCATGCAGGGGCACCCTCTCACATAAAAACCAAGCACTCTGCCTTCAGGATTGGTAAGGCCTGCCATAGGAGTGACTTATAGGTTTATATGTGTGTGCAATGGTAGTGATATAGGTAGCCCATACCACTGTAAGGGGTGCATGCACCACCTTACCCAGGCAGCAGTAGCAGACCTGTGGTGTCATTTTGGATGGCCTTCCAGGGGTGGCACAATACATGCTGCAGCCCCTGGTAGGCCTCTGAGGTACCTATGCCCTGGGTACATAGTATACCATATACTAGGGACTTATAAGGGCACTCCAGATTCCAATCAGAGATGTGCCTAAGGCACATGGAAACCATTTTAGAGAGGAAGCAGCTAGGCTGGGGTTCTGATTAGCAGGGCCCCAGCCAGACTAAAGTCGAAAAACAGTGAAGCATCAGCAAAAAGTGGGGGTACCCATGTGAAGCAGATCCTACTCTCCTACATCTGTCCTGGAGGTCTGTGCTCTAAAGGTCTGTGCTCTGGGTGTCTGTGCTCTTGGTGTCTGTCCTGAAGGTCTGTGCTCTAAAGGTCTGTGCTCTGGGTGTCTGTGCTCTGGACGTCTGTCCTCTGGTGCCTGTGCTCTGGGTGTCTGTGCTCTGGGTGTTGTGCTCTGGGTGTATGTGCACTGGAGGTTTGTCCTCTGGAGGTCTGTCCTCTGGGTGTCTGTGCTCTGGTGTCTGTGCTCTGGAGGTCTGTCCTCTGGTGTCTGTTCTCTGGGTGTCTATGCTCTGGTGTCTGTGCACTGGAGGTCTGACGTCTGGTGTCTGTGCTCTGGGTGTCTGTGCTCTGGGTGTCATGCTCTGGGTGTCTGTGCTCTGGAGGTCTGTCCTCTGGTGCCTGTGCTCTGGGTGTCTGTGCTCTGGGTGTCGTGCACTGGTTGTAGTGCTCTGGGTGTATGTGCACTGGAGGTTTGTCCTCTGGAGGTCTGTCCTCTGGGTGTCTGTGCTCTGGTGTCTGTGCTCTGGAGGTCTGCCCTCTGGGTGTCTGTGCTCTTGGTGTCTGTCCTGGAGGTTTGTGCTCTAAAGGTCTGGGCTCCGGGTGTCTGTCCTCTGGGTGTCTGTGCTCTGGTGTCTGTGCTCTGGAGGTCAGTCCTCTGGTGGCTGTCCTCTGGGTGTCTGTGCTCTGGGTGTCAGTCCTCTGGGTGTCTGTGCTCTGGGTGTCAGTCCTCTGGGTGTCTATGCTCTGGGTGTCTGTGTTCTTGGTGTCTGTCCTGGAGGTCTGTGCTCTAAAGGTCTGTGCTCTGGGTGTCTGTGCTCTTGGTGTCTGTCCTGGAGGTCTGTGCTCTAAAGGTCTGTGCTCTGGGTGTCTGTGCTCTAGGTGTCTGTCCTGGAGGTCTGTGCTCCGGGTGTCAGTCCTCTGGGTGTCTGTGCTCTGGGTGTCAGTCCTCTGGGTGTCTGTGCTCTGGGTGTCTGTCCTCCGGAGGTCTGTCTGTCCTCCAGAAGAGATCGGACCTGCGTCAGTTGTCAGGGGCAGCCTGGGGTCTGGCCGCATTTATCGCCTTTTAAAGTTAGTTTAAGAATTATTTCCGCCTCGGATGCCCCCGCCGGCCTCTCTTCGGCGAGAACAACCCCCTGCGGCCCACCCCCACCCCCTGCTCCGCCGGAGCCCGGGCCCCTTAGCTGGGGTGCATTTCACAAGAGGGGGGCGGGGGGCTTTCCTTTCACTTCGGCCGTTTCAGACACTTCAAGGGATGCCCCGACTTAAAGCTCCTTGAGGGCCCTCGAGCCGCTTTCATTCACCCCCGGGAGTGGGGGAGTAGGGGACCCCCTCCCCCTCACGCACACACAAGGATCCCCCCCTCCCCCCCACACATCACTGCCGACCGGGCCCTCCTGCTGAGACTGTCGCATTGAAAACAGATAAATAAAGCTCATTGTTTCCCACTAATTAGTTTTATTGACTTTTAAACCCCTCAACGGCAGGAAAAGAGCAGGGGGGGGCGACGTGGGAGGGTGGGGGGGGGGGGGGCATGAGTGTGAGGGGAGGTGGCGGGGAGGAGGAAAGAAAGTTAGGAAAGGCCAGGGCGAGAGAGGAGGGAACAGATGAGAGGGGAGGGAGACAGAACGACAGACAGGAGGGAACAGAGGAGAGGGGAGGGAGACAGAAGGACTGCCAGGAGGGAACAGAGGAGAGGGGAGGGAGACAGAAGGACAGAAAGGAGGGAACAGAGGAGAGGGGAGGGAGACAGAAGGGCAGACAGGAGGGAACAGAGGAGAGGGGAGGGAGATAGAAGGACAGACAGGAGGGAACAGAGGAGAGGGGAGGGAGATAGAAGGACAGACAAGAGGGAACAGAGGAGAGGGGAGGGAGATAGAAGGACAGACAGGAGGGAACAGAGGAGAGAGAAGGAAAGACAGGAGGGAACAGAGGAGAGAAGGAAAGACAGGAGGGAACAGAGGAGAGAGAAGGAAAGACAGGAGGGAACAGAGGAGAGGGGAGGGAGACAGAAGGACAGACAAGAGGGAACAGAGGAGAGGGGAGGGAGACAGAAGGACAGACAGGAGGGAACAGAGGAGAGGGGAGGGAGATAGAAGGACAGACAAGAGGGAACAGTAGAGAGGGGAGGGAGATAGAAGGACAGACAGGAGGGAACAGAGGAGAGGGGAGGGAGACAGAAGGACAGACAGGAGGGAACAGAGGAGAGGGGAGGGAAACAGAAGGACACACAAGAGGGAACAGAGGAGAGGGGATGGAGACAGAAGGACACACAAGAGGGAACAGAGGAGAGGGGATGAGACAGAAGGAAAGACAGGAGGGAACAGAGGAGAGGGGAGGGAGACAGAAGGACACAAGAGGGAACAGAGGAGAGGGGATGGAGACAGAAGGACACACAAGAGGGAACAGAGGAGAGGGGAGGGAGACAGAAGGACAGACGGGAACAGAGGAGAGGGGAGGGAGACAGAAGGACAGACGGGAACAGAGGAGAGGGGAGGGAGACAGAAGGACAGACGGGAACAGAGGAGAGGGGAGGGAGATAGAAGGACAGACAAGAGGGAACAGAGGAGAGGGGAGGGAGACAGAAGGACAGACAGGAGGGAACAGAGGAGAGGGGAGGGAGACAGAAGGACAGACAGGAGGGAACAGAGGAGAGGGGAGGGAGACAGAAGGACACACAAGAGGGAACAGAGGAGAGGGGAGGGAGATAGAAGGGCACACAAGAGGGAACAGAGGAGAGGGGAGGGAGACAGAAGGACAGACGGGAACAGAGGAGAGGGGATGGAGACAGAAGGAAAGACAGGAGGGAACAGAGGAGAGGGGAGGGAGACAGAAGGACACACAAGAGGGAACAGAGGAGAGGGGAGGGAGATAGAAGGACACACAAGAGGGAACAGAGGAGAGGGGAGGGAGACAGAAGGACACACAAGAGGGAACAGAGGAGAGGGGAGGGAGACAGAAGGGAACAGAGGAGAGGGGAGGGAGACAGAAGGACAGACAAGAGGGAACAGAGGAGAGAGAAGGAAAGACAGGAGGGAACAGAAGAGAGAAGGAAAGACAGGAGGGAACAGAAGAGAGAAGGAAAGACAGGAGGGAACAGAGGAGAGGGGAGGGAGACAGAAGGACAGACAAGAGGGAACAGAGGAGAGGGGAGGGAGACAGAAGGACAGACAGGAGGGAACAGAGGAGAGGGGAGGGAGAGAGAAGGACAGACAAGAGGGAACAGAGGAGAGGGGAGGGAGACAGAAGGACAGACAGGAGGGAACAGAGGAGGAGGGAGGGAGACAGAAGGACAGACAGGAGGTAACAGAGGAGAGGGGAGGGAGACAGAAGGACAGACAGGAGGGAACAGAGGAGAGGGGAGGGAGACAGAAGGACACACAGGAGGGAACAGAGGAGAGGGGAGGGAGACAGAAGGACAGACAGGAGGGAACAGAGGAGAGGGGAGGGAGACAGAAGGACAGACAGGAGGGAACAGAGGAGAGAGAAGGAAAGACAGGAGGGAACAGAAGAGAAAAGGAAAGACAGGAGGGAACAGAGGAGAGAGAAGGAAAGACAGGAGGGAACAGAGGAGAGGGGAGGGAGACCGAAGGACAGACAGGAGGGAACAGAGGAGAGGGGAGGGAGACAGAAGGAAAGACAGGAGGGAACAGAGGAGAGGGGAGGGAGACAGAAGGACACACAAGAGGGAACAGAGGAGAGGGGAGGGAGACAGAAGGACAGTCAAGAGGGAACAGAGGAGAGGGAGGGAGACAGAAGGACAGACAGGGAGGGAACAGAGGAGAGAGAAGGAAAGACAGGAGGGAACAGAGGAGAGAAGGAAAGACAGGAGGGAACAGAGGAGAGAGAAGGAAAGACAGGAGGGAACAGAGGAGAGGGGAGGGAGACAGAAGGACAGACAAGAGGGAACAGAGGAGAGGGGAGGGAGACAGAAGGACAGACAGGAGGGAACAGAGGAGAGGGGAGGGAGATAGAAGGACAGACAAGAGGGAACAGAGGAGAGGGGAGGGAGATAGAAGGACAGACAGGAGGGAACAGAGGAGAGGGGAGGGAGACAGAAGGACAGACAGGAGGGAACAGAGGAGAGGGGAGGGAGACAGAAGGACAGACAGGGAGGGAACAGAGGAGAGGGAGGGAGACAGAAGGACAGACAGGAGGGAACAGAGGAGAGGGGAGGGAGACAGAAGGACAGACAGGGAGGGAACAGAGGAGAGGGGAGGGAGATAGAAGGACAGACAAGAGGGAACAGAGGAGAGGGGAGGGAGACAGAAGGACAGACAAGAGGGAACAGAGGAGAGGGGAGGGAGACAGAAGGACAGACAGGAGGGAACAGAGGAGAGGGGAGGGAGACAGAAGGGAACAGAGGAGAGGGGATGGAGACAGAAGGAAAGACAGGAGGGAACAGAGGAGAGGGGAGGGAGACAGAAGGACACACAAGAGGGAACAGAGGAGAGGGGAGGGAGACAGAAGGACATACAGGAGGGAACAGAGGAGAGAGAAGGAAAGACAGGAGGGAACAGAAGAGAGAAGGAAAGACAGGAGGGAACAGAGGAGAGAGAAGGAAAGACAGGAGGGAACAGAGGAGAGGGGAGGGAGACAGAAGGACAGACAGGAGGGAACAGAGGAGAGAGAAGGAAAGACAGGAGGGAACAGAAGAGAGAAGGAAAGACAGGAGAGAACAGAGGAGAGAGAAGGAAAGACAGGAGGGAACAGAGGAGAGGGGAGGGAGACAGAAGGACAGACAAGAGGGAACAGAGGAGAGGGGAGGGAGACAGAAGGACAGACAGAAGGGAACAGAGGAGAGGGGAGGGAGACAGAAGGACAGACAAGAGGGAACAGAGGGGAGGGAGACAGAAGGACAGACAGAAGGGAACAGAGGAGAGGGGATGGAGACAGAAGGAAAGACAGGAGGGAACAGAGGAGAGAGAAGGAAAGAAATGCAATGAGTGAAGGAAAGAGGGGGGCCAAGGGGAGAGAAGAGGGAGGAGAGAAAGAGGAGGCGAGGGGAACAAGGAGACAGAAGGACAGACAGGAGAGGGGAGACAGAAGGACAGACAGGAGGGAAAGAGAGAGAAGGGGAAGGGAGACAGAAGGAAAGAGAGAAGTGAGAGGAGATGGACAGACAGGAGGAAAGAGGATGAGAAAGAAGTAAAGAGGCAGAGAGATGAAAGCTAGTTCCAAAAAGCTGAGTCTGTCCTGTGATGGATAAGGCTCGCGCTGCTGCTGCCCCAGCTGTACCTGTCCTCTGAAGTTGGGAAGCTTGCAGTGTTTCTGATCAAGGTGCACCTTCTCTGTGAGAAGGGGGTTTCCAATGCGGCCACATCTTATAAAAATACAAAGGATATTTTGAATGTCCTTGCCTTAACATGCCCAGTGACGCCTGAAGCTTTTCTTGGACTCTAGTTGCGGGTCCCTGAACCATAAACCCTGGTTTCAGTCGCAGTTTCCCAGCTTGACTAAACTGTGTGACCTTGGACAATTACTTTTCTTCCCTCTGCCTTCTTTTCTGTGATGATCACATTTGAGAGCACTTTGGAATAATTCGGTTCAGGATGTCTACTAAACCTCTCCCTCACATGGTTTAATAGATAATAATGTTGCTTCATCTAACACAACAATAAAAGCTCTGCACAGGAGGCACAAGACAACTGACTTGTCTCTTGGGCCACTAATACAATTGTCATCATTCATTTCATATTTCATATTTCATTTCATCAGGCCAGAAGTGGGAAAGAATGCGATACCCATCCAGGATCGGAACTGAACAATGTCTAATCGTGGAACCTGGTTCCAATTCTAGCTTCCAATCTTGACCAAACAGTGTGATCCTAGGCAATTACTTTTCTTCCCTCTTCCTCGGTTTCCATCATCATCACATCTGAGAGCACCTTCAGATAATTCAGTTCAGGATGCACATTGTACAGCAATCTCTCTTGTGTGTGGTTCAATAGACCATAATGGTTCTCCAGCTATGAAAATAAAGGCTTATTGAGGGGAAACAGGACAACCTACTTGCCTCTTGAGTCATTAATGAAACTTATGGCAAAAAGGGGTTGGGTCCCTTTTTCTAACAAAGCCACTCGGCGCAATGATATAATCTATGGCGCTAGAGTGAAACCATGCAAAGTACACCTTTTATATGAAAGTGTGCACCTCCCCTGTAGACAGGGCTCGAGTCGGGGGTACACGCGGGTACACGGCGTCCCCACAATCTTTTCACAGGGTGGACGCCGTCCCCCCTGCCAAGTAGTTGGGCCCCACAGAAATATGCTGAACTTGTCCCGGTGTAATTTTCAGACACCGGACACGTTCAGCAGCGCCTGCACGTTGCCTGCTTTCCATTCCCAGCAGCAACGGAGCCTTTTTTCACCTCCAGCTGGGCCGAAGTTAAGGGGCCATCCGGCCTCCTTTTGTTTCTATATGCTGACTGGGGGCCGCCTGGAACCTTACATTTAAATGTAAATGCCACAGAGGGAAACAAAGGCACCCAGCTTGCCTTCTCTTCACAGGTACTTAAGAGAGGCATGCTTTTGCCTTTGTTCTGTCCCTGTATATAAATGCAGACACTGTAAGACTGTCAGATGGGTTAGTCTGTCCCAGTATTTACACAAATAATTTAAATAGCACTATTTTATTTCTTTTATAGCGCTACGTCGTGACGTCATGAGGTCATTTGCATATTGTCTTACTTGGTCAGTCCCCCCACTTCTTTTTATAGGACTTGTGCCCTGCCTGTAGATAAAGTGGCCGTCAGCAACACTTTCAGTGGGGCATGCGGTCCAGGATGAGCTAAGACACCTCCCCCCTCAGAATCCACTGCGCGGCTTGTTCCGACAGGATGCAGCATGGACAAGGATGCAGAGAACTATGGGACCGGCCGTCTCTGCCTAACTCCCACTGCCCTGTTGGTGCTGGTAGTGAGGCGGGAGCTTCTTTGGTCATGGGCACATGGTTCACAGTGTCAAGGCTTATGCACTCCCCCTTTCCACACACACAGTCACCTGCGAGCGTGGCTTGGCGGCATGGCGTCTTCCATAGTGTGGGCTACGACTACAGTGACTCGCCTGGTGAGCCATGCTGCATGTGCAGACAGCCTCACCAATAGCACGTTGCAAGGCCTGTTCAAGGAGTAGGGCCTGTGGAAGTTTGACCCATCATCCCCCGTCCCCTCCCTCCTGAAGATGCTGAACATGCACTAGGAAGCAGGGACCGTTTCACAATATTTCATGTGAGATACCCAGTGCTTAATTTGAGCCGGTGTTTTCCGGTGCTCGGCATGAGCACTTAATTGTCAACACCGGTGCTTGTGACAGTCTGCCACAAGGTGGCGCTGTCTGGCAAATTTAGAGGTGACCAAAACAGCAATTATTTATTGAATATATTTAAAAAATGACTATTACTTGCCACCCAAGCCAATCTTATAGCTTTGGGGGCCTGAAATAGTCCAATTGTCACACTTGTAGCAGTGTGGTGGTTAGTAGTTGTGTTATTACTGTGATTGGCAGCGCTGGCAGGGGCAGTGGGTGGGGCAAGCTTCAGTGGCCTCCTGACGAGGATCCTGGCACTTATTGTTCTACAAATTAAGCACTGGAGATATCTATATTCCAGGGAACAATGCCTGGCCCCAAGGGGCGCTATTCAGGCACCAAAACATGCAGAAGAAAAGAGATGTAATGTTCCATTGCTCAGTCCTTCTGTTGTTAATCTTGTGGTGGAGAAACACCGCTAAGCAACATTTTGGCTCACCCACATGCAATTTTAATGTAGGTCTGACAGAATATGAAAGTGGACATACGTGACATAACCATACCCAAACTAGGGACCCTGTACCAGGAGACCGTATAGCCAGTGACCAGTACTACTCTTGAATGCGTTCCAGTGCAACATATGGAAGCCACTGATAAAGCACCGCACGCCGGGTAGGGGAGCGTTCATCGCTCTGTGTGAGTGCATGAATGCATGGAAGCCACTGATGAAGCGCCACAGACCGGGTAGGGGAGCGTTCATCGCCCTGTGTGAGTGCATGAATGCATGGAAGCCACTGATGAAGCACCGCACGCCGCCGGGTAGGGGAGCGTTCATCGCCCTGTGTGAGTGCATGAATGCATGGAAGCCACTGATGAAGCGCCGCACGCCGGGTAGGGGAGCGTTCATCGCCCTGTGTGAGTGCATGAATGCATGGAAGCCACTGATGAAGCGCCGCACGCCGGGTAGGGGAGCGTTCATCGCCCTGTGTGAGTGTATGAAAGCATGGAAGCCACTGATGAAGCGCCGCACGCTGGGTAGGGGAGCGTTGACTGCCCTATGTGAGTGCATGAATGCATGGAAGCCACTGATGAAGCGCCGCACGCCGGGTAGGAAAGCATTCATCACCCTGTGTGAGTGCATGAATGCATGAAGCCACTGATGAAGCGCCGCACGCCGGGTTGGGGAGCGTTCATCGCCCTGTGTGAGTGCATAAATGCATGGAAGCCACGGATGAAGCGCCGCACGCCGGGTAGGGGAGCGTTGACTGCCCTGTGTGAGTGCATGAATGCTTGGAAGCCACTGATGAAGCGCCGCACGCCGGGTAGGGGAGCATTCATCGCCCTGTGTGAGTGCATGAATGCATAAAGCCACTGATTAAGCGCCGCACGCCGGGTAGGGGAGCGTCCATCGCCCTGTCTGAGTGCATGAATGCATGGAAGCCACTGATGAAGCACCGCACGCCGGGTAGGGGAGCATCCATCGCTCTGTGCGAGTGCATGAATGCATGGAAGCCACTGATGAAGCGCCGCACGCCGGGTAGGGGAGCGTCCATCGCTCTGTGCGAGTGCATGAATGCATGGAAGCCACTGATGAAGTGCCGCACGCCGGGTAGGGGAGCGTCCATCGCTCTGTGTGAGTGCATGAATGCATGGAAGCCATTGATGAAGCACTGCACGCCGGGTAGGGGAACGTTCATCACCCTATGTGAGTGCATGAATGCATGTTACTTCCGTAAGAGGTTTGGCTGTTTCTTCCAGGAGTTTTGTACTTCTTGTCTGCTTATGGAAATCGTACAGCAGTTGTTTAGCGACTCTAACTCATGCTTCAGTGTATTGTACCCATCCTGTATGTGTGAGCGAATAGTGCTGTGTTCCTTCTGCTGCTGCCGCCTGTCCTTAACACATCTGTGTTAGGGTAGGTTGCGCTGCTGCTATCCATGTTGCACCTTTATTGTGTTGTGAAGCTCGGTATAAGTTTTCACTACACATACAAAAAAAGATTCACATTGCCAATGTAGGAAAGTAGGATCTGCTTCTTATGGTTACCCCCACTTTTTGCTTGATGTTGCACTGTTTTGACTAGTCTGACTGGGATCCTGCTAATCAGGACCCCAGTCTATCTGCTTTCTCCTTTAAATTGTTATGCATGTACTTTGGTACACTCCAGATTGGATACTGGGGTACCCTTATTAGTCCCTAGTATATGGTACCCATGAACCCAGGGCATAGGTACCCCAGAGGCCGCCCATGGACTGAAGCATGTATTATGCCACCCATGTGAGGCCATACAAAATGGAACTACAGGTCTGCTACTGCAACCTGTGTAAGCTGGTGCTTGCACCACTTACTTTAGATATAGGTTCACTATATCTATAGGTCACTACACTTAAAACTTATGTCAACCCTATAGCAGGCCTTAACAATCCTGAAGGCAGGGTACTGGGTTTTACGTGAGAGGGTGCCCCTGCATGAGCAGAGCCCCTCTGCAGCCTTCGGAGACCATTTTCCCGGGTTGTCTGTGACTCAGCTGGACATATAGGTAGAGGTGCATTATAAACTCGTGGTAAATGCTATCTCGAAAACGGCTGCATAGAAACATATCGTGTTTGGTATCAAACACCTTGGAATCATACCTCCACACTGGTAACCGGTGTGGGAGGTATGATTCCACCCTTCTGAAGCGAGCTCCGTGGGGTCACTGGTCTATCCAGTGCCAGCCTTCTCGACCCGGTCAGCACAAAATGGATGCTGTCGACCAGAGACACATTTATGCCCTCCTGCTGCTGAGCCAAGCTCGAGCAGAGGAAGGCAGCACAATAGGCATCCTGTCACAGGGAGGTGTGACCATCTCCCAGACAGGATTTAGTGTATTGGGGCTGGGTGGGTGCACTCTGAGAGTGCCTGAAAGTCTGCACCTGGGGCACATTTGGTGTCCCTGTGCATAGTCCAGCTCAAACCAGTTCTGGGAGCCGTTGGCTCCTGCTCTGGCACGAAACTGGACAAAGGACATGGGTGTAATCACCCCTCTGTCCTGACCCTCCCCTAGGAGGGTCCCCCGAATCTGTCCAACCCTCTCCAGTGGGTACAAAAGGGCTTACCTGACTGTAGCTCTTTAGATTTTACGTGGACAAGATTCTACAAGAAGAAACTACTGACCTTCGACCGTCTGGACACTCTGGACTTCGCTAGACTTCGACTGGGCTCGACTTCGTCTCCCTCTCCGTCCAAAGCTTTGTCTGTGCCCTTGCTCCATACAGGTTCCGTGCAGGACCTGTGGGGCACTAAGGACTACTGAAGAATCTCCCTTGGGGTGAATGAGTCACTCCCCTGCATTAGCAGGCACCTCAATGCAACTGACCCATCTGTTGCTCCTGAGCTCCTGCTTACTCTGAAGACTCCAGCAACACAGGAGGTGGGTTTCGAAGGTCTCTGAGGTTGATCTGCCCTCTCAGCAAGTTTGAGTTCAGTATTCCTCGTGGGGACTGCATAACCCGAAACCCTGTGCACCGCGTCTATTTGCAAGTGCATATGCTTGTTGGCGATTCCCGAGCTTGTGCATTGGACTCCTTGTAGTCCTGACCCTGAGCAGTATTTTCACCAAAGAACTCCGGCCTTCTTGCACCGAGTGCTCCGGGGGCTGGTACTTTGTGATCTTGCTCGAGGTCCCCTCGCGACTCCTGGTCATTCAGCCTGTGTGTCCTCCTGAGGGTCATCTTGATTTCTATTGGGCTTCCTGGTGGCTCCACACGTGCCCTGACTCTCCATTGCTTGGAGAGTCCCCAGGACCTTGCTGGTCCTCACTGTAACTTGCTTTTGCCAAGGCTTGTTGGTGCTCCAGCCGGACACCGACCCCTCAGCACTCGACATCCTTTGTGGGACAGCTCGCATCTGGCTACTGGTCATCGTTGACGTCTCCTGGTCCTCGTGGCTGCAGAGTCAAGCCTCCCTTCTTCGCACCTGAATCACCCGACATCGGTGGGCATTCGTCTCCCGAGCCCCTGGTCACTCTGAAGTGACCCAGACTCTGTCCCCTCTGCTTTCAGGTTCCTTTCTTCCAGAATCCAGGCTGGGATTCCACCAGACCTTTTTCACCTTCACGGCAGCAGCACTTCTTCGCAGCCCTCCATTGAGAACGGCGGCGGTTTCCGACACCACTCCAGACCTATGCACCCGGCTCCTCTGGGATAGGTAACTCGGATACTACGGTATCCACGGGTGGGGTGGCTCTCCAACCTCTTAGCCGCTTCGCTGCAGCCGGATTCCCCTGCGGTGCTGGAGAATTCCACTCGTGCGCGGTTCGGACGGCCCACGGCCGTCCTCCGCACACGCCCACCGTGACGTCAGACGGCCGGGGGCCATCCGACGCACGGAAGAGGTTAAGTTCCAAAGGGTTTCCTCGAAGTCCTCCTAGAAGGGTTCTTAAACTGTAAAATTGCAACCGCGACTTCCCCATAGAATTGTACGGAGCCCGCGGTCATGTTTGCACACTGCACCCATCCTCCGTGGGGTCCCTATCTACTCACCTTGGGTGGTTCCTTGGGGTCCCAGCGATTCTACGTGCTCCAGACCTTGTCTTGACCCGAGTCGTGGTTGTTATACCACTATTTTAGTATATGGTTTGGTCTCCCCCTGGAGCCCACTGTGTATTGTGCTACTTACAACTGTTCTATTGATCTCGTATTGTGTACTTTGTGTTCTATCCTCGGGTAGAGGATACTAGAGAGTGTTATATTAATAAATACATATTTTTGTACAACTACTGTGTGGTTCTCCTTTCATTTAGTCATTCAGGAGGTGATATTCTGGTAAAACAAGCTGCTTTACATTCCTTCAAGACTTAGCCTGAAGGCTGCTCTCCACAGCTACCACTAGGATTGCTTTCTAAAGGTTATCCTTGACCTCATACATCATAAGGGTCATTTGGACTGGTGCAAGGTGCCCACTTAAATTAGTGGACAGCATATACCAGGCCAACTTCTCACATTGGTGTGCAGCGGTTGGGGTTCAAGCCTGCATTGTTTTACCTGATAAATCTCTTTGTATTGATTAACTGAAAACCACTAAAGTAATAGGCACATATAATACTTAAGTTTAGAATAAGTACGTTCTACTGAACTTAGGGTTGGGTAAGTTAAGGGTCTAGCACACCCTTTCTCCAACCTAAGAGAGGTTAGTTCCCACTAGGTTAGGTAGGTACATACACCACACTACACTTAGTTATGTCTTCTAAAGGAGAAGCCAGTGGCTCTCTGCCTTCTAGGTACAATGGTTTTGCATTCCAGGAATTGAAAGCCATGTGTGTTTCTAGGAAGCTGAAGACAGGGAGAAATGCCAACACCCAACGTCTCATTGAGGTGTTACTCTTCGATGACCTTAGGAAGACCCCTGGGTCAGATGAGGTAGAAAGAGTGGGTGGGGCAGTGTTAGAACTGGGGGTCTCTAGTTGGCAATGGTATACACCTTTGTCCAAATAGGGACCCTTGCTTCTAAGTCAGGGAAAGGGGATTACACTACTGGATAACCCCTGCTCACCCCCTTGGTAGCTTGGCACGAGCAGACAGGCTTATCTCAGAGGCAGTGTGTTAAGCATTTGTGAACACATACAGTAATACAGTGGAAACACTACAGATGGACACCACACAGGTTTTATAAAAATAAGTATTCTTTATATAGACTTAACACAAGACCACAAACGACAAAAATCCACAATACTGTACTCAAAATAGACTTAAAGATGGTAGAAGTAACTTAGTTCAAGTTGATGATAAATGCGACACGTTTCTCACAAAAGTACCTTGGATGCGTAACGCAAAACAAACAAAGGGTCCTCAGGGAGGGCGATGCGGCGAGCAGGCGCCTCGATGCGATGCGACGATCCGGTGCGATGCGATGAGGGTGCGCCCTTGATGCGATGCGACGATGTGAAGATGATGCGTGCACGCCAGACGGCCGTGCGGCGAACTCTGTACCTTTGGAGCCGCGACAGGCCCTGCGACACGCTTCTCCAGTGATGTGACGGCAGGCAGCTGCGACGGTGATACGCTTCTCCGGTGATGCGACGGCGACCCTTGCGGTGGCGACACGCTTCTCCGGTGATGCGACGGCAGGCAGTTGCGACGAAGACACGCTTCTCCGGTGATGCGACGGCAGGCAGCTGCAACGAAGGCACGCTTCTCTGGTGATGCGGCGGCGGCCTCTGCGGCGGCGACACGCTTCTCTTGCGATGCGACAGCAACAGCTGCGACAGTGACACGCTTCTTCTCGTTGCGTCGTGCTTCCAGCTCCCAGCGACACGCAGGCTTCTGCAGATAGAATTCCCAGCAAGGAAATTCAGAGGGGAGCTGGTGGTGAAGTCTTTTGTCCCTGAGACTTCAGCAGGAGGCAAGCACAAGTTCAAGCCCTTGGAGAAATATTCTGCAAGATGATGAAAGTTCCTTAAAAGTTCCTTCTCCTTTCCTTGGCAATAAAGAAACCTATGCGGGCCAACCCAGCAAACAGCACACTGGCAGAGGGGCAGTCCAAACTCCTGCAGCTTCCTTGGTTCTTCTCCTTGGCAAAGGTTTGTCTTGTTGTTCCAGAAGTGATCTAAAGTTCTGGGGTCTGGGTCCCCCTTTTTATACCCATAAATCCTTTGTCCTCTGAAGGCAGAGGGTCCTGTACCTAGTCCAAACCAGTTCTGGGTGCATTCTGGCAGTGCACACCTTCTTCCTTTGTCAGTGTGGACCAGGGACATCAGCCGCACCACAGGAGGGGGAGCCAGCATTGTGGAAGGCAGGCACAGCCCTATTCAGGCCCAGGTGCTACTCCTCTCACCACTCCCAATGCAGAGGTCTATTCAGCCCTGTGTTGACTCACCCTGTCTCCTGGAGTCCCCCAGCCCCTGTCACTCACAAAACCAGACATACAATACACAAGCTAGCAGAGGCAGGCTGGATGGTTAGGCAAGAAAATATCTACTTTCTAAAAGTGGTATTTTCAAACACAGAATGTTAAAACCAACTTTACTAAAAGATGTATTTTATCATTCTGAGTTCAGGCATACTAAACTCGAATTTCTACCATGTTCCCTGGGTCAGTTAGGATGATAAGATGTTATAATCAAGCTGCCCATTCTGGCCTATGGGGACAGGTAGCCTTGCAATAGTGAAAAACGAAATGGGCTGTAATTCACTATCAGGACATGCTACACACATCAGGGCATGTCCTACCTTTTACATACAATGCACCCTGCCCGTGGGCCTACCTTAGGGGTGACTGATATGTAGAAAAGGGAAGGTTTAGGGACTGGCAAGTGGGTGCACTTGCCAAGTCGACATGGCGGTCACAGTCTGCACACAGGCTCTGCAATGGCAGGCCTGAGCTACACTTTACAAGCTGCTTCTGTGGGTGGCACAATCAGTGCTGCAAGCCCACCAGCAGCATTTGATTTACAGGCCCTGGGCACCCATGCTGCACTATACTAGGGTCTGACAAGTAAATCAAATAATCCAATCATGGAGTCACTAATCAATATATCAATTTACCATAGGGAGCACTTGCACTGTGGCACTGAATAGCAGTGGCACAGTGCCCAAAGCATCTAAAAGCAGCAAACAGATCAAAAACAGAGGAGGCAATCAGTGAAAAAATGGAAGGGAGACTCACGCCAATGGCACCAGGTCTAACAGGCAGGGAATGAGGACAGGCCAGGAGGTGAAACCTTTTTTGACCTAGACTCAAACCCTGGCCAGGAGGATCAAGATGATTCCCACCTGGACAACTCAGATCTTCAGGAAGAGGGTGGAGAAGGCCCCAGTGGCCCTCTCTTTACTCCTCCTGGAAGAGTGCAGAGTTTACCTATGAGATCTAGATCTCCCGCTGCAGAATCTTACCATTTAGGACAGTCTGCAGGGACCTCCATATCTCTTATGACAGACAGTGCCAATTTCTAGAGCTTGAGAAAGTTTAGCTTAGGCTCAGGCAAGAGCAATTGGCCCTAGATAAGGAATCCCTAGAACTCCAGAAGGCTAGGAAAAGATTGGGACTAGAGTCCCATGGTGGCAGCAACAGTGTTCCTAGGAGTAAGGAATATACTTATGATCATAGGAACCTGAGCAAGAAAGTCCCTCCCTACCATGGTGGGGATGACATCCACAAATGGATAACTGCTTTGGAGAGGGCCTGTAAAGTACAGAGGGTCCCCCAAGAGCAGTCGGCAGCTATCTTGTGGCTCTCCTTGGCTGACAAAGGTAGAGATAAGCTCCTCACTGTTAGAGAAGAGGATGCTGACAATTATTCAGTCCTGAAGAGTGCTCTCATTGATGGGTTTGGCTTAACCACTTAACAGTACAGGATTAATGTAGTGGGCTGGCCCCACGTGTTCAGGAAACATAGTAGACGTAGCCTAGATGAATTTCTTGTAGTTTATTAAGTCCTTAAGAAGTATTTACAGCAAGCCCCACCAGGAGCAGCCTGCTAGCTGCTCAGCCCATCTTCCAACTGACAACACTCACACCAGGCACCCAAGCAATCCACTCATGTCAATCACGCCAACATTCTACACAGAACACTCACACTGGCTGAGCAGCTAGGAACAAGGAGAAAGGAAACATTACAGCATAACATGAGAATACTACAATTAAGTTCAGCGACACCCAGAAGACACAGACTCAGGACTGGGTAGACTTTGTAGATTGTGCTACTAAGGCTCTGGAAGGCTGGTTACTTGGCAGCAAAGTGAATGATTTCAAGGGATTGTACAATTTGATTATGAGGGAGCAGATCCTTAATAATTGCCAAAATCAGTTGTTGCATCAGTACTTGGTTGACTCTGATCTGACTTCTTCCCAAGAATTGGGACAGAAGGCAGATAGGTGGGTCAGAACCAGGGTGAAGCGAAAAACCAGACCACAAGTGGTGACCAGAAGAAGCAAGATGCTAAACCTTCAGCTAAGGGTGGGGAAAAGGGTAAAGACCAGAAGTCTTCATCAGGGACCCAAAAACCTACATCTGGGGGGGAGTCACAGTCTAACAAAGGTAAAGGCAAAAAGAAACCTTGGTGCTTCCTGTGTAAGCAGAAAACCCATTGGACAAGATATGCCAAATGTTCAAGGGCCAAGGATCCACCTCCTACCACCACTGCCCCTAAGGCAACTGTTCCCCCTAGTTCAGCTTCAAGTGATGGTACAGTGAACAAGGGTATAGTAGGGTTAACCTTGGGATCTGAGATGGGTTCTGCCCTAGTCAGAACTCCAGCTCAGGCTGTACTTGTCTGTGATGGAGGCATGGATATTGCCTCCTTATTTGTAAGCCCCAGTAATCTGGGCAAATACAGACAACAGCCTTTAATCAGTGGTAAGGAGGCCATGGCATACAGGGACACAGGTGCAAGTGTCACCATTGTGACATAAGATCTTGTGGGCCCTGACCAGATCATACTTGGTGAGATGTACCAAGTGACCAATGCTAACAATGTCAGGGCAGACCATTCCTTGGCAGTTGTTAATTTCAGCTGGGGAGGGGTAACTGGCCCTAAGAAGGTTGTGGTTAGCTCAGACCACCTCCCTGTGGAATGCTTGTTGGGCAATGATTTGGAAACTTCAGCATGGGCTGAAGTGGAACTCAGGACACATGCTGCAATGTTGGGCATCCCTGCAGATGTGTTTGCCATGACTAGGTCACAGGCCAAACTGTCTTCAGCTGAACAGGCTCTGGATCCTGAAAAGATGGACCAGGAGCCTTCCAAGAGAAGGAACAGTAGGGGTAAGGCAGTGTCTTCCCCCCAGACTCAGGGTGAGGATCAGTCTCCTGAGGGAGATGAACCCAGTCCTTGTGAAGGAACCGTCTCAGAGGGACTTGAACCTGCTCAGATTGAGTTCTTGGGGACAGGGGGCCCTTCCAGGGCAGAACTGAGTCAGGAGCAGCTCAGCTGCCCCTCTCTTGAACCCCTCAGACAGCAAGCTGCTGCTGAGGCTGCTGGGAGTGCCAGTGGGTCTCACAGGATCTACTGGGATGAAGGACTCCTTTACTCAGAGGGTAGAGATCCCAAGCCTGGTGCCACCAGAAAGTTGGTCATACCTCTGAAGTTTAGGGGTTTCCTATTGACACTGGCACATGATGTCCCTTTAGCAGGACACCTAGACCAAAGCAAGACTTGGGACAGACTTGTCCATCACTTTCACTGGCCTCACATGTCAGAGGACACCAAGGAGTTTTGTCGCTCCTGTACCACCTGTCAAGCCAGTGGTAAGTCAGGTGGTACCACAAAGGCCCCCCTGATACCACTACCTGTGGTGGGGGTTCCCTTTGAGAGGGTTGGGATTGACATAATTGGTCCCATGAACCCTCCAACTGCATCTGGGCACAGTTATATTCTAGTGGTGGTGGACCATGCCACTAGGCATCCAGATGCAATACCCCTTAGAGCCCCCACAGCTCCTGCGGTGGCCGGGGCCCTCCTGGGAATTTTTTCCAGAGTGGGCTTCCCTAAGGAGGTTGTTAGGTTTTAAAATCCCGTCCCTGCAATGTATTCCTTTCACGTTATATGAGGTTAGCAATGTGTGGCTAAATAGATGCCAGTTGTATTTACGTTATGCAACCCACTGAGTTATCCGCGTAATGTGCAGGCTTCTGTTGGCGAATGCGACTCCATTTTGTTTTTGTAATCCTTATTAGGCTGCTTAGACTGTGCCCGAGTTAGGCCTCATGGCCCGTAATGCTTGCCTCAGCAGAACACTGTATTTCACTAATGTTTTTTCTTTCTGTCCAAGGCTGTTTCCCGACCTGCTAATGAGGAGACAATTCAGCTCTCACATACCAATCTAAGTGTGTAGTTCTGCTCCCACGTTAGGAGACGCTGAGACCTGGCGCAGTGGCCTTGGGTTTCTGATAACATGTACCCATCTGGCAGGCGGTAGCTCATCTCCCAGTGCCTCCTTTGTTCATGTTCGGCCCCGGCTGGTAGTTTTCCATGGTGGGCGGGGTTGGAGGCTTTTGGGGAAGAATAATTACTCACTGTGGACCGTGGGGAAGTTAGTCCCTTGGCAGATATCTTAGGGTGCAGGTCATGATGGACTCCTCTGCAGAGCATTTCTAATAAAGCATGTAAGTTTGTATTCTCTACTGTCTGACCGACTCTTCATTCTTGGGAAGGCATAGCAGGTGGTTGTGAGAAAACCCGAGTGGCCCTAGAGGGCCACTTCCTTCAGTTGGCGCCCAAACAGGGACCCCGCAAGGTGATCCGACTCACCCGTAATCGGGTTGTAGGGTCGAGGGGTGCGTTTGGTCAGTTGGGCAGATCGCGGTACCCCACACAAGACCGAGCTTGGTTCTCGCAGCTGCCCCGCCCGGCTGATCGGGCGTCCCCTCGTCTAGTGGTCACCAGCTGGGGTCCTGAGAAGGCGTAACCTTGGAGTTGACCGTTTGGTCCGAAGAGTCGGCAGTGGAGAATAGCTTGACTCGACCTGTGTGCACCAGGTGAGTGATTTGATTCTTGGAAAAAATGGTGCCATTCTTGGATGGCACGAGCCTGCGGGCTGTGTCTTGATACGGTCTTCGGACTGTCTTGTCTGCAGTTTTTGAACTGGCTTGCTTGAACGACACGAGTGGACGGGCTGTGTCTTGGTATGGTCCCCGGACCGTCTTGTCTTGAACTTGGTGGGTCTGCGGACCCTTGAAAAAGACACAGAGTGTTTGTGAGCAGCTCACCGGACCAACTGGAAATTTGGCCCGCGCTTGAAAAGGTCCGGGACTGCCCGCGAACAATCTGCCAGACCAACTGGTAATTTGGCTAATGCTCAAAAAGGTCTGGGGCTGAAGCCTGTCTTCTTGGATTTGATACAGTCTCCGGACTGTAGGGAGTGGTCCCTGGACCGTTTTCGTTTGGCTCCGTGACTAATATTTGTTATTTTATCTTGTCTTAGATTGTTGATCGTTGGTGTTTTACTTGTCCGTTAGGGACAGTGCATGTGTCTTATATTAAGATGCCTTGTTTTAGCAAATTGGGGTGTTTTGGATGTCGATGTTGTTCTACTGATGCTCGATTGGAAGAGAGCCAGCCTGCACCTCCGGAGGGTTCTCCAAATTTTGACATATATGTTAAACATGGTATTGGCCCTGTTATGTTTAGCACATTGTGGCATAAATATACGAGGGACAATGCTGAGTTACAGTGGCCGCTTACTGGCTCATTTGATGAACAGAAATTGAACTTCTTGCAGGACAAGTTGTTTGCTAGGAGGAGCAGACAGTCGATGTTTGATTCTCTGAAAGTATGGCAGAAAGAAGCAAAGCAGCGACGCATGAGGGCAGAGAAAGAGGCCCGGAAGAGTCAGGCATAAACGATAACACAGAAAGCAGTAGCTTATGAAAGAGGAAAGGTAGAGAAGGGTATAGAATGTGCAGTTAGAAAGTTTCGGTTACAGACAGATAAGTGCTATGTTACTAGAGAGGAAGGTGATGATTTCGTCGAAGACCTATTGGATTCTCGTCCTCCTCCTCCTTATGCCCCTGAACGGATATACCCGGCAGTCCCGACCTCTCAGTCCTTGGCCTCTAGTGCCGCCCCTTCTAGCATTCCCGCTTCTGGCGCTACCGCTACAGCCCCGGCCCCTCTTGCTTCTCTTCTACTCACACCAGGCACCGGGGCGGGTGCTGTTAGTTCTCCTGTCCAGTCTGTCAGCTCTGGATCGACCGCTACTTTCCCTCTCACCCCTACCACCCTGTCTCCCTACATGATGGTGCCTGTCTCTGCGTCTGCTCCTTCCCCCGTGAGTGTGGCACACCAGGCACAGTTGAATGTCGAAACTCCCGCACGTGGCGTGCATGATGTGAACTGGGCAGCGGCGCGAGATCGAATGGATAAAGTGTTGGTGCGTTCTGCAGTGGGTGATGAGGAAAAGAAAATGGTGGTGAATCAAGCAGCTCAGTGGGCTCGACACCCGATCTATAGTGTGGAGGATGTGTGGAGTGTGATGAAAGATTATGAGCCGTTTATACAGCAGCATGCCCTTAAACACATGTCAGCGATGCTGATAGAGTTGTGGGAACAATGTTTTCAGGGTGTTGCACCGCAAATCATATATGACATACGGGATAGGGTATATGCTGCAGGTATGGCTCCCAATTAGGTTTTTAGCAATATAACAACACTAGTGGGTTACCGAGTTAGATTGCTCCAGAAGGTACCGACAATGGGGACACAGCATCCCATGAGGGAGGTTCATCCCATTTACCACCCTGAAATTCCAGAACTGCGCGATTCCACTAATGCTGTGATTAGACAACGGGTCGACGCTCGGTTTCAGGAGCAATGGATCTATACTCCTTTGAAGAGGAGTGAGGTCCTATCCTTAAAGAGCCAGTTGCCGGACCCCCGGAAAAACCCCACTGCATATTATAAAGAATTGACCGAGGCGGCCTCCTCTACAGTAATGATGTTAGCTGATATAGAGTTGTTTTTCGGCTTGTTGGTACCAGTGGACATATGGAGGCAAGTCCATATGCAGGATCATGCACTAGAGTTGGGAAGAACATGGGATGAGATTAGGGCTTGGGATAAGGAGCGTAAGCCCGGCGACAAGCCGAAAGCGGAGCTCCTCGCTTGCCAGGGCGTATTATCACATACATGCATTCACTTATCCCGCCAAAGAGAGTGGATTGGGATAAGTTGACTGCGTTTCACCAGAAGAAGGATGAGAGTGTGTCGGATTTCTTTACTAGATTTGAAGGGGTGTTCTTAGATTTTAGTGGACAGGACCTGTCGCAGGAGGGTGGTGTTCGTTTATTTGTCAATAGATTTGTCACTAACTTGCTTCCTGAGATTGCAACGCGGTTGCAGGCTTCGGAAAGTACTTGGACGACGTCATCCCCGTCCATGATATTGAGTATGGCTAGGCTGTCTGGTTTTAGGTTTAAACCTATAATAACTGATAAAACCCCACCGGAAGGGAATAAGCCCTCACCAGTGTAAACATATAAACACTGGAAAAAAACCTGCACAAACACAAACTAAATTCCATTCAAAGAAAGGAAAAGGAGAGTGAAAGAATCATTTTTATTTCTTCCTGAAGGGGCCAATACAATGTAACTTTGTTATATAAGGTAGCTGTAAGAAAGACTGGGCTAACATTATTCTGCTTGAGTTTTGTTGTTTAGGGATGCCACTAAAATATTGTTTCTTCTTCCTTTTTCAGTTTTGTGGTCTTTGGTCTAAAGATACAGGGGTTAGAAGCATGTTTTAGGTGTTGTTTATTTATTTTATAAACTGTAGAGAATCAGGAAATATCAAAATCATATTAGATTTTTTGGCTACGTTTGAGATTTTCACTGGTAGGAAAAATTTAGGTTTCATAAGAATCTTTCCCAATATGTACTATCACATTTACCCACAGAGAATGGGTAAAAACCCTTGATACATCAGCCCCCAGTTTCTAGTGAGTCAGTATTGATAGTAGGTGAATTGCCAAACACCTCAGGCTTTAAACATTCAATGCAAGGTATAGTGACAGGTATATGTGAGAAGAGTGCAGTCACAAAGCATCTGGGATAATGGTGAAAACATGACACCAGACTTTTGGAAAACATGAAACACAGTGTCACTTGGAATGCTGCTGCAAAAAGTTCTTACCAAGTTCAACAAAGATTGGATGGAGTGATATTGTTTGCATTTGCAGTGATTCAGCTACGTATATGAAAAAGTTGTGATGACCTGTCAAAATTGATACCTGAGATGAAGTGCTCCCCTGTAAGAGATCCTTGCCACTTGTTAGATGGTATGCTGAAAGCACCTTTACAATCTTCAGAGTTAATGAAGAATGCTATTGACTTTGTAGCCCATTCTGATGCACTGTTTTGTTATGCGCGGAAACTAAAACGCAAATATTTCCCATCTTGTGCTTTGTGTGCGTTCAAAGAAAGAGACATCCCAACTGTGTTATTTAGCTGGTGGTTCTCAGTCCTAGGGGCTATGGATGCTATATTATCCATGTGGCAACTGTTTACAGAACGTTTGCTGAGTGATGATGCCAAAGGCAAGAAATGTGAGGATCTTTGGTCACATATTGATTGTGATTTGAAAAAAATTACACTCTACTGCATTCTTAGATTTTTACAGGAAAGCATGACTGCTGTAGTGGACATAATAAAAAAACTAGAGTCTGAAAACTCCCTTGCCTACCAAGTGTTCAGCATAATTGGTGTAGATGTGAAACATTTCCTCAAGAGTAGGCTGGGCGACACCTTTAGTGACTTTGGCACTGCAACATGTTCCATGTTACAGTGCTTGGCACTTGGTAAGCAAAGAAATGTTGAGGAGCAATTCAGGAACTTTTATTTTACAACGTAGGAGAAATAGCCCTTCACCAACCATGGCATTTGAAGTCAATGAAGCCTCACTGTGGTACTCTGCACAAGTTTTAGATCCCTTCTGTAAAGGGAAATTTTCTCCGAAGTTTCATAAGTGTTGCCTCATTTTTGACTGCTTCAATAAATCTGAGGGCATATGCGCCCAGGTCAATGCATATGTTGCCGAACCTGTCACAGAGAATCACAATTTGTTCAGGTGCACCAGTATTGGCATGGTAAGCTATGTCAGTGGCCAGAGTTAGCAAATTGTGTACTGGCTATTTTGGCATTGCCTGTCTCAAGTGCCAATGTTGAGAGGGCCTTTTCACAGATAAAAGTTTACATGGGAAGGAAAGAGCGAGTGTGCGTGACCAAAGACTCATTGAAGAAGTATTGTATGGTGTGCTACGATAAGTTTGATTTGTAAAAATGTGTTTGGACCTCATACGTACACTGTCTATATACCATGCACTATCAGTGCAGAAAGCAAGCAATAATAAAAGCAAAAAGTTCCATAAACACCAGAAAAACACTGTTTCTGTTGTTTTTATTGGCGTGAAAATGTGTAAATACTGATAACCACTGTTTTTTTAAGGTCCTGAAATCCCTTGAAAACACTGAAAAAAAACCACCAGAATTTACCAAAAATAGAAACTGAAAACAGGAAAGCCTAAGTATGGCACAATATTACGAACATAGAGAGAATGAGGACAAGGAAAGGGTGGAGAAAAAGTCAAAGGATTTGAAGACGAGAGTATTGATGCAGCAAGTGGCGAGGGGAAATGGACGAGGTAGAGGTTCGGGTTCGACCCAGCAGCGGTCTGGCAGAGGTGGTGCGTCGAATGCGCCCCTCGGGCTCAACCAATGTGCGTATTGCAAAAAGGAGGGACATTGGCGGAATGAGTGTCCGGAGTTGTTACAGAAGGGTGAGGCCCCAAGAGTTCGAGGTTTTCGAGGACGCGGGCGAGGAACAGGAGGTAGAGGGGGAATGCAGTCAGAGGATTCATCACACAATAGACAGAGCGGGATTTATTTTGATGACCCCAGAGGACGGCAGTATTATCACGACGATTATGACATGGACGAAGTGACGGGTTGTGAGAAGTTGGCCTGGTATATGCTGTTCACTAGTTAAAGTGGACACCTTGCACCAGTACAATTCGACTCTTATGGTAGGTAGGTTTAAGACAACCTTTATAGAAAGCTATCCTAGTGGTAGCTGTGGAGAGCAGCCTTCAGGCTAAGTCTTTGAGGAATGTAAAGCAGCTTGTTTTACCACACAATCTCTTGAATCACCAAATGAAAAGACACCACACAGGTATATATATCAAATATATATGTATTTATTACTAAACAACTCTCTACTAATCTCCTGTGAGATTAGAAGTCAGGAACATATGCATAAATCAACGTTTCACAATAAATTATGCACAAATATGGCTGAGGCCCTAGGGGCGTACCAGACCATATACTAAAAAAGAGACTTAAGAACAACGACTTGCAAAGGGACAAGGCCCAGGGCCTTCAGAAGTGCTGGGGCCTCACGAAACCACCCAAGGCAGGTAAATAAAGGACCCATGGGGGACGCGTGCAGTGAGTGAACACAGGCGCGGGTCGCCGTTGACTTCAATGGGGCAAGTCGCGGTTGGAAATTAAGAGTTTCAGGGCACTTTGGGAGTAGCTACAAGCTAGTCACTTACAGGGTAAGTAGTTCTAGGGCCAACACCCACAGGAGCACCGTAGTGCTGGAGTTACCTCACCCAGGGAAGCTGGGTGCATAGGTGTCCTTTGGTGTCGGGTCGCGGCGTCGCTTTCAATGGGAGCCACTGAAGACTTGCTGCTTGCGACGACAGGAGAAGTGTCCGGTGGAATCCAAGCCTGGATTCGGAAGAAGGAAGACCTGAAAGCAGAGGGGACAGTGTTCAAAGTCACTGGGCAGTGACCCGGGGCAAGGAAGATGAATGCCCACCGTCGTCAACAGATTCAGGTCGTTCACGGGTATCTTGACTCTTCGGCCACGAGGTCCAGGAGGCATCGAGGACGACCAGGAGCTGGATTCAGTGTGTCCCACGAAGTTTGCAGCTGACTGCGGTGTCGGCGACCCGTTTGGAGCCAACAATCCTTGGCAGCAGCAAGTCTTGTGGAAAGAGAAAAAAGTTAATGGTGCAGACCAGCAGGGTCTGGGGAACTCACCCAGCAAGGTTAAGTCAGGGCAGGCCTGGAGCAACCAGAGGAGCCCTTTGGTCCTGTAGAAAAGTCTTCAGGGGACCCACAAGCCGGCTGGCAAGGGATCGCAAAGACTCCTCGGGAGGATTCCTTCAACAGGGGCCCACGGTCACTCGGGACGGGGTAGGCCTCTGATCTTCAGAGGGATTCCTGCTAGAGGCTGGGACCACACGTGGTCCAAAGCACAGATTCGTAGAACATCGTAAAGGGGTTGCACTCGACAATAGTGCACAGTACCCAGGGACTGCGGTTCCTCGTCACTCGTGGGGTCCACTTGCCTCAGCTTCGCTGGGGACTCACGATGGCCTTGGAGAAGTCAGGAAATCCTCTTCCTGGGCTGCAGGGACTTCGGGCTCCGGCGGGAGCGGCATAGTTTGCAACCGTCGTTGTAGTTTTTGGTGCCTGCCAAGCAGGGGAGTCACTCCTTGACTCCAAGGGAGATTCTTCAGTCTTCCAGAGGTAGTGGAACGTCGAAGGTCCAGGATTCTTCTTAAGAGTGTCATCCAGGGAGATCTAGTTTGCAATGCACAGGTTCCCCCTCTTATACTAAAAGGAAGGGAGGGACTAGCTCTATGACCCCACCTATGGGAGGGTCAGGGAGTGGGTGGCTACACCCACTTCCCTTTGTCCAGTTTCGTACCAGAGCAGGGGCAGGTAGCCCCTGAGCTGGTTTGAACTGGCATATGCACAGAGGAGCCTTCTGCTCCCCCAGTGCAGGACTTCAAAGCACTCTAGGAGTGCACCCACCCAGCCCCAATACACTAAACCCTGTCTGGAAGGTGGTCACACCATCCTGCGACAGGATACCTATTGTTGGGCCTCCTCCACTGCGAGTTTTGGTCATCAGCAGGAGGGCAGCCCAGTGTCTGTGACTGGTGGCATCCATTTTGTTATGCCAGGGCTCTTCAGGATTCTACCGCGTTTCCACAGTAGGTACATGTCTATCCCTCTAGAAGGGTGGAATGCTACCCCCGCCACCAGAACTGGCGGGGGGGTAGTATTCCAAGATGTTTGACACCAAACACGACATGTTTCCGTGCAGCCATCCCAAAGTTAGCATTTAACGCGAGGTTATAAAGCGCTTAAGAGTATATGGTCAGGCTGCACTACAAACAGCCTCAGAGAAGGGTCTCCGAATGCTGCAGAGGGGCTCTGCTCATGCAGGGGCACCCTCTCACATAGGAACCAAGCACTCTGCCTTCAGGATTGATAAGGCCTGCCATAGGAGTGACTTATAGGTTTATATGTGTATATCTATTTAGTGATATAGGTCGCCTATATCACAGTAAGGGGTGCATGCACCACCTTACCCAGGCTGCAGTAGCAGACCTGTGGTGTCAGATTTAGTCTGCTTCCCAGGGTGGCATAATACATGCTTCAGCCCCTGGTAGGCCTGTGAAGTACCTATGCCCTTGGTACCTAAGGTACCATATACTAGGGACTCATAAGGTACCACAGTATCCAATCACTAGTGCACCTAGAGTGCACTCCAAGTCGTTTAGAGAGACAGAGAGGCTGGGGCCCTGATTGGCAGGGTCCCAGCCAGACTATAGCCAGAAACCAGTGTAAACATCAGAAAAAAGTGGGGGCAACATAAGAGGCAGATCCTACTCTCTACACAACCCCCCAAACGCAGGGACACTAAACTAACCTTGACCAGTTGAGTCTTGGTGCTCTAAGTGGAAATACCTTGAGAGTCCATCTGCATTGGCATGTTGGGTCCCAGGCCTATGTTCCACTGTATAGTCCATCCCCTGTAGGAAATGGACCACCTCAAAAGTTTTGGGTTTTCACCTTTCATCTGTTTAAGCCATAGGAGGGGCTTGTGGTCAGTCTGAACTATGAAGTGAGTGCCAAACAAGTATGGCCTCAGCTTCTTCAGGGCCCACACCACAGCAAAGGCCTCCCTCTCTATAGCTGACCAACGTTTCTCTCTAGGGGTCAGCCTCCTGCTAATAAAAGCTACTGGCTGGTCTTGACCTTCATCATTCAGTTGAGACAGTACAGCTCCCACACCCAGCTCAGAAGCATCTGTTTGGACAATGAACTTTTTGGTGTAGTCTGGACTCTGTAAGATGGGGGCAGTGCACATGGCCTGCTTTAGGTCTTCAAATGCCTTCTGACAGCTAGCTGTCCACTGAACCTTTTTGGCATTTTCTTTGAGGTCAGATCATTCAAGGGGGTCACTATAGATCCATATCCCTTCACAAACCTCCTATAGTACCCAGTCAGGCCTAAGAAGGCTCTCACCTGTGTCTGGGTGGTTGGAGCAACACATTCCATTATGGTTTGGATTTTACTCTGTAAAGGCTGAACCTGGCCTCCACCCACAAGGTGGCCCAGGTACACAACCTGACTCTGCCCTATCTGGCACTTAGTGGCCTTGATAGTGAGGCCTGCTTTCTGCAGAGCCTCCAAAACCTTTCTGAGGTGGACCAGGTGATCCTGCCAGGAGGAACTAAAGACAGCAATATCATCTAGATAAGCTGAGCAATAAGTTTCCATCCCTGCCAGAACTTTGTTCACCAACCTCTGAAAAGTGGCATGTGCATTTTTCAATCCAAAGGGCATCACCACAAAGTGGTAGTGCCCACCAGGGGTCGAAAATGCTGTTTTGGCTTTTGCATCATCAGCTAACCTGATCTGCCAGTAGCCAGCTGTTAGGTCAAATGTACTCAGATACTTGGCTGAGGCCAAAGTATCAATCAGTTCATCTGCCCTTGGTATGGGATACAAAAGGGGATGATGGACGGAACGTTTGAGCCAATCAAACACTCACCCCCAGTCAACTGATCTGGGTTTAATCCATCATCATTCTTTAGCTCACTCCACCACCCCAGTTCAGACATGGCCATATGCAAATCAGTCTGACCCTGTGCCTCATGGGAACAGTCCAGCCCGAACTGCCAAGCCATGTCTTCCCTGGACCGGAAACAAGCATCCTAGGACCGGTTTCTGGCATTTCAGCCGTCATCAGCCAGGCTTGCTTGAATCCAGTGGCAAAGTGAGCAAGGGACCCACGTCTGGGCATACCCCGCCAACTTAGGGCGAACAAAGCGATACAAAGGGGATGATGGACGGAGCGTTTGAGCCAATCAAACACTCACCCCCAGTCAACTGATCTGGGTTTAATCCATCATCATTCTTTAGCTCACTCCACCACCCCAGTTCAGACATGGCCATATGCAAATCAGTCTGACCCTGTGCCTCATGGGAACAGTCCAGCCCGAACTGCCAAGCCATGTCTTCCCTGGACCGGAAACAAGCATCCTAGGACCGGTTTCTGGCATTTCAGCCGTCATCAGCCAGGCTTGCTTGAATCCAGTGGCAAAGTGAGCAAGGGACCCACGTCTGGGCATACCCCCGCCAACTTAGGGCGAACAAAGCGATACAAAGGGGATGATGGACGGAACGTTTGAGCCAATCAAACACTCACCCCCAGTCAACTGATCTGGGTTTAATCCATCATCATTCTTTAGCTCACTCCACCACCCCAGTTCAGACATGGCCATATGCAAATCAGTCTGACCCTGTGCCTCATGGGAACAGTCCAGCCCGAACTGCCAAGCCATGTCTTCCCTGGACCAGAAACAAGCATCCTAGGACCGGTTTCTGGCATTTCAGCCGTCATCAGCCAGGCTTGCTTGAATCCAGTGGCAAAGTGAGCAAGGGACCCACGTCTGGGCATACCCCCGCCAACTTAGGGCGAACAAAGCGATACAAAAGGGGATGATGGACGGAGCGTTTGAGCCAATCAAACACTCACCCCCAGTCAACTGATCTGGGTTTAATCCATCATCATTCTTTAGCTCACTCCACCACCCCAGTTCAAACATGGCCATATGCAAATCAGTCTGACCCTGTGCCTCATGGGAACAGTCCAGCCCGAACTGCCAAGCCATGTCTTCCCTGGACCGGAAACAAGCATCCTAGGACCGGTTTCTGGCATTTCAGCCGTCATCAGCCAGGCTTGCTTGAATCCAGTGGCAAAGTGAGCAAGGGACCCACGTCTGGGCATACCCCGCCAACTTAGGGCGAACAAAGCAATACAAAGGGGATGATGGACGGAACGTTTGAGCCAATCAAACACTCACCCCCAGTCAACTGATCTGGGTTTAATCCATCATCATTCTTTAGCTCACTCCACCACCCCAGTTCAGACATGGCCATATGCAAATCAGTCTGACCCTGTGCCTCATGGGAACAGTCCAGCCCGAACTGCCAAGCCATGTCTTCCCTGGACCGGAAACAAGCATCCTAGGACCGGTTTCTGGCATTCCAGCCGTCATCAGCCAGGCTTGCTTGAATCCAGTGGCAAAGTGAGCAAGGGACCCACGTCTGGGCATACCCCGCCAACTTAGGGCGAACAAAGCGATACAAAAGGGGATGATGGACGGAGCGTTTGAGCCAATCAAACACTCACCCCCAGTCAACTGATCTGGGTTTAATCCATCATCATTCTTTAGCTCACTCCACCACCCCAGTTCAGACATGGCCATATGCAAATCAGTCTGACCCTGTGCCTCATGGGAACAGTCCAGCCCGAACTGCCAAGCCATGTCTTCCCTGGACCGGAAGCAAGCATCCTAGGACCGGTTTCTGGCATTCCAGCCGTCATCAGCCAGGCTTGCTTGAATCCAGTGGCAAAGTGAGCAAGGGACCCACGTCTGGGCATACCCCGCCAACTTAGGGCGAACAAGCGATACAAAAGGGGATGATGGACGGAGCGTTTGAGCCAATCAAACACTCACCCCCAGTCAACTGATCTGGGTTTAATCCATCATCATTCTTTAGCTCACTCCACCACCCCAGTTCAGACATGGCCATATGCAAATCAGTCTGACCCTGTGCCTCATGGGAATAGTCCAGCCCGAACTGCCAAGCCATGTCTTCCCTGGACCGGAAACAAGCATCCTAGGACCGGTTTCTGGCATTTCAGCCGTCATCAGCCAGGCATGCTTGAATCCAGTGGCAAAGTGAGCAAGGGACCCACGTCTGGGCATACCCCCGCCAACTTAGGGCGAACAAAGCGATACAAAAGGGGATGATGGACGGAGCGTTTGAGCCAATCAAACACTCACCCCCAGTCAACTGATATGGGTTTAATCCATCATCATTCTTTAGCTCACTCCACCACCCCAGTTCAGACATGGCCATATGCAAATCAGTCTGACCCTGTGCCTCATGGGAACAGTCCAGCCCGAACTGCCAAGCCATGTCTTCCCTGGACCGGAAACAAGCATCCTAGGACCGGTTTCTGGCATTTCAGCCGTCATCAGCCAGGCTTGCTTGAATCCAGTGGCAAAGTGAGCAAGGGACCCACGTCTGGGTATACCCCCGCCAACTTAGGGCGAACAAGCGATACAAAGGGGATGATGGACGGAGCGTTTGAGCCAATCAAACACTCACCCCCAGTCAACTGATCTGGGTTTAATCCATCATCATTCTTTAGCTCACTCCACCACCCCAGTTCAGACATGGCCATATGCAAATCAGTCTGACCCTGTGCCTCATGGGAACAGTCCAGCCCGAACTGCCAAGCCATGTCTTCCCTGGACCGGAAACAAGAATCCTAGGACCGGTTTCTGGCGTTTCAGCCGTCATCAGCCAGGCTTGCTTGAATCCAGTGGCAAAGTGAGCAAGGGACCCACGTCTGGGCATACCCCCGCCAACTTAGGGCGAACAAAGCGATACAAAAGGGGATGATGGACGGAACGTTTGAGCCAATCAAACACTCACCCCCAGTCAACTGATCTGGGTTTAATCCATCATCATTCTTTAGCTCACTCCACCACCCCAAGCATCCTAGGACGTGGGTCCCTTGCTCACTTTGCCACTGGATTCAAGCAAGCCTGGCTGATGACGGCTGGAATGCCAGAAACCGGTCCTAGGATGCTTGTTTCCGGTCCAGGGAAGACATGGCTTGGCAGTTCGGGCTGGACTGTTCCCATGAGGCACAGGGTCAGACTGATTTGCATATGGCCATGTCTGAACTGGGGTGGTGGAGTGAGCTAAGAATGATGATGGATTAAACCCAGATCAGTTGACTGGGGTGAGTGTTTGATTGGCTCAAGCGTTCCGTCCATCATCCCCTTTGTATCGCTTTGTTCGCCCTAAGTTGGCGGTATGCCATGACGTGGGTCCCTTGCTCACTTTGCCACTGGATTCAAGCAAGCCTGGCTGATGACGGCTGGAATGCCAGAAGCCGGTCCTAGGATGCTTGTTTCCGGTCCAGGGAAGACATGGCCTGGCAGTTCGGGCTGGACTGTTCCCATGAGCACAGGGTCAGACTGATTTGCATATGGCCATGTCTGAACTGGGGTGGTGGAGTGAGCTAAAGAATGATGATGGATTAAACCCAGATCAGTTGACTGGGGGTGAGTGTTTGATTGGCTCAAGCGTTCAGTCCATCATCCCTTTTGTATCGCTTTGTTACGCCCTAAGTTGGCGAGGTATGCCCAGACGTGGGTCCCTTGCTCACTTTGCCACTGGATTCAAGCAAGCCTGGCTGATGGCGGCTGGAATGCCAGAAGCCGGTCCTAGGATGCTTGTTTCCGGTCAGGAAGACATGGCTTGGCAGTTCGGGCTGGACTGTTCCCATGAGGCACAGGGTCAGACTGATTTGCATATGGCCATGTCTGAACTGGGGTGGTGGAGTGAGCTAAAGAATGATGATGGATTAAACCCAGATCAGTTGACTGGGGGTGAGTGTTTGATTGGCTCAAGCGTTCCGTCCATCATCCCCTTTTGTATCGCTTTGTTCGCCCTAAGTTGGCGGGGTATGCTCAGGCGTGGGTCCCTTGCTCACTTTGCCACTGGATTCAAGCAAGCCTGGCTGATGGCGGCTGGAATGCCAGAAACCGGTCCTAGGATGCTTGTTTCCGGTCCAGGAAGACATGGCTTGGCAGTTCGAGCTGGACTGTTCCCATGAGGCACAGGGTCAGACTGATTTGCATATGGCCATGTCTGAACTGGGGTGGTGGAGTGAGCTAAAGAATGATGATGGATTAAGCCCAGATCAGTTGACTGGGAGTGAGTGTTTGATTGGCTCAAGCGTTCCGTCCATCATCCCTTTGTATCGCTTTGTTCGCCCTAAGTTGGCGGTATGCCCAGGCGTGGGTCCCTTGCTCACTTTGCCACTGGATTCAAGCAAGCCTGGCTGATGACGGCTGGAATGCCAGAAACCGGTCCTAGGATGCTTGTTTCCGGTCCAGGAAGACATGGCTTGGCAGTTCGGGCTGGACTGTTCCCATGAGCACAGGGTCAGACTGATTTGCATATGGCCATGTCTGAACTGGGGTGGTGGAGTGAGCTAAAGAATGATGATGGATTAAACCCAGATCAGTTGACTGGGGGTGAGTGTTTGATTGGCTCAAGCGTTCCGTCCATCATCCCTTTGTATCGCTTTGTTAGCCCTAAGTTGGCGGGGTATGCCCAGACGTGGGTCCCTTGCTCACTTTGCCACTGGATTCAAGCAAGCCTGGCTGATGACGGCTGGAATGCCAGAAACCGGTCCTAGGATGCTTGTTTCCGGTCCAGGAAGACATGGCTTGGCAGTTCGGGCTGGACTGTTCCCATGAGGCACAGGGTCAGACTGATTTGCATATGGCCATGTCTGAACTGGGGTGGTGGAGTGAGCTAAGAATGATGATGGATTAAACCCAGATCAGTTGACTGGGGTGAGTGTTTGATTGGCTCAAGCGTTCAGTCCATCATCCCCTTTGTATCGCTTTGTTCGCCCTAAGTTGGCGAGGTATGCCCAGGCGTGGGTCCCTTGCTCACTTTGCCACTGGATTCAAGCAAGCCTGGCTGATGGCGGCTGGAATGCCAGAAACCGGTCCTAGGATGCTTGTTTCGGTCCAGGGAAGACATGGCTTGGCAGTTCGGGCTGGACTGTTCCCATGAGCACAGGGTCAGACTGATTTGCATATGGCCATGTCTGAACTGGGGTGGTGGAGTGAGCTAAAGAATGATGATGGATTAAACCCAGATCAGTTGACTGGGGTGAGTGTTTGATTGGCTCAAGCGTTCCGTCCATCATCCCCTTTGTATCGCTTTGTTACGCCCTAAGTTGGCGGGGTATGCCCAGACGTGGGTCCCTTGCTCACTTTGCCACTGGATTCAAGCAAGCCTGGCTGATGACGGCTGGAATGCCAGAAACCGGTCCTAGGATGCTTGTTTCCGGTCCAGGAAGACATGGCTTGGCAGTTCGGGCTGGACTGTTCCCATGAGGCACAGGGTCAGACTGATTTGCATATGGCCATGTCTGAACTGGGGTGGTGGAGTGAGCTAAAGAATGATGATGGATTAAACCCAGATCAGTTGACTGGGGGTGAGTGTTTGATTGGCTCAAGCGTTCCGTCCATCATCCCCTTTTGTATCGCTTTGTTCGCCCTAAGTTGGCGGGGTATGCCCAGACGTGGGTCCCTTGCTCACTTTGCCACTGGATTCAAGCAAGCCTGGCTGATGACGGCTGGAATGCCAGAAACCGGTCCTAGGATGCTTGTTTCCGGTCCAGGGAAGACATGGCTTGGCAGTTCGGGCTGGACTGTTCCCATGAGGCACAGGGTCAGACTGATTTGCATATGGCCATGTCTGAACTGGGGTGGTGGAGTGAGCTAAAGAATGATGATGGATTAAACCCAGATCAGTTGACTGGGGGTGAGTGTTTGATTGGCTCAAGCGTTCCGTCCATCATCCCTTTGTATCGCTTTGTTCGCCCTAAGTTGGCGGGGGTATGCCCAGACGTGGGTCCCTTGCTCACTTTGCCACTGGATTCAAGCAAGCCTGGCTGATGACGGCTGGAATGCCAGAAACCGGTCCTAGGATGCTTGTTTCCGGTCCAGGGAAGACATGGCTTGGCAGTTCGGGCTGGACTGTTCCCATGAGGCACAGGGTCAGACTGATTTGCATATGGCCATGTCTGAACTGGGGTGGTGGAGTGAGCTAAAGAATGATGATGGATTAAACCCAGATCAGTTGACTGGGGGTGAGTGTTTGATTGGCTCAAACGTTCCGTCCATCATCCCCTTTTGTATCGCTTTGTTCGCCCTAAGTTGGCGGGGGTATGCCCAGGCGTGGGTCCCTTGCTCACTTTGCCACTGGATTCAAGCAAGCCTGGCTGATGACGGCTGGAATGCCAGAAACCGGTCCTAGGATGCTTGTTTCCGGTCCAGGGAAGACATGGCTTGGCAGTTCGGGCTGGACTGTTCCCATGAGGCACAGGGTCAGACTGATTTGCATATGGCCATGTCTGAACTGGGGTGGTGGAGTGAGCTAAAGAATGATGATGGATTAAACCCAGATCAGTTGACTGGGGGTGAGTGTTTGATTGGCTCAAGCGTTCCGTCCATCATCCCCTTTTGTATCGCTTTGTTCGCCCTAAGTTGGCGGGGGTATGCCCAGACGTGGGTCCCTTGCTCACTTTGCCACTGGATTCAAGCAAGCCTGGCTGATGACGGCTGGAATGCCAGAAACCGGTCCTAGGATGCTTGTTTCCGGTCCAGGGAAGACATGGCTTGGCAGTTCGGGCTGGACTGTTCCCATGAGGCACAGGGTCAGACTGATTTGCATATGGCCATGTCTGAACTGGGGTGGTGGAGTGAGCTAAAGAATGAAGATGGATTAAACCCAGATCAGTTGACTGGGGGTGAGTGTTTGATTGGCTCAAGCGTTCCGTCCATCATCCCCTTTTGTATCGCTTTGTTCGCCCTAAGTTGGCGGGGGTATGCCCAGACGTGGGTCCCTTGCTCACTTTGCCACTGGATTCAAGCAAGCCTGGCTGATGACGGCTGGAATGCCAGAAACCGGTCCTAGGATGCTTGTTTCCGGTCCAGGGAAGACATGGCTTGGTAGTTCGGGCTGGACTGTTCCCATGAGGCACAGGGTCAGACTGATTTGCATATGGCCATGTCTGAACTGGGGTGGTGGAGTGAGCTAAAGAATGATGATGGATTAAACCCAGATCAGTTGACTGGGGGTGAGTGTTTGATTGGCTCAAGCGTTCCGTCCATCATCCCCTTTTGTATCGCTTTGTTCGCCCTAAGTTGGCGGGGGTATGCCCAGACGTGGGTCCCTTGCTCACTTTGCCACTGGATTCAAACAAGCCTGGCTGATGACGGCTGGAATGCCAGAAACCGGTCCTAGGATGCTTGTTTCCGGTCCAGGGAAGACATGGCTTGGCAGTTCGGGCTGGACTGTTCCCATGAGGCACAGGGTCAGACTGATTTGCATATGGCCATGTCTGAACTGGGGTGGTGGAGTGAGCTAAAGAATGATGATGGATTAAACCCAGATCAGTTGACTGGGGGTGAGTGTTTGATTGGCTCAAACATTCCGTCCATCATCCCCTTTTGTATCGCTTTGTTCGCCCTAAGTTGGCGGGGGTATGCCCAGACGTGGGTCCCTTGCTCACTTTGCCACTGGATTCAAGCAAGCCTGGCTGATGACGGCTGGAATGCCAGAAACCGGTCCTAGGATGCTTGTTTCCGGTCCAGGAAGACATGGCTTGGCAGTTCGGGCTGGACTGTTCCCATGAGGCACAGGGTCAGACTGATTTGCATATGGCCATGTCTGAACTGGGGTGGTGGATTGAGCGAAAGAATGATGATGGATTAAACCCAGATCAGTTGACTCGGGGTGAGTGTTTGATTGGCTCAAACGTTCCGTCCATCATCCCCTTTTGTATCGCTTTGTTCGCCCTAAGTTGGCGGGGGTATGCCCAGACGTGGGTCCCTTGCTCACTTTGCCACTGGATTCAAGCAAGCCTGGCTGATGACGGCTGGAATGCCAGAAACCGGTCCTAGGATGCTTGTTTCCGGTCCAGGGAAGACATGGCTTGGCAGTTCGGGCTGGACTGTTCCCATGAGGCACAGGGTCAGACTGATTTGCATATGGCCATGTCTGAACTGGGGTGGTGGAGTGAGCTAAAGAATGATGATGGATTAAACCCAGATCAGTTGACTGGGGGTGAGTGTTTGATTGGCTCAAACGTTCCGACCATCATCCCCTTTTGTATCGCTTGGTATGGGATAGGCATCAGTCCTGGTGACTGCATTGAGGCCTCTGTAGTCTACACAAAACCTCATTTCTTTCTTACCACCCTGGGTATGAGGCTTGGGTACTAGGACTACTGGGCTAGCCCAAGGGCTATCTGAAGGCTCAATCACACCTAATTCCAACATTTTCTGGACTTCAGTCCTGATACTGTCCCTGACATGGTTAGGTTGCCTGTATATTTTACTCTTGACAGGCAGACTGTCCCCAGTGTCCACCTCATGGGTGCACCAGGTAGTCTGACTAGGGGTCAGGCTATACATATGTCTGTACTGCTGCAGAACTTGTCTGCACTCAGTTTGCTGATGGTCAGTGAGGCTGCTTGCCAAAGCAACACCATCTACTGACCCATCATCAGGGTTCTGTGAGAGCAGGTCAGGGAGAGGGTCACTCTCCTCCTCCTGTTCCTCATCAGTTGCCATGAGCAAGCCCATGTCAGCCCTGTCAACATATGGTTTCAATCTGTTGACATGGAGCACCCTCAGGGGGCTCCTGGGAGTTCCAAGATTCACCAGATAGGTGACTTCTCCCTTTTGCTCAACTATTGTATGGGGGCCACTCCATTTGTCTTGGAGGGTTGCTGGGGCCACAGGCTCCAACACCCACACTTTCTGTCCTGGCTGGTACACAGTCAGCACAGCCTTTTGGTCATGCCAAGCTTTTTGTAATTCTTGGCTGGCCTCCAGGTTTTTGGTTGCCTTTTTCATGTATTCGGCCATCCTGGAGCGGAGACCAAGTACATAGTCCATCACATCCTGTTTGGGGGTTTGAGAGGTAACTCCCAGCCCTCTTTTACCAAACATAATGGACCTCTTACAGGGTGCCCAAACAGAAGCTCAAATGGGCTGTAACCAACCCCCTTCTGTGGAACCTCTCTGCATGCAAACAACAGGCAGGGAAGAAGAAGGTCCCATTTCCGCCTAAGCTTCTCTGGGAGTCCTTTAATCATTCCCTTCAGGGTTTTGTTGAAACGTTCAACCAACCCATTGCATTGTGGGTGATAGGGGTGGTGAACTTATAAGTTACACCACACTCCTTCCACATTGCTTTCAAATATCCTGACATGAAGTTTGTATCTCTGTCAGAGATTACCTCCTTTGGGAACCCCACTCTGGAGAAAACTCCAATGAGGGCTCTTGCCACCACAGGGGCTGTGGTGGTCCTCAGGGAATTGCCTCTGGGTACCTGGTGGCATGATCCACTACCACCAGGATAAATCTGTGCCCAGATGCAGTTTGAGGGTCAAGGGGACCAACAATGTCAATCCCTACCCTTTCAAAGGGTACCCCCACCACAGGTAGTGGTATCAGGGGGCCTTTGTGGTGCCACCTGCCTTGCCACTGGCTTGGCATGTGACACAGGAGCGACAAAACTCCTTTGTGTCCTCTGACATATGTGGCCAATGAAAATGTGGAACAAGCCTGTCCCAGGTCTTGTTTTGGCCCAAGTGACCTGCTAAAGGGATATCATGTGCTAGGGTCAAGAGGAACCCCTAAACTTCTGAGGTATTACCAACCTCCTGGTGGCTCCAGGGGCTGGATCTCTACCCTCAGAATATAGGAGTCCCTTATCCCAATAAACTTTATGGGAACCACTAGCACTCCCAGCAGCCTCAGCAGCAGCCTGCTGTCTGAGGGGTTCAAGAGAGGGGCAGCACTGTTGCTCCTTACTCAGATCTTCCCTAGAAGGGCCCCCTGCCCCCAAGAACTCAACCTGATCAGGCTCAAGTTCCTCTGGGGCAGTTCCTTCTTCAGGATCTGCTCCTCCTCCCTCAAGAGGGGAATCAATGATCTGAGTCAGAGGGGAAGGCACTGCCTTCCCCCTACTGCTCCTCTTCTTGGGAAGCATCTGGTCCATGGTTTCAGGATTCAGAGCTGGTTCAGTGTCATGCATTTTGGCCTGTGACCTGGTCACAGCAAATACCTTTGCAGGGATGCCCAACATCTCAGCATGAGTCCAAAACTCTACTTCAGACCAGGCTGAAGTTTCTAGATCATTGCCCAATAGACATTCTATAGGGAGGTCTGCACTGACTACAACCTTCTTGAGGCCAGTTACCCCTCCCCAGGAGAAATTCACAACTGCCAGACTATGGTTGGTCCTGACATTGCTTGCATTGGTCACCTGGTACATTTTGCCCAGGATGATCTGTCCAGGGTCCACAAGATCCTCTGCCACCATGGTGACACTAGCACCTGTGTCCCTAAATGCCAAAGCCTGTTTGCCATTTATTACAGGCTGCTGTTTGTATTTGCCCAGATTACTGGGGCTCACCAGGAAGGACATGTCAATGTCTCCATCACAAATCAGCATTGCCTGAGTGGGTACTCTGACTAGGCCAGAGTCCACTTCAGAACCCAGGGTCAACCCTACTTCACCCTTATTCTGAGTACCACCTCCACCAGTAGCTGAACTAGGGGGAACAGTTGCCTTAGGGGCAGGAGTGGTGGTGGTTTGGTCTTTGGACTTGTTACAATCAGAAGTCCAGTGCCCTTTCTGTTTACAGAATTTGCACCAGGGCTTCTTTTGGCCTTTTCCCTTGTTGGATTGTGACTCAATCAATCAATCAATCATGTCACTTATAAAGCGCACTACATACCCGCGAGGGTCTCAAGGCGCTGGGGGAAGAGGGGGGTGGTGCTGCTACTGATCGAAGAGCCAGGTCTTGAGGAGTCTTCTGAAGGCCAGTAGGTCTTGGGTCTGTCGGAGGTTGGTGGGGAGGGTGTTCCAGGTCTTGGCGGCGAGGTGGGAGAAGGATCTGCCGCCGGCGGTCGTTTCCGGATGCGGGGGACTGTGGCGAGGGCGAGGCTGGTCGAGCGGAGCTGGCGGGTGGGGGTGTAGAAGCTGAGTCGTCTGTTGAGGTAGGCTGGTCCGGAGTTGTGGAGTGCTTTGTGTGCGTGGGTGAGGAGCTTGAAGGTTATCCTCTTGTTGACAGGGAGCCAGTGCAGGTCTTCAGGTGGGGTGTGATGTGGCTGCGTCGGGGGATGTCGAGGATAAGACGTGCAAGGCGTTCTGGATGCGTTGCAGCCGTCTCAGGAGCTTAGCTGTCGTTCCTGCGTGAGGGCGTTTCCGTAGTCCAGCCTGCTGGTGACGAGGGCCTGGGTGACTGTTTTTCTTGTTTCGGTGGGGATCCACTTGAAGATCCTGCGGAGCATTCGGAGGATGTTGAAGCAGGATGAGGAAACGGCGTTGACCTGCTTAGTCATGGAGAGGGTGGGGTCGAGGATGACCCCTAGGTTGCGTGCGTGGTCGGTGGGTGGCGGGGCTGTTCCCAGTGATGTTGGCCACCAGGAGTCGTCCCAGGCTGAAGGGTTGGAACGAAGGATGAGGACCTCCGTCTTGTCCGAGTTCAGCTTCAGGCGGCTGGTCCTCATCCATTCGGCGACGGCCTTCATTCCTTCGTGGAGGTGGGCTTTGGCGGTGTGAGGGTCTTTGGTGAGGGAGAGGATCAGCTGGGTGTCGTCGGCGTAGGAGATGATGTTGAGGTTGTGCTGTCGGGCGACGTGGGCGAGGGTGCCATGTAGATGTTGAACAGCGTTGGGCTGAGGGAGGAGCCTTGGGGTGCGCCGCAGATGATCTTGGTGGCCTTGGATCGGAAGGGGGCGAGGCGGACGCTTTGTGTTCTGCCGGAAAGGAAGGATGTGGTCCAGTCCAGGGCCTTCTCTTGGATCCCGGCGTCGTGAAGGCGTGTTCGTAGTGTGTGGTGGCAGACCGTGTCGAAGGCGGCTGATAGGTCCAGGAGGATGAGGGCTGCTGTTTCTCCGTTGTCTAGCAGGGTCCTGATGTCATCGGTGGCGGCGATGAGGGCGGTTTCGGTGCTGTGGTTGCTGCGGAAGCCGGACTGGGAAGGGTCCAGGATGTTGTTCTCCTCAAGGTAGCGGGTCAGTTGTTTGTTGACGATTTTCTCGGTGACCTTCGCGGGGAACGGGGCAGCAGAGATGGGTCGGAAGTTCTTGAGGTCCTTGGGGTCTGCCTTGGGTTTCTTGAGTAAGGCGGTGATCTCGGCGTGCTTCCAGCTTTCCGGGAAGGTTGCTGTCTCGAAGGAGATGTTGATTATTTTCCGGAGATGGGGCGCGATGGCTGTACTGGCTTTGTTGAAGATGTGGTGAGGGCACGGGTCTAGCGGTGAACCGGAGTGGATGGTGTTCATGATCTCGCTGGTGTCCTCGTCGTTGATGTTGGTCCAGGAGAGCAGGCGGTTGGTGGTTGTGGGGGCAGTGGTCTCGGTGGTTGCCGGGGCGGTCGTGGTGTTGAAGCTGTCGTGGATGTCGGTGATTTTGCGGTGGAAGAAGGTGGCCAGTGAGTCGCACAGGTCTCGCGACGGCTGGATGTCGTTGGTGTTGGAGCTGGGGTTGGAGAGTTCCTTCACGATGTTGAAGAGCTCTTTGCTGTTGTGTGCGTTGTTGTCTAGGCGGTCTTTGAGTGAGGCCCTTTTGGCGGATCTGATGAGGTGATGGTGACTGCGGGTGGCGCTCTTGTGGGCGGCGTAGCTGTCCGCTGTCCGTTCGTGGAGCCAGATCTTCTCCAGTTTTCGGCATGTTCGTTTGGAGGCCTGGAGGTCTTCGGTGAACCAGGTGGCTTTCTTGCTGGTGTGGCTGTTGGGCGGATTCTTGAGCGGGGCGAGGGTGTTGGCGCAGTCGTCGATCCACTGTCTGAGGTTGCGGGCGGCGGTGTCGGGGTCGGAGGGTTCGGCGGGTGGGCTCAGGGCGAGGGTTGTGGTTAGCTGGTCTTCCGTGACTCTGCTCCAGCAGCGGCGAGGCATTTGTTCGGTGCGGTGGTGCGTGGTGGGCTTCCTGTAGGTGAAGTGGATGCAGTGGTGGTCAGTCCAGTGGGGTTCGGAGGTGTGGTTGAAGGAGACGTGTGGGCTTGCGGAAAAGATGGAGTCTAGCGTGTGGCCGGCGGCGTGGGTGGGTGTAGTCACGAGCTGTCTGAGTCCGAGGGTGGCGAGGTTGTCGATCAGGGTGGTGGAGTTGGTGTCCTTGTTGTTCTCGAGGTGGAAGTTCAGGTCCCCGAGGAGGATGTAGTCCGTGGAGGCGATGGCGTGTGTGCTGACGAAGTCAGCGATGGAATCGCTGAACTGTGGTCGGGGTCCGGGGGGTCTGTAGATGAGGGT